>CM055126.1:152987193-154187193 GCA_029206835.1 Rana muscosa | reverse complement strand
AAAAGCCAGCAGCTACAAATACTGCAGCTGCTGACTTTTAATATTAGGACACTTACCTGTCCTGGAGTCCAGCGACGTCGGCAGCAGAAGACGAGCGATCGCTCGTCACTCTGCTGCCCCCACCGCCATCCTCGGTGAGGTAACCAGGCAGTGAAGCGAGTCGCACTGCGCCGTTCTCACTGGTCCCCGTTGTGTTCTTGGAGCCGAGTGTTTCCCAGAACACAATGGGTATTCTGCGGGAAGTGACGTACTACCCGCAGAATACCCACAGAGAGGAATCTCGGAAGTGGGTGCAAATACCTGTCTTAGACAGGTATCTGCACCCCCCTCCCCCCTGAAAGGTGCCAAATGTGACATTGGAGGGGGGAGGGTTCCGATGAGCGGAAGATCCACTTTAGGGTGGAGCTCCGCTTTAATGTAGGTTACAATAAAATATCTTAATGGTGTACCAGCATATATAATTGGATAAATACCTTGTTTTATTTAGTGAATCTTATACTGAACATTAGGGATGGGCCGAACGACCCCCAGTTCGGTTTGCACTAAAACTTTCGAATATCACGAAAGTTCGGAACTGAATAACATACCCCATTGAAGTCTATGGGAACGTGAAAAATCAAAAGTGCCCATTTTGAAGGTTTATATGCAATTAATTGGTCATACAATGGTTATGGGGGTCTAGGTACTGCCCTGGAAGACATGTATCAATGACATTTTTTTTTTGTAAAAAAACGTAGTTTTTATGCTAAAAGTGAAAGCATAAAAATTTTAAAATTCTTTCAATATAGTGCCTGGGGGAGGGGGGGGGGGTCCCTTAGTCTACCTGTAAAGTGGCACTGTGTATAGAAGCTGCTGCATTCATAAAGCCCCAAAAAATTAAAATTCCCTGCAAACTTTCTTTATTTTGTGCCAGTCCGCATGGATAAATTTTAGTGTCTCCTCCACAGACTATGGATAGAAGTAACAGGTACGAAGAAATTGGTCTTTGGGTGTCGGTGGTGCCTTCACACCGTTACCTTATAGAGGTACTCTTGATGAAAGCAAGAATTGGCCTTGCTGTCAAAAATTGCAATAATATGCACTTGCCAAACAGGTGCGGAAAAATTGGTCTTTGGGTGTCAGTGGCGCCTGTACACCATAACCCTATAGAGGTACTCTTGATGAAAGCAAGAATTGGCCTTGCTGTCAAAAATTTAAATGATATGCACCTGTCAAACAAGTGCAGAAAAATTGGTCTTTCATTGGGTGTTAATTGTGCCCATGAAACCTAAGCCAAAAAAAATCTTCCAGATGAAATCATCACCTACAACGCTAGGCATCCTAGAAGTCCTGCAGAGATTCCACATCCCAAAAACACTTAATCAGCGACATCAGCATTAGGGGATTCATATCTGCTGGTAATCCAGGACTGATTAATTTACTACGTTTTCCACGACACTGTAACCTACCAGAGTCAGGGAAAGCATTAGGTAAACTCCTCTTTAAGGTGTCCTCAAGAGATTTAATTTTCTGCCCTCTCTGTGGGGACGGGATGAGTTCTGAGACTTTCCTTTTTTAACGATGGTCAAGGAGGGCTGCCAACCAATAGTGATCCTTCTCTTTTACGTCACATATTCTTAGGTCCTTTCGCAGGCTTTGAAGCATAAGGGAGCCCATGCACCGCAAATTTGCAAAGGCATGAGAAGCAGACTACTCTGGGTCACTGAGGATTATAGTATCTGGAACTGCCTCCTCCCAGCCACGTACTACTCCCAAGGGTTCTGGGGATAGAAAACCATCTCTTACTGTTTGACGTATGTCTTCCTCTGCTTCAATGCCTCCAAAACTGGCAGAATCCTCCCCCTCCTTCTCCCTCTCTTCTTGTCTGTTCTGTGGCATAGGAACAATGGTGTCTGCATAAAGAGAGCCTTGAGAGGAAAGGAAGTCCTCCTCTTCCTTCCGCTGCTCTGCCTTGAGTGCCCTGTCCATAATGCCACGCAGAATCTGCTCCAGCAGAAACACAACAGGGATTGTGTTACTGATGCATGCATTGTCACGGCTCACCATCTTTGTGGCCTCCTCAAATGGTGACAGTACAGTGCATGCATCCTTTATGAGCAGCCATTGGCTTGGAAAAAAAAAGCTGAGCCGGCCTGAGCCTGTCGTTGTGCCATACTCACACAGGAACTCGTTGACAGTCCTCTGCTGCATGTGCAGCCACTGCAGCATTGCCAAAGTCAAGTTCCAAGTCACAAATCAGGCGGTTTACGGGCAGGTGGAATTCCCGTTGAATTTCAGCCAACCGAGCACTGGCTGTGTATGACCACCTGAAATGGCTACAGACTCTTATGGCTTGCTTAAGCAGATCTTCCAACCTTGGGTACCTATTTAGGAATTGCTGCACCAATAAATTGAGGACATGTGCCAGGCATGGCACATGTGTCAACTTTCCCTGTCTAAGGGCGGACAGGAGGTTTGTGCCATTATCACACACCACCATTCCTGGCTACAGCTGGTGTGGCATCAACCATCTCTGGACCTGTCCCTGCAAGAATCTCTGCTCCAGTGTGGTTCCTGCTCCCTAGACACACCAGCTGAAGCACTGCATGGCACCTTTTAGCCTGACTCATTGAATAGGCCCTTCAACGCTTAGGGGGTACTTGTGGTTCATAGGACAATTCAACAGAGGAGGGCATGAAGGTAGAGGAGGAGGAAGGGGTAGAGCTGACAAATCTGGCATCATCACCACTAGCTGTATGGAGACGTGGGGGCACAACAAGCTGCAGCACTGAGCCCTGTCCTGCACCCTTCCGAGTTCTGCAAGCAGAATTACCCAGTGTGCTGTGAACAAAATCTATCGTCCCTGACCATGCTTGCTGGACCACGTTTTAGCAGTAACGTGGACTTTGCGGCTGACTGCCTTGCTCAACAATGCCACAACATTGCCTTTCCACGTGATGGTACAGAGCTGGAATGGCCTTATGTGAAGAGAAATAGCGACTGAGAACCTGCCATTGTGGTACAGCACATTCTGCAAATTCATGAAAGGGGGCAGAATCCACCAGACGGAAAGGCAGAAGTTGGGGAGCCAGCAGCTTTGACAAGCTTGCATTTGGACGCTGGGCATGTGGGTGGCAGTGAGTGTATTTTTTTGTTCGCTGCAGCAGGTGGGGCAGAGAAATTTGCCTGCTATAGTCTACAGCTGGTGGTGTGCTGCAAGGACCTTAGACACCCTGCGCTATACCATCATCCCTGTCAGTGGAGGCTGCTGAGAGGTCATGAGGTATAGCAGGGGCAGAGCCGGAGTCCGTGGCCCAGAAAGAAGAGCTGCCAGAAGATGGACGCTGCCTAATCTGGGGACATTGCTAGATTATTTTGCAGGTAAGTGGCACATAATGGGCTAGTAAGCGATGCATACTAGCCCATTATGCCTTGCATTTGCCGGCTTTGCAGCGAGCAAAAGAGGAAGTAAAACCCATCAGGTTTCGTTTTTTCATCTAACTAAGTGCCGGTTCACACTTCTGTGCTCTGCGAGATCGCATGTGATTCGCACCGCACTACAGTGCAAATCACATGCAATGTCCGTGCGATGCAATTTTTAGCCATACAGATAGTATGGCTGATATCGCATTCGGACCAAACTCGCACAGGACCCTTTTTGCGGTCTGCACCAGAATCGCATCGCATGGGTGTTCACACCCATGTGAATAGATTCATGTCCGAACTGACAGTTTGCAGTGCGATATGCGAGCTGAAATGGGGGTGTCATTAACAATGTATTGACACTCATATGGCAGTGTGAACTGCCAATGCGAGTCAGGTGGATTTGCAGGGTTCCCGCATCACACAAGTGTGAACCGAGCCATAATGTTCCCTTCACCAATATAACAATAGCCTAACCTAAACAGTTTTGCTGGAAAATGATCTTCCCCCATATGCAGGTTTTCTGACAACTAGAACAAACTGGTCATGTCAGAATCAATTCCAGCTGGTGTCACTGCTGAGATATAAGTCCACTGGGGGCTATCCTGCAGACTTATCCCCTGTAGTTCTAACCCAGCCTGTAAAGCCTTGCTGCAGTTTAAAGAATGAATAAAAACATCCTGGGGTGACACAGTTAAAACCTGGGCTACATTTTTCAGGAGTGTTCTCCATTCCGGAGTGGGGTGACAATCCTGGACTTAGCTGATTTATACAAGTTTACTACCGCATGCATAAAAAAACGGTGTTTCGTCTCCTTAGTATACCAGGTGCATGTTTCTGTCCTACTTTCCCGTTTGAAACACAGACTGCAGCTTTTCATGCTAAAAATATGGTGTCAGAAATTAGCAGCCCTGGGAGATAAAAGTGATATCATCCTTATAAATATTTTAATTTAATAAAAGCCTTTCAGCTATGAAGAATTAACGGTAACTTCTGAAGAGGATGAGGAGAAAAGCGAGAGTTCAGCAGAGAGGGAACATGAACAGTGTTTTGGAAAATGTTGTCAGGCGATATATACCTTTGCATGACCTTTGCTATGAGAACCACCTATAATTCTCAGCCTCTGTACAATATAAATTGAGGCGCAGGGCAATGGGGCATATGTGCCACCTCCCTATATGGTATCTAAAGATTGATGAATCTTCAGTATAAGATATTTAATATCACATCTTTGATATAACTTTAAAATATTTTATCCTTTTGTTCCTAAAGGTTCTAAGTGTAAATCTTTGCAGAAATGGTGCAAGAAAAGCAAAGACAAGGACAGATTAGCAAACAGTCTGAATGCAGGGCCACTCATTTGTACCTAACTGTACAGTGCATCCAGAAAGTATTCACAGCGCTTCACTTTTCCCACATTTTGTTATGTTACAGCCTTATTCCAAAATGGATTCCATTCATTATTTTCCTCAAAATTCTACAAATAATACCCCATAATGACAATGTAAAAAAAGTTTGTTTGAAATCTTTGCAAATTTATTAAAAATAAAAAACAAAATAATCACATGTACATAAGTATTCACAGCCTTTGCCATGACAATCTTGGGTGAATCCTGTTTCCACTGATCATCCTTGAGATGTTTCTACAACTTGAGTCCACAGGTGCTAAATTCAATTGATTGGACATGATTTAGAAAGGCACACACCTGTCTATATAAGGTCCCATAGTCAACAGTGCATATCAGAGAACAAACCAAGCAATGAAGTCCAAGGAATTGTCTGAGAGAGGATTGTATTGAGGCACAGATCTAGGGACGGGTACCACAAAATTTGTGCAGCAAGGTCCCAATGCGTCCATAAAGCCTCATACACACGATCGGATTTTCCGACAACAAATGTGTGATGGCAGATTTTTGTTGGAAAATCTGACTGTTTGTATGCTCCACCGGGCAATTGTTGTCGGATTTTCCGACAACAAATGTTTTATAGCATGCTTTCAAATTGTCCGACAACAAATGTGTTATGTCAGATTATCTGATCGTGTGTACACAAGTCCGTCAGAAAAAAATACAAAGTACAAACACGCTCAGAAGCAATGCTAACCATAGCACAACATTAGCAGAAGTTGCCCAAAGGGTGGTGCTAAAGATCTGAAAAACCACGTAGTTTCGTATTTGTTGGCTGACAAAGTTTTGCAGTCCCTGTACAGCAGGACTGGAGTGTGAGAGGCAGAAGGAGCACATGAAGCCAATAAGTTAATGTTCTGACAAGAAGCATGCTGACAGGAGGAGAACAGTTGAGGAAAGTGGAAAGATAGCGCTGGACCTGTAGGTCTATTTTACTGTTATTGTTATCTTAAGGTATTGATGTTGGTGTAAATGATCTGGTTCCTGGGCAGGCGGCTTCTACACCCCAGAGGATCTCCACAGTCTCCTTGGCTTGTAGTACAATGTAAGGAGGGTTGAAATTTAAGCGCCAGGCCACTGCTAAGAGGTCCAGATACAACTTTATTCCATTAAAGGTTAGGGGTACAGATCAAGAAATAGCCAAAGCATTTATGTGCCCTCTTCTTTGGGGCTAGAAAGAACATAAGAAGAGTATCATGTCAATCTGATATCAATACAATGTCCCCTCCATGGGGTCAAAATTAAAACCAAACATTCAATAGTAATGAGAGTGTCAAAATAATTACATAGAAAGGAGAACATGAGTGCTGAACAAAAATAAGAATATGGGTCCTGAAAGAAGAAAAAAAAATGATAATAATAATCACTAGGAGAATAGTGACAGTGGAATGAGCTTATCACTGTGCTACTTCTCCTTTTACTATCTAGTTCCAGGCTGGGGCATGTCCAGAATGAAGAGAGAAAATTACCGCTCCAGGTGAGTGAGTTCTGTTAATCCTTCAACATTTAGGAAACCATGGGTGCTGGCAATGCACAAGGCAAACAAACAGCAGAAAGGAAGGGATGGACAGCCGCACTCCAAAAAAAAACCTTAAAGGTTGCTTTTATTGTAAAAAAGATAAAACACATGCACCACAGGTCACAGCAAGGCAGGGATCAGCTGACGCATTTCACACTACAAGTGCTGAGTAAGCACTAACATTTGTAGTGTGAAACGCGTCAGTGATCCCTGCCTTGCTGTGACCTGTGGTGCATGTGTTTTATCTTTTTTACAATAAAAGCAACCTTTAAGGCTGTCCATCCCTTCCTTTCTGCGTGTCCGGAATGACCTGGGCCCAGAGAAAATTGATTAAATGATGCTACCCTTTAGATGGAGGACATCTAGCGGCAAAAAAGAGGGGATATCTCTGGGGGATTCTCTAGATTGAAGGCAAATATTGCTGCAAAATGTGCTTTTATTTTATATTGCAATGTGCTATTATTGTTTTTAGCTTTTTTTGGACTGGAGTTCTTCTTAAAATATATAAAAAAAACTACCGTATTTATCGGCGTATAACACACACAGGCGTATAACACGCACCCTAACTTTAAGAGGGAAGTTTCTGGAAAAAAAACTTTCCACAGCCCCCTGCGTATAACACGCAGGCACAGTTTACCCTCTATTTTCTGGGTAAAAAAGTGAGTGTTATACGCTAATAAATACAGTAACTTTATTTCTACACTATATATAAATATTCTTACTGATGTTGTGTCTGTATGTCCTCTGAATTGGCCCCTGATCTGTGAATGCATTATGAATGTTGCTTCTGGTGCTGAAACACACCACAATGAATCATCCTTGTCAGGCTGATCACTGCTCTTCAGACAGGTATTACTTTGGAATTCATTTTTTGCCATCTCTATCAAGATGATCAGCAGAACATTATGCTGTGTGGAAAAATCATACTTCCCATCAATGATAAAGCAAGACTACAGACACAAGCAGATGGTACTAATATATTGACATGGTTATTTTTTTTCTAAACTAGATTTAAGTAATATGTCAAGAACATAATTTTGCGCATCGATTGACTGTAAACTGATATTACATCCAACCTACAAACTATGATACAATATACAGTCAATCAATAATGGCACATCCACCCACAGAGCTTTAAAAGGGCAAGTGACATTGAGTATTTTCAGTTTAAAGCAGGATCATTACGAGTATGTGTACTAGGTATGATTTCGTCTTAAGATAAAGCATATATAGATATTTATTAATTACCTCATCTTAAGATAAAGTAGTAGTATAGGGGCAGGCTAGGATAGTATATAGACAGGCTAGGGTAGTAAATGGAAATGCTAGGGTGGTATATGGACAGGCTAGGGTAGTAAATGGAAATGCTAGGGTGGTATATGGACAGGCTAGGGTAGTAAATGGAAAGGCTAGGGTAGTATATAGACAGGCTAGGGTAGTAAATGGACAGGCTAGGGTAGTATATTAACAGGCTAGGGTAGTATATGGACAGGCTAGGGTAGTATATGGACAGGCTAGGGTAGTATAGGGGCAGGCTAGGGTAGTATATAGACAGTCTAGGGCAGTATAGGGGCAGGCTAGGGTAGTATAGGAGTGGGCTAGGGTAGTATAATGGCAAGCTAGGACTGTATAGTGATTTTTGAGCATGACAGGCTATGCAACATTTGTCACCCTGTCCCATGGCCCGTCCACCCCTGGATGACACACAAAACTGCTGGAAATAAAATCTTGGGTGTCGAATTGCCGCCCCTCTCAAAGATCTGCCTGGGTCCAATGGACCCAGGAGGACCCATGGTAGGGCCGACCCTGGTCAGAGTTAACTGGCCAATGGAACCAGTTCCTAAATAAAGACAATAATAACTAATGATAATTGTTCTTCTACTTTTACCTTAAAGTGTTTGTTACCCTAAATATTAGAAAGTGTGGCGCTAGTGAAATTTAAGGTAGGGAACCTTAATGGGTGTAATATAAATTGGGTTAAACACAATGTATAGTGATGAATACAACCTGTGACACATACATTATTATGAACAAAATTAATGTGAAAAAATCATATGTGACATAAACCGATGGCTTCATCCACTTATCTGTGTTGAAACTCAACAGGTGGTTGGTCAATCAAATAAGTGCATTATAAAGATACATATCATTATGTGTGAAAAAATGATAACAAATACACTAATGACAAAAAATTGATACAGAGTTCATATTGGGTAACATCGATGAGTGTATGTCCTTAAGATTACCATACACTGGGAAAAAAGTTCCAAACTGAGATTCTATGAAGAACTTGCTATGACCGTAAATATACTTTAAAGTATATTGGACGTGATAAGCAGGTAAGTGTAAGCTATCACCCGGGAGTGCCTTCACCTTGGGTCAACAAAAGAGAAAAGGGTACTCTTACCGACTGGAATGGATCCAGCACACCGTATGGCGGTGGATCTTCTGAGCTTTGTCCCTTCAGATCTATTTATAAAACATCCGTTTAATGTTCATACAATATAAACATCAGTAAAAAGTCCATAAAAAGCCAAAATAAAAAATAAATCCAAGACAATCCACAACACAAGAATATATGAAAAAGGCAGCGTGGTGAGGACAGCTGGAGCTGGCGTATTATCCTGACCTGTTTGTTACCCTAACACTTTATATTCCTGATATGTGGCTGCTGTACGATTTACTTGTATGAGAAACCATCCTGTTCTCTTTTAATTGCTTCCTTTTTGTGAAATCCCTGGTGTTCCTCCTAGTCCTCTTGCTTTCCTATTAAAAACTGACCACACTAATCAGGAGAGCACACCATGGTCAGTTCTCTAGCTATGCTGGGAACTCAGCCTGCTCTCTTCCAATTACCAGACTTGTCCTGACACGCCCCCCCCCTGCACAGTCATTCACTTGGAAGCTTAGTGTGCTGCTACTTCTCTTCCCCCAGCTCTTATGCAGCTGAGAACAGAGGAAATGTGATCACTTATAAATCCCCTTTTTTTATAATGTCATTTTATATCTATACAAAAATGTTTTGCCTTTGATTTCTATTTCAAAATTTTTACAGGGTGATCGTTTACAATCACTTAAAAAAATAAACACTGTTTTGTTTCATAAACCATGAGGTGGAAAAGGTAAATAGAAAATCTGCAACTATTTTATACTGTTGATTAAAGATTTTTTTTAGAAATAAGCTGGTACAGTAAACTTTATTAGTGCCAATGGGTTGGCAAAATCAGTAGGGCTGCTGTGAGTTTGTGAGGGCTGATCAACTAGGCCTATACAGTGGAACCTTGGATTACACGCATAATCCGTTCCAGGAGAATGCTTGTAATCCAAAGCACTCGCATATCAAAGCGAGTTTCCTTATAGAAGTCAATGGAAACAAAGATAATTCGTTCCGCATTGACTTCTATGGCATGCAATACTGCATGTGGCCAGAGGTGGGGGGGCACCGGAGAGCCTCGGAAATACTCGAGACAGCTCGGCTGATCTCGGAAACCCTCAGAAAGGTTTGGAAACACTCGGGAACTGAGTATTTCCGAGTGATTCAGAGTATTTCAGAAAGGCTCTGAACCGTTCCGAGTGTCACCGGCGCTCCCAGCACCTCTGTCCAAATGCGGTACCGCACACCCCATTAGCTTGAATTCTGCTCATTTTGCGAGACAACACTCGCAAACCGAATCATAATAAAAAAAAAATGTTGCTCGTTATTCAAAACGCTCGTTAACCGCGTTACTCGTAAACAAAGGTTCCACTGTACTGATATAACAGCATAAACAATATATATAGCCTCTACATTTTCTGAATTTGACAATTACTGTACTCCTGGTGGTAATGATACTATATGGTGATTTATGAACTGTAGCTGTATGGGCAGCTGTTTTTTTTTTTTTTTTTTTTTTAACACAATAACTCTTTTTATATAGCCTTTAATACCAAGCAACGTAGTAATTAAAACCTCCAATTTCAACCTGTTTGTTTGCTTGTTTGCAGTCAGCATTGCAAAAGACATGCAAAAAAAAGTACTTGCTCCCAGCACTTATTTTTTTTATTTAACATCTTTTTGGTGCCCGAAGCCATAAGTGATGATTGATATACAATTATACATCACTGCACTTGTCTAATCACAAACTGCAGGAAGAATGCATCCCTTGCCTAAGTTTAGTATTGCCCTGCCCGTACATTCATCCCCAGAGTCTATATAACAAAATATGGAAAGAAAAATGCACATCGGGAGCCCTGGTGCCCTTTTTTCTAGCCCTGCTTTCAAGACATGCTTTATAGCTAATGTGTACAGATGCCAACTTCTTCCAGCTGTTGTGATCTATTTCTTCAATAATTACATGAGTGTATTGCAACATAAAAATCATAGTTTATAGTTTTCAGTCTCTAAAAACATCAAATAAAATTAAAATGTGAAGTAGATTCTTTGTTATGCTCAGTTTTGTTCTGAATTTGGAGATACATTACAGACTGCAGAAAGACTGACTGCCACCATTCAACGTAAATGGCAGCTCTGAAAGAGTGCAGTAAATATTAGGCAGATGTAAGTGTTTATACTTGCAAAGTTGCTTGGTATTCCTAGATATAATAAAAGAGACAATGCACATGGAAACAGGGCAGAAAGATAAAACAGGTTAAATTGATTTTATATTTTTAAAAGATTTAGGCCTCACTTCACATGTCACATACTGATTCATGCAGGTTATCACCGCATAGCAAAGACATTTGGAAATCATATAACTTTCCTTTTATCAGCATAGAAGGAGAATAAATAGATGGACACATCTTTATGAAGCTGTCCATTCAAGATTCTGATGATTGTTGCCAGCTGCTGAAATGGATCTCATTTTATTCTATTAAATGATGTTCTAATTTTCCAAAAAGTTCTTCCTCTGAGAAGTTCAAGAGAATACTGAAACATGTTCCCTGAAACATCTTAAGCTGTCTAGTATGGCATTTCTCACAATCAGGGGGGTACAGGCAGTAGTACACCTGTAAGAGGCCCGGAGGTCCCCAGGGGCCCGGATGGCAACCCCCCTTTTTTTTTGTAAGGGACCCAGAGGTCCCCAGGGCCCCGGATGACAACCCCCCTTTTTTTTTGTTCTTTTGTTTGTTTTTTGTTAGTCAGCACCCAAAGCCCCCCCCCAACCTCAACAATTCGTGACAGCAGCACCCCCCCGCTTCTCAATTTGCGGCGGCAGCACCCCCCGGTTCTCCTCTGCTCCAGGGGCCCATGCCTGAAGCTGTGTAAGGGGCCCCAAAATTCCTGATAGCAGCCCTGCTCACAATTACTTATTTCACTCCACTAAATAGATTTCCAGGTTGTACCCTACTTTGTGTGAGTCAGCACTGCAACGTTCGACAAGGATCATGCCCTGCATGCCTAGAGCAAACAAAAATTTCCAGAGATGTTTTCTATGTAAGAAAAACATCCAATCTATGGATTTGTTAGAATAAACAAAAGTTTTGTCCTACAGGTGACTTTCAGATAGGTAGTATCTTTTGAAGGCAGTCAGTCAACCCCAACTGTACCTTGCAATGTTTATTTGAAAATGCAATTTTTACTACAGACAAATATAATTTTTACCTGTTACACATTTTCTCTTCAAATATTGTTATTAGATTATTTTATTTAGGATAAAATGACTCCCCAGCACATGTAGTTAGGAGGCACTTAGGCAAGGCAAAGAAGAAAGATCCTAATTGGAAGCCATTCCCATGTGGTGGTATGTGTGATAAAAACTCAAAACTCTCAAGTGGTAAATCACTTGGTCCTGATGGCCTCACCATGCCATTTTATAAAGCCTTTCCTAGAAGGCCATAGTCTGCCATGAGACCTCCTGCATGCTAGTAATCAATGACTGTTAGTATCTGTTAGTATACTGTTCAAGGACTGTTAGTATCAACACTACTAACTCCAAATCCTTTACAACTCTCTCTGTTAATATTCACCTTTATCCTTGAGCCCTTTCTCCAATGTATTACAAAAATACCCCAAATATAAAGGGCCTACTATTGAGAGGGTATTGCCAAAAGCAGCTGATAACCTTTTAGTTTATATTACCAGTCTGACCACGTCTCTACTTGCCCTTTTGTGAGGGCTCTATAGCTATGGCTATTGTCAGATCTCAAAGCAGTGTTCATTTTGGCAGCAAATTTCGATTTAGTTTTAGTCTTATGCTGGCCATACACTAGACGAAAAATCGGACGACATCGCTAAGTAACGTTATTCGAACGATAAAACGTTTGAGAACATTAATGTAACGTTTTTTCGAGCGGTTTTTGCATTTAAAAAGGAAGTGACAAAATATATTTGACCTCTGCTCTCTGGCTTCCTGTAAATTAGGTATACGCCCAGAGAAGCAACGTGCGTTTGTCAGAACGAACCTTGTGCGTAGTGAGCATCTCTAGTGCATCACCTACATCAGCACCACCTTCAATGTGGATGTGGATGAGAGGACCATTGCCATAGTAATGCTTGGAGTGATGGCTATACAGCAAGCAGAGGAGCCCCCCAAAAAAAGGCGAAGGTTATGGAGTAAAGAGTGGCTGAAGAACATTGATATTTTCTCACATATGAGATTGGTTCGAGAGCTAAAGGAAAACAATCCCGATGATTATCGGAACTATCTGAGGATGCCTGATGAGTCATTTCAGCTGCTACTGAGTCAAGTTTCACCCCTCATAGCAAAAAAGGACACCGTCTTAAGAAGTAGCATCACAGCGGAGCAGAGACTGGTAGCAACACTTCGTTTCCTGGCAACTGGTCGAAGTTTTGAAGACCTCAAGTTCACTACTGGAATCTCTGCCCAGTCGCTCGGCCGCATCATACCTGAGACCTGCCAAGCCATCATAAGAATACTGCAAGACGAATACTTAAAGGTAATAACACAATGCTTTTATTTTAAACTATGAAAAACACAGTAAAGCTAGCTTCCTTGAACATTGAAGCTGTAAACATCATATTAAACTTAAATTAGTTCATAACATATAAAAGTGAAAAAATTTAACACCTTTTATGTGATTCACAAAGCTGTGTACTGAAAATCATGTCCCCAGTTGTTTTGGGGACGATCCTGCTGTTGTGTATATGGTATGGGCCACTGATGAGGGTGAGGTTGTTGGGGTGATTGGGTGTGTGTGGCTTTGTGCTCAGCTAAGTGAGTATTTGTGGTAAGCTCCCCTTTCAACCCTTTATTAAGAAGCTGAATCAGTAAGGGTTCCAGCAATTGTTTTTGGTCTTCTGACATCCGGCGTATTTTCTTGGCAGTAAATCCACCCAGGTCATCACATTTATCCCTCTTCTGATTCAACGCTGCAGATGCCTGTAATAGAAAGTTGCCTGTAGACTGTTGAGTTGTCTTTCTCTCTTTGTTCCTGTTTACTGCTGGTGATGTGACAGTCTGTGTGTCATTGACAAATAGATCCTGTATAATATAGCAAAATAAATGAATGTATCAAGAAATAAAGACTGAACATTTTTATATTTTTACCTTTTACAGCTCCCGTCATCTGTGGAGGAATGGAAGGCAACAGCCAAACAATTTCACGACTATTGGAATTTCCCTAACTGTGGTGGTGCCATAGACGGAAAACATGTTCGCATAACACCCCCAGCAATATCTGGCTCTTTCTACTACAACTATAAAGGCTACTTTAGCATTGTCCTAATGGCAATCGTGAATGCAAAGTATGAGTTTATGTTTGTGGACATTGGCAAAAATGGACGAAATTCAGATGGGGTGTAATCGAGAAAACTGTTTTCTCTCATCGTTTAAAAAATGGACATTTAAATCTACCATCCAAAGAGGACACAGTGGAAGGCCTGAATTATGTATTTGTCGCAGATGACGCATTTGCATTATCTGAACATGTGTTGAAACCATTTGCCCTTAAAAACCTTACACCTGATCAGAAAATATTTAATTACAGGTTATCTCGTGCTAGATGAGTGGTAGAAAATGCCTTTGGTATTATGGCCAACCGCTTTCGGATCTTCCATACACCAATAAATGTAACCCCCCTCCAAAATTGACATTATGGTTCATTGTTGCTGTGTGTTACATAATTTTCTAAGACGTACTAGCTCCACCTACATGTTACAAACCATGATGGACCGGGAAGATACTCTGTCTGGGGATCTCATACCTGGTGATTGGCGTAATGATACAGAAGGGCTGCTAGACCTAGGCCGTGCCCCACCACGTCTCTCTAGTCAACTAGACCGTCAGAATCGTCTTGACTATATGCAATATTTTATTGGTCCTGGCGCAGTGGATTGGCAAAACAATCTCTAGATCTTCAAATGAAATGTCAGTGGCTGAATTAATATATTCTTTCATCAAGAAAAACAGGTGTCATGTTATGTTTGTCTATAAGAAATATCAACAAAAGTACATTTCCAAGAAAAATAGATGTGTAGTGTAATATTTTATGTATTATATTCAAATTAGATTACTTTATCTGTGTATATCAAAGTGTATAATAAAAAAGATTATGATTACTTTACCTGACTGTTTGCCATTTCCTCAAAATGTTCCATCTTCTTCATCTCCTAAATTAGTTGCACTGACACTACTGTCTAAACTTGATACAGAGGCTCATGGTTCCTCCTGTTCAGTCAGAAATCGTAAGCTCTCAAAATACCACAGACGTGGCACCAGGGGCGGATCCAGAGTCTTTTCTCGGGAGGGGCACTGCCAAAAAATATGTTTTTTTTGTGGGAAATTTATCGGGGAAATGGCTGGTGTTGGCGCTTCAATCATCCCGGCAACATGGTTGTTATGGTGTCAGGATGATTGAAGCGCATTATTTCTATTATTACATTGTAATATAAAATTAAATAGTTCAATGCAGAATCAGTGGGAGCCCAGAGTGTGTCACTTGCCACCGTCGCCTGCAATTAGTGGGAGCCCTGAGCGTGTCACTTGCCACACGTTACGGATTGTCACTTGCCACGTCACCTGCCACATCTTGTGGATTGTCACTTGCCAGTGCCACACGTTGCGGAATGTCACTTGCCACGTCACCTGCCACATCTTGTGGATTGTCACTTGCCACACCTTGTGGATTGTCACTTGCCACATAACCTGCCACACCTTGCGGATTGTCACTTGCCACGTCACCTGCCACACCTTGCTGATTGTCACTTGCCTGCCACCAGATGCAGATTGTCATTTGCCACGTCACCCGACACAATTTGCGGATTGTCACTTGCCACGTCGCCTGCCACACCTTGCGGATTATCACTAACTTGCCTGCTAAGGTGTAGTTTTGGTTGTCTCTTGCTGTGTCCCAGACTCCCAGAGTCAGGCAGCAGAGAGATAATGTAATCTCTCTGCTGCCTGCACAGTGAGGGCGGAAGTCACTGCAGGAATGCAGGGCAGGCACGGGCTGTGAGAGATGATCTCATCTCTCTGCTTCTCCGCTCCCGGCTAGCTGATTGGCCAGCTGCCACACTGAGCCTGCTCTCTCACTCTCACCTGCGCTGCCAACACACTGAGCAGCACGGTCTGCCCACGAACTGCGCCGCCCGCTCACAAACCGCGCCGCAAGCGGAGCAGCGCGCTTTCTTACCCGTCTGTGGAGCTGCACGCTATCGCACCTGCCCGCAGAGCGGCCCGAAGTGACTCACTGACGTCACTCATTGCTAGATGCCAAGCGGCCCAGGCATTAGCAACGAGTGCAGGGAAGAGGCTCCACCCACCTCCTCCTCCGCTCCTGGTATCGTGTCAGTGCGCCGCGTAGCTACATTAGACGAGTCTCTCTCTCGGCGCCGCTGATCGGCTGATGTGAGAAACTGAGAGACTCAGAGAGGCAGCGGCAGCCGCAGAACAAGTACTGTATATACTCGAGTACAAGCCAACCCGAATATAAGCCGAGGCATCAAATTTTACCCCAAAAAACTGGGAAAACTTATTGACTCGAGTATAAGCCTAGGGTGTCCATCTGCATGCCTCACTGTGCCTCACTTTGCCTCACTGTGCCCATGCCTCACTGTGCCCATGCTTCACTGTGCCCATGACTAGACTGATGTTTAACATGGGAGTCTATGGAAGGAGTGCCCGGCTTTGAAAAATCGGTTCTCCCCGGCCCTAGGTCTCGAAGACACCAAACTTTGCACACTTGTAGAGGAGACATGGAGGTACATGTGTGCCAGGTTTGGGGTCCAGGGAATCTAAGACCGGCCAGTACCGGGTCTGCAAATTCACCGGAGAAATTACCGTTTAACATTGGAGTCTATGGAAGCGGTGCCCGGTTTTAAAAAATCGGTGCTCCCCAGCCGTAGGTCCCCTAGACACCAAACTTTGCACACTTGTAGAGGAGACATGGAGCTACATGTCCAGGGGACCTATGGCTGGCCGGTACTGGGTCCCCAAAGTTCGGGAGATCAGGCGCAAAAAAAAACAAACAGAGCAAGCAAGTGAGTGTGACAGATGGTCTCGGGGGGGCAATTGCCCTGTTGCCCCCCTGGATCCGCCCCTGCGTGGCACGTATACTTGGTCTGCACCTGCACCAGATCTTTTGGAATCGTATATTTTATTTAATTCTTTTTTGAATATAGTACGCAGATTTGATATTTTTTGTTTAACATAGGCTACATCTGCTTTAGAATACACAACAGTGCATAGTTCAGCTAATTTGGTATAAGCATCATTGCGTTTTTGGCGGTCTGAATACGCTTTGGAGTGTACTTTCCTTAAACATGAAAGGTCACGATACATTTCAATGAATTGGGGAAGGAAATGTGGTGATGTAAATTTGTCCACCATTGCTCCTGTAATAAGAAAAAATGCATAGTTTAGTTGCCAATTTACACCAAACAATATCATAGAACTATTGTACTGGTCTGCTTACCTTCAGTTGTAACGAATCTTCTGTAGATTGGTCTGTATAATCGTTCATTTAGTCAGTGTGTGTGCTCGTTCCTCTACTCGGTAAATCGTGCGTGACAACGTTCTGTGTGCGTGACAACGTTCTGTGTGCCGGGTCAGAGTGTAAAACGCAGTGCAATATGGGAGTTTGCAAGCTCCACCCTTCTTCATTCGGCGCCATCTTTAGCAGCAGAACGATGGCTGAAGAACAGGAGCATGCCCTTCCCAAACGATTTCGCCTGGAAACTTAAAAAAAAAAAGGCAAAACCTATGTCCCTGGAAGAAATGAAAACAATGGTGAAGATTTTGGGAAAAATGACTATGATGGGAGGCACAAAAACTACCCCAGGCCCAATAGAAGAAAAGATGACATCATGGAGAAGGTTATCCATGTGCTTGGGAAGAAATATGGTGTGGACCGAACAAAGGACCAGCTGCGCAAGAGATGGTCTGACTTGAAGCATAGGGAGGAAGCACAGTTGTATAAAATACATACAATGATCAAAAAATGTATTTATGATAAATTTCTGCCATTTCTGCTCTCTCACCTAGGCATGCAATCCATGTAGTCTTTCTGCAATGTCTTCATCAATGCAAACTATAATCTTTAGCATGCCTGCTTTTTTCATGTATTTTTTAAATATTTTTAACCTAGAAAGACCCAAGAAAGCACACTGTGGGAACAGCACTGACAACAGGCCTGGATATTATTGTGGTTGATGACACATCTCCAGTTAAAGGACCTGATGATGATGACACAGCTCCAGTTACTGAAAAAGGACCTGATGATGATTATGCTGAACCATGCCAAAGTATTACAGATGTTGAAGCAGACCAGGCACAGCATTCCTGTGAAACCATCACAAGCAGCACAGGTAAGCCAGTACACATACACTTTAAGATCAACTCCATTTTAAAAACATTTTCCTCAATCTTTTTTTTCTTATCTTCAACAGCACATCATCTGTCTGTGGAACGGGAATTAAATACAATTACTGCCCAAACATTGTTATCTGATCTGTTGAAATGCTCATCGGAATTAGAGAAGTGCTCATCTGAGTTAGAAAAAGTGAAAGAGCACCTGACCTCTGTCCAAAAAAATATTCTGGTTGCACTTGACACACTTTGTAAGATTTAACATGTGTCACTTTGGTCCATGTATGTTTTCTTGTCTTTTTCGTTGATGTGTTAATTGTTTGTAAAAGTTTGCACAAAATTTTAAGGGGTTGTAAAGGTTCGTTTTTAGTTTCTAAATAGGTTCCTTTAAGCTAGTGCTGGTTGGTTCACTAACCTTTTCCTTCCATTTCTCTTCTAAAAGTTTTTTTCTTTGTTTTCCTTGTCTGAATTTCTCACTTCCTGTTCCTCCTCAGTAAGCTGTTCAGTAAGCTCTTCTGGTTCTGGCTGACACCCGCTCGGATGATGGGGGCAAGCTTACTGAGGAGAAACAGGAAGTGAGAAATTCAGACAAAGAAAAAAAAACATTTAGAAGGGAAATCGAATGAAAAGGTAAGTGAACCAACAATGCACTAGCTTAAGGGTACCTATTTAGAAAATAAAAAAACGAACATTTACAACACCTTTAAGCTATTTGGACTGTTGAGGACAAGCACTTTATTAATGTTCGTGACTCATGCACATTTACAAGGCAGGCCTGACATGGAAAAACATGATTGGAGCAAAGCTGTCCTTGAGGTTTGAGCAGTCAGTCACCTCTACTATATTTGTGTTATGACACAAGTCAATTATAGTGTTTATGTGAACACAAATTTCCCATATGTTGACATGCACTTATAGTAGGGGTGACTGACATCACAAACCTCATGGACAATCTCAAACCATGTTTATTCTGCAGGCCAAAAAATAAAGATTACTGATATTGGGTTACAAAAAATTAAAACTTTGAAACCATGAGTAATAATTAAAAACCATTCTTTGATAGATGCATAATGTATATTCTTAAAATGTCTTAAAATCTCAAAATAGTTTTTTTTTTCACAGTATTTGACACAGTATTAAACATTATGCTCTCTTGTTTAACCAAAAAAATTATGCTGTCTTGTCTTCAAAAATTTTTTTTTTGCTCTCTAGTTTACCAAAAAATTTACGCTATCTTGTGTTCAAAAAATCAAAATATGTTCTCTTGTGTAACAAAATAAAAAAATATGCTCTGTTGTAGAAAGAACTTTTGCTCTCTTGTGTAAAAACATTATGCTCTCATGTAAAAAAAAATTACCCAAAACAAAGATTAAAAACGAGTTTCTTACAAAAATAATTGGCAATAAAGTTTTATTATTGCATATTTTGTCTGTTGCATTATTTTTACAGAGATATATATATAGGTATATCACGATTGAAGTGGTTGCAGGTTGTATACTTGGTGATGTGTATCATGACCTTTTGACGTCAACGTTCTTTGATACGAATATTTACCTTCCAGGTTATATGTTTGTAAACCATGCGCAGTAGCAAGCGTTCGTTTTTTCTCGGACGACAAACGCATTAACCTTGCGATTTATCGTTCGGTCGGCAAAATTTTTCCAAACTTGCTGTTCGTTTTTTCTTCACATAAACGTCACAAACGATTAACGATTCGTGCCCATTAACTTGCCGAAAAAACGAACGAAGTGTCTACATGAGCGATTGTCGCCCGATTTTTCGTCTAGTGTATGGCCAGCATAAGTCTTAGGACTAAAATGGCATTTTAGTTTTAGTCCCATTTTAGTCTTCTGCAATTGTTTTAGTTTTAGCCATATTTAGTCGACTAAATCTCCAGTAGATTTTAGTCGACTAAAATGTACTACGTTTTAGTCAACTAAAATCTCCAGTACATTTTTGTCGACAAAAACTCATTTTAGTTGTCTAAAATCTAAAGGGTGTAATTAAATTGTAATGCATTAGTTAACATGTCTGTACAATTTCCAAACTCATTATATACTGCTGGAGTGAAAAATTAAACATGCACTACAGACCAGTGTTCATTTTGAAGTCAAATTTCAATTTAGTTTTAGTCTTAGACTTTAGACTAAAATGCCATTTTAGTTTTAGTCCCATTTTAGTCTTTTGACTAAAATGCCATTTTAGTTTTAATTGTATTTTAGTCATCTCAATTGTTTTAGTTTTAGTCGTATTTTAGTCGACTAAAACAGTATTCATTTATTCGACTAAAATGTTTTAGTCGTTTTAGTGGACTAAATTAACACTGTCTCAAAGTCAATTTGGAAACAACAAAAGCACTAAATGTTTCTATGCTAGCATCTACTCTTTCATCTCCTAATTTCACATTTTGGTGGGCATCTCAGGCCCTTACCTAATATTTAAATTCAATTTCCTCCCCAATTCCCACTCCCTATGAGCCTACCCCAAAAATGGAAACATTTAACTTTCTCTTGATTCTGGTGTTGTAATGTGCCTAAAATGAAGGTGATGCCACATATCTTATAGTATGTATTATGGGCATGGTGCATCGTATCCCTTATTTTTTCTTGTGCTCAATTAGGACTGATTTCAGCAGATTTATTTGGCAGGGGAAGGCAGTTTGCATTAGCAGAGACACCCAAATTACATAGTTACATAGTTACATAGTAAGTAAGGTTGAAAAAAAGACGACAGTCCATCCAGCTCAACCTTTTTAGGTGTACGTATTATCAGTGTCGGTAATCATTTCCCATATCTCTGTATATTGTTTTCTTTAACATGCACGTCCAAGAGTCTTTTAAAAATATCAATACTGCCCAAAAACACTACCACTTGTGGAAGAGAGTTCCACTTTCTTACCACCCTGACAGTGAAAAAACCCCTGCACAGCTAAGACTCAAAGACAGAGTGGGATTTCCAGACCCTGCTCTTTATTATATGGCTGTACACATATCAAGGGTAGTCCACTGATGTAGACATAGGACACGGAGGCTCTGGGTTTCCTTAGGGCATGACTACTTCCTCTTACCCTTCGCCGGGGCTACTTGGGTGGGGATGAGTGCACTAAAAGACTTTCAAAAGCATCCCTTAACTAAAATTACCCTGCTTGAAACAAGTACCGTATAGACTCGAGTATAAGCCGACTCGAGTATAAGCCGAGGTACCTAATGTTGCCACAAAAAACTGGGAAAACTTACTGACTTGAGTATAAGCCGAGGGTCAACAATGCCTCACTGTTCCCATCCTTACTGTTCCCATCCTTACTGTTCCCATCCTCACTGTTCCCATCCTTACTGTTCCTATCCTCACTGTTCCCTATCCTCACTGTTCCCATCCTTACTGTTCCTTTCCTCACTGTTCCCTAGCTTACTGTTCCCTAGCTCAGTGTTTCTCAACTCCAGTCCTCAAGGCGCCCCAACAGGTCATGTTTTCAGGCTTTCCATTATTTTGCACAGGTGATTTGATCAGTTTCACTGCCTTAGTAATTACCACAGCCATTTCATCTGAGGGAAATCCTGAAAACATGACCTGTTGGTGCGCCTTGAGGACTGAACTTGAGAAACACTGCCCTAGCTCACTGTTTCCTATCCTCACTGTTTCCTATAAATTTTACATTGTAAATAGTACCTGTAAAGAAGTTGCGGCTGCGGCGTCCATTGTTCAAATTCAGCGGTCTCTTCCTGTTCCTTCCGTGATAGGCGATTCTCATCAGACACTCTCCGCCTATCACGAACGTTCTCTCATCCTCAGTTTCCCAGCAGACACTGTGTTGGGTGTTCCGCCAATCACAGATGTCTGCTGGGAAACTGAGGATGAGAGAACGTTTGTGATAGGCGGAGAGTGTCTGATGAGAATCGCCTATCACGGAAGGAACAGGAAGAGACCGCGGAATTTGAACGATGGACGCCGCAGCCGCAACTTCTTTACAGGTACTATTTCCAATGTAAAAATTTTGCTGACTCGATTATAAGCCGAGGGGGGGGGACTTTCAGCCCAAAAAAAGGGCTGAAAATCTCGGCTTATACTCGAGTATATACGGTAGATATTTTCAATTAATTGAACAACTTGCTTTGTTACCCCTTCCATATGATGCTTAACAAAGGTGACACAGAGTTTGTCCCAAGGTTTACAAATAAAGTCTTCCGATCAGTGCCTGGGCCATGCAATCCTTCAAATTCCTATTGGCCAACAACTAGAAAGCTGTTTCTCCAAGCAAACGATCTGCACCTAATTTCATTGCTCATAAAATCTTACATTTATTAATAAATCCACAGGGTACATGTCCAATACAGCAAGTTGCTGTATAGTTGAAGATATTGTTGGCATCCATGTGAGGGATCTCTGTTATTCCATTGGGTAGTTGCGCCTGAGACTTTGCTAAAAAGCTGTTCCTACTTTTATGCTGACTGACTCTTATAATCCTTTGCGGGATATGAATAGAAAGCAACAACTGCTTTTTGCACTTCCTGACCAAACCCCTACCTATTCTGCAGACCCCTAATGTCATTTGAGGAAATATGCCAGGCACAAGATACAATCAGATAAGCTTTTTCTCTCTCTTATCAACTACTAGTGAGTATACACTCCCACCCAGATCAAATACCTTCACAAATGAAAGATAGGATCTTGCTCTTTGCTCACAAATACTCATATCTATAGCAAATACCAAGAGATCACTTACAAGATTATGACCTGATGACACAGGACACTGTTGGCTTTGCACCCTACTACAAGATTTTGGTAATGCCCATTGCTGCGCCCTTTTTGGTATATTACAATGTAGCGCCCACCTCACTCCCCTCTCTTGCTCTTTCTCGTCTGTCTCTTGTCTAGGGGTATCTCAGAGGGGAGAGAGCGGGGACACCACGCCAGGCCTCCACCACATGTATCAGTGCGGTATAGGCAACGTTCTTAATTTACCTTCGGGTCAGTGTTGTGCACCGGGATCCTCCCTCCGAGAGTCAGCTTGAGCCATGTCCGTCAGAAATGAGCCCCACACCATTAAAGACCAACACTCCTTTATTCTCATGAGAATGAACACAAACAGTTGAACTCCCTTGAAGAACAGCACAGGAAAGGAGGTGTGGGTGTGAATAGGCCCAGACACAATCATTCTCCACTTTCTCCCCTGAAAGTGGGTTGCGGTCTCCGCATGAGGGGGGATTTCCTTCCAGGCGGTCTCCGACGAGAGACTCACCCGTCACCAGCAATATGCTGCACCGGGTCTTCAAGTGAGGAGCTCACCCCGGTCCATTGCGCCCTCCGGATTCGGGTACCCAATCCCTGGGTTCCCTAGGATCTCCTTCCCTCGCGGAACTCAGTGTTGGGCACTGAGCTCCGGACCTCCATTCAAGTACCTCACCCCAGGCTAAAGGTGCCTGAGGTGGAACACGATCTCCGGTGGTCCTCCAGGCCTCGGCCACCCAGAGGACCCGCACGAACCACCGTCCGCAGACTAAAGGTGTCTGGGACTACGAACCCAGTGACAAAGATGGCCGACCCCTTTATACCCTCTCCCAGCAAGCACGGCGGGTTCCCCGCCCCACCATACCGCTGCTGAGGGAGGACAAAAAGAGGTATGGCACACAGCAATGGTTCAACCCCCAGCCCGTGGCGACAGCGCCACCTTCAGGGCCGCAGGGAATCACACATCACTGGTGTCACCGCCAGATTCAAATTTACACCCGGGAAAGTGCATACCCGCTACACTCTCCCCCCTGTCCTTTGACACTGGTCCCCAGTGTCTGGAGTAAATGATGCCCTCAATGGCTGACACAATCCAGTCCAGAAACCCACTAACAATTGTGGTAAAAATAACTTTGGAAAAAAAACTATCACCATGAAACAATTGTGTCTGAGCCCTGTAATAGAAAGGGAAAGAAACAACAACATGTAATCATAACCTTAAATCACATTTTACATCACACTTTTCCCACCCATCCTGACTAAGATCCACCCATCCTCAGTGATCTTGAAGGGTTGCTCTCCTGCAGAGGGAAAAGAAAGAAACAACACACATAAACCCTGACACATATATTCGTGTAGGAGGAAAGAAACCTCTTCGTAAAGAAATCCCTTTTCTCCAAAGAGTGAGTGTGTGAAAAGTGTTACCGTTGCGCAACACTGCCACCTGGTGACAGCATCACGGTAACTGCACTCGTGGAACCTCTTCTTCTTCTCTTTGAGCCCTATCTACCCCAGAGTCTGTGATCTTTTCTTTTGGAAAAATTAAGAACAAACTAGGAACAGTTCCTCATTCCTCTGGGCACAAAAAAACAACGGCCCCAGAAAGTTCAGCAGCACAGAACAAAAATAATGGAGTCTCTCTCCTTAAAGGTAAAAGCGGGGATGCGGCAGAACAAGTGGCTTCAAGTGCTTGTCCATGGTTTGTAGATGATACTCCACATCTTCTCCTTCTTTATGCTGGATCAGCACTTTGTCTGCATGGATGTGACGTCCCAACATCCACTCTGCCTTGCAGTCTTTAAAACGTTGAGAAGCCTTGGGAGAACATGTAAGGTACCTGCGGGTGTGCGGGACTTTCAAGTGAGCCCACATAAAGTCATCGTACCAGCGCTCCCGGCACACTTCCACTTCATAAAGTAACTCCTTCGACAAGTATGGATACTCCCACCCATACTCCGCAGCAACCTTCTGGCCAAACAGGCGCTGTAATCTCGCCAAAGGAGGCATGGTAGCTTTGTCCCCTTCACCAGGCAAGACTATTGAGTCCGGGTGACGAGGCACTCTGACTATCTCCAATCTGGGCATAGGCGCCCGCAGCAACCGTCTCTTTTCCCCAACATCAGGTGCAGGTGGCACCGGAGATGTAGGGACAAGCTGAGGACGGGACCCCTCTTCAGGCGCTGGTGCCTCCACCCAGGGCGTACTCTCCCCTGTAGACATAGGTGGATCCCTGGTTTTGCGGGATGAAGCAAGCGGTACCTTGTCCCAGCCCTTCTCGGCAAACAAATCATCTATGGCAACGTCGTCTCCCATGTCCGAGAGCGACTCTAGGTCGGAGGTGTCACACTCCTCCGCGGGTATGTATCCAGTTGTAGAAACGGAACCACCACCTCCCGCGGACTTGCTGGGCCATGACTTCCCGACACCTCCGCCCACACACCAAATCTCTCCGCCTGGCTTACCTCGGCCTTTACTTGAAGCAGGACGTCCAGAACCCTCGTCAACGGATTCATCCGGGCCGGGCGTAAGCGGGCGTGACGGTCCACCACAACCGCTGGTCGGGGCTTCCATGCCGGTCTTTCTCTTCGGTGGTGGATGCTGCAAGACAGTGGTGACCGAGTCAGCATCCTCAGGTTTCTCCCGTTGAGTTTTCACGACCTCCTCCGCGGTCGCTGCAGTGTGCGCAGGGATGGCTCTCACAGCAGTGATTCCTCCTCTCTGAGTGGTGGTACCTGAAGCCCAGCCAGGGTAGATGGTTCTCGGCCTCTCCACTGCCGGATCCACTTCGAACAGAAACTCCCCACAGGCCTCACAACGTCCAAACGGCTTCAGCTGACACACCAGTCCCGAACAGCCAGGACAAATCACACCCAGGGCGAATCGTCCCCGGGGCTTTAGCCGGATCCCCGTATCCGTTACCGGAGCAGCAGCGGTCAATGTCGTGGTGGAAGGGTGAACTGGAATCCACGAGGTATGTCCGAACATGGCGACCTGTTGCTGATCCATCGCACACTGCAAAGTTTTTGCGCCAACGTCCCACGTGTAGTCCCTCACACGTATTGGACTCCTCCCCTTTGCTCCAGTTCGCGGGCTTTTCTTCTTTTTTTTTCCTTTAGAGTCACGCTCACGAACTAAGCAATGGGGGTGTGCCTGGTGGCGCAGTGCAACTAGAAACCCCCACGTGTAGTCCCTCACATGGCTGAGTTTCCCCCTCTCCTCGCTCTTCTGCGCGGGCCTTTCCCTTCAATGGGTCATGTCCACGACTTTAAGCACCGGGGTGCACTTCGGCCAATGAAGGCCCGCCTATTCGTTTAACTCCTCCGACAGACACATTCAGTACTCGTGGTGCACCAACACTATACCGGACCTGAGCCCCCACGTGTAGCGCCCACCTCACTCCCCTCTCTTGCTCTTTCTCGTCTGTCTCTTGTCTAGGGGTATCTAAGATGGGAGAGAGAGTGGGGACACCACGCCAGGCCTCCACCACATGTATCAGTGCGGTATAGGCAACGTTCTTAATTTACCTTTGGGTCAGTGTTGTGCACCTGGATCCTCCCTCCGAAAGTCACCTTGAGCCATGTCCGTCAGAAATGAGCCCCACACCATTAAAGTCCAACACTCCTTTATTATCATGCTAATGAACACAAACAGTTGAACTCCCTTGAAGAACAGCACAGGAAAGGAGGTGTGGGTGCGAATAGGCCCAGACACAATCGTTCTCCACTTTCTCCCCTGAAAGTGGGTTGCGGTCTCCGCACGAAGGGGGATTTCCTTCCAGGTGGTCTCCGACGAGAGACTCACCAATCACCGGCAATATGCTGCACCGGGTCTTCAAGTGAGGAGCTCCCCCCGGTCTATTGCGCCCTCCGGATTCGGGTACCCAATCCCTGGGTTCCCTAGGATCTCCTTCCCTCGCGGAACTCAGTGTCGGGCACTGAGCTCCGGACCTACATTCAAGTACCTCACCCCAGGCTAAAGGTGCCTGAGGTGGAACACGATCTCCGGTGGTCCTCTAGGCCTAGGCCACCCAGAGGACCCGCACGAACCGCCGTCCGCAGACTAAAGGTGTCTGGGACTACGAACCCCGTGACAAAGATGGCCGACCCCTTTATACCCTCTCCCAGCAAGCACGGTGGGTTCCCCGCCCCACCATACCGCTGCCGAGGGAAGACAAAAAGAGGTACGGCACACAGCAATGGTTCAACCCCCAGCCCGTGGCGACAGCGCCACCTTCAGGGCCGCAGGGAATCACACATCACTGGTGTCACCGCCAGATTCAAATTTACGCCCGGGAAAGTGCATACCCGCTACAACAACTTACTGACATTTCTCCTTCTAATGCCCCATACACACGATCGTTTTTCTTGCCATTTTTTTCTTGCCGTTTTTCACGTCGTTTTTTTTCATGTTTCCTCTCAAGCCTGTCTTGCGTACACACGATCATTTAAAAAAACGTTCAAGCAAAGCGCAGTGACGTACAACACGTACGACGGCACTATAAAGGGGAAGATCCGTTCGAATGGCGCCACCCTTCATGTTAGTAAAGTTTGTTGAGCGACGATTCGCTCTTTTCAGTCTCGTGCTTTTCAGTCCGTGACTGCGTGACGAATGTGCTATCTCCATTACGAACGCTAGTTTTACCAGAACGAGCGCTCCTGTCTCATACTTGATTCTGAGCATGCACGTTTTTTTTCACGTCGTTAAAGCATACACACTATCGTTTTTCACGTCGTTAAAAAAAACGACATGAAAAACGACGTGGAGCCTACACACGATCATTTTTAATGGCCATTTTTTTTAATGGCATTTTTAACGGCATGAAAAACGATCGTGTGTATGGGGCATAACAATGAGACTGCCCTTTTAAACTTGACACAGCAGTCCAGAAAATGCTACAAGAAATCATTGCCAATTCATCCAGGATTAGAAAACTGCAGTAAGATAAACTTTCATTTTTGGGTATAATCCCACTTTACCATATGTCTTTAAATTCTTTGTTTCATTCCCAAACAGACCCTTACCCTCTCCCTTCGCTGCCTTTAGGGTTTCCCCTGTCCTATAAGAACAGAGTCCTACCACATGGGATGATATTCTCCCATAGGCAGTATAACATTATGAGATACTAGATAACATGTAATGCAACTTCATTTGTTACCATTTCAGATATATGTGTATAAGTATACAGTACATTACCAGTTCCACCCGTGTTTTAGTTTATTAAAAGTCAGCAGCGTCCCAGAAGATCGCTGGCAGGGAGGGGCCGCCTAAGGCGAGAGGAGGAGTCGCCTAGGCGGCCGAAAAAAAGGAAGGAGGAAGTGGGAAAGGAAGTCCCACTAAAAAGAGGGTACATACGCCTCCCCCAAAAAAATGACATGCCAAATGTGGCATGTCAGGGGGCGAGGAGTGCTTAACCACTTAAGCCCCGGACCATTTGGCTGGCCAAAGACCAGAGTACTTTTTGCGATTAGGCGCTGCGTCGCTTTAACTGACAATTGTGCGGTCGTGCGACGTGGCTCCAAAACAAAATTGACGTCCTTTTTTTTCCCACAAATAGAGCTTTCTTTTGGTGGTATTTGATCACCTCTGCGGTTTTTATTTTTTGCGCTATAAACAAAAATAGAGCGACAATTTTGAAAAAAAATCAATATTTTTTACTTTTTGCTATAATAAATATCCCCCAAAAATATATAAAAAAAAATGTTTTTCCTCAGTTAAGGCCGATACGTATTCTACATATTTTTGGTAAAAAAAATCGCAATAAGCGTGTATTGATTGGTTTGCGCAAAAGTTATAGCGTCTACAAAATAGGGGATAGTTTTATGGCATTTTTATTAATATTTTTTTTTTTTACTAGTAATGGCGGCGATCAGCGATTTTTTCGTGACTGCGACATTATGGCGGACACATCGGCCACTTTTGACGCCATTTCGGGACCATTGTCATTGATACAGCAATCAGTGCTATAAAAATGCACTCATTACTGTAAAAATGACACTGGCAGTGAAGGGGTTAACCAGTAGGGGGCGCTGAAGGGGTTAAGTGTGTCCTAGGGATGTGTTCTAACTCTGGGGGGGATGGGCTATGTGTGACATGACACTGATTACCGCTCCCGATCACAGGGAGCTGTGATCAGTGTCCTGTCACTAGGAAGACTGGGGAAATGCTTGTTTACAACAGGATTTCCCCATTCTTCCTCTCCGTGAAACGATCGCCGGTATCCCCCAGACATCGAGTCCGCGGGACCCGCGGTCCGACTCACGGAGCTTGCGGCGCCCACAATGCTGCATCTTAAAGGGGACGTACTTGTACGCCCATATGCCCAGCCGTGCCAATGTGTCGACGTATATGGTGGTGTGCTGGTCGGCATGTGGTTATAGCGGAAGTTCCACTTTTGGGATGTATATATAGTGTCCCTCACATGCACATTTTCCTCTTTCCTATTTTTTATATTACACCACTGTTAGTAATAAGCAACACTATCAACCTTGTTTGTGAAGTCCACAGATGGACTACAAAACAATTTGCTGATGTAGTTACCTGCATTAGCTCAGTACCCCCTTTTCATCTATATAACTCCAGAGCTTGTGCTAACTGTTGTTCTGTGGCTGCCTCCATGTCAATGTGACAGAGGAGGAAGGGATCACTGCCTTAGGTGGATGTGTGGAAATGGCACTCTCCTCAAGGTGGAAGCAGCAGGTGCAGGCTAAGCATATAGCAATTAGAAGAGGGAAAGTCTGGACAGTCGCACTCCAATAAAAATGCCTTTATTGTGCAAAATAACAAATAGCTATGACTAAGCACTGTTGGGAGTGTGAAACGCGTCAGATTTTTTATCTTGTACCCTGCTGTGGTTTGTACTTTTGTTATTTTGCACAATAAAGGCATTTTTATTGGAGTGCAGCTGTTCAGACCTTCCCTCTTCTAATGTGACAGAGGACTTACATGTGAAAACCACTGAGGAGCTCCAGGCAGGAGCATTAATTTGAACTCCATTTGCACACTGATGAGTATTGTTGAACGAGAGCAAATATGGCATTTTCACTTGTATTAAAGGTAATATGTTACATAAGAAAAGTGAGTTTACATCTACTCCAATAAAAAACATCATAGGCAGAATTAATAAAAGTGTCTTGGAAAAACTCTTTCTCAACTGGAGCATAGCCAAACAGCTTTCTAAGCTTTGTGGAAGCTGTGGAAAATAAAATGTAGAAGCTTTTGGGTGTTATGGGCAGCATCATCAGTTATAATGAGAACCCTTAGGACACTTTTTATTAATCCCCCCAATGTCTTGGATCCTGTTTATGCCAACTCATATTAATAGTGTATAAGGCTAATTACTGTACAATTTGACCCCATAAAAACATTAGGAAAAATCTGATATTCATGAGCTTTGACTTGATTTGCCACCCTGGCCCAGTCTAGCCAATTACATAGGGAGTGTTCTGACTAAGCTCTATATTTTTGGTTAAAAGTTACTCATCATCTTGTGGGTTTATTTTTCCTCTTACATATGCTTCGCACGTAAATATTGTTTGGAAAGATTTGAATTAATGAATGTTAGATTTAAAAATACAATACTCTTTAACCTTTTTGGCATGGTGCCAGCAAGAATAACTTAGACAAACTAAAACCGACACCTAGTAATACATTTAATTGTAAGTGGCTAGTGTTATTGCATTTCCCATTTCCATTTTCTGAAAAAAAAAAGTAATTTGAAAAATGTCAGAGCTACATGTTTTTTCACTCTCTTGTAAGTTGTTCTGCTCCTGTGGTTTATTTGCAAAATGTAATTTTTCAAGCATATCCAAGAGACAACCAAGCAGAGGCAGATGGCTGAATAAGCACATCTTTCATGCTGTGAAAGCATGGCAACAGTCGATGGCCTTTCCTATTGTGTGGTGTAAACCCCCAACTAAGTAACCTATAGAAAAGATATTGCTTGGCATAGTTTACACAGACTATTGTGATACCAACATAGCATATGAATCATATCAAGTAAAATTCTCTGAAGCTAAAAATTTATAATTAGGTAAGGACGTGCGTAGAATATTTTTGCAACATACGATAGACCAACACAAAGTGGCACATAATTGTGAAGTGAAAGGAAAATAATATTTGGCCTAAAAGCAAAACGTTATGTGTGGCGGAAAACTAACCCTGCACATCACCCTGAGCACATCATCCCCACCGTGAAACATGGTGGTGGCAACATCATGTTGTGGGGATGCTTTTCTTCAGCAGGGAAAGGGAAGCTGGTCAGAGTTGATGGGAAGATGGATGGAGCCAAATACAGGGCAATGTTAGAAGAAAACCGGTTAAAAGTCTGCAAAAGACTTAAGTCTGGGACAGAGGTTCACCTTCCAGGAGGAAAACGACCCTAAACATACACCCAGAACTACAATAAAATGGTTCAGATCAAAGCATATTCATGTGTTAGAATGGCTCAGTCAAAGTCCAGACCTAAATCCAATTGAAAATCTGTGGCAAGACTTGAAATTTGCTGTTCACAGACGCTCTCCATCCAATGTGACAGAGCTTGAGCTATTTTGCAAAGAAGAATGGGTTCTGTCCGCGGCAGAACATGCGAACTGTCAAACAGTTTGTGCGAACACGCAAACACCATTAAAGTCTATGGGACCCGAATGTGAAAAATCAAAAGTGCTAATTTTAAAGGCTAATATGCAATTTATTGTCATAAAAAGTGTTTGGGGATCCGGATCCTGCCCCAGGGGACATGTATCAATGCAAAAAAACGTTTTAAAAACTGTCATTTTTTCAAGAGCATTGATTTTAATAATGCTTAAAGTGAAACAATAAAAGTGAAATATTCCTTTAAATATCGTGCCTGGGAAGTGACTATAGTATGCCTGTAAAGTGGCGCATTTTTCCTGTGTTTAGAACAGTCCCTGCACAAAATGACATTTCTAAAGGAAAAAAAGTCATTTAAAACTGCTTGCGGCTGTAATGTATTGTCGGGTCCCGACAATATAGATGAAAATCATTGAGAAAAATGGCATGGGCCCTCCCCCCCCCAGCCCATTACCAGTCCCTTTGGGTCTGGTATGGATATTAAGGGGAATCCCACACCCAAAAAAAAAAAAGACCCTATATACTCTGAACAACAGTATACAGGCGGTCCCCGGGTTACAAACAAGATAGGTTTGTTCTTAACCACTTGCCGACCAGCGCACGCACTTTTACGTCGACAGAATGGCACGGACAGGCAAATGGGCATACAGGTACAGGTACGTCCCTTTAAATTTACTGCCGTTTGGTCGCGCGCGCCGCCGGCGGCGCGTGACCCTGCCGCGAGCTCCGTGACCATGCTTGCAGGACCCGCGGACTCGATGTCCGCCGGTGTCCCGCGATCGTGTCACGGAGCTGAAGAACGGGGAGATCTCAGTGTAAATACATCTTCCCATTCTTCCTAGTGACATGTCACTGATTGAATCACTCCCTAACAGTTAGAATCACTCCCTAGGACACACTTAACCCTCTCCTAGCCCCCTAGTGGTTAACCCCTTCACTGCCAGTCACATTTACACAGTAATCAATGCATTTTTATAGCACTGATCGCTGTATAAATGTGAATGGTCCCAAAAGAGCATCAAAAGTGTCCGATGTGTCCGCCATAATGTCGCAGTCACGATACAAATCGCTGATTGCCACCATTACTAGTAAAAAAAAAAAATATTAATAAAAATGCCATAAAACTATCCCCTATTTTGTAGACGCTATAACTTTTGCGCAAACCAATCAATAAATGTTATTGCGATTTTTTTTACCAAAAATATTTAGAAAAATATGTATCGGCCTAAACTGAGGAAAAAAATTTTTTTTATATATTTTTGGGGGATATTTATTATAGCAAAAAGTAAAAAATATTGAATTTTTTTCAAAATTGTCGCTCTATATTTGTTTATAGCGCAAAAAATAAAAACCACAGAGGTGATCAATTACCGTCAAAAGAAAGCTCTATTTGTGGGAAAAAAAGGACGTCAATTTTGTTTGGGAGCCACGTCGCACGACTGCGCAATTGTCAGTTAAAGCGACGCAGTGCCGAATCGCAAAAAGTACTCTGGTCTTTGGCCAGCCAAATGGTTTAAATGGTTAAGTTGAATCTGTTTGTAATTCGGAACAGGTACATTTTTTAAGTGTAACTCCAGCCAAAAAATCTATTTTTAAGCTTTTTGGATAACATAGGGAAGGGTTATCACCCCTGTAACATTTTTTTGCTGTCTGTGCCCCTGTTCAGAAGATTTCACCTCACTTTCTGTCCCAATGACAATTGGATTTTGAAAATCTTGGGTTATTAGGGAAACAAGTTTCCATATTAACTCTTACAGGAGAGAATTTCCCTTCCTAGGGGTAGATTTCCTCTCACTTCCTGTTGTCTCCCTCCATTTGTTAGTAGGAGTTGTTTGTAAGTCGGATGTTTGAAAATAGGGGACCGCCTGTATATATTATACGGCCTGCCCTATATACTCTGCCGAAAATTGTAATTACATGCCCCTGTAAAACAGGGGCAGAAAAATTGGGCCTTAGGCGGTGGTGGTGGCACAACAGTGTAAAGCCTCACATATACTCTTGTTGAGCGCAGGAACGGGCCCTGCTATGAAATATTAGAGCAAAAATTTTAATTATGTGCCCCTGTTAAACAGGGGCAGAAAAATTGGGCCTTATGCAGTGGTGCCACAACACTGCAACCCCTCACAGATACTCTTGTTGAGCACAGAAACGAGCCCTGCTGTGAAATATTTGATCAAAAATTGTAATTACACGCCCCTGTTAAACATGGGCAGAAAAATTTGACCTTAAGCAGTGGTGATGGTGCCTTGAACCAAAAATATTCTTAGAATCTATCAACATGAAGATTGAGGAGGAATAGGATAGTCACTTAGCATAATAGGATAGTCACTCAGCATAGGCAGTCTTCAAGGGATCCCACATCCATAGAAAAATCAATCAGTTACATCAGCATCAGGTGCTTGGTAGCTGGTGATCCAAGACTGATTTATTTTTATGAATGTGAGCCGATCAATAGAGTCTGTGGACAGGCGCACTCTGTGATCGGTTACAAAGCCTCCAGCAGCACTGAATGTGCGTTTAGAAAGAATGCTGGATGCAGGGCAGGCCAGTAGCTCAATTGCATATTGAGCAAGCTCTGGCCAGTGGTCCATCCTCAAGACCCAGTAACCCAGTGGATGTTCTGTTGGAAAGGCCTCCAAGTCGGATCTTGCCCCTAGATATTCCTGCACCATGTAATTCAGACGCTGGCGATGGTTGCTGGAACCGATCGGACCTTGACGCTGAGGACTGAAGAATTGTCTGAAGGCATCGGTCAGCCGGCCACCTTCTCCACCGCTCTTTCTGTGACTGAATGAAGCCTCAGCAACACGTTGTCCAGCATCAGGAAATCGTAACCTCCCAGGCTCTGGAAACGCATTGCATATACCTTTCTGCAAGGCCTCCCGGAGATGTTTCATCCTCTGCTCCCTCTGCGAAGGCTGGATAAGTTCTGCAACCTGTCCTGGTGCCATACTCACACAGGTACTCATTGATGGCCCTCTGCTGCATGTGCAGCCGTTGCAGCATTGCCAACGTTGAGTTCCACCTGGTAGACATGTCACAAATGAGGCGGTTCTTGGGCAGGTTGCATTCCCTTTGAAGGTCAGCCAGCTGAGCACTGTCATTATATAACCAGCGGAAATTACCACAGACTTTCCTGGCCTGCCTCAGGAGATCTTGTAAGCCTGGGTACCTGCTCAAGAACCACTGCATCACCAAATTCAGGACATGAGCCAAACAGGGAACATGGGTCAAGTGTCCCTGTCGGAGGGTGGAGAGGAGGTTGGTGCCATTGTCGCATACAACCATTCCTGGCTAAAGCTGGCATGGTGTCAACCACCTCTGAGCCTGCCCCTGCAGAGCTGACAGAATCTCTGCCCCAGTGTGGCTCCTGTCCCCTAAGCAGACCAACTCAAGGCACAGAAGTAGAGTCAGTGACCTCATCATCCACTCCCTCCTCATTACTGGAGCAAACTTGGCAGTATGCTGCAGCTGGGGGAACACGACTGCCAGTTTCTTGTCCTTCTTGGGCACCCCCTCTCTCTAGGCTCATGTTACTCCCTTCCTCAACCTGGGTACCATCATCAGAGACTTCAAATCGCTGCACATCCTCCTGCAGCATGTACCCGACACTGTGGTCGAATAGTTCGGGGGACTCCTCCATGCATGATGGTGGAGCTAGGGAAGGAGTGACTGTTGACATGGAGCTGATGGAATAGGCCGCCTTGGCAGCTGCATTGGCAGGCAAACTACTATGAGCCTGGGTGACAGAGGATGAGGAGGATGAGGAGGATGAGGACAGCTTTGTTATCTATTCCACCAACTCTTCTGCATGTTGTTGCTCAATAACACGGCCAGCTGCAGAAAAAAAGGACAATCGTGCCCCATGGCCTTGTGCTGAGGATGCACTGTGTCCACAACCAGCACCGTTGACTGCAGACACAGAGCCTGCTTGCCCTCTATTAGTGGCCTGTGAGCATCTGCCTCTCCTTGGTGGCCTTCTGGACATGCTGTAAATTTTGTTTAGCAAAACCACACTACACTGTATTGTGTACTGTGTACACCACCAGAAAAGTAGTAGCAACTGCACTTTGGGCGCACGGTACTGTGTACACCACCAGAAGTGTAATAACAACTATGGGTGCACTGTATTGTGTACTGTGTACACCACCAGAAAAGTAGTAGCAACTGCAATATGGGTGCACGGTACTGTGTACACCGCTTGAAGTATATTAGAAAAAGTACACCAGGAATGGCCTGCAGTCAGATTTAGGCTTGGCTACACTGGATGCAGTGTGTGTGTATATATATATATATATATATATATATATATATACACAAGACTGGCTGTATATATATATATATTATACACACTGCAGCTAACTGAATAACCTGCCTGCACTCTCTCTCCAGCCACGCTAACAACACACTACACAGGGCAGACGTACAGGCAGCCTTATATAGTGTGGGGCGTGGACTTGGTCTCCCTGAGCCATAACTGGCCAAAGGCACCCTGCCTTTGTCCAATTATGGCTCTCTTAGCTGAGGGTGCTGGGAGTGGCCAAAGCATGCAGGTCATGGTGCATGCTTTAGCCAATCATCATACAGCAATGCACTGCAATCTCGTAGTGCATTATGTGGGGTTAACGCAGCACTCGAATTTGCCGCAAACGCCCCATAATGTTCGTTTTTCGACGAACGGGCGAACACCCGATGTTCGAGTCGAACTCATGTTCGACCCGAACATAAAGCTCATCCCAACTTGTAACGTGCCATGCCCCAAATTAATGTGCCTTGCTCCCATTTAATGTGCCCTACTCTCATGTAATATGCCATATTTTCATGTAATGTTCCCTGTCCCCGTGTAATGTGCCCTGCCCTCATGTAATGTTCCCTTCTGCCCCCCCCCCATGTATTTTGCCCTGCTTCCCCCCCATGTAATGTGCCCTGCTGACTGCCATGTAGTGTGCCCTGGTGCCCTCCATGTAGTGTGCCCTCCTGTCCTCATGTATTGTGCCTTGAACTGCTGGAATTAGGAGGAGGGATCTTGGAGTTTGGATTTAGAAAAAAATGCCCTCAGTCTCCAGCCCCCCCCAATACTTTCCTCTTTCCTGGAATTGGGTCCCCAAAGTCTCAGTGGCGACTGACTTCCTATCTGTTACCTCCTCAGTTGCTAAGGACTGAATCTGTGTAAGTCAAAAGGCTCCCTCTGACTTTTCAGGCAGAGTGTGTATCACACAAATCTAGCCCTTTGCAGCAGCTAAACAAGGGACTAGAAAGTTAGGTGGTGGCTGCTGGAAAACATTGGAAAACTGCTACAGGAAGAGTTAAGTACTAAGATGTGTTGGTGGGAGAGGGGGCAGGGTTAAGAAAGCCTCTAGAAAACTAAAGCTCTAAAGAGTGCAAGAGGCATAATAAGGACATCTTGCACTACTTTCTTGTATAAGACAGATAATAAGACAGACTTTAAAAACATTGCACATGATCATATTTTGTCATCCTGCTATAACAATAACATATTTATAGAAAACCTGGAGAAAATAAAATGGCAGCAAATGGGCTGCTCATAATGACCAATCATATATGATCTTTTATTCTCCAGGAAAATAAAATAAGAAATAAAGTCAAAGACAGAGTGTCTACAGTTTGTATACACTATGCAGACAAACTAGAAAGTTGACAGCAGCGGCTGCTGAATATCACTGTACCAACTGGAATGCCAAGGGCCATTATCATTGAGATATTGATCTTCTTTCAACCAGGAAGACATTTAGACACATTTTGGTCTGATGGATTGACAGTACATGACTTTTTGAAATCTAAACTTAAACAAATTTATTTGCTGGCAGTGGCCACAGGATGTATTTTCTGCTCTTGAGGAAAAAAAAGTTTTTTTGCAGCCTAATTCTGCCATAACTTTTTAATGAAGCACTTAGCTGTACTACTTAGATATTCTTAAGGCATTTCTGCATCTAGTGTGCAAAGTATGTGCTTTATTTCTCTAGCACTGTGCATGGTTATGCCCACATGTTCTGTGATTTTGAAGATAACAATGGAAACATCAGTACATTGCAAAGTGTATCTAAACCCAGGAACAAAAATGTTGTATATTGCAGAATACCAGCTCTTAGATGTAGTGACTGTATTTGTTTTCTTTTTCGTGCATTTTATCCTTTATTTTCACCTAGTGATCCTTACAGTAACACGCTTTCTGTTCTATGATGACATGAGGACTGGTTAAAGAATATGTTACCTGAACATTTCATATTCATGATAAGTGCCTGCTGTACCATGTACCTATGAAAATGTCTGCTTCCTTTGTGTGAAATCCCTAGTGTTCCTGCCAGTCCCTCTGCTTTCCTATGTAAAACTGACCATACTAAGCAGGAGGACACACCAAGGTCAGTTATCTAGCTATGCTGGGAACTCAGGCTCTGCCCCTCCAATAATGAGACTGGTGCTGAGATGCCTCCCCTGCATAGACTTTCACTTGGAAGATCAGTGTACTGCTGTTTCACCTCCACCAGCTATTATGCAGCTGAGAACAGAGGATATGTGATAATTTATAAAAAAAAAAAAAGAAGGAAAATATATATTATATTTTAATTTATATATTTTTCATATCTGTACAAAAATGTTTTGCCTTTCATTTCTATTTTATACTGAATGTGTTGTTTTACACAGTGATAGTTTACAATTGCTTTAATACAAGAATTTCAGCTCTGTACCATTGATCATCATCCTAATACGTGTTTAGAGCCAGATATGTTGTGTAGCATTTACCGCATTGGGTCTCACTTGCGTGGGTGTAGCGTGCATTCCACCCCCTTACAGTGCCGAAACCGGAAGTGGCTGGACAGGGTAATGTGACCAGGAGCGCTTTTATTACAAATTATCTGAGCAGACTGCAGTTCCTCTTTAATTTTCTGACTAAAGTTCATTCAACTTTAAGTTAATAAGGAACTACACTGTATCTGAGCACCACAACCCAGAAATATTATTTAATTAATTATTAACTAATTCAATACTGGACACTTTCATCCCCTTCCTGTCCAGGCCAATTTTCAGCTTCCAGTGCTGTCACACTTCGAACGGCAATTGTGCGGTCATGCAACACTGTACCCAAATAAAAAATTTATAATTTTTTTCCACACAAATAGAGTTTTCTTTTGGTGTTTGTAATCACCACTGGGTTTCATATTTTTTGCTAAATAAATAAAAAGAATCTGAAAATGTTAAAAAAGAAAAACAGTTTTCCTTTGTTTCTGTTGCAAAATTTTGCAAACAAATAATCTTTTTTGATAAATTAACGTATACTGCTACATTTCTTTGGTGAAAATAACCCAATCAGTGTATATTATTTAGCCTGCAGGAAAGTTATAGAGTCCACAAACTATAGTATATATATATATCTGAAGATCCATCAATCCTGATGTGCTGTCGTCTTCTTTTCTTAAGGCCCGAAAATGCCAGAATAGTACAAATACCCCACAAAAGCACCCCTTTTTGGAAAGTAGACAGTCCAAGGCATGTAGTAAGAGGCATGGCGAGTTTTTTTAAGTTGTATTTTTTTTTTGTCACAATTTTTGGGAAATGTAAGAAATTTTCACTGTCACCACTGACTGGTGACAGTATGTATATATAAAAAAAAAAAAAAATGTTTAGTTTTATACATTTTTTTAAATGTATTTTCTTTTTTATTACATTTGTTTACATACTTTACCAGAGCAATGCAATGTTACCATTGTACATTGCTGGGGAGGAGATCATGATTTTTGTTTTACACATTATTATTGCTTATAATTGTATGGTTATAAACATTTCTTCTGAATTAAAGTGGAGTTCCACCCTAAAAAAAAAAATTACACCAAAATTACACCAAAATGCTCCAAAAAAAAAAACGGGCAGTGAAGCCGTAAGGCTCCACTGCCTGTTTCCCTTGGTGAGGATGGCGGCGCCGGGACCTCCCACGATCAAGGGATCGGCCTGGGGGGGCGACATCACGGGCGCCTAAGGACAGGTAAGTGTCCTTATTAAAAGTCAGCAGATACAGTGTTTGTAGCTGCGGACTTTTAAAAAAATAAATAAAATCGCAGGTGGAACCCCGTTTTAAGTCCATTCATTCAGTGTATACTATTGTGATTAGCTGTGAATGACCACAGCTAATCACATGGTACAGGTGGACTGTGATTTGCCCTGTCTGTACCATGTGATCACTGTGACCAATCACAGAGATCAATCCAACAGTACACAATGTCATGAATGGAAGCCATTTATTGTGCAAAATTGTCATGTGATCTGCTGTGATTTGTCACAGCAATCACATGGTACAGCAGCAGCAGCAGCAGCCAGGTACACTTTGCTGTCATCCACTGCAGTACAGCCACCTAGAACAGCAAAGCCCGCACCCGACGTATAGTAAAAAGACAGGAAAGGTCAGGAGGCGGGACTATGTGTGACAGCGAGCGGACGGTAATTCAAATGGAAGCTTTTACAGCGGGCAATCCCTGCTCTGTAAAGATCTGGCCGCTCTCTATCTTCCTCTGCACAGGTCACGCTGCAATGATGGGCACAGGAGAGGCTGCATTGGTGGGCACTGGTCATGCTGCATTGATGGGCACATGTGAAGCTGCATTCATGGGCACTGGTCACGCTGCAATGATGGGCACAGGTGATGCTGCATTTGCGGGCACAGGTCACGCTGCAATGATGGGCACAGGTGATGCTGCATTGATGGGCACTGGTAGCGTTGTAATGATGGGCACAGGCAAGGCTGCATTGGTGAGCACTGGTCCCGCTGCAATTATGGGCACATGTGAGGCTGCATTGGTGGGCACTGGTCATGCTATATTGACGGGCACAGTCAAAGCTGCATTGGTGGGCACTGGTCATGCTGCAATGACAGGCACAGGCGAGGCTGTATGGCTGGGCACTGGTCACGCTGCATTGATGGGCACAGGTGAGGCTGCATTGATGGGCACTAGTCACACTGCATTGATGGGCACAGGCGAGCCTGCATTGATGGGAATTGGTCACACTGCAATGATGGGCACAGGTAAGGCTGCATTGGTGGACACTGGTCACACAGCAATGATGGGCACAGGCGGGGCTGCATTGGCGGGCACTGGTCACACTGCAATCATGGGCTCAGGTGAGGCAGCATTGGTGGGCATTGGACACGCTGCAATGATGGGCACAGGTGAGGCTGCATTGGTGGGCACTGGTCACGTTGCAATGATAGGCACAGATGAGGCATTGGTGGGCACTGGTCACGCTGAAATGATGGGCACAGGCAAGGCTGCATTGGTGGGCACTGGTCACGCTGCAATGATGGGCACAGGCGAGGCTGCATTGGTGGGGGAACTGGTCACACTGCAATGATGGGCACAGGCGAGGCTGCATTGATGAGCATAGGTGAGGCTGCATTAATAGGCACTGGTCATGCTGGATTGATGGGCTTTGGTCACGCTGCATTGATGGGCACTGGTCACGCTGCATTTATGGGCACAGGTGAGGCTGCATTGATGGGCACAGGTGAGGCTGCATTGATGGGCACAGGTGAGGCTTTGTTGATGGGCACAGGTGAGGCTGCGTTGACGGGCACAGGTAAGGCTACACTGATGGGCATAGGTGAAGCTGCATTGATGGGCACTGGTGAGGCTGCACTGATGGGCACTGATTAAGTTGTTGTTCATATTTATTTTTTAAACTTAATTCTGCTTAAAACATTTAAGTGTCATTTCATAAGATAATTTATGAGGGTGTGTTTAGGGGCGGGCGGGGTAGGGGTTGGGTGGGGTAACTGGTGGTGAGTAAATCTTAAGGCTTGGCTAGTAGCTCAGGACTTGAAATTTTGAGCCCTGGTATAGCTGCGTTCAGAGAGGAGCTTATGAGAATAACTTAAACGCATATCAGTGTAAATGTATTCCAATGGCCAGAATACATTTATATGTATGCTTTATGCGCATAAACATGGGTATATATGTGACATTAGCATACCTCCCAACCCCCCGAGATGGGAATGAGGGACACCTAATAGCAAAAGTTTGTAGGCACAGGACACACCCACTGCCACACCACCTTAAAGGAGACTTGTACATATAAAACATGATTGGTTTAAGCTTGGTTAAAGTGCTTTTTTACTACTACTATTCCTTTATACTGGTTTTTGGAATTTACAAATGCAGCAATTTAGAAATGGGATAAATGGTTTAGCACTTGGAAACACTTTTCGAGATAAATAGTGCATTTTATTTACAACTATATAGATCAGACCAACATGAGGGACAAATGAGGAGGAAAGAGGGACAGATGGACTTTGTTCCAAATCAGAGACAGTTACTCCAAATCAGGGACAGTTACTCCAAATCAGAGACAGTTACTCCAAATCAGGGACAGTTGGGAGCTTTGCATTAGGGGCATTTTTTCTGCCAAGTTCTGGGAAAATCCAGCATACCTGGAGAATAAGTTCATATGCCAGTGTGAATGAGGCCTAAATCAATAAAGAGATCCTTTTTTGACCTTTTATTTGTGTAATATGTTTGCTAACTTTAATATTGGTATAAAAAACTTGAGTTAAAACCATCCCTAGCATAACACTTCTGAAAGACAGTAGCTATGTTTCTTACAAGTTAGGTATGTTGACCCCTGGGGTGGAACTGTTGTAATAAATGTACCATTTTCCTTTCATTATTAAAGTGTAACTTTATTAAAGTACTAAGTTCCAATGCAGAGTCATCAGGCAATGCTATGCAGAAAACAAATGGCACTCTTCCAAAGAAGAAATATTTTTTTCAGAGAATATATTTCTCCTTTTGAAAAAGCACAACATGGAATAAAAATTAAATTTCCAGCTAACACAACCCCTGCCCCCAGGTTACCACAAATGTTTCCTGGACAGTTTAAAGGTCACACTTATAAATAATTATCTGTTTATATTCAAATATTCAGTTTACTGGGTTTATCTGGTTTTATATCTAGCTGTAAGCTATAGGTTTTATTGTGCTGAAAATATTGTGATATCTTCATAATCTACTTCATCAGCAGCTTTAAAAACACTCTAGGGGGAATTTATTAAAACTGGGGCAGCCAGAATCTGGTCCAGTTGTTCATGGCAACCAATCAACTTCCATCTGAAAGATAGATGCTGATTGATTGTCATTCTCAGTTGCTCCAGATTCTGCCTGCTCCAGTTTGATACATTCCCCTCTCTTTTTTTCACCAAAACCTTAAGCCTAAAACTGGCCATACACTAGTAGAATTTACGAACCATTAGTTGGGTCAAACCACAGTGGCGAGAAAATTCAAAGGAGCAGGACGGTAAATGTTTCTCAAATGAACAAATTTAAACAGTTTAACAATGGTTTTTCGTTTGGTAAATTGCATGAATTCTAAAATCAAAAAAAAAAAGTACTACAAACAGTTATGGGGGGGCTCGCTCCTGAGCCTCACTGCTTGCGTCTATAGAGAACCCCCAGCACCCTCGTCACAAGACCAGGAAGTTTGGAGAGAGAAGAGCTGCAGACAGGCACAGTGCTGACTAGAACGAGGATTCAGGTAAGTAAAAGGTGGGTGAAGGGAGATATTGATGCCTAAATATTTTAATTGCAAGGAATGCATTAAGGTAAAAAATATTTAGGCTTTATAACCACTTTAGGCAAACTAAACACTGCTGTGAATGACACGCAAATGTCTTGTTTTCAAAATCAGCAGCTAAGCTCTCATCTCCTTCGGTAACCCCTACCCGCGGCTGCTAATATATGCAGAGTGCAGTCACACATGACTGTCACAGGAAGAACAAAGGCACCTTTGATTTGTGGTCTGTGATTGAAGGTCTGGTTTAACTTTCTCTGTGCTGTGCAAGAGCCAAGATGTGGGGGAATACGTGTATATGGGGGCAGGCTAGAGAACAGTTTTTGTTCACTAATAATGTGCCAGTGAGTTATTTGTAAGCTGAATGGTCCATCCTTGGCAGTTGGCTCTGTAAACATTGGCAACCAAAAGGGTTGCTGTAAATTATAATGTAACTTAACTCCGGGCAGATATACAAAAAGAACCAATCAATATTGTTATATAATATAAATTAAATGTATTTTAAAGGCAGGTAGTATAAGTACCTACATTTGTATTTATATGAGCTTCCTGTACTCCCTTGCACAGCAGGACAGACGGAGAAGTGCAGACCAACACTAGAAGACACTCAGGCTCTGTTACACTGAACAGAGCTGCCAATCTAACACACAGCATCCAACATGGCTACTATAAAGCCTGGGGAAGGGAGGGGCCCCATTAGGGTGACTGTTGAGTCAGTTTAAACAATCTAGGAGTAGGGGAGAGTCTGTTGACTCTCCCCTATCCTGGGATTGTGTTACAGTTAAAGCAATTAAATAAGTTTTCTCAGTGGATAGGAGGGGGTGGGTCTCCCTTGAGAACTTAGCTATTAACCCTGAGTGCAGGACGTTCAGAGGCAGGAAGAGGACGGGTCATCCCTGCAGTAAAGATTTTTAAAGGATTCAGGTGAATGCAGAAGATGAGACTTTATTATAGTTAAGTTAGGTCAATAAAGCTGTAGGGCTAAAATAGTTCCACCTATCAGTGCCATCTATCGGTGCCCATAAGTGCGGCCTATTAGTGCCATCTATCAGTGCCACCTATCAGTGTCCATCAGTCTGTGCCATCTATCAGTGCCAGTCATTAGTACCACCTATCAGTGCCCATAAGTGCCGCCTATTTGTGCCATCTATCAGTGCCCATAAGTGCTGCCTATCAATGTCATCTATCAGTGCCCATTAATCAGTGTCATCTATCAGTGCCCATCAGTCAGGGCCATCTATCAGTGGCAGCTCTCAGTGCCACCTATCAGTGCCCATTAAATGCCACCTATCAGTGTCATCTATTAGTGCCCATAAGTGCTGACTATCAGTGCCATCTATCAGTGTCATCTATCAGTGCCCATCAGTCAGTGCCATCTATCAGTGGCCATCTATCAGTTCCAGTCATCAGTCAGTGCCTCCTGTCAGTGACCATCAGTCAACCTGTCACATGACATTAAAAAAAAGTATCGGCGAGTACTTGAAAAAAAGTATCGGTACTTGTACTTGGTCTTAAAAAAGTGTTATCGGGACAACCCTACTAAATAAGAAAGAAAAAGAATACTTGCTACCTAGTTCTCCTAGAATTCCTGTCATTTATTATTTGCCAAAAATACACAAATATCTTGTGAAACCTCCAGGGAGGCATATTATTCATGGAATCAATTCCTTGGTATCCAGGGTAGGAGACTATGTGGATTTTTTTCTCCAACCACTGGTTACAAACACCGCATTGTACATTAAGGACACCAAACAAGTGATTAATGATTTAACCACTTAACGACCGCCCACCGCCGATTTACGTCGGCAGAATGGCACCGACAGGCAGAATCACGTAGATCTACGTGATCGCCTTTGTGCAGTTGGGGGGTCCATCCGGACCCCCCTTCACTGCAGTGAGCGGCCGTTAAGTGTTCGGGAGCGATCAGGCATGAGGGGGCGGCCGCTCGATTCCGCCCCCCCCTCGCGATCGCTCCCGGTGAATGAAATTGCTTCCTCCTGCCTGAAATGTAAACACAGGCTGGAGGAAGTGATGTCATCTCCCTCGCCGCGGTCTTTTCGTTCCCGGCACCGAGGAGAGAAGAAGCAGGTTAGTGCACCAACAGTCCACTGACACGTAGGTACACATAGGCACACAAATCACCCCCCAGTCACCCCCAGATCACCCCCCAGGTCACCCCAAAGCCCCCAATCACAGTGTCACTGATTGCAGTGATCATTTATTTTACTGATCACTGCATTTAGTGTCATCTGTGATTGTAAAAAGTTGCAGGGCAGTTAGGATTAGGCCCCTTTAGGTCCAGGGTAGCCCCTAACCCCCCCCTAATAAAGGTTTAACCCCTTGATCACCCCCCAGGTAACCCTTTCACCCCCTAACTTCAGCGTCACTAAGCGATTGTTTTTCCGATCGCTGTTGTGAGGGGGTTAACTCGGTAGCGGGTGTGTGTGACCCCCTGGTTGGGCTCCCCACACAAAAACAGGGCCATCAGACGGAGGTTGTGGTTTTCAAAATCAAAAGGTGCGGTTTATTTCTCTATGTACAGTGACAAAAACACAGCAAAGCCAAAAAGAAACATAAACAAAATAAATCCTGGTCAGCTTGACCTCTGACTAAACATGCAGGTTTCCTAACTAACAACTGGGATCAGCCTGGTGCTGTCCTAGTCCCTAAGTCCCTGGTTTAGTCAATGTCCAAACAAATAGCCACACAGGCTTTTTCTCACCGCACAGGGGTTCACTCTCCCTAGACAGTCCACACAGGTCTGGTTCCAGGCATGAGCAAACACCTATTGAATCTGGGAGTTTTTATAGAGGCCTTAAACGAACTGACAGGCTTCAGCTGGTCTCATCAACTCCCTGCCTGCATGACGCCCAGCCCTTTCCCTAGAGGTATGAGTCATCCATGAGCCCACTAGCCTCAGCTGGGCTTCATCAACTCCCTCCCTAGTTGTATAAGTCGGCATAAAGCCTGAATCTGGGAGAAATGTATCTACCCCCCTGGATGCAACCAGGTGACTTTACCTTCCTGCTGTCACATACCCCCCCCTCTTGTTTTAACCTTGGGGTTGGAACACCAGCAATCAGGCATTCATGTACTCGAGACAAAGCATCCACATTCCCCATTTGAACGCCAGGGCGATGCTTTACTGTGAAGTTGAATTCCTGTAGGGCCAGGAACCACCTATTCACTCTTCTATTTGTCTCCTTGTTTTGAGCCATCCACTTTAACGGAGCGTGATCCGTAACCATGTCAAAGTGCCTACCTAGCAGATAGTACCGAAGGGAATCTAGAGCCCACTTCACCGCTAAACACTCCTTTTCAACCGTGGCGTAATTTACCTCATGGGACTTCAACTTCCTGCTGAGGTAAATGACTGGGTGCTCTTCCCCGTTCCGGACCTGGGACAATACTGCTCCTAACCCCACATCTGACGCATCACTTTGTACGACAAAGTCTTTAGAGAAGTCGGGTGAGTACAACACTGGCTGGCTACATAAGGCTTGTTTCAAGAATTGGAATGCTGCCTCAGCCTCGGGGGTCCATTTAATCATGACCGACCCTTTCCCTTTCGTCAGGTTGGTTAGGGGCACAGCCTTAGAAGCAAAGTGGGGAATGAAGCGCCGATAATAACCCGCGATTCCCAGAAAGGCCCGTACCTGCTTCTTGCTGTTGGGACGTGGCCAACTCTGGATGGCCTCGACTTTGTTGAGTTGGGGTTTTATCACTCCCCTGCCAATGGTGTACCCAAGATATTTGGCCTCCTCCTGCCCAATGGTACACTTCTTGGGGTTAGCCGTAAACCCCGCTTCCCGGATAGAGTCTAGGACTGCTTGCACTTTTGGCAGATGTGAGGCCCAATCTGTGCTATGGACAATTACGTCATCCAGGTAAGCCGCAGCATACTTCCGATGGGGCCTCAGTATCTGGTCCATTTTCCGCTGGAATGTGGCCGGCGCATTCTGTAACCCGAACGGCATTCTCTTATATTGGAACGCCCCGTCTGGGGTTACAAATGCGGTTTTCTCTTTGGCCGACTTGGCCAGGGGAATTTGCCAATACCCTTTTGTGAGGTCAAGAGTCGTCATGTATCGGGCTGTTCCCAGCCGGTCGATCAACTCATCTATACGTGGCATGGGGTAGGTGTCAAATTTTGTAACTTTGTTCAACTGACGAAAATCGTTACAAAATCGCCAGCTCCCATCCGGTTTAGGCACCAACACAATGGGACTAGACCAATCACTTTGGGACTCCTCTATCACCCCTAAGTTCAGCATTTTCTGTACTTCCTCCCGTATTGCCTCCCGTCGGGCCTCTGGGATCCGATAGGGTTTTAACTTCACCCTTTCACCGGGCGGGGTAATAATATCATGCTCTACCCCAGATGTTTGTCCCGGCAGCTCAGAGAACACCTCCTTGTTGCGAAGCACAAACTCCTTAACCTCCTGTTGTTGGGGTTGTGACAAGGTGGCTGCTATTCCAACCTCCGGAATCACGCAACCAGTTTGAGCTGGTGACCAAGTTTCTGCGACTAGGGACTCTCTATCCCTCCAGGCTTTCAACAGATTAACGTGATATATCTGTTCGGGCTTTCGCCTTCCTGGTTGTCTGACCTTGTAATTCACTTCGCTCACTTTTTCCATTATCTCGTAGGGGCCTTGCCATTTGGCAAGGAATTTACTTTCAACCGTAGGGACAAGTACCAATATCCTATCCCCCGGGGAAAAGGTACGGGTCTTGGCTCCACGGTTGTACACTCTCTGCTGTGCCAACTGCGCTTGGGCCAAATGTTCCTTCACGATGGGCATTACCTGTGCAATTCGATCTTGCATCAGGGCGACATGCTCAATCACACTCCTGTGGGGAGAACTCTCACTTTCCCAAGTTTCCTTGGCAATATCCAACAGCCCTCTTGGGTGTCTCCCATACAGTAACTCAAAGGGGGAGAATCCCGTAGAGGATTGGGGCACCTCCCTAATAGCAAACATCAAATAAGGAAGTAGACAGTCCCAATCCCTTCCATCTCTATCCACCACTTTCTTCAACATTTGTTTTAGGGTTTTGTTGAATCTTTCAACCAGCCCATCGGTTTGGGGGTGATACACAGATGTACGCAATTGCGTCACTTTGAACAATTTACACAGCTCTTTCATAACCCGGGACATAAAGGGTGTACCTTGGTCCGTAAGCAGTTCTTTACAAATACCCACCCGGCTAAAAACAAGAGATAGCTCTTTGGCTATGGTTTTGGCCGAGGTATTTCTGAGAGGGATCGCTTCTGGATAACGGGTGGCATAGTCCATTATAACCAATATGTACTGGTGCCCCCTAGCGGACTTGATTATAGGACCTACCAAATCCATTGCGATTCTCTCAAACGGGACCTTAATGATGGGTAGAGGGACCAGCGGGCTACGGAAATGTGGCATCGGGGCCGACCTCTGACACACAGGGCAGGAGGAACAATAATTTTCTATGTCCTTCATCACCCCAGGCCAATAGAATCTCTGTAATACCCTCTCTCGGGTTTTCTCTGTCCCCAGATGACCTCCAAGAATGTGCCCATGGGCCAACTCCAACACCAACTTCCTGTAAGGTTTGGGCACCACAAGCTGCTCAACGGTTTCTTCTGCCCTTTTTGCCACCCGATACAGTAGGTCCTTCTCTACGCTGAAGTATGGGTAAGTGCAGGTATTATCTGGGTTCACTAACTCGCCATCTATTTCCACTACGTTTTCCCGTGCCTTTATTAGGGCGGGGTCTTTTAACTGTTCTGTGGCAAAATTTTCCCTGTGAACCTCCAGATCAGAAAACTCCACAGACGGTAGGTTTTCGTCTGAGGAGGTGGGCTCCTCTCCAGTTTCTTGAGTCTCCCCTGCCAATACTGACAAGGGAAATTCTGGAGAGTCCTCACCACTCTCAGAGGAGTTCTGGCTATCACATTCCTGGTACATAAGGGCACCAGTGGGGGGCTCAGGATCATCCCACAGTTCCCAGAACTTCGGAAAATCCCTTCCCACAATGGCATCATGCGGTAATTGAGATACTAACCCCACTGGATGAGAGAGGGTACCTTTGGGGGTCTCGAAACACACTGTAGTCACTGGATACTCTCGGGTGTCCCCATGCACACAAATAACAGCTACCTTGCTATTCCCAGAGACCTCTGTTTTAACTAATTCAGCCTTTATCAGGGTCACAAGGCTACCTGAATCCAGTAATACCACAACATTTCTACCATTAATACACATTTTGCATAAATGTTTCTCAGTTCCCCGAATGGCAGTGCATGCGACTGTTGCACACAGCGACTGAAGTCGGTCCGTCAGAAAGTCACATTGCATGGGTTCCTCCACAACCGGGCAATTTGCTGCAATATGTCCCGCTTGCCGGCAGCGGTAGCAAACAATCCATTTGGCTGCCTCTTGAGCCCCTGACTTCCCAGGCTGTTCTCGCCAAACTTTGGGTAGAGCTCCCACCCTCTCACTCTCTCCACCCTCACCCCTTGGAATCCTCTTATCCGCCCCTGGGGATGATCTGGTCTTAGGGTGGAAAGTCCGAGAGTCTCTGGAAGAGGCCGTCAGGTTCTCTGTAGCCAAGTATTTCTCTACACGATCCACAAGACCACCGGCCGTCTCTGGGTCTCCATGGCTTACCCACTTTTGGATGGCAGTAGGAAGAGCTCTCAAAAACCGATCCATTACAACACGTTCCACAATCTCTGGTGCGGACAAAGTCTCTGGCTGTAGCCACTTCCTGCTCAGGTGAATGAGATCATACATTTGAGACCTGGGGGGTTTTCCAAGCTGGAAAGTCCAGTTATGCACACGCTGAGCCCGGACAGCCAGGGTGACACCCAGCCTTGCCAATATTTCAGCTTTTAGCATCACATAGTCTTTTGCTTGGTCAGGCTCTAGGTCATAGTAAGCCTTCTGCGATTCACCAGTTAACAGAGGAGCCACCAGTCCAGCCCACTGCTCCTCAGGCCACTTTTCTCTTTCAGCAGTCCTTTCAAATGTGGTCAAAAATACCTCTGGATCATCCTCTCCAGTCATTTTTGTCAATAAACGACTCACCCCAAAGGACGCGGTATTAGTGGGACGGCTTTCCTCACTGGTCTGCGGACGTTGCTGCATTACTGCTTCCATTTGTTGTAGTCTCTGCTCTTGCTTCTGTAACAGGTCTATGAAGCGGGCCTCAGATTGCTGCTGGGCTTGTTGCTGAGCTTCCAGACTCTGTTGGTGAGCTTGCTGCTGGGCTGCAAGGCTCTGTTGATGAGCTTGCTGCTGGGCTGCAAGGCTCCTTTGCAAACCTGCATTTGTCTGCTGTTGATTGGCATTTGCTAGAGCCAGCTGTTTCAGTATCTCCTCCATGCTGGCTTAAAAAAACTGCCTGTATTCTCCACCAACTGTGAGGGGGTTAACTCGGTAGCGGGTGTGTGTGACCCCCTGGTTGGGCTCCCCACACAAAAACAGGGCCAGCAGACGGAGGTTGTGGTTTTCAAAATCAAAAGGTGCGGTTTATTTCTCTATGTACAGTGACAAAAACACAGCAAAGCCAAAAAGAAACATAAACAAAATAAATCCTGGTCAGCTTGACCTCTGACTAAACATGCAGGTTTCCTAACTAACAACTGGGATCAGCCTGGTGCTGTCCTAGTCCCTAAGTCCCTGGTTTAGTCAATGTCCAAACAAATAGCCACACAGGCTTTTTCTCACCGCACAGGGGTTCACTCTCCCTAGACAGTCCACACAGGTCTGGTTCCAGGCATGAGCAAACACCTATTGAATCTGGGAGTTTTTATAGAGGCCTTAAACGAACTGACAGGCTTCAGCTGGTCTCATCAACTCCCTGCCTGCACGATGCCCAGCCCTCTCCCTAGAGGTATGAGTCATCCATGAGCCCACTAGCCTCAGCTGGGCTTCATCAACTCCCTCCCTAGTTGTATAAGTCGGCAAAAAGCCTGAATCTGGGAGAAATATATCTACCCCCCTGGATGCAACCAGGTGACTTTACCTTCCTGCTGTCACACTGTATTCGTGTCGCTGGTGTTTTAGATAGGCAGTTATTTTTTTTTAGGTTCGCCGCAGGTTTTTATTAGTGTCAGGTACCCCCATATATTATTTTAACCCCCTGATTGCCCCTAGAGTTAACCCTTTCACCAGTGATCGCCGTATAAGCGTCACTGGTGTCACTGGTTAGCCAGTAAGTTATTTAGTTATTTAGGTTACCCGTCAGGTTTTTATATAGTGTCAGGTACCCCCATATTTAACCTAATAAAGGTTTTAACCCCCTGATTGCCCCTAGTTAACCCTTTCACCAGTGATCACCATATAAAGGTTACGGGTGACGCTGGTTGATTAGTTTGCTTTTTATAGCATCAGGGCACCCGCCGTATATAACCCAATAAAGGTTTAACCCCCCTGATCGCCCGGCGGGTGAGATCAATTAGGTTTTAGCGCCAGAGAGGGTCTGCGTCGCCCCAGGCAGTGTTAGGTTAGTGCCAGTAACGCTAACACCCACGCGCAAAGCATACACCCCCCTTAGTGGTATAGTATCTGATCAGATCTATACTAGCATCCCCAGCGGTTTAGGGTTCCCAAAAACGCAGTGTTAGCGGGATCAGCCCAGATACCTGCTAGCGCCTGCGTTTAGCCCCTCCGCCCAGCCCAGCCCAGCCCAGCCCACCCAAGTGCAGTATCGATCGATCACTGTCACTTACCAAACACAACACACATAATTGCAGCGTTCACAGAGACAGGCCTGATCCCTGCGATCGCTAACAGTTTTTTTGTAGCGTTTGATATATTTGCTGACGACAGTCAGGTGCTTTTTTTCCTGTGAATCTTACTAGTGTACCCCTAAATTTAGAGCCCAAAATGGCAAGACGAAGGTACACTAGTAAAGAGGCCTACGAGATTCTGAGCATGACAGATAGTGAAGAGGAGGTCACGTATCTGTCAGATTCAGGCTCAGAATATCTTCCCGTAGAAGACAGTGACGTCAGCGGCCCCACGTCAGATAGCTCTGACGACGAAGTTGAGGTCCCTGCTAAGGTCAGGTGTACCCGATCCCGATCTTCTGAGGTTGTTGAGGAGCAAGAACCGCAGGTCTCTCGTATCATGGAGCAGAGTAGTACTAGCGCCGCTATTCCTTCTGGTGAACTGGCAAGCACCAGCGGCCTAGTACAGCCTGGACGTACATCCAGCACTGCAGTAACACTTGGTGACGTGGCGAGTCCCATAAGTGCAGTTCAAGCTGGCGAGGTGGCAAGCACAAGTAGTGTCCCGCTGCCACCAAGAAGACAAAGGCAGGCCCGTCGTGCCCATACTGCCCTTCCTGCAGAATTCGCCTATCCTGATTGGGTCCCCACCACTTCTGCAGAACCCGTACTTCCCCCATTCACTGCCCAACCCGATATTCAGGTGGAAACAGCTGATTTTATTCCAATTGATTTTTATTCGCTGTTTTTCACGGAAGATCTCTATAGATCTATTGTGGACCAGAGTAATTTATATGCTGGTCAATTTATCGCTGCTAACCCCCAGTTGCCTAAAATTGCCAGAAATTGGAAACCAATTACGGTTTCCGAATTTAAGACCTTTCTGGGCCTTTCCCTCAACATGGGCACACATAAATTTCCGTCATTGCGTGCTTATTGGTCCACGCACCCAATTGACCACATGCCCGTGTTCTCTGCCTCCATGTCCAGGGCACGATACGAGCAGATTTTGCGGTTCATGCACTTCAACGACAATGAACTTTGTCGTCCACGTGGGGACCCTGAATACGACCGGCTCTATAAAATTCGGCCCCTCATAAACCACTTCAACGAACGTTTTGCAGCCTTGTTTACTCCCGATCAAGTTGTCTGCGTTGATGAGTCCCTTATTAAATTTTCTGGCCGCTTGTCGTTCAAGCAGTACCTTCCCAGCAAGCGTGCCAGATACGGGGTCAAGCTCTACAAGTTCTGTGACAGGGCAACAGGCTATGTAGTGAACTTTACGGTTTATGAGGGAAAAGATAGTCAGATTGAGTCGGTCAACTGCCCGGATTACATAGGGAGCGCTGGCAAGATAGTGTGGAACTTGGTGTCACACTTATTCGGAAAGGGGTACCACTTGTATGTGGACAATTATTACACGAGCGTGCCACTGTTTAGTCACTTGTTTGATCATCAGATTGGAGCATGTGGCACCGTGCGACCTAATCGCCGGGGCTTTCCCCAGCGGCTTGTAGATGCCCATCTTAGGCTGGGGGAGAGAGCCTGCTTGAAGTGTAATAACTTGCTCGCTATGAAGTGGAGGGACAATAAGAATGTTTTCCTTCTTACCTCCCTTCATGCAGACACGACAGTCCAAATTCGTACGGCGACTGGTGTTGTGGAGAAACCCCTCTGTGTCCACGAATATAACCAAAATATGGGAGGGGTGGACCTCAACGACCAGTTGATGGCGCCGTATCTAATTGACCGTAAGGCGAGACGCTGGTACAAAAAAGTGTCTCTATCATTATTCCAATTGGCTTTGCTGAACGCTCATGTGCTATACAGAGCTTCAGGCGGGACGTTATCTCTTCTAAAATTCCAGAATGAGATAGTTACAGAACTCCTGTATCCAGGCGGTTCTGCACCTCACCATCCCCTACCAAATGCAGTAAGCCGGCTGCATGAGAGGCATTATTCGTATGTGCTCCCGAGTACCCCTACCCAAAGCCACCCCCAAAAAAGATGTCGTGTCTGTAGCAAGCGCGGATTTAGGCGTGACACCCGTAGTTTTTGTCCACTCTGTCCTGACAAGCCTGGTCTTTGCCAAGGTGAATGTTTTGAACGCTACCACTCAAAAGTGAAGTTTTAGCGTAGGGTACAGCATTTCACAGACAAGGACACACTTACACAGGGTCTCCCAAGATGCCATTACATTTTGAGAGACCCGAACCATTACAGTTGTAAAGTTACAAAAAAAAGTGTAAAAAAGAAAAAAAAAAACGTAAAAAACAAAACACAAAAAAAATATAAAATAAAAAAACCAAAAATAGTTGTCGTTTTATTGTTCTCTCTCTCTCTATTTTCTCTCTATTGTTCTGCTCTTTTTTACTGTATTCTATTCTGCAATGTTTTATCATGCTTGCTTTTCAGGTATGTAATTTTTTGTTTTCAGGTGCGCCATTCAACTGCAGCGCGGAATTATTTATCTTGACAGCAACAGCGTTTGCTCCCACGATACATAAAGCCGTGACTCCAGTGCTGTAGGAGGTGATTTCACCACCACAGTTAAAAAAAAGAGCATATATGCCGAAGCATGGCGGCAGCAGGGGCGGAGGAGCGATTTTGCTCCTAATGCCGCGTACATACGGTCGAAATTCCGACGGAGGCCTGCCCGTGGAAAATTCCGACCGTGTGTACGCGGCATAACTTTTTTGCGGGAGGATGCCCCCATGCTTCGGCATATATATATTTTAGGCACAGGTTGCGTTAAAACATTTTTTTATTTTTTACTAGGTTTTGTTTTGGTATTTGCTTTGCAGGTATGGCATGGTAAGGTCTTACTGTTGTACTGTAATGTTACTTTGTTTTAATGTTAACCACCATTTGCTTAGCAGGTACGCCATTCAGTTGCAGCGCGGATCTATTTATCTTGACAGCAACAGCGTTTGCTCCCACGATACATAAAGCCGTGACTCCAACGCTGTAGGAGGTGATTTCACCACCACAGTTAAAAAAAAGAGCATATATGCCGAAGCATGGGGGCAGCAGGGGCGGAGGAGCGTTTTTGCTCCTAATGCCGCGTATATACGGTCGAAATTCCAATGGAGGCTTGCCCGTGTAAAAGTCCGACCGTGTGTACGCGGCATAACCTTTTATGCCGCGTACATACGGTCGAAATTCCGACGAAGGCTTGACCGTGTGTGCGCGGCATAACTTTTTTGCGGGAGGATGCCCCCATGCTTCGGCATATATGCCCATCATTAGAAGTGGGTGGATGAAGGGAGGTATTCTAATGGTGGGCATACCCACCAATCAATCTCTTTTTTTCGTTCAGCCAATAGGCTGTATGAAAAAAAAGATTACAATACATGTCCAACAAGGACCAGCAACGTACTGGTATGTTGCTGGACTTTGAATGTTTATACCAGAATGATGCCTGCGGGTTTAGGTATCATCTTGGTATCATTCTTTTCAGCCAGCAGCCGGCTTTCATGTAAAAGCAATTCTAGCAGATAATTAGCCTCTAGACTGCTTTTACAAGCAGTGGGAGGGAATGTCCCCCCCCTGGATATAAAAAGCGCCATTGGGAAATTGGGAAAGCATTTTATCACACCGATCTTGGCGTGGTCAGATGCTTTGAGGGCAGAGGAAAGATCTAGGGTCTAACCCCCCAATTTTTTTCAAAAAAAGAGTACCTGTCACTACTTATTGCTATCATAGGGGATATTTACATTCCCTGAGATAACGATAAAAATGGTAAAAAAATAAAATATGGAAGGCACAGTTTAAAAATAAAATAAAAAAGCCAAATAAATAATAAAAAAAAAAAAAAAAAGCACCGCTGTCCCCCCCTGCTCTTGCGCAAAGGCGAACGCAAGCGTCGGTCTAGCGTCATATGTAAACAGCAATTGCATCATGCATGTGAGGTATCACCGTGAAGGTCAGATCGAGGGCAGTCATTTTAGCAGTAGACCTCCTCTGTAAATCTAACGTGGTAACCTGTAAAGGCTTTTAAATGCTTTTAAAAATGAATGTAGTTTGTTGCCGCTGCGCGTTTGTGCGCAATTTTAAAGCATGTCGTGTTTGGTATCCATGTACTCGGCCTATGATCATCTTTTTTATTTCATCAAACATTTGGGCAATATAGTGTTTTTTAGTGCATTAAAAATAAAAAAAGTGTGTTTTTCCCCCAAAAAATGCGTTTGAAAAATCGCTGCGCAAATACTGTGTGGAAAAAAAAAATGCAACACCCACTATTTTAATCTGTAGGGCCTTTGCTTTAAAAAAATATATAATGTTTGGGGGTTCAACATAATTTTCTTGCAAAAAAATTTTTTTTTTCATGTAAACAAAAAGTGTCAGAAAGGGCTTTGTCTTCAAGTGGTTAGAAGAGTGGATGATGTGTGACATAAGCTTCCTAATGTTGTGCATAAAATGCCAGGACAGTTCAAAACCCCCCCAAATGACCCCATTTTGTAAAGTAGACACCTCAAGCTATTTGCTGAGAGGCATGTTGAGCCCATTGAATATTTTTTTTTTTTGTCCCAAGTGATTGAATAATGACCAAAAAAAAAAAAATGTACAAAAAGTTGTCACTAAATTATATATTGCTCAAACATGCCATGGGCATATGTGGAATTACACCCCAAAATACATTCTGTTGCTTCTCCTGAGTACGGGGATACCACATGTGTGGGACTTTTTGGGAGCCTAGTCGCGTACGGGACCCCAAAAACCAAGCACCGCCTTCAGGATTTCTATGGGTGTAAATTTTTGATTTCACTCCTCACTGCCTATCACAGTTTCGGAGGCCATGGAATGCCCAGATGGCACAAAACCCCCCCAAATGACCCCATTTTGGAAAGTAGACACCCCAAGCTATTTGCTGAGAGGTATGTTGAGTATTTTGCAGATCTCGCTTTTTGTCACAAAGTTTTGAAAATTGAAAAAAGAAAAAAAAAAAAAATGTCTTTCTTAATTTTCAAAAACAAATGAGAGCTGTAAAATACTCACCATGCCTCTCAGCAAATAGCTTGGGGTGTCTACTTTCCAAAATGGGGTCATTTGTGGGGGTTTTGGGCTATTTTGACATTTTATGGCCTTCAAAACTGTGATAGGTAGTGAGGAGTGAAATCAAAAATTTATGCCCTTAGAAACCTTGAAGGCGGTGCTTGGTTTTTGGGGTCCCGTACGCGGCTAGGCTCCCAAAAAGTCCCACACATGTGGTATCCCCGTACTCAGGAGAAGCAGCAAAATGTATTTTGGGGTGTAATTTCACATATGCCCATGGCATGTGTGAGCAATATATCATTTAGTGACAACTTTGTGCAAAAAAAAAAAAAGTTTGTCATATTCCCGCAACCTGTGGCAAAATATAAAATATTCCATGGACTCAACATGCCTCTCAGCAAATAGCTTGGGGTGTCTACTTTCCAAAATGGGGTCATTTGGGGGGGTTTTGTGCTATTTTGGCATTTTATGGCCTTCGAAACTGTGATAGGTAGTGAGGAGTGAAATCAAAAATTTACGCCCTTAGAAATCCTGAAGGCGGTGCTTGGTTTTTGGGGCCCTGTACGCGGCTAGGCTCCCAAAAAGTCCCACACATGTGGTATCCCCGTACTCAGGAAAAGCAGCAGAATGTATTTTGGGGTGCAATTCCACATATAACCATGGCATGTGTGAGCAATATATCATTTAGTGACAACTTTTTGTACATTTTTTTTTTTCTTTTTGTCATTATTCAATCATTTGGGACAAAAAAAAAAAATATTCAATGGGGTCAACATGCCTCTCAGCAAATAGCTTGGGGTGTCTACTTTCCAAAATGGGGTCATTTGGGGGGGTTTTGTGCCATCTTGGCATTTTATGGCCTTCAAAACTGTGATAGGTAGTGAGGAGTGAAATCAAAAATTTATGCCCTTAGAAACCTTGAAGGCGGTGCTTGGTTTTTGGGGTCCCGTACGCGGCTAGGCTCCCAAAAAGTCCCACACATGTGGTATCCCCGTACTCAGGAGAAGCAGCAGAATGTATTTTGGGGTGTAATTTCACATATGCCCATGGCATGTGTGAGCAATATATCATTTAGTGACAACTTTGTGCAAAAAAAAAAAGTTTGTCATATTCCCGCAACTTGTGGCAAAATATAAAATATTCCATGGACTGAACATGCCTCTCAGTAAATAGCTTGGGGTGTCTACTTTCCAAAATGGGGTCATTTGGGGGGGTTTTGTGCTATTTTGGCATTTTATGGCCTTCGAAACTGTGATAGGTAGTGAGGTGTGAAATCAAAAATTTGCGCCCTTAGAAATCCTGAAGGCGGTGCTTGGTTTCCGGGGTCCCGTACGTGGCTAGGCTCCTAAAAAGTCCCACACATGTGGTATCCCCGTACTCAGGAGAAGCAGCAGAATGTATTTTGGGGTGCAATTCCACATATAACCATGGCATGTGTGAGCAATATATCATTTAGTGACAACTTTTTGTAATTTTTTATTTTTTTTGTCATTATTCAATCACTTGGGACAAAAAAAAAAAATATTCAATGGGCTCAACATGCCTCTCAGCAATTTCCTTGGGGTGTCTACTTTCCAAAATGGGGTCATTTGGGGGGGTTTTGTACTGCCCTGCCATTTTAGCACCTCAAGAAATGAGATAGGCAGTCATAAATTTAAAGCTGTGTAAATTTCAGAAAATGTACCCTAGTTTGTAAACGCTATAACTTTTGCGCAAACCAATAAATATACGCTTATTGACATTTTTTTTACTAAAGACATGTGGCTGAATACATTTTGGCCTAAATGTATGACTAAAATTGAGTTTATTCGATTTTTCTTATAACAAAAAGTAGAAAATATCATTTTTTTTCAAAATTTTCGGTCTTTTTCTGTTTATATCGCAAAAAATAAAAATCGCAGAGGCAATCAAATACCATTAAAAGAAAGCTCTATTTGTGGGAAGAAAAGGACGCAAATTTCATTTGGGTACAACATTGCATGTCCGCACAATTTACAGTTAAAGCAGCGCAGTGCCGAATCCCAAAAACAGGCCTGGTCCTAATGGCCCGAAATGGTCCGGGGCTTAAGTGGTTAAGTGGGATTGAAGTACAGGAGGGTGCATTTTTAATGACTGCAGATGTCACTTGTTGGTACACTAATATTTCACATAAGGACGGCTAAGAAGCCGTTTATTTTTTTCTATATAAGGCAGATCACATCCCCCATACACATAAATAATTTATTTTGTATTTGATAAAGTCTGCCATGTCCCACAATTATTTTTGGTTTGATAGTAAGTTTTTTTTTTTACAAAAAAAAAGGAATTGCAGTAATATAGCACAATAATTTTCAGAGTCAAATTCTGAAAGAGAGGTTTCTTTACAGAAAGGATATAAGGAGGATGAATTTGATAATTTAGTGCAAGAAGTGGAACAATTAGATAGACCCTCGTTGTTGGCCAATAAGAACAAAATTATAGATCAAATTATATTCTGTCCTTTTATTACCAACCTTACCAGGTTAAGTGTATCGTTCAGAGCCACTGGGGCATTCTGAAGCAAAATACTGTTCTTAATAAGTTCCGGATACCCCACAAATTGTTTTCAGAAGGGCACCTTTTTCCCCAGTATTAAGGGCTTTCACTTAAAAGGGGGGTAAGTTTTGGCTTCTTCAATGTTCTTGTGGTAAACAGTATGGCAGAACCATGAGACGGTTGAGAAAACGTGGCTTTAAAAATCATAGCAGGATCTGAGTGAAATTAGCTTTGTGGGTATTGATAAACTTAAACCGCATTGGAGAGGTTGTAACAAAACCCAAGAGATTTCAAAATTAGAGATGCGATGGATTTACGAACATAAAATGTATGCCCCATGTATGCCCCAACACTGGCTAGGACAATAATTGCTTTATTGACACCAAACAGAATTGTCTATACTATATATTTTTCTTTGTCCCTCTATTTTTTACAGATTATATTTTTTATAGATCATGATTTCATCATCAATTAACCATATGTAGGTCATGGTGTATTGAGTATTAATAATAGTTTTTCTATTTATATATGAAGATATTTAATATTATCATGTGTGAAACTCTTTATATATTTTTTGAATCATGGCCTTTTTAATATATGCCATTGTTCAGAGGAGAGGTCTATTGACTCTCCTATTTTTTAAAACTAGATGGAGCCATTTTCGATTTAAGGGTGATCCCATGTGTTCGTAGACATTAAATGCAGAAATTAAATTTCACATTTATGTCTGCTTATTCTCATGTTCTCATCCTCTACAGCAGGGATCCTCAAACTACGGCCCTCCAGCTGTTGTGGAACTACAAATCCCATGAGGCAAAACTCTGACATTCACAGACATGACTAGGCATGATGGGAATTGTAGTTCCTGAACACCTGGAGGGCCATAGTTTGAAGACCCCTGCTCTACAGGTACAAAATTAGTTGCAATAGACTGTTTCCTGTTGGTTTTAGGTATTTACAAGCTCCCTTTGAGCTGATTTGATTTCCGTGTTGAAGTTTCCGGCTTTGACTCAGACTGAGGCTTGGTTTAGATGGTTCTCTATATAACGCGATGCGTCAGTGTGTCGCCCGTGCCCCAAGACGACGTCACTTTATGACGAAACGCGCATCAGGAGTTCCAGTCTGAGCAGACGGGCGTTCACCAGCAGGCAGGCTATTTACTGCTATTTTGTTGTTTTATCTACTACATTGATGTAAGTGTTTTACCTTTATTAAATACGCTTTTTAATTGGATTTACACTATGGTGAGCCTTTTTCTTTCCCGGTAACCTCCGATTCATCTGCACAATACCTGAATTAATGCAAGTACCCAGTCATTCACCATCTGATCATTGAAGCTGCCTTTACGGCGAGTCCCTGGATAAAGGCCCTGGCTGGGGTTTACAGCCGCAAGCATATCTTGCTTGCCATGTGGAAAGCGTGCAATCCTTATGGTGTTAGCACTTTCTGGTGGTGGAATCTTGTGCTGATGATATTCACTTATGCACGATACTTATATTTGATCTTCACTCAACATTGGACTGTTTTTTGCACATTATGGTTTATTACTTTTATGTCAATATTTTTATTGATTCATTTGGTGTCAATTAATACTTAGTGTCCTACCAGTGTCTGTTGAACCTCATCTCAATCTAGGATCACTTTTGTTTATCACTTCATGTGGTTCATTTAATTTTTCCTCAGGTTGGGTTAGCGCGGCTACAACCCTTGTTTCTAAAAATAAAACCTATGTGGCTCACGGCCAAGAAATGCTATCATCGTTTAAATGTTACAAAGAATAAAACAGAATATGTAAAAAGGAAATCAAGGACGCAAAAATTATAAATGAACTACGGATTGCAAAAGACAGTAGGACAAACTCCCAAAAAATCTTCAAATATATTAATAGTAAAAAGGTCAGGTCTGAGCACGTAGACCCTTAACAAAGTAATCTAGAGTGGGTGACTGTGGACAAAGAGAAGGTAAATGTATTAAATACTTTCTTCAGCTCTGTGTATACAAAGGAGCATGGGGAAGCTCATGTCCATAATGGGGGTGGTAGTGAAACAGCCCCAAATGATCCACATTGGCTTAAAAGTGATATGGTCCAGAAATATTTAGACAGAATAAAGGTGGATAAAGCACCTGGACCAGATGGCATCCACCCACGGATCCTTAAAGAAATGATCTCTGTCATTTCAAGGCCATTGTTTCTAATATTTAGGGACTCGTTAATGACTGGAATGGAACCAATGGATTGGCGCAGGGCCAATGTGGTGCCCATATTTAAAAAGGGATCAAAGTCTTTACCAAGTAACTATAGACCTGCTAATTTAACTTCTATAGTCGGGTTCAGTCTTCATAGACGAGTTCTTGCTGGAAAAAAATATTTTAAGCAACAGACAGCATAGATTCATGAAAGACAGAAGTTGTCAAACAAACCTGATTTCTTTTTATGAAGAGGTAAGTAAAACCTTGGACAGAGGGTTGGCTGTGGACGAGGTATACCTGGATTTTTCAAAAGCGGTTTTAGGAGATATCCCCTGTCCCCTGCACGGTTTAGGAGATATCCCCTGTCCCCTGCATGTGCCGATGTCCTCGGCACATGCGCACTAAAGCAAACTGAAGCAATGGCACCTATGTGCCGTTGCTTCAGTCTGTGTGCCGTTACTGGTGGCTCCTGCGCGCATGCGTCATCGCGTCTCCGGCCAATCACAGCGCCGGAGCCGCCATGCCCGGAAGTAACCCCCGGGAGAGATGTCGCCGACAGAGGGGGGGACTCGATCTAAGGTAAGTAATTCATAATGAGCTAGTGTGCTATGCATACTAGCTCATTATGCCTTTGTCTTGCAGGGTTTTTGTTTTTTAGATTGGGTTTACAACCACTTTAAAAAAAGATATTTGTTATCTGAATCAGTGGTGGTTGTTACATATTTTCATTTGATGTGATGCTCCAGATATAATAGTATATGCTGAGCTGTAAATAACTAAAGGTGGTGGCCATAAAGGTACTATACTATTTATACCTTCAGGGCAGATGTTAGAAATCATGGGGCCCCATACAGCCCTCCTGCAACCATGCCTACACCCCACCTACCCCCCTCCCTCCTCCCGGGGTGCAGTGGAAAACCAGCACTGACTTTATCCGTCTACACCCTGAAAATGAAAAAAACGTCCCTCCTCTGATCCCATCTCCTGGGCCTCTCTGTTAACCTGATGGGGTCTAGGGAAATGTAATTTAAGTCCCGTTTACCACTTAAGCCCCGGACCATTATGCAGCTAAAGGACCAGGCCCCTTTTTTGCGATTCGGCACTGCGTCGCTTTAACTGACAACTGCATGGTCGTGCGACGTGGCTCCCAAACATAATTGGTGTCTTTTTTTCCCCACAAATAGAGCTTTTTTTTGGTGGTATTTGATCACCTCTGCGGTTTTAATTTTTTGCGCTATAAACAATTTTTTTTTGCTATAATAAATATCCCCCAAAAATATATAAAAAAACATTTTTTTTTCCACAGTTTAGTCCGATACGTATTCTTCTACATATTTTTGGTAAAAAAAAATGCGTTTATTGATTGGTTTGCGCAAAAGTTATAGCTTCTACAAAATAGGGGACTGTTTTATGGCATTTTTAATAATATTTTTTTTTTCACTAGTTATGGCGGCGATCAGCGATTTTTCTTTTTCGTACATCACGGGACACAGAGCGACTTAGTCATTACTAATGGGTTATATAGATTACCTTCAGGTGTTGGCACTGGCCAATTCCAAACCGGAAGTACCCTCCCCTATATAAGCCCCTCCCACCCGGGAGCACCTCAGTTTTTTGCCAGTGTCTAAGGTGTTGGCCAAAGAGTAACATGTGTTTTCACTGGGCTTGCGTACAGGTTCTTTTGGGCCTTAGTAAGCTGTTCCGGATCCCACCAAAAAAGCTTCATAGCTAAACGGTCGGTACCCGGGCCTTGCAGCAGAAGAGCAAAGTTTTGCCTGTAATGCTTCTCTTAGGAGGGCTGGACCCTGGGATCCAGAGCTCTGGTCATACCCACGACCAAGATGTTGTCTGTGCAGGGTGCTATACAGGTCCAGGGGAGTGGAATCCTTGGGAACCCGGTCCCTGAAGGTTTAATTACAATGCCTGCCGTGATAGGTGAAGTTTGGACTTCTGTGGACCAAACAAAGTCCTGCGGCGGGGATCAGGTAAGTGGGGGCCCCCAGGAACTTGGTTCTATTGGGGGACCCCCAAGCCTAATTTGTCTTTCTGTCAGTTACCTAACGGTATTCCCGCTAAATATCTGTGTTTGCCTGTAACTACTGAAAATTTAAAATTTTAATAGTAGTCAAGAAAAAAAAAAAAAAAAAGGGACCGCGGTACCTGTGTTAAACCACTAGAGGCCGCTGTAGTCCATTTTTCTTGTCATGTGGATCTTTGGTTTTCTCAAGTCAAAAGATCCAGGCAGCTGGTAAGTTTCTCTGTGGGAATCCACTTCCTCTGCCCTGTTGCTGCGCTCATCCACCGCACAGGCCCTCCGGCAAAAAGGGCCCTGGCTCCTAGTCCCCTGTTTGATTTCGAAAAGGGCGCCAATGGCGCACGGGCGCGCGCGCGGGCGCGTGCACGCGCCTCCTATGAAAAAAAGGGGCGGGCGGGTGGATGACGCTCGATGCGCGCCGCGGCGCTTCTGCGCATGTGCGGGCGTCCCAGCATAGTTAAAAGACACAGTACAAGTGTCAGCTGGATGCAAACAGAGCTAGCAACAAACAGTGGCACACAGAGGCGGTTGATGCAGGCATCCCCATAGAAAGGCACTTTAGTGGACACCAGCTGGTATATAGCAGCACCTGTGTTAGATTATTACCAGCAAAATTGGTGTATGACGACGGGAATACCTCAGCTTTGTGCTTAAAGGATATGTCGTCCAGACGCTCCGGAAATAGATCTTCCAGGAAGCCAAAGGGGTCTCCATCGGGCTCTGAGGATATTGGGCATGCTTGTACTGCACCAATCTCCCCTGAGAATTCAGAGGTCAGTAGCCGTAGAAACCCCGCAGGAATGCCTGGTGCTGCGGCTGTCCCCAGTCCACCTGCTCCTGTATATATAACAGAGGAGGTTTGATCCTCAACTCTGGGAGGATTGGAAGAGAGATTAACAGCATTGATCGCTGCTTCCCTGTCTCAGGAAAAGCGCGTCCGATCTCCGTCTCCTCCTTCAGAGTGCCTGTTAGTGGAGGAACAGCCCCACACAGAGATCGACCTACCTGAAGGGGATCAGGATGAGGTTGATTCAGTTATGGAGGAATCAACAGTGGAAGAACCTTTCTCAGCATCAGGCTGAAAGATTATGGGTTCAGTCTCTGACTAATATGGTCCGATCAGCATTTAAAATGCCTCTGGCGGAACCACCATCCACTACGGTTTCCTCGCTGGGGTCGCTAAAAGCTCCCCAGGCTGTCTGTTCCTTCCCAATCCACCCTTTATTAGAAGGGCTTATTTACCAGGATTGGGAGCATCCTGATAAAATATTTGCTCCCCCCAAGAGATTTCCGGTGATCTATCCCATGGAGGATAAGTTCATAAAAAAAATGGAGGGTCCCTACAGTGGACGCAGCCATCTCTTCTGTTAACAAATCACTGACATGTCCAGTAGATAATGTTCCAATGTCAAAGACCCAATAGATAAAAAATTGGAGTCTTTACTAAAATCTGCTTTCTCTACAGCAAGCATGGTGACACAACCTGCGGTAGCAGCGATTGGAGTCTGCCAAGCAGTGAAAGATCAGTTGAAACAAGTCTTAAGGGACTTACCAGATCAGCAGGCTCTTGCCCTAGCTGACCTGCCTAGAGCCTTGTGTTTTGCGGTGGACGCCATAAAGGATACAATCCAACAGGCCTCCCGCTTTACGCTGTCTATAGTACATATGCGTAGGCTTCTGTGGCTCAAAAACTGGTCTGCTGAAGCTCCCTGTAAAAAACTGCTGGTTAGCTTCCCATTTCATGGAGAACGCTTATTTGGAGATGATCTGGACAAATATATCCAGAAAATTTCTGCCGGTAAAAGTTCACTCTTACCGGTTAAGAACAAGGGTAGAAGTCCTTCTTTTAAGAGGCCTACTTCTCCAGTCCCTGGCACATCGGCTGTGAAACAGTTCCGACGGCCTCCGCGGTCAAATCCAGGGGGCAGAAATCAGGGACAATCACAGGGTATCAAGAAACCCTGGGTCAAGAGAGGTACAAAACCTCCCCCTAAGTCATGAAGGGTTGCCCCCACTCAGTCGGGTGAGGGGAAGACTTCAGTTGTTCACAGAGACCTGGCGGGACACCATCAGAGATGGGTGATCCCCGCAGTAAGTCTGGGATACAGGCTGGAGTTAAAAGACATTCCTCCTGCCCATTTTATAAGGTCAAACGTGCCAAGCGATCCCCAGAAGAGTGGATCCCTCCTTCTGGCACTAGAGCAACTATTGCCCCAAGGGTAATCATGAAGGTTCCCTTGAAAGAAAACGGGTTCGGGTTTTACTCGAACCTTGTCACAGTCCCCAAACCAAATGGGGACATGAGGCCCATATTGAATATAAAAGGGCTAAACAAGTTCCTACATATCAGGACTTTTTTCGGATGGAGTCGATCCGATCGGTGGTCACCGCCCTACAAGGGCAGGAATGGTTAGCCTCGATCGACATAAGGGATGCTTATTTGCATATTCCCATCTGTCCGGCCCACCAGAAATTTCTACGCCTTGCAGTAGAAGGGCGCCATTTTCAGTTCAGAGCCTTACCTTTCGGTCTGGCCACGGCACCACGAGTGTTCACAAAAATTCTGGCCCTACGATTGGCCAAACTAGGAACACAAGGTGTAACGATAATGGCATATCTAGACGACTTGTTGCTGATAGACCACTCAGTGAAAAAAACTAGAAGTGGTCGTTCACAAGATAATCAAGTATCTGGAATCTCACGGTTGCATTATCAACCGAGACAAGTCAGCCCTAAAACCAGTCAAAAGCCTGGAATACTTGGGGGCTAAGACTGGATTCAAATCAGAGAAAGATTTTCTTACCTCCAGAGAAGGTGTCGTCTTTGAAAGATTTGACCCACTTAGTGGGTACAAAAAAGAAAAACCATCCATACGCCTGTGTATAAGGCTGCTGGGAAAAATGGTGGCTTCATTCGAAGCGGTACCCTACGGTCAATTCCATTCAAGGAACTTGCAGAGGGCCATACTGTCAGCCTGGAACAAAAAAGTTCAGGCTTTAGACTTACCAATGTCCCTGTCCCCTTCCGTTCGCAAGAGCCTCCATTGGTGGTTGGTGCCCCAGAATCTGGGAAGGGAAACCCTTCAGTCCGGTTTCTTGGAAGGTGGTTACTACAGTTGCCAGCCTCATAGGCTGGGGGGCAGTACTGGAGCAATGGTCTCTCCAGGGCAAGTGGTCAGAAGCAGAGAAGGCCCTGCCCACCAATCTCTTAGAGATACGAGCAGCCCGGTATGCCCTAGTAGCTTGGACATCCAAACTCCAAGGGTCACCTGTCAGAATTCAATCGGACAATGCCACAGCAGTGGCATATATCAATCTCCAGGGTGGCACCAGGAGTCGTGCAGCCCAGAGGGAAGCGAAATGCATCCTGGAATGGGCAGAAAGGTATGTCACAGCCATATCCGCGGTTTTCATCCCAGGAGTGGAAAATTGGAGAGCGGACTTTTTTAAGTCGCCAGCAATTATGCCCGGGGGAATGGTCTCTTCACCCCGAGGTTTTCCAGGCAATATGCCAGCGGTGGGGAACACCGGATGTAGATCTGCTAGCATCCAGATTCAACGCAAAGGTGGACAGATTTGTGTCTCGCACAAAGGATCCCCTAGCTTGCGGTTCGGATGCCCTAGTGTTCCCTTGGGATCAGTTCAAGCTGATATATGCATTCCCACCGCGATTAATCCGCAGAATCAGGGTAGAAAAGAAACCAGTGATTCTGGTGGCTCCAGCGTGGCCCCGAAGGGCATGGTACGCGGAGATTGTAAAAATGTCAGTGGGAAGTCCTTGGACCCTCCCACATCGTCCGGACCTGCTTTCGCAAGGACCGATATACTACCCTTCCTTACCAGCCCTAGGTTGACGGCCTGGCTATAGAAGCCCACATTCTAAAAAAGAGAGGGCTCTCTAATCCTGTGGTATCTACCATGATCAATGCCAGGAAGCCGGTATCCAGGCAGATCTATTATAGGATCTAGAAGGCGTACATCACGTGGGGTGAGGCCAGGAAATGGCATCCACGTAAGTACGTAATAGGTAGGATTCTGGACTTCCTACAGTGGGCTGTACATAGGAAGCTTGCCTTGAGTACTATCAAGGGTCAGACGGCCTTGTCAATATTTTTTTTTTTCAAAGGCCCTTGGCTTTGCATTCATTAATCAAAGCTTTCATACAAGGAGTGTTGCGTATTAGCCCTCCGGTTAGTATTCCCATATGTCCATGGGACTTAAACCTGGTTCTGTCGGTTCTACAGAAACAACCATTTGAACCATTGCGGCACATTTTCTTGGTTCTTTTCACCAGGAAATTGATTTTCTTAGTAGCCATTTGTTCGGCTAAAAGAGTATCGGAATTAGCCGCCTTGTCCTGTAAGGAGCCATATCTGGTTATCCATAAGGACAGAGTAGTATTACGTCCTCATCCAGCCTTCTTCCTAAGGTGGTATCGAGGTTCCATTTGAACCAAGATGTGGTTCTTCCTTCCTTTTTCCCCAAACCTAGTTCGGTAGAGGAAAAGTTATTGCATTCTTTGGATGTAGTAAGAGCAGTTAAAGCTTATCTTAAAGCCACTGCTCAGATTCGTAGAACGGATACTTTGTTTGTTCTGCCGGAAGGCCCCAGAAAGGGTCAGGCAGCATCAAAAATCTACTTTAGCCAAGTGGATTCGACAGGTCATAATACAAGCCTATGGCTTGAAAAGGAGACCGCCTCCGTTCAAAGTTAGGGCGCACTCCATAAGAGCAGTTGGAATTTCATGGGCAGTGCATCACCAAGCCTCCCTGGCTCAAGTACTGTAAGGCCACAACATGGTCCTTAGTACACACGTTTACTAGATTCTACCAGGTAGACGTCAGAAGTCAGGAGGATGTCGCCTTTGGGCGCAGTGTGTTGCAGGCCGCAAAAGAGCCTCATGCCTGATGGCGCCCAGCTTATGTATCCCTCCCCTCATTTGGCATTGCTTTGGGACGTCCCATTAGTAATGACTAAGTCGCTCTGTGTCCCGTGATGTACGAAAAAGAAAAAGGGATTTTTATAACAGCTTACCTGTAAAATCCTTTTCTTGGAGTACATCACGGGACACAGAGCTCCCACCCCTCTTTTTGGGACACTTATTGCTTGGCTACAAAACTGAGGTGCTCCCGGGTGGGAGGGGCTTATATAGGGGAGGGTACTTCCGGTTTGGAATTGGCCAGTGCCAACACCTGAAGGTAATCTATATAACCCATTAGTAATGACTAAGTCGCTCTGTGTCCCGTGATGTACTCCAAGAAAAGGATTTTACAGGTAAGCTGTTATAAAAATCCCTTTTTATCGCAGACACATCGGAAACTTTTGACACCATTTTGGGGCTATTGTCATTTTTACAGCGATCAGTGCTATAAAAATGCACCGATTACTGTGAAAATTACACTGGCAGTGAAGGGTTTAACCTCTAGGTGGCGCTGTAGGGGATAAATGTTCCCTAGGAAGTGATTCTTACTGTAGGGGGGCGTGGCTACATGTTACACGTCACTGATCGTCTGTTCCGATGACAGGGAACAGACGATCACTGACATGCCACGGAGAAGAACGGGGAAAGGATACACTCACCTCTCCCCGTTCTTCAGCTCTGTGACCCGATCGCGGGACACCGGCGGCGATCGGGTCCGCGGGTCCCACGGGCGCGGCCACGGAGCTCAGGACCGGGTCGCGAGCACACCGCCGGCGGCGCCTGCGCGACCCATGGCTGGGCTCTTAAAGGGCAACGTACCTGTACGTTGATGTGCCCAGCCGTGCCATTCTGCCGACATATATCGGCGTGAGGCGGTCCTTAAGTGGTTAAGCAAGTAGGAGTGAGGGTGTGGTCTAGTAAAATCAATTTATTAATTTAGGCAGAAATGAACAATAAAGCTGCCCTGGGCCCCCCTGTTTAGCTGATGGGGCCTGGGCCCAGTACAACAAGACCGGTTGTACTGCCTTATCAGCAGCCCTGCATACCTTTATGACTGATATCATGCCATATCAAATCAATTATTTCATGTTATCAGTTTTTATTTTTTTGGTGAAATTTAATGAATAAAAAATTTTCATACATAATTTGTTGATTAATTGCCACCTTAACAGTTCTAATCAGCTGCATATTCTCTATATTTTATTGTGCCAGTTTAACTGCTCAAAGCCGCCTTCAGCATCCAAGGTTCCTAAGCAAATTAGAGCTTCCTTGAAGTCACTGTTTACAATCTTTACTGTACCCCAGATGCCTTACTTTAGATCATTGTACTACATTACAGTTTTATATTAGAAAAGGCTATTGTTAATAATGTTTTTTTCAAAATAAAGCTTACATCTTATGTATCAAATATTTTGCTCTGCTGTTATCTATTTATATGTTACTTATACATTTTAAAGTGATATTAAACCCAAAAGCAAACATTTATTACATTTAATCTTGCCAATTCTTAAGCCCTGTACACACGATTGGATTTCCTATGGTTTTTTAACCAATGGATTTTTCCATCGGAAAACCGATGAAGCTGACTTTCATCAGTCTTGCCTACACACCATCAGTCAAAAAACCGACCGTTCCAAACGCCGTGACGTAAAACACTCCGATGAGCCGAGAAAAATTAAGTTCAATGCTTCTGAGCATGCGTTGACTTGATTCTGAGCATGCGTGGGTTTTTTATCCGATGGAGTTCCCCACAGACGATAGTAATTTGCTATCGGTTTTTTAACCATCGGATAAATTTAAAACATGTTCTATTTTTAAACACCGATGGAAAAAAGACCGATGGGGCCCATACACGATCGGTTTGTCCATCGGACTGTTTTCATCGGTTAAACCCATCGTGTGTACAGGGCTTCAGATGTGATAGCTGAATTAATTTTCTGTTTATAGGCTTTCTTTCTTCTATTTTCATCTGATGACTCAGCCAGTAAGACTGTTTGTTTGTTTTATTTTAAAAGAACAAGCTCTCCAGCAGAATGCTTCAGTTACAGAGATGAGACAAACCAGTTAACACTAGCAGAGGTGTTTACAATTGACAGCTTTTATTTATTTATTTATTTATGTAAAACCTTTATCCTAAAAAGAAAAAAACGTTTGCTATAACGGTTTATAAAATATTACCTGGAGTTTGGCCTCAATCTGTTAGTGTATTTAAATTTGCTAGTACATCTAACACCCCCCCCCCAGACTGACAATACTGCTTTCCAAAGATGCCCCCTGTGCTCCTTCCTCCAGAGTGGGGGCACTCTAATACAGTTACTGGCAAGATCACAGATGGAAAAAAAGTGGGGGGAAAAAAGGAAGAAAAGAAACGGATGCAGCCACCACATCTAATGACTGGTAAGCTGCAATATATAGAATTTTTGTTTTGGGTTTAATACCACTTTAATGCATTCAGTCAGCAAAATACAGGTCTTGTGCAAATGACAGAAATTATTCATTAAGGGGTACAGAATACTTTCACATCCATATTGCATATCTCAGTTTCAATCATTTAGTGATGAAAAACAAAGTCAAGCAAGAGAGATTTGACACTTATATACTGAATGGGCTCAAATGAAGGACATAAAAAAATAAAGCAAATGTGTAGAATAGCAATTTGCCTGTTTTGAAGGAATTCAAATGCAACGGTTGATTGCTAAGCAACTGCTAAATGGCTGTCATGTTGGACATTACAGAGAAGGTTCTAGGTCAAGGGTCTATACAGTATATACTATACAATTGGGACTTTAATTAAAGAGAAGCCAACTAAAAGGGGAATTTTGACTCATCTTTAAATTCCATATTATAGAGTACCGATACACAGTACAGGACACATGCAGAGTATTCATACACCATGGGATGATTGGATATTGGCAAAGCTTTATAGAAAACACCACCTGGGACCCCCATAACCCTAGCCCACCTTGTGATTCCCCCAGCTTTGTAACAAGCAAAGGAGAGTAAACCAAGGAATGAAAGGGAGTGTGGTCTGTGGCCTGTACTGTACTCCAAGAAATGGAATTTGCAGGCAGGTCAAAATTTCCCTTATCTTAATCACACAGTACAAGACACAGATTCATACACTATGGGACATCCAAAAGAAATAAATAGGTATTAGGAAGGGTCCATACCTCCCAACACGCACGGATTCTGCGGGACTTTCCCGCACACACACTGTTTTCCAGCAGTCTGCGCCCCCCCCACTCCTGTTTATACTCTAATGTCGGGCGGTAGGCGGTAGCTCCCCTTGTAAACTTTATTGTCGGGCAATTGGCCCGCCGCTGTAGCGCTCCCCCCCCCACACTCAACAACTCAGATGGCAGAAAAAATAAATGTATGTCCCGCAGTGGAATTTTGAAAAGTTGGGAGGTATGGGGTGGGCAAGAGTGTGAACCTTGCAGCCAAAAGCTGCATCAGAAGAAAATTGTGTGTCCACCTGGTAAAACTTTTGAACAGAACACCAGGTGGCAACCTTACACAACTGAGCTATAGAAGCATGGTGCTGATGTGCCCAGGAAACTCACTCCAATCTGGTGGAATGGGCACACAAAGGCACAGGAGGAGATTTCTATTTGAGATTGTAAGCTCTTGCGATCAGATTTCTTATCCATCACGCAATCGTGGACTTTGAAGCAGGGGGTTAAGCCCTGTACACACGATCGGTTTGACTGATGAAAACCGTCCGATGGATGGTTTTCATCAGACCAACCGATCGTGTATGGTACCCATCGGTCTTTTTTCCATCGGTTGTAAAAAATAGAACTTGTTTTAAAATTTTCCAATGGATAAAAAAAAAACGATGGGAATTTCCGATCGTCTATGGGCAAGTCCATCAGTTAAAAAACCGACGCATGCTCAGAATCAAGTCGACGCATGCTCAGAAGCATTAAACTTCATTTTTCTCGTCTCATCGGAGTGTTTTACGTCACCGCGTTTGGAACGGTCGGTTTTTTGACTGATGGTGTGTGGCCAAGACTGATGAAAAACAGTTTCATCGGATTTCCGATGGTCAAATCCATTGGACGAAAATCCATAGGTTTTCCGATCGTGTGTACAGGGCTTTACTTGCGAAATCTAGAAAACAGGACAAACAGGGGATCTGTATGTCTTATTGGAGAAGTAGCCTTGAGTTATACTTTAATGGCTCTGACCAGGGCTGGACTGGGACAAAAATTTGGCCCTGGACTTCATCCAGACCGGCCCACTTTATTTTTACAAACACACACAAAAACAGTATATAAACTATATGCAATTGTGCAAAAAAAAAACATAAGTAAAAACATTCCACTGCAAGTATAAACTGCTTTTTTATTCTGTGACCAGTAAATTAATTCATCTGTAACCGTGACCAGTGGCAGTACATTAAGACCCCTTTTACACTGGAGCATATTGCAGGCGCTATAGTGTTAAAAATAGCGCCTGCAATCCGCCCTCAAACAGTTGCTCCATTGTCTCCAGTGTAAAAGCCTGAGGGCTTTCACACTGGAGCGTTGCGCTAGCAGGACGGTAAAAATTCCTGATAGCCGCATCTTTGGAGTGGTGAAGGAGCGGTGTGTTTACTCCTCCTCCACCGCTCCTGCTCATTGAAATCAATGGAACAGCGCGGCTATACCGCCCGCAATGCGCTGCTTCAGCAGCGCATTGCGGGCAGTTTTAACCCTTTCCTGTCCGCTAGCGGGGGTAGAACCGCCCCGCTAGCGGCCGAAATGCGCCGCAAATCCACCCATAGCGTCGGCGGTAAAAATAGCAGCATGTTACCGCCGACGCTATAGGCAGCTCAGTGTGAAAGGGGTCTAATACATCAGTTACTATGACCAGTGGCAGTACATTAATATATCAGTTACCATGACCAGTGGCAGTACATTAATACATCAGTTACTATGACCAGTGCAGTACATTAATACATCAGTTACTATGACCAGTGGCAGGACATTAATACATCAGTTACTATGACCTGTGGCAGTGCATTTACCCCCCTCCCCCCCACCATGCTGCATATTAAAAAAATCACAGACACATACATTGACCCCCCCTCCTGACACATACACTGACCCCCCCTCCTGACACATACACTGACCCCCCCTCCTGACACATACACTGACCCCCCCCCACCTGACACATACACTGACCCCCCCCCCTCCTGACACATACACTGACCCCCCCCTCCTGACACATACACTGACCCCCCCACCTGACACATACACTGACCCCCCCTCCTGACACATACCCTGAATACCCCCTCCTGACACATACACTGCCCCCCCCCCTGACACATACACTGACACCCACTTCTTTTCACAGTCCCCCCCCTTTCTGGTATCCTTTACAGCCATCTTCTTTCTTTGCAACAAACACAGTTCCCCGCATAGGCATGTGCAAGGGGTGTGCCAGGTGTGCCTGGGCACACCCTAATCCTGGGGTTAGCAACCTGTCAATGGTGGGCAGGTGACAGGTAAACCACAATCCTTCCTTGCTGACCCTCAGAACCTGGACAGGAGGGGTGGTGGGGGTGGAATTGAGTGGAACCGATCTTTATTTTCCTCCTGCAGCAGCTGAAAGTAGGCTTTTCCTCCTCTCCCTTTTGTCAACATTCAGCTGCCACAAAAGGAAAATATAGGGGATCAGTACTTATATATGGCACCCCTCCTTTCCCTGTTCCTCTTCCTTCTGTTGCACGGGTCCCCCCTTCCTCCCATTGTTTCAGGATGGAGAGCGGGGAAGAGGCAGGTAAATATGTCAAACGCATATGTGTTGGAGCTTTGGGGTGCACACCCTAATGCAATAGGCTGCGCACACCTATGGTTCCTCGTATGTCAGTGCCCCCTCCCTTACCTTACACAGCAGCGAGAAGACAGAGAATGCAGCATGTCCGAGCAGAAGGCGGGAGCTGTTAAACTTTCCATGTAACAGACAGACGATTGGTTGCTAGGACCGCCCCTAGCAACAAATCACAGGCTTTTTAACTTGAAAAGTTGGACAGCTCTCGCCTTCTGCTCGGACATTCTGTCTTCTATTGTATTGTATGCTTATTGCGGTGGGGGGAAGGAGGAGTTACACGGAAGAGAAGAGGACACCCAGGCAGGATGTTTAACAGGTTCTTCACTGTTGTCACCCTGCACATGCACTCCACCCGCCATGCACCCCCTCCAGCAGCGATACTCTGCAGCCTGCACTGGAACCGTGCAAGTGCAGTAGTTGCAACAGGTCCCGCCACCTTCCTCCCCAGCCAGCAGTCAGACTCTGCAGCCGCATGACCCGATACCGATGTGCGGGGCCCCTTCATCCAGTACATAGCAAACACTGCCTGTATACACTCTGACTGTCAGAGTGTATACAGGCAGTGTTTGCTATGTACTGGACGAAGGGGCCCTGCACATTTGTATAGGGGCATGCGGCTGCAGTGAGAGTGGAGCTGTCAAATCTAAGCACCGATGTCGGGGATAGGGGGCCCCCGCATATTGGCCCCGCCCATCCCTGACATCAGTGCTTCATTTTGACAGCTCCACTCTCACTGCGGCCGCACGTCCCCGCTTGCCCACCAATCACTGGATGTTTACATTCGGGGCGAGACTCCAGGCTTTTTGGGGACCCATTCGGGGCTCTAGCCACCCCCTCCCAACGCCCCTGAGTGACAACCGGAAACTCCCGGTAGTCCCGATGGCCAGTCCATCCCTGGCTCTGACTACATCCAGGCAATGTAAAAAGATTTCCTTTTGATGCCTAGGAGTAGGGCATAAAGATGGGAGGATAATGTTTTTATTGAGGTGGAATGCTGAGGCCAAATTTGAGCCTTGGGCATAAGACATCCTTGTCATTGTGAAGAATGAGAAAAGAGCCGACAGTTCAGAAACATGTCAGGCAGATGTGATAGCGACCAAATAGGGCTGCTTTGCATGAAAGATCTTCTAGCTGGGTGTCCTTGGTCAGTTCAAAGGGTTGTTTCACCAGGGCAGAGAGAACCACACTTAGATACAGAGGAAGCACAGAGTGATGTGCATAATAAGAGATACACCTTGAAGAAAGGTTCTCACAAGATAGAGTGAAGCTAGAAGCCTTTGAAAAGGAATGAAGACCTGACCTTTAGGAGTACTTAAATTGTAATTGTAATGTTTTGTTGAGAAATAAACAATCCCTGCTTGGTGATCTAGGAAGGAACGACTTCCCTAACGGAAGGGCCGGGGATCTCAACCACCACGTCAGGGATGCCCTGACCGGGTGACTCACCTGGATCTGATGATACAAAGACAACGGGGACTTGTCCCAAGTGGACAGGATCCCCCTCTGTAGGGCATGAGTGTGAGATTGGGCATACGGAACTGCCTCCATGAGTCCCAGGACTCTCATGCAGAAACGGATTGACGACCATTTTCGGGACATCAGAACCCGCACCGCAGACTGAAGAGCCTGCAACTTCTCCAAAGGTAGGAATACTTTCACCTCTGAGGAGTCCAGGATCAAACCTAGATACTCCAGATGCTGAGTCGGGAGCAGGACCGACTTCTGAGTGTTCAGGAGCCACCCGAAGTCCCGGAGGGTCTGACTGACTATCGTCACATTTTCTTCTAATTCTGAGCTAGAGTCTGCTCTCAGAAGAAGATCGTCCAGATAACCCACGATAGCAATGCCGCGCTGTCTCAGCAAAGCCAGAATCGGGGCAAGCACCTTGGTGAAGACCCGCGGTGCCGACGCTAAGCCGAAGGGAATTGCCACAAATTGATAGTGGACTTCACTGATCGCAAAGCGCAGAAACTTCTGGTGACTTGCGCAGATTGGGACATGCAAATAGACGTCCTTTATTTCCAAGGACGCCAGAAAGTCCCCGGGATGGAGCGCAACAACCACCGTGCGAATGCACTACATGCGGAATTTAGGGCCTTGAGATCCAGAATTGGACGGACTCTGTCCTTCTTTGGGACCACAAACAGATTCAAATAAAATCCCTGAAACCTGTCCTGTGACTGTACCGGCACAATTACTCCGCACCTGAGCAAGTCCTGCACTGCCCCTAAGGGGGCCGCCCGATGCGCTGGAAGGAGAAGGAGATTTGAGGGAAAGAACCTGTTTGGAGGCCAGGAGCGGAACTCTATCCTGTACTCCGAGGTGACCACCTCGCACAGCCACCGGTCGGAGATCCGGGAGGTCCACTGATCCGTGAACCAGCGAAGCCATCCCCCCACCCCAGAGTCGGGCGGGGGCAAGACTTCATGCGGTGGTGGGCTTGGGAGCCGGCTTGGTCGGCTTACGCACCCAGGGATGCTTCTGTCCACCAGCTGCACTTTTTTCAGTCTGGGAGGGCTTACCCGCGGACTCTGACTGACGAAAAAAACTCTTCTGAGCTGGAAAGGAGGGGCCCGGCTTACGGCAGGGCTCCTTACGCTTAGTAGCCTGAGGAAGGAGGGTGCTCTTACCCCCTGTGACATCCTTAATAATGTCATCTAGGGCAGCACCAAACAGCCTACCACCCTTAAAGGGCAAGTCAGTCAGGAGCTTTTTAGAGGCCAGGTCAGCAGACCAGCATTTCAACCAGATAAGACGACGCAACACCACTGCATACACTGAGACTCTAGAGATTAAGGGAGCAGCGTCCAAAGTGGCATCACACACATACACTAGGCCCTGCGTCAGCTGGTGGGCCAGTGCAATGGTTTCTGGAGGAAGATTATGCTCTTGCACAGTCTGGTGGAAAATCTTTGCCCATTTCGTGAGTGTCTGAGACACTAGGGTCGCCGCTACAATAGGACATAAGGCGGGTCCCAGCAAGGCGAACATGGCTCTGCTCACCACTTCCGACCTCCTGTCAGTGGGGTCCTTAAAGGCAGGAGTCCCCTCCATCAGGAGAGTTGTGGCTTTATTCAAATGGGCGACCGGGGGGTCAACCACCGGAGGAGAGGCCCATTTTTTAATCAGGGCCTCCTCAAAAGGGTACCTAGTAGACAGACGCCGCGGGAGCGCAAAAGTCTTCTGCAGCTTTCCCAAACCTGATCTATGAACCTGTCAAAGAAAGGCATGTAAGGAAAAACTTTTTTAGAAGGCTTGGCTTTAAAAGAACCAAAGGAGACAGCTTCCGCCTGAGGTTCCTCAGCCGCAGCATCCAGCTTGAGAGTGTCCCTCACAGCATCAATGAGTTCACTTACAAGCACCCTGTCCTTTGCTGATTTAGAGCAGGAGTCTTACTCACAAGGAATGTCCTGTTCAAAAATATCAAAAAATTCAGAGTTAGGGTCCTGAGCTGCAGCTAGGCCCATATCTGAATCAGAGCACTCCCCTACTGGAGATTGTGTGGAGAGAGGGCGCTTTATAGCCCCCTTGCGCTCGCACACCGCTTCCATCCTGACAAGAAATTATTCCAGGACCGCCGACAAATGGTCCATAGGGACCGCAGGTGCTGAAGCACTGCCTGTTGCCTCTGACATGAATGGGGAAGCAGATGAACCAGACTCCATACTCGCCACTCTCTGAGACTTTTCCCAATAAAAGAAAAAAATCCACCCTCTGGCTGCGCTGACTGTGGGGGGTTTCCCAGGGGAATCACCAACCCGGATAGGACCGCTCGGTTCCGCTGCCTGTGCTGTGCCTGTACAGCACGAGTGAGCAGTGAGGAGAGTGTGAGGAGAATCGCGCCATTTCAGGAGCGATAGAGGCCAAACAATCACAAAAAACCGCGCACGGCTCCAAGAAAATGGCCGACGCAATGTAACTGTGCCATAGCGATCCATGGCAAGATGGCCGCCATGCGCACCAATGCAAAAAAGACAAAGTGACACAAAAACATGGCGCCGAACGGCGCCCAGGCCCAAAATCACAGAAAAACCTCCACAGCTAAATGCAGACACCCATGAGCCCCCCCCCCAGGCCAGAGTGACCCCCAGGCACCCCCAGACAGCACAGCGCCAGAGTAAGGTGACAATGAGCATCAAAAAACAAGAGGGAGACAGGGAAAATCCCCCATACAAAGGAACACACAGCATGTACTCACCTGCAAAGGCAGGAGATACTACTTACCCATCCCAGAAGGACCCACTGGTGTGTTCCTGACAGACCTATTACAGTGCGGTACTGAGTAGCTGTCAGCCCGGTCCACCGCAAAAGATACAGCAGGACTGTTCAGTCTTGTGTGGACCGCGGAGCATAAAAGCCCACCGGCCACCCCTGGAGTCATGGGGCATGTCGTGAACTGAGTCGCACGCCGGAGTGAGGAATCAGCACGCTTGATGGTCGGACAGGGAAGACTACGAGGATATCTTGTACCTAACCTGTTGCCCAGCCGACAGTTGATAGAAGATCTCAAAATTTAAATAATAAAATTCCAAAAGGAATTAAAAAAAAATCTCAGGAGACTGGCTCCTAAGAGAGCCATGTCTTCTCCTCTGCTAGGCAGAAAAAAACTGAGGGCTGCTGGCTGCAGGTAGGAGGGTTATGTCCGGAGGGACCTCCCCCTGGGCGGGGCTGTTCAGCTCTTTTTTTTAGAATGTATGTTGTAACATCTAACATTCTGCCTAGGCTTTTCCTGCGAGCAGGGACATAAACCCACGTGTTCAGTATGAAGAGGCTGTGTCAGTCCATGGACGATAAGAGAGACCCATTTTACTTGATCAACATGTGGCAGGTGAGATAATCCGCTTCCCAGTTGCCCACTCCTGAGATGTGGACCACAGAGATCACTGGACAGTGAGTTTCTGTCAAAGAGATGATGGTTTGCTTCCTTCAAGGCACACAGACTCCTGGTGCTCCCTCAATGTTCATTGGACTGTTAGGGATTGGAACACCCCTCTCTAGCCTGAGAGACTTGAATTTGTTATGATAACTTTGACATGACAGGGAAAGAAGGGCTTTCTCATTGTTAGGGCTGGAATGGTAATCCACCAAGAGAGGGAATTCCTTCTTGACTGGACAGGAGCATGGCAAAACAAGAGAAGGAGTCTGCTTTTTCCAGATAGAGAAGATATTTTCTTGGCAAGTTCTTGAATCGAATTTGGGGAATGGTACTGCTTCCAAGAAGGCCACCATTAGGCATAGATCTCTCATGGAGAATCTTAATTTGGCATGTCTTCTGGATCTTAATTCTCAATCATGTATGTGGTCTTAAAAAATTACCTTTTTTCTGGTATAAAGAATTTTGCTTGGGACGTGTCTAGGGCCAGACCCAAGTATTCCAGGCAAATTAAAGGCTAGAGAACAGATTTGTTGAAATTTGTCACCAGGCCAAAGGCTTGGAACATCTAAATTGTCCTGTGGATATTTTCTGATAGCTGTAAGGGACATTAGTTCTTCAGAAGAAGGTCATCTAGACTTGGATGCCCTGCGTTCTGAGCAGGGAAAGCAGAAGTTTTAGACCTTTGTGAACACTCTGGGAGCAGAGGATAGGCCAAAGGGCAGTCCAACAAACTGGAGGGGGTTGTCTGCCAATGCAAAGTGCAGAAAGTACAGATGAGGTGGGTAAATGGGCAAATGTAGATAGGCCCCTGGACAGAGATGGCTGTATTAAATGTGACATAGATGCAGAGAATTCTGCTTTAGTGAAATAGGCTACATGTTGTGTGCCTCAAATGGATCCAGAATCAGATGCTGAGATCAACCTTAGAGACAGTTCTTGCTCCAGTGCAAGTGACGCATCATCCCTCTGACGTTCAGTGTTGTGTAGGCCTACGACAGGGTGAATGTTCGCCTGTGATTTTGCATTGGTTCTCTTTCACTTGGTCTCTGCCATAGCTACAAGTGAGGTTATTTTCCTGCGGAGTACTCACAGAACAGTGTGTAGGGTAGGCGTGTAAGTAAGGAGTATGCAGTAACCAAGTGTAGATCAACCTGTAATGAATCCTCAAGGAGAAAAAGTGTGAGGAAGCCCCTGAATATATTATAAGGGCTCTACGCTGAGGTGGCGTTAAAGTATGCTACTAGTGGTGGGATGTAACACCTGGTCATCCACCTGAGCCTGAGCTCTGGGTGGTTGAATTTTAGCGCCAAGTTTTAAAAGTTTGAATAAATCCAAACATAACACCATTTTTACACGTGAGCACCCATGCAGGATCCAGTGCCCGAAGCAACATTACAGGCCGACCCCACAGCATGTGGCTTGGGTACAACTCCCAAGGTTTTTTTCTAGGTTGCACCGATCCGGATGCACTGCTTTCATGCAGGCATTAGAAGCTTGATTAACCACTTCAGCTCCAGAAGGTTTACCCCCTTCATGTCCAGTACATTTTTTTGCGATACATCACTTACTTTAACTGATAATTGCGCTGTCATGCGACATTGTACCCAAATAAAATTGATGTCCTTTTTTTCCCACAAATAGAGCTTTCTTTTGGTGGTATTTGATCAACTTTGCAGTTTTTATTTTTTGCGCTATAAACAAAAAAAAACAATATTTTTTACTTTCTGCTATAAAACATACCCAATAAAAAATGTAATTTCTTTATCAATTTAGCCCAATATGTATTCTACTACATATTTTTGGCAGAAAAAATTCCCAATAAGCATACATTCTTTTTTTATTTAATTTTTTACTAGTATTGGCGGTGATCAGCGACTAATAGCGGGACTGCGATATTGCGGCGGACAAATCGAACACCTAACTGACACTTTTGACACTTTTTGGGGACCAGTGACACTAATACAGTGATCAGTGCTAAAAAAAAATTACACTGTCACTGTACTAAGGACACTGGCAGGGAAGAGGTTAAAATCAGGGGCGAACAAAGGGATAAATGCCTGTACAGCTTTTGGTGCATATGTATGAATTTGAGCAGCATAGAGTTGGAATGCAAAATGCAGCATTCAGAAACCAAGCTCATCCTTAGTCAGACTACAAATTACTGAAAGCTAATGTCTACATGGTTACCTTGGGTAACTTCACATTACTGCATTTTCATACCTCCATGAGCAACTTCCCCAACACAAGACTGTTCAATGTCGGATGAAATGGAGGCAGAGGTTGACTCTACAGTACTTTATTAGGTGTTTCTCAGACTGGGTGAAATCTATCTTGCTCTACAACAGCTGTGGCTATGAAATGGTTCTGTCAGTTATATCATTTAACCCTGCTAAAAATCCATCATACATTTTTATGGATAACCCCACAGAAGTGGGATAGAGGGGCAGGTCTATTTTGTATAAAAAAAACCAGAAAAAATATAATTCATTGCTGCTTTCTGCTTAAAAAAAAACAGTTGTATGCTGTAGCTAGTGAAATAGTAATTAAACAATGCAAATACACAGTTATAGAAATAGAGACTGCTGTGAGAAGGCACTGTAAGAAGGATTGTCCTGTGTCCACTATCTAGCACCTGTAGGCTAGAAATCTTGAAGGCAGTGTTGCCAACCGTCCGTATATTTACGGACAGCACGTAAATTTAACCCCTATTCGGACTGTCCGTTAAAGTCCGTTATGGGCATCGGGTGCCCATAAAAAAGATGGCCGCGAGCCGACCATGAAACTGTGCATGCGCCGTTCCGAAGCCGGCCGGGCTCGGGAAAGTTCGTGTGCGTTCGGCTGGGCGGCGCCATTTTTTAATAGATCGGACACTATGGCGGTCGCCGCTATTCAGCGGCACTGGCTCATTCAGTGCACTTAAGGACTCGGAGCCGAGCATGGGTGAGGAGGTGGAGGAGGAGAGTAAAACTGGGGGGATATCAAGTGAGAGGAGGACATCACTGGGAGCCCGGAGGGTGAAGCTGTGGCACTGGCATGCAGGGGAGGGACAGAGACTGATGTGCTTTGTGCCTGTCCACCATCATATAACTTCTCCACATCATCAGTATGCTGTGTCCTGCTCCTGTGCCCCTTTCACCTCTCCACAGGTCAGATCTGCCCTGACCTGTGGAGAGGTGAAAGGGGCACAGGAGGAGGACACAGCATACTGATGATGTGGAGAAGTAATATGATGGTGGACAGAGGAGGAGGCTACTGTGAGGGGATGAGGAGGACACTATTATATTCGCAGCCTCTGTCCCCCTCCTGTGTCATGTCCGCAGCCTCTGTCCCCCTCCTGTGTCATGTCCGCAGCCTCTGTCCCCCTCCTGTGTCATGTCTGCAGCCTCTGTCCCCTTCTTGTGTCATGTCCGCAGCCTCTGTCACCCCTCCTGTGTCATGTCCGCAGCCTCTGTCCCACTCCTGTGTCATGTCCGCAGCCTCTGTCCCCCTCCTGTGTCATGTTTGCAGCCTCTGTCACCCCTCTTGTGTCATGTCCGCAGCCTCTGTCACCCCTCCTGTGTCATGTCCGCAGCCTCTGTCCCACTCCTGTGTCATGTCCGCAGCCTCTGTCCCCCTCCTGTGTCATGTCCGCAGCCTCTGTCCCCCTCCTGTGTCATGTCCGCAGCCTCTGTCCCCCTCCTGTGTCATGTCCGCAGCCTCTGTCCCCCTCTTGTGTCATGTCCGCAGCCTCTGTCCCCCTCCTGTGTCATGTCCGCAGCCTCTGACCATCTCCTGTCTTTTATCATGTCTGCAGTCTCTGAGGGGATCCTAGAAAGGAGTCAAGAGTGGGAGCGCCGGGATGGGGGTTGTGGGAAGAAACAGACGTGTGGAGAGGAGATCAGAGCCGCCAAGCTGGAGTCTGACTGAGCCCTGCACGATACACCTGAGAGGAGGTCAGTGACAGCGCCGCCAGGCCAGTCTGAGGGGGGATCACTGATCTAAGGAGGGGAGTGAATACAATAATGTAAGGGGGCACTGATATAAAGGTCCCCCCCTATATTAGTAACCCTCCCTTACCTTAGTGTATTCACTCTGCGGAAGGTGGTCTCTATTCACCAGAGCCCCTCCCCCCACATCAGAGTTCCCCTTACATCATGATCTGCAGCGTTCACCTTTACATAAGGGTTCCCTTGCACTGTAAGGGAGAATCCTGCAGACTCTGATGTAAGGGGGAACTCTGTACTGGCTGGGTTATAGTAACCTGACCTTCATGTAAATTGAGAAATATGTTTTTTTACTTTTGCATACCTCCCAACTTTGTAAAGTCCCTTCGCGGGACATTCTGATGTCCCCTCTCCCCTGCCAACCAGAGTTGTTGAGCGGGGGGGTGCGGGACATTGCCAAAAAAAAACGGGAATTGCCACAGAAGTTGTTGAGGCGGGGGGGGGTGATGGTTGCCGCCGGAACATTTAAAAAAAGAGGACTTGCAAAAAAAAAAAGTTGTTGAGCGGGGGGGGATTTGGGGCGCGGCGGGGGGCCGTCGATCGGGGGGGGCATACTAGTGCGCTGATCGCGGGGGGGGGCTCTTACCTGCTGCTGCTGCTCCTCTTCTTCTGTTCATGTTTCCTGCTGTGCGGGAAACATGATAGTCTCGCGGGAGTGCGGGAAGGAGGAGGAGGAGTAAAACCCGCACAATCCGTGCCAGTTGGGAGGTATGCTTTTGTTTAACTTAAACACATTGATAATAGCATTAGATATGTGTTTATAGTTCAAATATTGATATTTGCACTGTTTAGCAGCAAAAACAGCAATTTCAGGTACTTTTTTGTGTAGTGCCAGTAAAAAATGTGGATCTGCCAGTAAATGGCATGCCCTTTTTTTTTTTTGGCAGTAAAAAGCAAAAAAAGAAATAAAAGTTGGTGTTGTTCGTAAATTTTGTCGTTCTGCCAGTAAATTTCACTTCGGGGGGTTGGCAACACTGCTTGAAGGTACAGCAAAAGATGTGCCTACCAACCAAATTTTTTCATGATTTTACCTTCACCTTCTTTGGTATAGATATTGCACAGGTTTTGAAAATATGAATGGGCAGTCCAATCAGCACCAGAGTTGATCTAAACTGCCCAGTGTACTCCACAGACTTAGGCTCCACCCGAGAATGCTTGTAACAAGAGATGCTGCCTTTTCCTATCTATTCCAACATTCTCAAGCCAGCATTGTCCACCTTTCTGTGACTGACGTGTCAGGGGTGGAATTGTGAAGAAGCTATACAGATTCTCCACTGCTGGGGAGCGGCACACTGGAGTGAAAGGGCAGTGAATGCAATTGCACTAGTAGAAAACGATGTATTTAAAGGCATTTGCAAGCAAAATAAAGGGATTTTTATAACAGCTTACCTGTAAAATCCTTTTCTTGGAGTACATCACGGGACACAGAGCGACTTAGTCATTACTAATGGGTTATATAGTTTACCTTCAGGTGTTGGCACTGGCCAATTCCAAACCGGAAGTACCCTCCCCTATATAAGCCCCTCCCACCCGGGAGCACCTCAGTTTTGTAGCCAAGCAATAAGTGTCCCAAAAAGAGGGGTGGGAGCTCTGTGTCCCGTGATGTACTCCAAGAAAAGGATTTTACAGGTAAGCTGTTATAAAAATCCCTTTTTCTTTTTCGTACATCACGGGACACAGAGCGACTTAGTCATTACTAATGGGACGTCCCAAAGCAATGCCAAATGAGGGGGGGGTACATAAGCTGGCGCCATCAGGCATGAGGATCTTTTGCGGCCTGCAACACACTGCGCCCAAAGGCGACATCCTCCTGACTTCTAACGTCTACCTGATAGAATCTAGTAAACGTGTGTACCGAAGACCATGTTGCGGCCTTACATACTTGAGCCAGGGAGGCCTGGTGATGCACTGCCCATGAAGTTCCAACCGCTCTTGTGGAGTGCGCCCTAACTTTGAACGGAGGCGGTCTCTTTCTCAAGCCATAGGCTTGTATTATGACCTGTCGAATCCACTTGGCTAAAGTAGATTTTGATGCTGCCTGACCCCTTCTGGGGCCTTCCGGCAGAACAAACAAAGAATCCGTTCTGCGAATCTGAGCAGTGGCTTTTAGATAAGCTTTAACTGCTCTTACCACATCCAAAGAATGTAATAACTTTTCCTCTACTGAGCTAGGTTTGGGGAAAAAAGAAGGAAGAACCACATCTTGGTTCAAATGAAACCTCGATACCACCTTAGGAAGAAAGGCTGGATGAGGACGTAATACTACTCTGTCCTTATGGACAACCAGATATGGCTCCTTACAGGACATAGCTGCTAATTCCGACACTCTTTTAGCCGAACAAATGGCTACTAAGAAAACCAATTTCCTGGTGAGAAGAACCAAGGAAATGTGTTGTAATGGTTCAAACGGTTGTTTCTGTAGAACCGACAGAACCAGGTTTAAGTCCCAAGGACATATGGGAATACTAACCGGAGGGCTAATACGCATCACTCCTTGTATAAAGGCTTTGACTAGTGAATGCGAAGCCAAGGGCCTTTGAAAAAATATTGACAAGGCCGAAATCTGACCCTTGATAGTACTCAAGGCCAGTTTCCTATCTACAGCCCACTGTAGGAAGTCCAGAATCCCATGTTACTCTTTGGCCAACACCTTAGACACTGGCAAAAAACTGAGGTGCTCCCGGGTGGGAGGGGCTTATATAGGGGAGGGTACTTCCGGTTTGGAATTGGCCAGTGCCAACACCTGAAGGTAAACTATATAACCCATTAGTAATGACTAAGTCGCTCTGTGTCCCGTGATGTACGAAAAAGAAAAAATGTCTCCAAAAACATAAATGCATTTACAGCATGAAACAATGATAGAAAACGGCTGATAAACCATACTGGGTATTCCGTTTAGTGGAACTAGACCTTGTCTTTGCAATTACTTAATCCACTGCATCTTTTTAAAGAATAATTACTGTATTATTATTATACAGATTATAAGATCATCAAATGAAATGCAGAGTTGCTGGCCCCATCTCTAAAACAAGAAGACATCTTAAAATATGCCATATGAGTGTAAGCCATTTGGTGAAAATCCCTGAGTTATACCTAAAGCTGAAGTTTAGTTAAAAAATGTTGGCTTACATAATCAGGGACATAACTGTAATGAGATATGCTTTTATACACACACACAAACGTGTGTTTGAGCTTTGGGTGCACACCCTAATGCAATAGGCTGCGCACGCCTATGCCACTGAGAAACAACTAAGGGGGACATTTATCAATTCTGTCACACAGAACAGCAGTGCTTAACAAGAGCAATGAGACAGATTATGAGGCATATTTATGAAAGATAGGCACTTTAATTCATAAATTCCTCCCTTGGCTGCTCTGAAAATGGGTCATGGATGGGTCTTTCAGCATGACAACGACCTAAATACCGCCAAGGCAAAAAAGGAATGGCTCAAGAAGAAGCACATTTAGGTCATGGAGTGGCCTAGCCACTCTCCAGACCCTAATCCTATAGAGAATTTTTGGAGGGAGCTGAAACTTCAAGTTGCCAAGCGACAGCTAAGAAACCTTCAGGATTTAGAGAAGATCTATAAAGAAGAGTGGACCAAAATCCCTGCTGAGATGTGTGCAAACCTGGTAAGCAGCTATAAGAAACGTCTTAGAGCCCATTCACACAGGGGCAACACGACTTCCAGCGCGATTTTATGAGGTAACTCAGACACGACTTGAGTATGAATCACAGCGCGACCTGGAGCTACTTACAAGGCAACTTTAAGTTGCCTGCAGGACAGGAGACATTCCAGTGGCCAATCAAACAAGAATCAGCTCTGTGGGAGGGAGGGGGGAGGGAGAGGTTTGCCTGAGAAATGTATTTTCTCTTCCTGGAGAGTTGCTCCTATTAAGACAGTGATCCAACTTCAGAGGCAACTCCCATTGAAATGAATGGGTACAGGTCGCCTAGGAGTCGGATTGAAGTAGTACAGGGACCTTTTTTGAAGTCGGAGTGACTGCAGTAGTGTGCATTAAGACGGCTCCATTAACTTACATTGATTTCCTCAGCCAGCGCGACCTGAGGCAACTAGGGGCGACCTGGGGCGATTTGAAGTCGGATCCAAAGTTGCCCCTGTGTGAATGGGCTCTTACCTCTGTGTTTACCAACAAGGGTTTCTTTACCAAGTACTAAGTCATGTTTTGCTTGGGGATCAAATACTTATTTTACTCACTGGACTGCAACTCCATTTATAACATTTGTATCATGTGTTTTTTCTGTATTTTTGGTTGATATTCTGTCTCTATCATTTAAAATACACCTATGATAAAAATTATAGACCCTTAATTTCTTTGTAAGTGGGAAAACTTACAAAATCTGCAGGGTCAAGGTTAGCAGAATAAAACCTAACCTTGACCAGTTCCTTATAGTGTGTCTTCAAAATCTGTCTCATCTCCAGTGGTAAATCTATTACAGACCTATGCATAGATAACAATCACTTATTTTAGAGAAACTAATAAAATTGTTGTTTACAATATAAAGTACTGTGGGTGTTTTTTTATACTTTGCATTGACAACACATTTATTCAAAAGCATTATTTGCATTGCAGTTGCCATAGGGCCCACCCTGCAAAGCTGAGCATATACACTGGTTGCCCTGACTGTCCTTAACCAAAAATGAAAGTATATTCACTAAGTTTTAGCTCTGCCAAATGACACTGACATTCAAACAATGTAGACTGACGTGGAGGAGAGGGTTCAACCTGCCTGGCTCGGTGTCACAGGACTCTGATCTGGTAAATCAATGAACATGCCTCTGTTGCCTGCTTGTGATGATGCCCTGATTGTTTAGAATTTCCAGTGCATGAAGATTTCATTTGTAACATTGTTTTTAAATTAACTACAGGAAATATACCCTCCTATTGCCCGTACCTGGGGTGAACTGCTCTCACTACCCAACCCTTGATACGCCATTGAATATAACACTAAATATAAAAAATTTCAGTAGCATAGTGTAGAGTGACTTTTCCCACATGGGCTTCCCTTTCCTGCAATTGCATTAAAGCGGTTGTTAAGGCTTAGATAAAAAACCTCCTCTACTGCATGTGTTTCCCCTGCCCCCCCCCCCCCTTATACTTACCCGAGCCCGATCATGATAAAGCATTGTGCATGAGAACAACAGTTGTCCCGACTTTGTCCCGCCTCACTACACAGATTTATAGCAGCAGGTGCCAAAGTCTGTGATGAGCGAGCAGGGGGCTGGGCCGCTCTCTCTGCATCAATGGACACAGACAAAGCAGCTCGGGAGCAAGCACGCACATGGGAAGTTGCTGAAGGGGAGGAGCCAAGAGTGCAGCTGAGGGACCCCAGGAGAGGAGAATCGAGGCTGCTCTGTGCATTACCATTGCACAGAGCAGGTAATTATAACATGTTTGTTATTTTAAAGGAAAACAAGCTGAAGGTTTAATGTCGCTTTAATGAATACTGTAAAGTATCACTTTCATGCATACATACTAGCATACCTCCCAACTTTCTAAGATGGGAAACAGGGATTATTAGCAAAAAGTGGGCAAAGGACACACCTCTGACACATCCCATTACATGGAGAATACACAAAAAACGATTGGGTAAAATCCACAAGTGATTTTTTTTTACCACTTTTACCATTTTTTTTTTATGTATACTGGCTTTTGAAATTTGCAAATGCAACAATTTAGAAATTGAAAGAAAGGTTTAGCACTGTAAAACACATTTTGATGGATAAATAGTGTATTTTTTTAAAGAGGTATATATATCAGACCACGAGGGACAAATTAAGAGGAAAGAGGGACAGAGGGACTTCCAAAGGAGGGACAGTTCCTCCAAATCAGGGGTAATTGGCAGCTATGTACTAGTCATATTTAAAATACATGCAGTGCTCTAATTAAAAACCTAACTAAACTAAGGGATGTTTTGTAATATTTGCCCAAAAGCAAATATAAACGCTTACTGGATGATATTTAGTGTAACGACACCCGAGTATTAAAGGGGTTAAAGCCGTTTAAGACATTCCCGAACACAAAGGCAGCTACAGAACACTCCAATCGGCCGAACAAGAAACACATCCAAATAATTCCCCCAAGTATGAGACAAGGCTCTGTATTGGAAGGACTACAGGCTCTTTATATAAAGTAGAAGAGGAGGTTCACCCCTCCTGCTCATATTACTCTAACAATACACCTGTAACAAATTAACATGAGCTAATTAACTAGTCCCTTAAAGCAGCCTGGTCATTGTTATGATAAATCAGGATTTCACTACAGGTCAGACTTGTTGTCACTGAGCTTCACACAGTAGATTATACATTATCATAAGAATACACACAGGACACAATAGCAGGAGCTCCAGCAGGAGTCGGCCCGTCTCCTACATTGTACAGAGGCTAATGTGATCAGCTCTTTAAATTAACATTTTGAGTTCAGAATCAAACAAACCAAGAATAATCTTTATATATATCCTGGGAGATATTGTGGATAAATATTACTATCCCATTTTAAGTAATCCAAGATATATTTTCTCAGTCACCCTGTGCCCAAAAGTGACTCCCGTCACATTTAGTTTTATTAAACACAAGATAGAGTTGATTTACTAAAACTGGAGAGTACAAAATCTGGTGCAGCTGTGCAAAGAAACCAATCAGTTTCTAAGTTTAGCTTGTTCTATTAAGCTTTGTCAAAAAAACCTGGAAGCTGATTGATTTCTATGCAGAACTGCATCAGATTTTGCACTAACCAGATTTAGTAAATCAACGCCTGTGTACCTTAAATAGCAGCCATATTTTTTCCCTTTTCATCCTTTTGTGTATCTCTTTGCGGTTGATCTCCTCCAACCTCTTTCAGACATTCTCATCTACATGGACTTGCTCCAGTGTTGACTGCTAATCATTGCACTGGGCTGGGTTTCTGATGGTGACAGCAGTAAAACATGCCTGTGCAATTTGCCTCTGCAAAATTGCTTGTACTCTCAGTTTGGGGCCTATGTGACAGAAGCAAGACTGGGAGACAATTGTCACTCCTTAACAAGAAGTGTCTGAACAAGGACCAATATGTCAAGCTTACGTGGTATTATTTTAATGAATGCTAGAAATTAAAAAATATTGGAAACAACATCTGAAATTACAATAAAATGTTTGGGATAGTCCTACCTACACCCAGAGGCAAGCCTGGTAAACCAGGCCAGATTTAATGCGAGAGGAAAGGATCCCTCTCACAGTACCCACTTTATTACATCAGGAATTACTAACCAATTCCCCCCATTTAAAGGGGTGCTGTTCTGTTTCCAAAAGGCAGAGAAGCGATGTAACCTGCAGCTTGGGTCGCTGGAGCCAGAGGCAGCATTGAATGTCTGCCAGTATTCTATGATCATTAATATCCATGGCTGTGGACCCTATTGACCCTGCTGTGTGTAACTAGTAGCTATTTTTGGTGTAGCAGTAAGGCCCCTTTCACACGTACGGACCGTATGTCCGCTTTTTCATCCATCCGTTTATGGATGAAAAAGGGACATACATTGGTCCCTATGAGATCCCGGGTGTCAGCGGATGAAACATCTGCTGACACCCGATCTCCTCCGTGTCCGCAATGCTCCGTTTTTGTGGATAGAAAAATTCCTATTTTTCTATCCGTCTGCGGAGCAGATCGGATGAACACGCACAGACGGTCCGTGTTCATCCGATCCCTCGATAGGGGAGAGCGGAGATCTGACAGGGCGGTCCCGGCACAGTGTGCGGGGACCGCCCTGTTATCCGCCGGCTCAGCGGGGATCAATGGAGCGATCCCCGCTGAGCAAGCGGAGGTTCACGGGGCGGATCATTACTGATCCGTCCCGTGTGAAAGGGGCCTAACACTAAGGGGCCCTATTTAAAATGGGAAGCAGCATCTGCTCCGCACACCACAGGATATTGCTCTAATTGCTCTACCTTGCACACGCATTTTACATTTAAATTATAAATGGCAGAGAACCTAATGGAGCCTGTGGTGTACTCTCCATAACATTGGAGAGAACACTCCCATATAAGAGGAAAATGACACTGGACATACAATTTGCTGATATTTAAACAGAGCAGGAGCGTGTTTCCTAAAAGTTGTGTAGAGTAAAAGGACTTGGAATAGGTAGCAGATTGACATTGTGGCAAATGGTGGATATTGCCTTGATTTTAGTGCAGTTTGCCCATCATTAAACCACACTAAAATCAAGACAACAGCCGCCATGTGCCACAGTGTAGCTTCTGACCTTACGTGCTGTAACGGCTGTAGTCATAGGTCACAGCTATAATGCCTTGGTGCAGAATAGTGATGAGCCGAACACCCCCGGGTTCGGTTCGCACCAGAACCCGCGAACGGACCGAAAGTTCGAACGAACATTAGAACCCTATTAAATACAATGGATGCGAACGTTCGAATTCTAAAGTGCTAATTATAAAAACTATTATGCATGTTATTGTCCTAAAAAGGGTTTGGGAACCCGGGTTCTGCACCAGGGGACATGTATCAATGCAAAAATAAGTTTTAAAAACGGTCGTTTTCCGGGAGCAGTCATTTTAATGATGCATAAAGTGAAAAAAAAAAGTCAAATATTCCTTTAAATATCGTACCTGGGGGGTGTCTAAAGTATGCCTGTGAAGTGCCACGTGTTTCCCGTGTTTAGAACTGTCCCTGCACAAAATGACACTTCTAAAGGAAAAAAAAGCCATTTAAAACTGCTTGCGGCTTTAATGTAATGTCTGGTCCCGGTAATATGGATGAAAATCTTTAAGAAAAATGGCATAGCTACCCCATGACCCCCCCCCTACCCCAGCCCATTACCAGCCCCTTTGGGTCTTGTATGGATATTAAGGGGAACCCCGCACATAAAATAAAAAAGGCCCTATATACTCTGAACAGCCGTATACAGGCGGTGCATACAAGACAGGGACTGTAGGTTTGTTCTTATGTAGAATCTGTTTGTAATTTTGAACAGGTACATTGTTGAAGTGTAGCTCCAGACCAAAAATCTATTTTTAAACTTTTTGGAAAACATAGGTAAGGGTTATCACCCCTGTAACATTTGTTTTGCTGTCTGTGCCCCTGTTCAGAACATTTCACCTCACTTTCCGTCCTAATGACAACTGTTTTTGAAATGTGGTGTTTTTCTTGAAACAAGGATTGCTGATAAAGCATCAGTACAGAGGAGACACCTTTCTCCCATATTTATTCTTACAGGAGAGAATTTTCCTTCCTAGTGGTAGATTTCCTCTCACTTCCTGTTGTCTTCTTGCGTTTGCAAGTAGGAGTCGTTTGTAAGTTGGATGTTTGAAAGTAGGGACCTGCCGTATATACTCTGCAGAAATAGGCCCCTTAGTTGTTGGTGTTGGCACAACACTGTAAGCACTCACAGTTACTCTTGGTTGGTGCTGGAACGCCCTGCTGTCAACTATTATATCAGGAATTTTAATTACATATAATTGTTGAACAGTGGTAGTAAAAATTGGGCCTTTGATGGTGGTGCTGGTGCCACAACACTGTAAGCCCTGACAGTTACTCTTGGTGGGTGCAGCAATGGGCCCTGCTGTGAATTATTAGATCAAGAATTGTAATTACATGCCCCTGTTGAACAGGGGCTGAAAAATTGGGCCTTAGGCACTGGTGGCACAACACTGCAACCCTTCACAGATACTGTACTTGGAGCACAGCAATGAGCCCTGTTGCAAAGTATTGCTTCAAAAATTGTAATGACACGCCCCTGTTAAACAGGGGCTGAAAAATTGGGCCTTAGGCACTGGTGGCACAACACTGCAACTCCTCACAGATACTGTACTTGGAGCACAGCAATGAGCCCTGTTGCAAAGTATTGCTTCAAAAATTGTAATTACACGCCCCTGTTAAACAGGGGCTGAAAAATTGGGCGTTAGGCACTGGTGGCGGCACCCATAAACAAAAATGATCTTCCAAGCTATCATCATCAATCGTATCATTGAGGACTCGGAGGAGGAGGATAGCCAGTCAACATAACAGCACAGGCACTCAGCATCAGCATCAGTCTTGAAGGGATGTGACATTTTAAAATCAATTAGTCTGTTATATCAGCATCAGGTGTGTGGTAGCTGGTGGTGATCCAAGACTGGTTCATCTTGATGAAAGTCAGTCGATCAACCGAGTCGGTGGACAGGCGCACCCTGTGATCCGTGACAAATCCTCCAGCAGCACTGAATGTGCGTTCCGAAAGAACGCTGGATGCAGGACAGGCCAGTAGCTCAATTGCATACTGTGCAAGCTCTGGCCAGTGATCCATCCTCAAGACCCAGTAAGCCAGAGGATTTTCGGTGGGGAAGGTGTCCAAGTCTGACCTTGCCCCTAGATATTCCTGCACCATGTTTATCAGACGCTGGCGATGGTTGCTGGAACCGATCATACTTTGGGGCTGCGGACTAAAGAATTGTCTGAACGCATCGGTCAGACGGCCACCTTCCCCACCGCTCCTTCTTTGACTGGCCGAAGCCTCAGCAACTCGTTGTCCAGGACCAGGAGTTTGCAACCTCCCAGTCTCTGGGAACGCGTTGCACAGACCTTTCTGCAAGGCCTCCCGGAGTTGTCTCATCCTCTGCTCCCTCTGCGACGGTAACATAAGGTCCGCAACCTTACCCTTGTACCGTGGATCAAGGAGAGTGGCCAGCCAGTAATGGTCCCTCTCCTTGATCCGAAGAATACGAGGATCCTTCCGCAGACTTTGCAGGATCAGGGAGGCCATGCAGCGTAGGTTTGCTGAGGCATTCGCTCCGGAGTCCTCTGGGTCACTAAGGACGACATGATCCGCAGCCACCTCCTCCCAGCCACGTACAAGTCCACTGGTTTCTTGGGACTGTAAATCATCCCTAAAAGACTGCTGCTGATGATGCTGAGTGCCAGCCTCCACCTCCATGCTGACACAATCCTCCTCCTCCTCCTCCTCCTCCTCCTCCTCTTCCTGTGCGATGGGTGGGACAGAAGGAACACTGTCTGGGTAAAGGGGGCCTTGAGAGGCAAGGAAGTCCTCCTCTTCCTGCCTCTGTTCTACCTCAAGTGCCCTGTCCATTATTCCACGCAGCGTGTGCTCCAACAGGTGGACAAGAGGTACAGTGTCACTGATGCATGCACTGTCACTGCTCACCATCCTCGTGGCCTCCTCAAATGGTGCCAGGACAGTGCATGCATCCCTGATCATGCCCCACTGGCGTGGAGAAAAAAAACCAAGCTCCCCTGACCCTGTCCTGGTGCCGTAGTCGCACAGGTACTCATTGATGGCCCTCTGCTGCGTGTGCAGCCGCTGCAGCATGGCCAACGTTGAGTTCCACCTGGTGGGCATGTCACATATAAGGCGGTTCTTGGGCAGGTTCAACTCCTTTTGCAGCTCAGCCAGGCGAGCACTGGCATTATAAGATCTGCGGAAATGCACACAGACTTTCCTGGCCTGCCTCAGGACATCCTGTAAGCCCGGGTACCTGCCCAAGAAGCGCTGCACCACCAGGTTAAGGACGTGAGCCACACAGGGCACATGGGTCAGTTGTCCCTGTCGGAGGGCGGAGAGGAGGTTGGTGCCATTGTCGCAAACCACCATTCCTGGCTTAAGCTGGCGTGGCGTCAACCACCTCTCGGCCTGGCCCTGCAGAGCAGACAGGACCTCTGCCCCAGTGTGGCTTCTGTCCCCCAAACACACCAGCGCAAGCACGGCATGGCATCTTTTTGCCTGCGTACTTGCGTAGCCCCGTGAACGGCTACGGAGCACCGCTGGTTCATAGGACAAACCACAGGAAGAGGCCATGGAGGAAGAAGAAGAGGAGGGGGTGGAGGAGAGAGGTGTGTCACAACCAGTAGTAGCATTTTGGAGGCGTGGCGGTGGGACAACCTCCAACACTACTGCACCTTGTCCTGAATCCTTCCCAGCTGCCAAAAGAGTGACCCAATGGGCCGTGAAAGAAAGGTAACGTCCCTGTCCATGCCTGCTGGACCATGAGTCAGCGGTAATATGCACCTTACCGCTGACCGCCCTGTCCAGCGAGGCCAAGACATTGCCTTCCACATGCCGGTAGAGAGCCGGAATAGCCTTCCGTGAGAAAAAGTGGCGTTTGGGAACCTGCCACTGAGGAACCGCACATTGCACAAACTCACGGAAGGGGGCCGAGTCTACCAACTGAAAAGGCAGCAGTTGAAGCGCTAGCAATTTAGCCAAGCTAGCATTCAACCGCTGGGCATGTGGATGGCTGGGAGTGAACTTCTTTCGACGGTCCAGCAGCTGGGGCAGGGAAATTTGCCTGCTAGAATCGGACGTCGGTGTACTGCTAGCAGAGTGGGCGCAAGTACTTGGCTGTGACACACCTAATTCTACACCTTCATTCCTCTCAGTGCATGTTTCAGAGAGGACTGAAGTTATAGTGGGGTTGGAGATCCCAGCTGATGCGGTGCAAGGAGAGGTCCGCTTTGTTCTTTGGTGTGGGTCTTTGAGGTAGGCTTGCCAACGAGCTGCATGGCAGGTCAACATATGTCTGGTCAGGCATGTGGTACCCAAGCGGCTGATGTTTTGGCCACGCGATATACGCTTGAGACATATGTTGCAAACAGCAGCTGTGCGATCTGATGCACTAGCCTCAAAAAAGGCCCACACCAAAGAACTTTTTGAATGACGGGCAGAGGCAGCGCCCTGCACAGGCGGAGCTCTGCGGTGTGATTCCGTCGGTGTACTGCCCTTACGCTGGCCACCAAAGGGCATCCTGCCTCGTTGGAGATGTGCCTCCTCCTCATCCTCCTCCTCCTCCTCTCTCCTATTAGGCACCCACGTGGAGTCATTGACCTCATCATCCCCTCCCTCCTCATCACTGGAGCCAATCTGGCAGTATGCTGCAGCTGCTGGAACATGACTGCCAGATTGGTGTCCTTCTTGAGCATCCCCTCTGTCTGCTCTCACGCTACTGCCTTCCTCTAGCTGGGTTTCATCATCAGACCCTTCGAAACGCTGGGCATCCTCCTGGAGCATGTACCCAACACTGTGCTGAAACAGTTCGGGGGACTCCTCAGGAGGAGGACATGGTGGGTCTAGGGAAGGAGTGACTGATGATTTGTCTGACATTGATACCAGGGAAGACGACGCTTTGGCAGCTGCTTTTCCAGTACCCTGAGCCTGGGTGAGAGAGGATGAGGAGGAGGAGGAGGGCTTGGTCATCCACTCTACCAAGTCTTCGGCATGATGTGGCTCAACATGTCCAGCTGCCGAAAAGAAGGACAAGCGTGTCCCATGGCCATGTGCTGATGACAATGCACCGCGTCCACGACCAGCACTGTTGCCCCCAGACACAGAGCCTGCTTGCCCTCTTTTATTGCCTCCTGACTGTCTGCCTCTCCTTGTTTGCCTTCCAGACATTCTAATAGATGGCCTGCAGGGAGATGGGAAAAAAGCAATAAGGGCTACCTTCAGGTGTCCTTCTCTGTCCCTTGAAACAAGGACTTTCACAGTGAAAGAAACTGACACTGTCCCTACCTAGAGTTTTCTGTCCCTAGAATAAATGTTTTTTTTAATCACAATATAGCACAAGGACAATTCACTCAATGTCTCTCCAGGTCCCTGGAAACAAGGACTTGCAGAGTGAAAGAAACTGACACTGTCCCTACCTAGAGTTTTCTGTCCCTAGAATAAATGTTTTTTTTAAGCACAATATAGCACAAGGACAATTAACTCACTGTCCTTACAGGTCCCTGGAAACAAGGACTTGCAGAGTGAAAAAAAAAAAACACTCTCCCTACCTACAGTTTTCTGTCCCTAGAAAAAATGTTTTTTTTAAGCACAATATAGCACAAGGACAATTAACTCACTGTCCTTACAGGTCCCTGGAAACAAGGACTTGCAGAGTGAAAGAAAAAAAACACTCTCCCTACCTACAGTTTTCTGTCCCTAGAAAAAATGTTTTTTTTAATCACAATATAGCACAAGGAAAATTAACTCACTGTCCTTACAGGTCCCTGGAAACAAGGACTTGCAGAGTGAAAGAAAAAAAACACTCTCCCTACCTACAGTTTTCTGTCCCTAGAAAAAATGTTTTTTTTAATCACAATATAGCACAAGGAAAATTAACTCACTGTCCTTACAGGTCCCTGGAAACAAGGACTTGCAGAGTGAAAGAAACTGACACTGTCCCTACCTAGAGTTTTCTGTCCCTAGAATAAATGTTTTTTTAAGCACAATATAGCACAAGGACAATTAACTCACTGTCCTTACAGGTCCCTGGAAACAAGGACTTGCAGAGTGAAAGAAAAAAAACACTCTCCCTACCTACAGTTTTCTGTCCCTAGAAAAAATGTTTTTTTTAAGCACAATATAGCACAAGTAAAATTAACTCACTGTCCTTACAGGTCCCTGGAAACAAGGACTTGCAGAGTGAAAGAAAAAAAACACTCTCCCTACCTACAGTTTTCTGTCCCTAGAAAAAATGTTTTTTTTAATCACAATATAGCACAAGGAAAATTAACTCACTGTCCTTACAGGTCCCTGGAAACAAGGACTTGCAGAGTGAAAGAAACTGACACTGTCCCTACCTAGAGTTTTCTGTCCCTAGAATAAATGTTTTTTTTAATCACAATATAGCACAAGGAAAATTAACTCACTGTCCTTACAGGTCCCTGGAAACAAGGACTTGCAGAGTGAAAGAAACTGACACTGTCCCTACCTAGAGTTTTCTGTCCCTAGAATAAATGTTTTTTTTAAGCACAATATAGCACAAGGACAATTAACTCACTGTCCTTACAGGTCCCTGGAAACAAGGACTTGCAGAGTGAAAGAAAAAAAACACTCTCCCTACCTACAGTTTTCTGTCCCTAGAAAAAATGTTTTTTTTAAGCACAATATAGCACAAGTAAAATTAACTCACTGTCCTTACAGGTCCCTGGAAACAAGGACTTGCAGAGTGAAAGAAAAAAAACACTCTCCCTACCTACAGTTTTCTGTCCCTAGAAAAAATGTTTTTTTTAATCACAATATAGCACAAGGAAAATTAACTCACTGTCCTTACAGGTCCCTGGAAACAAGGACTTGCAGAGTGAAAGAAACTGACACTGTCCCTACCTAGAGTTTTCTGTCCCTAGAATAAATGTTTTTTTTAATCACAATATAGCACAAGGAAAATTAACTCACTGTCCTTACAGGTCCCTGGAAACAAGGACTTGCAGAGTGAAAGAAACTGACACTGTCCCTACCTAGAGTTTTCTGTCCCTAGAATAAATGTTTTTTTTAAGCACAATATAGCACAAGGACAATTAACTCACTGTCCTTACAGGTCCCTGGAAACAAGGACTTGCAGAGTGAAAGAAAAAAAACACTCTCCCTACCTACAGTTTTCTGTCCCTAGAAAAAATGTTTTTTTTAAGCACAATATAGCACAAGTAAAATTAACTCACTGTCCTTACAGGTCCCTGGAAACAAGGACTTGCAGAGTGAAAGAAAAAAAACACTCTCCCTACCTACAGTTTTCTGTCCCTAGAAAAAATGTTTTTTTTAATCACAATATAGCACAAGGAAAATTAACTCACTGTCCTTACAGGTCCCTGGAAACAAGGACTTGCAGAGTGAAAGAAACTGACACTGTCCCTACCTAGAGTTTTCTGTCCCTAGAATAAATGTTTTTTTTAATCACAATATAGCACAAGGAAAATTAACTCACTGTCCTTACAGGTCCCTGGAAACAAGGACTTGCAGAGTGAAAGAAACTGACACTGTCCCTACCTAGAGTTTTCTGTCCCTAGAATAAATGTTTTTTTTAAGCACAATATAGCACAAGGACAATTAACTCACTGTCCTTACAGGTCCCTGGAAACAAGGACTTGCAGAGTGAAAGAAAAAAAACACTCTCCCTACCTACAGTTTTCTGTCCCTAGAAAAAATGTTTTTTTTAAGCACAATATAGCACAAGTAAAATTAACTCACTGTCCTTACAGGTCCCTGGAAACAAGGACTTGCAGAGTGAAAGAAAAAAAACACTCTCCCTACCTACAGTTTTCTGTCCCTAGAAAAAATGTTTTTTTTAATCACAATATAGCACAAGGAAAATTAACTCACTGTCCTTACAGGTCCCTGGAAACAAGGACTTGCAGAGTGAAAGAAACTGACACTGTCCCTACCTAGAGTTTTCTGTCCCTAGAATAAATGTTTTTTTTAATCACAATATAGCACAAGGAAAATTAACTCACTGTCCTTACAGGTCCCTGGAAACAAGGACTTGCAGAGTGAAAGAAACTGACACTGTCCCTACCTAGAGTTTTCTGTCCCTAGAATAAATGTTTTTTTTAAGCACAATATAGCACAAGGACAATTAACTCACTGTCCTTACAGGTCCCTGGAAACAAGGACTTGCAGAGTGAAAGAAAAAAAACACTCTCCCTACCTACAGTTTTCTGTCCCTAGAAAAAATGTTTTTTTTAAGCACAATATAGCACAAGTAAAATTAACTCACTGTCCTTACAGGTCCCTGGAAACAAGGACTTGCAGAGTGAAAGAAAAAAAACACTCTCCCTACCTACAGTTTTCTGTCCCTAGAAAAAATGTTTTTTTTAATCACAATATAGCACAAGGAAAATTAACTCACTGTCCTTACAGGTCCCTGGAAACAAGGACTTGCAGAGTGAAAGAAACTGACACTGTCCCTACCTAGAGTTTTCTGTCCCTAGAATAAATGTTTTTTTTAATCACAATATAGCACAAGGAAAATTAACTCACTGTCCTTACAGGTCCCTGGAAACAAGGACTTGCAGAGTGAAAGAAACTGACACTGTCCCTACCTAGAGTTTTCTGTCCCTAGAATAAATGTTTTTTTTAAGCACAATATAGCACAAGGACAATTAACTCACTGTCCTTACAGGTCCCTGGAAACAAGGACTTGCAGAGTGAAAGAAAAAAAACACTCTCCCTACCTACAGTTTTCTGTCCCTAGAAAAAATGTTTTTTTTAAGCACAATATAGCACAAGTAAAATTAACTCACTGTCCTTACAGGTCCCTGGAAACAAGGACTTGCAGAGTGAAAGAAAAAAAACACTCTCCCTACCTACAGTTTTCTGTCCCTAGAAAAAATGTTTTTTTTAATCACAATATAGCACAAGGAAAATTAACTCACTGTCCTTACAGGTCCCTGGAAACAAGGACTTGCAGAGTGAAAGAAACTGACACTGTCCCTACCTAGAGTTTTCTGTCCCTAGAATAAATGTTTTTTTTAATCACAATATAGCACAAGGAAAATTAACTCACTGTCCTTACAGGTCCCTGGAAACAAGGACTTGCAGAGTGAAAGAAACTGACACTGTCCCTACCTAGAGTTTTCTGTCCCTAGAATAAATGTTTTTTTTAAGCACAATATAGCACAAGGACAATTAACTCACTGTCCTTACAGGTCCCTGGAAACAAGGACTTGCAGAGTGAAAGAAAAAAAACACTCTCCCTACCTACAGTTTTCTGTCCCTAGAAAAAATGTTTTTTTTAATCACAATATAGCACAAGGAAAATTAACTCACTGTCCTTACAGGTCCCTGGAAACAAGGACTTGCAGAGTGAAAGAAACTGACACTGTCCCTACCTAGAGTTTTCTGTCCCTAGAATAAATGTTTTTTTTAATCACAATATAGCACAAGGAAAATTAACTCACTGTCCTTACAGGTCCCTGGAAACAAGGACTTGCAGAGTGAAAGAAACTGACACTGTCCCTACCTAGAGTTTTCTGTCCCTAGAATAAATGTTTTTTTTAAGCACAATATAGCACAAGGACAATTAACTCACTGTCCTTACAGGTCCCTGGAAACAAGGACTTGCAGAGTGAAAAAAAAAAACACTCTCCCTACCTAGAGTTTTCTGTCCCTAGAAAAAATGTTTTTTTTAAGCACAATATAGCACAAGGACAATTAACTCACTGTCCTTACAGGTCCCTGGAAACAAGGACTTGCAGAGTGAAAGAAAAAAAACACTCTCCCTACCTAGAGTTTTCTGTCCCTAGAAAAAATGTTTTTTTTAATCACAATATAGCACAAGGAAAATTAACTCACTGTCCTTACAGGTCCCTGGAAACAAGGACTTGCAGAGTGAAAGAAAAAAAACACTCTCCCTACCTACAGTTTTCTGTCCCTAGAAAAAATGTTTTTTTTAATCACAATATAGCACAAGGAAAATTAACTCACTGTCCTTACAGGTCCCTGGAAACAAGGACTTGCAGAGTGAAAGAAACTGACACTGTCCCTACCTAGAGTTTTCTGTCCCTAGAATAAATGTTTTTTTTAATCACAATATAGCACAAGGAAAATTAACTCACTGTCCTTACAGGTCCCTGGAAACAAGGACTTGCAGAGTGAAAGAAACTGACACTGTCCCTACCTAGAGTTTTCTGTCCCTAGAATAAATGTTTTTTTTAAGCACAATATAGCACAAGGACAATTAACTCACTGTCCTTACAGGTCCCTGGAAACAAGGACTTGCAGAGTGAAAGAAAAAAAACACTCTCCCTACCTACAGTTTTCTGTCCCTAGAAAAAATGTTTTTTTTAATCACAATATAGCACAAGGAAAATTAACTCACTGTCCTTACAGGTCCCTGGAAACAAGGACTTGCAGAGTGAAAGAAACTGACACTGTCCCTACCTAGAGTTTTCTGTCCCTAGAATAAATGTTTTTTTTAATCACAATATAGCACAAGGACAATTAACTCACTGTCCTTACAGGTCCCTGGAAACAAGGACTTGCAGAGTGAAAGAAACTGACACTGTCCCTACCTAGAGTTTTCTGTCCCTAGAATAAATGTTTTTTTTAAGCACAATATAGCACAAGGACAATTAACTCACTGTCCTTACAGGTCCCTGGAAACAAGGACTTGCAGAGTGAAAGAAAAAAAACACTCTCCCTACCTACAGTTTTCTGTCCCTAGAAAAAATGTTTTTTTTAATCACAATATAGCACAAGGAAAATTAACTCACTGTCCTTACAGGTCCCTGGAAACAAGGACTTGCAGAGTGAAAGAAACTGACACTGTCCCTACCTAGAGTTTTCTGTCCCTAGAATAAATGTTTTTTTTAATCACAATATAGCACAAGGACAATTAACTCACTGTCCTTACAGGTCCCTGGAAACAAGGACTTGCAGAGTGAAAGAAACTGACACTGTCCCTACCTAGAGTTTTCTGTCCCTAGAATAAATGTTTTTTTTAAGCACAATATAGCACAAGGACAATTAACTCACTGTCCTTACAGGTCCCTGGAAACAAGGACTTGCAGAGTGAAAGAAACTGACACTGTCCCTACCTAGAGTTTTCTGTCCCTAGAATAAATGTTTTTTTTAAGCACACTATAGCAGAAGCACAAAACACACTGACACTCTCCCTACCTATCCTTCTCTTTCCCTAAACTAAAGGAATCCAGGTTAAGCAAGAAAGAAATAACAGTCACTGTCCCTGCCTATGCTACTCTATCCCTGCTCCGGAACACACTACACTAGGCCGCCGTGCTGGCGGCCTTTTATAGTGTGGGGCGTGTACTAAACACCCTCAGCAATAATTGGCCACAGGCATCCTGCCTGTGGCCAATCATTGCTCTCCTCGCTGCCGGCGCTGTGATTGGCCAAGCATGCGGGGTCACAGTGCATGCTTGGCCAATCACAGCGCCTGGATGACACTGCGATGGCGTAGTGCATTGTGGGCCGTTCGCGTCACTCGAATTTGGCGCGAACGGCCCAAATCGTTCGATCTTCGTCGAACGATCGAACAGCCAATGTTCGAGTCGAACGTATGTTCGACTCGAACACGAAGCTCATCCCTAGTGCAGAACATGCCATTGTGGACAGACTGCACAGTTGTGAAGACTTACACATGAAAAGACTGCTTTGCTATAAAGAATGCCATGTAACAAAACTGCCATGTTAGATAGACCGTCCTGTTCAAAACAATGGTTTGTAGGGACACTGGACAGCTTATTAAAATGTATTATATTCATTTTGCAAAATTTATTTTCACTGAGATTAGTAATCATGTGCTAGCAAAATTCAATTTTTTAACAGGTTCACGTTATTATTATCTTCTTTAGTAAATCAGCTGCTCAGCCCCTGATTGACAGCTGATTGGCAAGAATGTGTAGAGCAGAATCGGGATGAGTGACATTTGATGAGAACTGCAGGCTATGCACTGAGTTTCAGCTAGAGCTTAGAGGTGTATTATTTCTGTGGTTTTATGTAAAATAAACACCATTGATCTGCACAATCTGGAGTCTTTCCTCTCTGTTTGGAGTGTATGTGCCTTGTGTGAAAGCAGTTCTGTTGGCTGCATATACTGTATACCAGAGATATCATGAAAGCCCTGTTAGCAACTGGATGTTGTAACTACATACGCACTGTTTGACCTTCCTGAACTAGTGGGTCAAAGGATCCGGCAAGCAGTTTTGTAAAAGCCCTGGTGGTGTTGGTGGAGCCACTGAGGTGCTCTGAATTTTTCAGGGCGAAGGCATACCATATGCTAGTAGAGGAAGATAACAGCCTGATTCAAATAGCTTGGACTGCAGATTTTATGATTTGAAAGATATTTTATTGCTTGTATTACATATCATATATCCAAAATGTCTTTATAACTGTCCTGGGACTGGACTTACTATAAGTGTTTGTAGCATTGTGATATATAGTCTTTTGTAAATCAAGTGCATTTTCTTGAAAAAAGGCTGTCAGTTGCTACCCTGTTCAGCCATGCATGTCTGTGAATATAAAAGTACTGCATGCAATACCTGCCCTCTGTAAGCCTAGGCACTTGATAAAAGGGTTGTATAGGCAAAAGGTTTTTTACCTTAACCTCCCTGGCGGAATGATTATGTCTGATTTTTGAATGTCAAAGCGGTACAGTGTGTGGCATGGAAATTTGTTGTTTTATATTGTAGGTCTGTAATTCTTAGGAATACCGTAACTTAAATCTGTCCAAACAAGAGTCTAGTAGACATCCCGGGTATTATAAAGTTTGAAACACGAAATCATAAATTATAATATAATAATTAACTATAAATAATTATAAAAAACAATATTATAATAATAATAAATTTATTTAATAATGTAATCAAATCAAAAACACTGAAATTTGTCCAAACAAGGGTGCAATATTATTAGCCACTGTAATACTAGACGTATATTGGTTTAGTAAACATCCCAGGTATGACATTTTTTGAAACATGGGACTGCACAAAGTCCGACGTCACAATCAGGGCAATGGAAAGCATCCCTCTACATCAAAAGCGGTTTTAGACCAGCTAGAAAACATAGAAAACAGCAATAGTGAATCAGAATCACTTGCAGAATTGAGCGATAGTGATTCATGGGGAAATTCACCATCAGACACTGAAAGTGACGACAGCAACGATTCTGCGACTGAGTCCTCTCTCAATCCATGGCTGGCTCTTCTGCAGCAGTGCTGCTCCCTCTTCTTGCGTTCAGAGGAGGCTCTGAGAACAATGAAAGCCATTGGCTCCTGCTGCTGTCAATCAAATCTGGTGAGGAGAGAGCGGTGTCTATAGACACACACAGCTCGGCTCGGGAGCACGCCCGCATGAGTTACCCTCAGCACACTTCTTGCTGAGGGGAAACCTCGGAGAAGAGGAAGAGCAGAGCGTGCCAGTGGGGGACCCCAGAAAAGGGGGTATGGGACGGTTCTGTGTAATATCATTGCACAGAGCAGGTATGTATAGCATGTTTTTTTATTTTAAAGGAAAAAATATATGCCTTTACAACCACTTTAAGGAGACTTTGCACAAGCTTATAAATACCACCAAGTAGATGAGGGACACTTATGGAGGAGAATATGCAATATGCACTTAATACTGGCTACAGTTACATTTTGCTTTCCAGTTTTTTTGAATATACATCAATGGATACGGTAAGTACTAAATTACCTGTTCAGAACTACGTTTTACACTCTCCAATACTTATGATAGAGAACTACACGTAACACACTGCAAGACGATTAATTACTGTTAGTTATCTGATCCCCTTAGGTGTTATGTGGCAGAAAGGATTGCTGGATGCTACAGATACCCCCTTGTGAGTAATTATTTTATGATAACCGTACCCCAGGGTTACCAATATGTGGTTATGAAAAATGTTTTCTCAGCTTCACATGTTCAAATTAATTGGCTCTGGTTCATTATACAGTAGTCACTTGACTTAACTTGATATGTGAACCTTTTGCAAAGCTGTTATTGGTCCATATACATATAATTTCATAATTATCTGTAGGAAACTGGTGACTAGACTGCAGGGATTTTTCAGTTTGTTACACTGCTTGTCTTGTTGACAAATTGATCTAAGTAGCTGACAATTCAGAAAGCAACATTTTCATACACATTGAGGTACTTCACACTTGCCAAAATCTTTAAAGTCCAGGGACACTTTGCTCTTGGAGTGTTATGTATACCTAAGCCTCTGGCTCATTGTGTCAGAGGACAAAATTACATTAGAACCTCATCACAACATATTTATTACACTGGATTTTTCTTTTGTTGATGCAGGTATAGAGTGTGTGACTTTAGCCATTATATATCTCTATGGTAAAGAAAACAATAATCTGAATCAGAGAAGGACTGGGCTGAGGGATATCTGCTTCCTTGTGGGTCAGTACCAAAAATATATGTTGGGCTGGTGTTTCTGAGTGGAGATGCTCTCACATTCAGGCCTCACTCAGAGTGGGACTTTCTGTTCCATGGCAGGTGGATGGCATTTTATAACTATCTATTCTATGTCCAAACCTCTGATCTTCCATTGTCTACAACCTTTGCAGTTCTGAGATGTTAGACAACTGAATGCAAAGAACCAAAAAGGAAATTGATGCAGGATGAATCTGTGAAATGTGTTCTTTAAAGGAAGCTGAACGATAATGATAATTAGAGATGTGCACAATGGAAAAGTTTGTTTCGTTTCGGATAAATTCTTTAAGTAAATCATTTCGTTTTGTCATAATTGTTATGTTAAAATAGATTTGTTTCATTTATTCAGATTTGTTCATATATTAGGATTTATTTCATATATTTGTTGTTCTGAATTTTCGGTAGTTATTTTAAAAGATCGGCTATATTCATTTTAATGTGGTAATTTTGGGAGATTACTTATACAGTCACCCCTGCTAGTACAACCCACAAAAAAAATGGAATAAGCTGATTGGACGATATTGACTGGAGTTGCGTGCATCCAAAAGTAACACATTTTTATGTTATGATTCGTAGATTCTGATGGATCCACCTCCATCCAACCCAAACACAATAAGTAGGAATCATCTATTTCACTTTTATACCTTACTGTATTAATTGCAATACGTTTCCATTTCATATGTAGTGCATTTTTTATGACATCAAAAAATGTTAATGCAAAAAGAATCAGTGATTATCCAAGAGTCAGAGACTAACGCGCCACTCTCATCTGAATAAAACAAATGAATCCAAATTATTACGTATTAATTTGTTATGTTATTAGGTTGAATTAATTTCCTTATGCCCAACTGACTTTGTTAGGCCGTGCACATACAAATTAAATACATGGTCTCTCAAGCTCAACCCCAATACAAAAGGAATCTTATTGGAATATTCACGCTACACTCAGTAGAATAAAAACAAATGGATTGAAATTAATTTGGATCATTCGTAATGCCGTTATGTTATTTCGGATGCTTCAAACATTACCAAAAGGCCTAAACTATTGCATCATCTCATCTGAATTAAACAATTGAATACAAATTAATTCACTGTTGCAATATTATTTAGTTCGGATTTGTTGATATTTGTTACTATTGTGATTCGAATATTCGGATGTATCCTAATCTAAGGATAAAGAAAATTTAATCTGAATTTCGATATGTAATGAAACACATGTCTAATGATTATTTTTGATGATGGCATGGTATTTTTTTAAGTGAAACAATATTATTTTCACAGACCAGCAGTCATCTTGTTCAGTTCAAAAGACACTTCCACATTCACAATTCATCCCTTAGGCCCCATGCACACGAGACGCTGGTAAACGCGCGTTTAGAGGCAGTTGGACGCTTTTTTCAACTGCCCCTGAACTCATTCAATGTTATCCTATGTGTCCATGCACACAGTCTCGTTTTTTGGCGTTTTTAAGCAGTTGCGTTTAACCTCGTTTTTCCAGAAGCAAAAAAATGGGTTCAGACGCAAAACTTTTCCACGTTTCACACGCAAAACGCGGCTAAATGCGGTACCGGCGTTTTGCCACGATTTAGTTTATAAGCGTTTTTAAAGGTGACCTATTTTTTACATTAGAAATCTCAAAAATGATGGCAAATGATGAAAAACCATTAAAAAAAAAAAAAAAATGTAATTGCTTGCATTGCATTGTGGACAATCCACAACTTGTGGCAGGTGACGTGGCAAGTGGACAATCCACAACTTGGGGCAAGTGGACAATCCACGACTTGTGGCAGGTGACATGGCAAGTGGACAATCCACAACTTGTGGCAGGTGATGTGGCCAGGTGACGTGGCAGATGACGTGGCCAGGTGACATGGCAAGTGGACAATCCACAACTTGTGGCAGGTGATGTGGCCGGTGACGTGGCCAGGTGACATGGCAGGTGACGTGGCAAATGGACAATTCACAACTTGTGGCAGGTGACGTGGCCAGGTGGACAATCCACAACTTGTGGCAGGTGACGTGGCAAGTGACACGCTAAATACAAGTACACTGCTGCTCTCTCAGCTGCTACTACTCACTCTGGTCTCACAAAATGGCTGAAATGGTTAAATAATACTGTTTTTTGAGCTTAGGGAGGGTCTTATGATGTTTCTTAACTAAACGCTTATAGACGCAAACGCGGTAAAACGCTGCTAAAATCGCGGCAAAACAGGCGTTTCTAAACGCCGGTTTCAGCCTTTAAAAACGTGTGTTCAGCATAGTTTGCACCGGCATATCGTGTGCATGGGGCCTTACAATCACACTTTTTTGCATACACTGTAGAAATAAAAGGGTATTTTACAATAAACCATACTCTCTAGAACCGTGGTCTTCAAACTGCAGGCCTGGGGCCTGATGTGGCCCTTGTTTGCCTTTATCTGGCCCTTGGGGCAATATTCCTGCCATAAACACCAACAATGGGGCATCATGGGGCATAATTTCTTCCACTCACTCACAACAAAAATGGGGCATTTTTCCTCACACTAACACCAACTATTTCTCCCCCTGATACCAAAGATCAGGCATTGTTTACTCCCACTGGGCACAGTCTGGCCTTTTCCTTAGAAAGTTTGGAGACACCTTTCACCATAACCACCAATCACTACAGTACACGTTGGTGTCCGTTAATGAAACTGTGATCAGAGGATCACCGCTGATCACAGCCCATTAACGGTTTATAAAACAGAGATGATCGGAGGAGAACATGTTCTCCGCCAATCATCTCCACGCACTGAGAATCTGTGATTGACTGACACAGAATCGGCCAGTTCATGAAGCTGCGATCTCAGCACTTCACTGACGATCTGAGTCAGAATTAACACTCCCCGAATTCCCCAGCTCAAAAGTGGTGAATCGGGGAGTGAAGAGAGAATCCAGTGGGAAGGAGGAAGATTTTTGACCCCCCAAGCCATGTGTGTGTATATATATATATATATATATATATATATATATATATATTTATGGTCGGAGCCCTCTGTCTGAAGAGATATGGATCACATAAACACGTCACAAGACTAACAACACAAATAAGACCTGAAGTGTGGCCTGGCCTGCTGGACGGTATGCCAAGAAAAGGGGCCATACCTTAAGATAGATATAATGGATAATTCTGTTGAGAATTGTTTAGAGAGGAATGCTCTAAAAAAGGGGATATGGGTGGGTGGGTACCACGCACTAGAGCCAACACTGACCGTGGTGGATGGTCTGCTTAAGTACCCCTCGAACTCCTCCCATAATTTCAGGCCAGCATACTGGCCTTCCTATTTATGGTCGGAGCCCTCTGACTGAAGAGATATGGATCACATAAACACGTCACAAGACTAACAACACAAATAAGACCTGAAGTGTGGCTTGGCCTGCTGGACAGTATGCCAAGAAAAGGGGCCAAAAACTACACTTGGTTAGGGAAGGAATTGTTTTATCGTGCAAGACAATTAACTACAGAGCGAGTCTGTTAAAGACTCCTGATATTCTGTTTGAGGATTGGGGACGTATCGGGCGAAATGCGTGGATTTCCACCTGCCCATCATCCTCTGTTTTGCGATGCTGCTAAGGCTGCTCAAATGCGAAAGAATGTCCTGAGTAACGTCCTGGGTCAAGGCCTAAGATGCATAGGAGCGTTCTGACGTAGTTGATGAACTGGTTCCCGCTTAGGGGTTCGGTTGGGAAAGGTAGTAGAGGGCTGTCCTCTAATAGGTCAGACAGTAGAGTTTACCAATTGCTCTAGAACGGCCATGGGGCACCAGACGCTGTGCGTCTGGAATAGTTTGATGTCTACTCCGGGACCGGATTGTAGCGTTTTCGATACCGTCACGTATAGGATGAAATGACTCTGGTGGCGAGTCAGGTGGTGCCTGCGTGGTATTAGGCATTTAGGCCTGGTGATAGTAAATTCGCTGGGCCGTAGAAAACCGTAAAAGGGCAGGTAAATGGCTGCTTGAATTACCAGGCTGGGCCATAGACCGAAGGGAGAACGTGAAAGGATAGCAGACATGTCCCGGAGTATGGCGCTGGTCACTGGTAAGCGTTTGGTACTAGAGTGTGGTTTCTGCCACCTGTAGTGTGTTGGAAGATCAGGATGCATTGACGAGGGAGGTAGCACCATGGAGGTGCTATCTGATTCCAGAGTTGGATGCGACTAATGTGGGATGCCGGACATGGTCAGGTCGGCTCCGGGCTCCTGTGAAAGGATGTGGCCTGGTTAAGCGGGATAGCACGTCGGCCGAGGTATTGCATTGACCAGGGATGTGGACACAGAGGCTACTGAGCTGATGTTGTAGGGAAAGTAGCAACAGCCTGCGTGGGAAGGACATGATGGTCAACGATTTATTGACCTGCCTTTGTTAATGACTGTGGCTGTAGCCTGGTTGTCTGTGGCGAACGTGGCGGTCTGTCCTGTCCAGGTGCTGCCCCATACTTGAGCCGCTGCGACTATGGGGTAGATCTCAAATAGAGAGGAGGACTGACTAAACGCGGAATTGTGAGTATCTCTGACGGTCATGGTCCCGTAAACCAATGATGGCCAAAAATTGCAGCGAAGCTTGTGGAAGCTGCTACGTCCGTGATTATCTGTGGTGACGAAGAGGATGCTGATGGGATGAACAAGGGTCTACCTATCCAGTTCTCAAGGAATTGGTCCCACATGGCCAGATCCTGCTATAGCGGCCGCGTCTAGCTTAATGACTTGGTCAGGGTCTTGTGCCTGGGAGAGGAACACTAAGAAGCGTGCGATAAAGGATCGCCCTTGAGGGACGATCCTCATCGTGAGTTGAGCATGCCCAGTAGGGATTGTAGCTGTGGGTTAGTGCACCCTTGCGTGTCGGTAGACGTATGGACGACTGTCCTGATGCGGGTCAATTTACCAAGAGGTGGGCTAGCCTGCATGGTGCGTTTGTCTAGAATGATTTCCAGGAAGGAGATGAACTGTGCCGGGCTTTCTACTTTCTTCTCAGTTATGGGCACGTCAAGGTTTTAAAGACCTCTCTTGGATTTTCTACGTCTCCTGGAGGTTTAGTATTCTTGTGAGAACTCCTCTGAGGGTATGAAGGAGTTTAACTGGGTATGTTTAGAATGAGTCAGGCAGTGTAATGAGTCCGGTGTGGAACCCTGTAGTGCTCCCTGCACTAGACAGGCTGCTAGAGAGGGAGTTGGATGTGAGGAGAGAAAAGTCGGGCCGCCCGAAATGCACGTGGCCTAGTCAAGCTGGACTCTGCTGCTTGACGCCGCAGGTATTTCTTGGGAAAGCCTTCTGGTACAGGAGGCAGATGTGCAGAAGTTTGCGGTGGGGGTAAAAGCAACCCTTGAAATTAAAGTTGCTGGAGATGGCTGCGCCCCCCGGTGCTCGAATTGGACGTCCTAGTCTGACTGAGAGGACTGGTTACATCTCTAAGCCTTCCAGAGTCTACCACAAACTTTGTCACTTTCGAGTTTACGAGCGAGCCTGGGGTCCATGGCCATTAGGATGACTGAGACGTCCCCCTAGGCATATGACTTGTTCCCTGTTATGACCTGTACCGAAATGAGTAGGGACGCTAGGTTCCCGTCCTAGCCGCCTAGGATGTTCTTCCTGATGCCCGCTGGGACAAGGTGCGAAGGAAAGGGTGCAAGCGTCGGGCATACCTAAAAGTGCGGGGTTCGGTAACGACGGTGGAGACTGGGGCTGATAGGGGCACGGCTGATCGTGTTTCCAGGGCCCCCTACTCTAGCCTGGACATCGGTGACTGCAGTTGCCAGTGTGGTCACCAAGGCATGCAGCTGGGTAATTGCAGAGGATATTGACTGCAGCGGAACTTGTGTGTCTGGTAGAGCTGCCGCTGGTGATGGAAACAGCAGCCTAACAGCTTGGCTCTCCTGGCTGTGGTAAGGCAGGGAATGCCCCTACGTCGTAGTTCAGCCGTCGCCTGGGGGTGGTCCAAGCTCTGGGGGATTGTGTAGCGCCGGCCGCTGGACCCGCGAAGGGTGATGGCGGGGCAGAGGCGAAGACTTCGCTGTCGGCTGGCGACATGGCGTCGGCTAAAAGGAGGGGAATGTATATGTTTAGAATAAGATTGCGAGTTTGGAGGGGATAGAAGGATTTAGAAAACGGGGAGAAAGAAGGAAAGCAGGGTGGACAGGACAAGGAGCAGTAGGCGTAGGGGACAGTTTAGTTTGCGTACGAGCGCTGTTGAGTGTAATTTAGAAAACTCAAAAGAGTGCGTGGCAACCGAGGTGAGCCAGGAGGTGACTGGCTAGGTAACCGATAGCTCGGGTGCCGTCTGTGCTCGGCACAGACTGATGAACCAGAGCCCCCAGGGCGTACTGGGGCGGGTAGCTGAAGTCTGGTATACTAAGTAGGAATGTTTTGATCTGTAGTTCATTGACGTGTGGTCGGTCTGCCAACTCCTGCACTGCCAGCAAGGTGGATGTTGGCGACCTTGTCTGCGTGGTGAAGGATCTCGGATCGCTCTTCGAAAACAGAGTGAAGTGCACAGAAGTATGTGACAGTTACTAACGCCTGGTGAGCAAGTCAAATTGTGTATGTGAAGTACAACGTGTCGTGAAAGAGTGCGAGAAGAAAGCAAGGGGGAGCCTTGAATTTACGCATCTGTCTTGAACCCTAGTAGTGATGTCTCAGTTGGGGTCGAGAAGTGGGTCGACCGGGGACCTGTAGTAAGGTGACATGGAAATACATTTTTTTTTTTTTTATCTATTATTATTTATTTATTTTTGTGAGGGGGATGCAGAGAGCTGTTTTGGAGCAGTAGCTGGCTCCCTGGTGAAGATGTGAGCCCTAAGATACTTCCCCCTGTTTTTTTTTTTCTTTTTGTATCCTGAGGGGAATATTGTCCAAACCTGGTGCAGGGTGGACCAACTGGAACTCAAACTGACCTTTATGGGGAAAGGGACAGAGAAAACGGTGAGTAGCCGTGTTGCTACTGGAGATGATGAGTGGCTGATGTTTGAACCACTTGTCGAATGCTCGCAGCGATTGCGAGGAACACAGCCTTACTGAGAAGGCGAAAGAAGGAAAGTTTGTGAATTGTGAGTATGTAGGAATAACCGTCCGTGAGGAAGCTGGAATAGTTGGAGTAAGTTGTGTATGTAAATGCTTGATGGTTTTAAAAAAAGAAAACATTTTTTTTCCTATGTATTTATTTATATATATATATATATATATATATATATATATATATATATATATATTAATAAAGGTATAAATATAAAAACAATAATGATGTTTCAAAATATTACCAAAACAGCGCTAAATGTTGGTATGAAATAGGTGGCCAACATCACCTTAAACGTTAAAGGGTTAAACATAGATCTTGATATCAACTGCTTCATTAGCGATTTTGGATTATGTATCTTTGTTCTTGTCTAGCTCCTTTACATATTATATCTGATTTTAGCATTTTTATTCAGAATCTGTGTATTATGGGTATGTAAGATTTTAATGACTTAAACAGTATGGATTGTGTTTCATTTATACTGTTTTTTAATGTTGTATCGGTTTAGATTATTTATCATTTAACTGTCATCATTATTGTGTGAATAGTGATTTTAATTATTTTTAATTACTATTTTTGCTATGTTTATTATGTGTGCTATGAATATTGCATATGTATGCCCCTATTCATGACATTGGCTTACGTTTCCCATGTTTATGAATGAAGTGCAATTTGCTCCTTTTTGATCCTCCTTCCCACCTGTATATGCCATCAGTGGTTTCCATAGCTACCGCAATGTGCACCCATTGCCGTGATATGGAGGCGCTGATTGGTGCGGGTGTTGTAGGGAGTGTCTTTATAAGGAGGGTGGCTTTGTCGTGTAGGCACGCCCTCTGTCGAAGTCAGGATATGACGAAACGTGTCAGAGCGTGACCTACACGACGCAAACGGAAGTGATGTATGCGCTTCACTGAGCCGGACCCGGAAGTAAGTTACTTCCTCTTACACGTTGATGGGACGGATCGACACTCTGTAGAAACGGTGAAGTACATCTATATGCTCATTACTGTTTTACTTGATGTACGTTTATTTTATGAAGGGTGCTGTGATGTGGTTTTTTTTTATTAATAAATAGAATTATGCTATGGGCTTTTTTCTATTCATTTATTGCTACGTCTGAGCCTCCATTGATCTGATGTTTCCCTGACTGATGCTGAGTGCAGTTCGTGTTGGGTGTTGATTATCCTCCTGTTGTCAAGGCTTGATATAGATCTTGCTTCGGTGAGTTTAAACCCCTGAGGGGGAGTGTGTTCCCACTGGGTGGACCTGGATGTTACGGTGAAGGTGCACGCTGCTATTATCCACGATTAGTGATGAGCCGAACACCCCCGGGTTCGGTTCGCACCAGAACCCGCGAACGGACCGAAAGTTTGTACGAACATTAGAACCCTATTAAATACAATGGATGCGAACGTTCGAATTCTAAAGTGCTAATTATAACGACTATTATGCATGTTATTGTCCTAAAAAGGGTTTGGGAACCCGGGTTCTGCACCAGGGGACATGTATCAATGCAAAAAGAAGTTTTAAAAACGGTCGTTTTTCGGGAGCAGTCATTTTAATGATGCATAAAGTGAAAAAAAAAAAGTCAAATATTCCTTTAAATATCGTACCTGGGGGGTGTCTAAAGTATGCCTGTGAAGTGCCACGTGTTTCCCGTGTTTAGAACTGTCCCTGCACAAAATGACACTTCTAAAGGAAAAAAAAGCCATTTAAAACTGCTTGCGGCTTTAATGTAATGTCTGGTCCCGGTAATATGGATGAAAATCTTTAAGAAAAATGGCATAGCTACCCCATGACCCCCCCCCTACCCCAGCCCATTACCAGCCCCTTTGGGTCTTGTATGGATATTAAGGGGAACCCCGCACATAAAATAAAAAAGGCCCTATATACTCTGAACAGCCGTATACAGGCGGTGCATACAAGACAGGGACTGTAGGTTTGTTCTTATGTAGAATCTGTTTGTAATTTTGAACAGGTACATTGTTTAAGTGTAGCTCCAGCCCAAAAATCTATTTTTAAACTTTTTGGAAAACATAGGTAAGGGTTATCACCCCTGTAACATTTGTTTTGCTGTCTGTGCCCCTGTTCAGAACATTTCACCTCACTTTCCGTCCCAATGACAACTGTTTTTGAAATGTGGTGTTTTTCTTGAAACAAGGATTGGTGATAAAGCATCAGTACAGAGGAGACACCTTTCTCCCATATTAATTCTTACAGGAGAGAATTTTCCTTCCTAGGGGTAGATTTCCTCTCACTTCCTGTTGTCTTCTTGCGTTTGCAAGTAGGAGTCGTTTGTAAGTTGGATGTTTGAAAGTAGGGACCTGCCGTATATACTCTGCAGAAATAGGCCCCTTAGTTGTTGGTGTTGGCACAACACTGTAAGCACTCACAGTTACTCTTGGTTGGTGCTGGAACGCCCTGCTGTCAACTATTATATCAGGAATTGTAATTACATATAATTGTTGAACAGTGGTAGTAAAAATTGGGCCTTTGATGGTGGTGCTGGTGCCACAACACTGTAAGCCCTGACAGTTACTCTTGGTGGGTGCAGCAATGGGCCCTGCTGTGAATTATTAGATCAAGAATTGTAATTGCATGCCCCTGTTGAACAGGGGCTGAAAAATTGGGCCTTTCGTGGTGGTGGTGGTGGTGGTGGTGTTGCCACAACACTGTAAGCCCTCAGAGTTACTCTTGGTGGGTGCAGGAATGGGCCCTGCTGTGAATTATTAGATCAAGAATTGTAATTACATGCCCCTTTTGAACAGGGGCTGAAAAATTGGGCCTTTCGTGGTGGTGGTGGTGGTGGCATTGCCACAACACTGTAAGCCCTCAGAGTTACTCTTGGTGGGTGCAGCAATGGGCCCTGCTGTGAATTATTAGATCAAGAATTGTAATTACATGCCCCTGTTGAACAGGGGCTGAAAAATTGGGCCTTAGGCACTGGTGGCACAACACTGCAACCCCTCACAGATACTGTACTTGGAGCACAGCAATGAGCCCTGTTGCAAAGTATTGCTTCAAAAATTGTAATTACACGCCCCTGTTAAACAGGGGCTGAAAAATTGGGCCTTAGGCACTGGTGGCACAACACTGCAACCCCTCACAGATACTGTACTTGGAGCACAGCAATGAGCCCTGTTGCAAAGTATTGCTTCAAAAATTGTAATTACACGCCCCTGTTAAACAGGGGCTGAAAAATTGGGCGTTAGGCACTGGTGGCACAACACTGCAACCCCTCACAGATACTGTACTTGGAGCACAGCAATGAGCCCTGTTGCAAAGTATTGCTTCAAAAATTTTAATTACACGCCCCTGTTAAACAGGGGCTGAAAAATTGGGCCTTAGGCACTGGTGGCACAACACTGCAACCCCTCACAGATACTGTACTTGGAGCACAGCAATGAGCCCTGTTGCAAAGTATTGCTTCAAAAATTGTAATTACACGCCCCTGTTAAACAGGGGCTGAAAAATTGGGCGTTAGGCACTGGTGGCGGCACCCATAAACAAAAATGATCTTCCAAGCTATCATCATCAATCGTATCATTGAGGACTCGGAGGAGGAGGATAGCCAGTCAACATAACAGCACAGGCACTCAGCATCAGCATCAGTCTTGAAGGGATGTGACATGTTAAAATCAATTAGTCTGTTATATCAGCATCAGGTGTGTGGTAGCTGGTGGTGATCCAAGACTGGTTCATCTTGATGAAAGTCAGTCGATCAACTGAGTCGGTGGACAGGCGCACCCTGTGATCCGTGACAAATCCTCCAGCAGCACTGAATGTGCGTTCTGAAAGAACGCTGGATGCAGGACAGGCCAGTAGCTCAATTGCATACTGTGCAAGCTCTGGCCAGTGATCCATCCTCAAGACCCAGTAAGCCAGAGGATTTTCGGTGGGGAAGGTGTCCAAGTCTGACCTTGCCCCTAGATATTCCTGCACCATGTTTATCAGACGCTGGCGATGGTTGCTGGAACCGATCATACTTTGGGGCTGCGGACTAAAGAATTGTCTGAACGCATCGGTCAGACGGCCACCTTCCCCACCGCTCCTTCTTTGACTGGCCGAAGCCTCAGCAACTCGTTGTCCAGGACCAGGAGTTTGTAACCTCCCAGTCTCTGGGAACGCGTTGCACAGACCTTTCTGCAAGGCCTCCCGGAGTTGTCTCATCCTCTGCTCCCTCTGCGACGGTAACATAAGGTCCGCAACCTTACCCTTGTACCGTGGATCAAGGAGAGTGGCCAGCCAGTAATGGTCCCTCTCCTTGATCCGAAGAATACGAGGATCCTTCCGCAGACTTTGCAGGATCAGGGAGGCCATGCAGCGTAGGTTAGCTGAGGCATTCGGTCCGGAGTGGCTCAACATGTCCAGCTGCCGAAAAGAAGGACAAGCGTGTCCCATGGCCATGTGCTGATGACAATGCACCGCATCCACGACCAGCACTGTTGCCCCCAGACACAGAGCCTGCTTGCCCTCTTTTATTGCCTCCTGACTGTCTGCCTCTCCTTGTTTGCCTTCCAGACATTCTAATGGATGGCCTGCAGGGAGATGTGAAAAAAAGCAATAAGGGCTACCTTCAGGTGTCCTTCTCTGTCCCTTTACTTAAGGATTTCTAAATATGGTTGAGGATGATTGCTTTCGCACAGAATAGCACAATGACAATTTCCCTGACTGTCCAAAAAACAAGGATTTCAAAGATGGTTGATGAGGAATGCTTTAGCACAGTATAGCACAATGAGAATTTCCCTCACTGTCCTTCCCTGTCCCTACAAACAAGGTTTAGCACAGTAAAACACACTGACACTCTCCCTACCTATAGTTTTCTGTCCCTATAAAAATTTTTTTTTTAAAGATGGTTGATGAGGAATGCTTTAGCACAGTATAGCACAATGAGAATTTCCCTCACTGTCCTTCCCTGTCCCTACAAACAAGGTTTAGCACAGTAAAACACACTGACACTCTCCCTACCTATAGTTTTCTGTCCCTATAAAAATTTTTTTTTTTTAAAGATGGTTGATGAGGAATGCTTTAGCACAGTATAGCACAATGAGAATTTCCCTCACTGTCCTTCCCTGTCCCTACAAACAAGGTTTAGCACAGTAAAACACACTGACACTCTCCCTACCTATAGTTTTCTGTCCCTATAATTTTTTTTTTTTAAAGATGGTTGATGAGGAATGCTTTAGCACAGTATAGCACAATGAGAATTTCCCTCACTGTCCTTCCCTGTCCCTACAAACAAGGTTTAGCACAGTAATAAACACTGACACTCTCCCTACCTATAGTTTTCTGTCCCTATAAAAATTTTTTTTTTAAAGATGGTTGATGAGGAATGCTTTAGCACAGTATAGCACAATGAGAATTTCCCTCACTGTCCTTCCCTGTCCCTACAAACAAGGTTTAGCACAGTAAAACACACTGACACTCTCCCTACCTATAGTTTTCTGTCCCTATAAAAATTTTTTTTTTTAAAGATGGTTGATGAGGAATGCTTTAGCACAGTATAGCACAATGAGAATTTCCCTCTCTGTCCTTCCCTGTCCCCACAAACAAGGTTTAGCACAGTAAAACACACTGACACTCTCCCTACCTATAGTTTTCTGTCCCTATATTTTTTTTTTTTTAAAGATGGTTGATGAGGAATGCTTTAGCACAGTATAGCACAATGAGAATTTCCCTCACTGTCCTTCCCTGTCCCTACAAACAAGGTTTAGCACAGTAAAACACACTGACACTCTCCCTACCTATAGTTTTCTGTCCCTATAAAAAAATTTTTTTTAAAGATGGTTGATGAGGAATGCTTTAGCACAGTATAGCACAATGAGAATTTCCCTCACTGTCCTTCCCTGTCCCTACAAACAAGGTTTAGCACAGTAAAACACACTGACACTCTCCCTACCTATAGTTTTCTGTCCCTATAATTTTTTGTTTTTTAAAGATGGTTGATGAGGAATGCTTTAGCACAGTATAGCACAATGAGAATTTCCCTCACTGTCCTTCCCTGTCCCTACAAACAAGGTTTAGCACTGTAAAAAAACACTGACACTCTCCCTACCTATAGTTTTCTGTCCCTATAAAAATTTTTTTTTTTAAAGATGCTTGATGAGGAATGCTTTAGCACAGTATAGCACAATGAGAATTTCCCTCACTGTCCTTCCCTGTCCCTACAAACAAGGTTTAGCACAGTAAAACACACTGACACTCTCCCTACCTATAGTTTTCTGTCCCTATAAAAAATTTTTTTTTTAAAGATGGTTGATGAGGAATGCTTTAGCACAGTATAGCACAATGAGAATTTCCCTCACTGTCCTTCCCTGTCCCTACAAACAAGGTTTAGCACAGTAAAACACACTGACACTCTCCCTACCTATAGTTTTCTGTCCCTATAAAAAAATTTTTTTTTTAAAGATGGTTGATGAGGAATGCTTTAGCACAGTATAGCACAATGAGAATTTCCCTCACTGTCCTTCCCTGTCCCTACAAACAAGGTTTAGCACAGTAAAACACACTGACACTCTCCCTACCTATAGTTTTCTGTCCCTATAAAAAATTTTTTTTTTAAAGATGGTTGATGAGGAATGCTTTAGCACAGTATAGCACAATGAGAATTTCCCTCACTGTCCTTCCCTGTCCCTACAAACAAGGTTTAGCACAGTAAAACACACTGACACTCTCCCTACCTATAGTTTTCTGTCCCTATAATTTTTTGTTTTTTAAAGATGGTTGATGAGGAATGCTTTAGCACAGTATAGCACAATGAGAATTTCCCTAACTGTCCTTCCCTGTCCCTACAAACAAGGTTTAGCACAGTAAAAAAACACTGACACTCTCCCTACCTATAGTTTTCTGTCCCTATAAAAAAATTTTTTTTTAAAGATGCTTGATGAGGAATGCTTTAGCACAGTATAGCACAATGAGAATTTCCCTCACTGTCCTTCCCTGTCCCTACAAACAAGGTTTAGCACAGTAAAACACACTGACACTCTCCCTACCTATAGTTTTCTGTCCCTATAAAAATTTTTTTTTTAAAGATGGTTGATGAGGAATGCTTTAGCACAGTATAGCACAATGAGAATTTCCCTCACTGTCCTTCCCTGTCCCTACAAACAAGGTTTAGCACAGTAAAACACACTGACACTCTCCCTACCTATAGTTTTCTGTCCCTATAAAAAAATTTTTTTTTTAAAGATGGTTGATGAGGAATGCTTTAGCACAGTATAGCACAATGAGAATTTCCCTCACTGTCCTTCCCTGTCCCTACAAACAAGGTTTAGCACAGTAAAACACACTGACACTCTCCCTACCTATAGTTTTCTGTCCCTATAAAAAAATTTTTTTTTAAAGATGGTTGATGAGGAATGCTTTAGCACAGTATAGCACAATGAGAATTTCCCTCACTGTCCTTCCCTGTCCCTACAAACAAGGTTTAGCACAGTAAAACACACTGACACTCTCCCTACCTATAGTTTTCTGTCCCTATAATTTTTTTTTTTTTAAAGATGGTTGATGAGGAATGCTTTAGCACAGTATAGCACAATGAGAATTTCCCTCACTGTCCTTCCCTGTCCCTACAAACAAGGTTTAGCACAGTAAAACACACTGACACTCTCCCTACCTATAGTTTTCTGTCCCTATAAAACATTTTTTTTTAAAGATGGTTGATGAGGAATGCTTTAGCACAGTATAGCACAATGAGAATTTCCCTCACTGTCCTTCCCTGTCCCTACAAACAAGGTTTAGCACAGTAAAACACACTGACACTCTCCCTACCTATAGTTTTCTGTCCCTATAATTTTTTTTTTTTTAAAGATGGTTGATGAGGAATGCTTTAGCACAGTATAGCACAATGAGAATTTCCCTCACTGTCCTTCCCTGTCCCTACAAACAAGGTTTAGCACAGTAAAACACACTGACACTCTCCCTACCTATAGTTTTCTGTCCCTATAAAAAATGTTTTTTTAAAGATGGTTGATGAGGAATGCTTTAGCACAGTATAGCACAATGAGAATTTCCCTCACTGTCCTTCCCTGTCCCTACAAACAAGGTTTAGCACAGTAAAACACACTGACACTCTCCCTACCTATAGTTTTCTGTCCCTATAAAAAAAATTTTTTTTAAAGATGGTTGATGAGGAATGCTTTAGCACAGTATAGCACAATGAGAATTTCCCTCACTGTCCTTCCCTGTCCCTACAAACAAGGTTTAGCACAGTAAAACACACTGACACTCTCCCTACCTATAGTTTTCTGTCCCTATAAAAATTTTTTTTTAAAGATGGTTGATGAGGAATGCTTTAGCACAGTATAGCACAATGAGAATTTCCCTCACTGCCCTTCCCTGTCCCTACAAACAAGGTTTAGCACAGTAAAACACACTGACACTCTCCCTACCTATAGTTTTCTGTCCCTATAAAAAATGTTTTTTTAAAGATGGTTGATGAGGAATGCTTTAGCACAGTATAGCACAATGAGAATTTCCCTCACTGTCCTTCCCTGTCCCTACAAACAAGGTTTAGCACAGTAAAACAGACTGACACTCTCCCTACCTATCCTTCTCTTTCCCTAAACTAAAGGAATCCAGGTTAAGCAAGAAAAAAAAAATGTCACTGTCCCTGCCTATGCTTCTCTTTCCCTGCTCCGGAACACACTACACTAGGCCGCCGTGCTGGCGGCCTTTTATAGTGTGGGGCGTGTACTAAACACCCTCAGCAATAATTGGCCACAGGCATCCTGCCTGTGGCCAATCATTGCTCTCCTCGCTGCCGGCGCTGTGATTGGCCAAGCATGCGGGGTCACAGTGCATGCTTGGCCAATCACAGCGCCTGGATGACACTGCGATGGCGTAGTGCATTGTGGGCCGCGAATTAGGCGCGAACGGCCCAAATCGTTCGTTGTTCGGCGAACGATCGAACAGCCGATGTTCGAGTCGAACGTATGTTCGACTCGAACACCGAGCTCATCCCTATCCACGATCATTTATGGACACTTTCTGACACTTCTGCACTATTTATCTGTCTTAAAACTGTTTGTCACCTTTTAAGGTGATGTTGGCCACCTATTTCATACCAACATTTAGCGCTGTTTTGGTAATATTTTGAAACATCATTATTGTTTTTATATTTATACCTTTATTAATCACTTTCTATTTTTAAACGGCTGCTTAGGGAAGAGTTGCTCTAGTATATTACTAGGGAACTCAGTTTGCTGCTTTGTCCTTTATACCTTTTTTGGTTTTTAGACATTTACCTACTGCTTAGGTTGAGCAAAGCTGTGTTTGTGGCGCTGAGTGGTGTATTGTAGGCCTTTATACACCCTTTGTTTTGTATATATATATATATATATATATATATATATATATATATATATATATATATATATATATTATTTATTTATTTATTTATTTATTTTGTACAGCGTGAGGTTTGGGGAATGGTTCGTACGTAATCGTAGCGCTGATGCGACTGGTAACGACCTGGCACTTTGTATTGCCGACGATCTGAATCATTTGAGCCGATGCTACGACTGGGTTCGGATCGGTTGGAAGGGTCTGTTTGTGCTGGGAAGCCGAGTCATTGAGTCGGTGGTGCGACTGGATTCGAGTCGGTTGGAGAGTGCTAGTTGCTAGAGATCCGAGTCGTTTGAGCCGGTGGTGCGACTGGACTTGGATCGATTGTGTTTGCCAAGGATCCGAAACTTCGAGCCGATGCTACGACTGGGTTTGGAATCGGTTAGAGGTTTGTTTGCTAGAGATCCGAGCCGTTTGAGCCGGTGGTGCGACTGGACTTGGATGGACAGTGTTAGCCAGGGATCCAAATGTTGAGCCGATGCTACGACTGTGTTTTGGATCGGTTAGTGAGGTTGTTGCTGGAGATCCGAGTCGTTTGAGCCGGTGGTGCGACTGGACTCGGATCGGTTGGGTTTGCCGAGGATCCGAATCTTAGAGCCGATGCTACGACTGGATTCGGACCGGTTAGGGAAGTTTGATGTTAGAGATCCGAGCCGATTGAGCCGGTGATGCGACTGTGCTCGGATCGGTTGTGTCTGCCGAGGATCCGAATCTTAGAGCCGATGCTACGACTGGATTCGGATCGGTTAGGGAAGTCTGATGCTAGAGATCCGAGCCGATTGAGCCAGTGATGCGACTGTGCTCGGACCGGTTGTGTTTGCCGAGGATCCGAATCTTGGAGCCGATGCTATGACTGGATTCGGATCGGTGTGGTTGTGTTGTGAGGATTGGGTTATTGATGCGCCGGGATCCGAATCACGGCGCCGGAGATGCGACTGGACTCGGATCGACTGTCTGGTGTTTTGAAGGTGAGGGGGCTTGTGATTGCCGAGGGTCCGAACTGTAGTGCCGATGTTTGCGACTAGATTCGGACCGGACTGTTCGGTGTATGGTGTGTGTAGTAAGAGGTGTGGGGAATCAGTTGGGTGAAGGGAGAGTATCGTAGGAGGTGTAGGGCATCAGTGTGGAAGAGATAACTATGGTCGGGATGTGGGTTTGGCGACCATGCATCGTACGAGCGATTCGTGGTAGGAAAATGCGGCAATATGTGGAAACGTAAACTTGAGTTGTATACTTGTAAAGAGAAAAACGTATGCCGGCGCTACGATTCGTTCGAATGGTAACGACCGGTCCTACCTGCAACAGCGAACGACTACGAGCGATCTGGAACTGTCGAGCGTAACTTCACGGGCGTTGTGAGTTGGGAAGCGTCGGGCAGTGACGTCGTATTACCGCGCACTAGAGCCAACACTGACCGTGGTGGATGGTCTGCTTAAGTACCCCTCGAACTCCTCCCATAATTTCAGGCCAGCATACTGGCCTTCCTATATATATATACAGTAATGTGTGTGTGTATGTATATATAGTGTAGGGGGACAGATATTTTGTTAACTGGGTGGGCGGTCTCCTCCTGGAATGTCCGCGTACTGAGCAGTGATAATTTATCACTGCTTAATAAATGGACATCTCTGTGTTTCAGTGACTTTCTGGTACTGTAATCTCGTTATGTCTTACGAGATTCCAGTATCAGGGGCCGTTCTCCACTGTTCGCAGTGTTTATAGATTGCTTCACTCCTCCAAAGGAGAAGCGATCTACACCGCTTCATAAACTGGCATCCAGAGGAAAACGATCTCCTCTGTGAATACCGGAGAATGGAGCAGTGAAAAGTTTTCACTGCTTTATAAAGCGACACCTTTATGTGGTGCAATTTGATCCCACAGGAAACTACCCCTACCCATTTGGTTGCATTTGTTTCTCAGGCCAAAAGTTCCCAGGCCTCCTCTGTGCTAAATGAAGCATGGGTCATGGTGCAGTGTTTGTACAAATACAGAGCCCTGTCTATACTGGGCAGATTGAGATGGACTGCTGGTGTAGCTTACTTTCCATTTGTGGGGTATCCCAGGCCTAATTACAGCTTGAGTTTACCAGAGTTCTAAATGCTAAAGGCACATACACGTGTGTGATACATGAACAGCATCGGATGAGAAAATGCACCTATAAAAATACTGATACTTTCAGCTTTCCAATGCAAGAATGAAAGCCACTGGAATAAAGCTATGTTCATGCTTGTGCAGTGTAGGAACAAGTGCAAAATCGTGCACTCTCCTGCAGGTGCATGGCGGTGCCATTCATTCTTAATAGCACCCTTACACATCTTGTTAACACACACATGTTCACGCACACCAAAACTTACAGCAACAAAGTACCATGTGTTTCAGAGCAGCACAATTTATGAAAAAGGGCCAGGCACTTCTTTTGTGGGTTTCTCACACATAGGGCAGCCCATTGAAATTAATGGGCTGTTCCAAATACGATGTGTAGGAATGCACGGAAACACAGAAAAACATTGAAACTGCATGGAACAGAAACAGAGCCTAACTCCACTGAAATTTGTGGTAAGTGTCCCATCTGGCCTACCTCAGGCTTTTCTCAGACTGTGTGCTGCAATCAGATTTGACATTAGTAGTTTAATTTTCTACTTTCAACAACAGAATAATCACCAAGAAGGTAACCAAACCAAGGGAGTCCCTGGAAATAATGTATTATGTCAATTTAGAATGGGCAGATTTTTTCTTACTATAGAGAAAAGAATTGTAATAGTCTAAAGAGCTGGGATTGTCTTACTTTCATACTAATCTTCAGAGGGACAGCGCCATAAATCCTAATTTCCTTGTTGCTAGGGAAACACATCCCCAATTTGTCACAGGGACACACCATAACAGACTCAGTGAAACGTCAGGCCTTCTGAATTTAAAGGCAGCCAAGTATGCAAAACGCAAGCATATTGGTAAACTCTAAGATTCAGATTTGCTAGAATCTAATTTATTAAAAAGTTGGTTATACATCTTTTGAGCATTCCAAAACATACCATGTAAAACATAAAAGTAATGGGTTTTACAATGAAAACATGGCAATCAGGTGGTGAACACAATAAACAGAGCTGAATGCAATTAAATAGTATGTATTCCTCTCATTACTACATTTAAGTATTCTTAACAAACAGTAAATGAGCCTTTGCTGACTTACGTGGGTGCAGGCAGTGTGAAGCAATTCATCCTCAAATGTCACAGCAGAATCACTAAAATGGTCTAAGTCACCCCCCCCCCCCCTATCAGTGACTCAGCAACCTTTCAGCCTTCTAATCTCTAATGTAAATACAGGTGATCTGGGATGGCAGAGCAAGATAAGCTGAGCTGTTGGGAACTTTGAAGATGCAGCTACAGAGGTCAGTAATTACTTGTTTTACAGCTCATTTACTGCCTATTAAGTATGTGTAACTATTTGAATCCTCATAGTCACAAGTTCACATTAAGGAGAAAGATGGAGTGTTAAAGCATTTTACAGATGCACATTTTTGTAGTCTCTCTGTGCCCTTTGTTTATAACAGCTTTCCTTTATGAGAAATTACTTGTTACTCTTGCCAGCCACTAGCTCCTCCTCATTCTTGGTGGCAACAATCTGCACAGCGCCTCCCAGCATCCCCATCATTATGTGCATGCTCCCATTCTAGCAAGCAAGCTGCGTCTATCCACTTATAAATATATTCATATATTCATATATATACAGGTGATACTCGAAAAATTAGTATATCATGCAAAAGTTAATTTATTTCACTAATGCAACTTAAAAGGTGAAACTAATATATGAGATAGACTCATTACATGCAAAGCAAGATAGTTCAAGCCGTGATTTGTCATAATTGTGATATTTATGGCTTACAGCTCATGAAAACCCCAAATCCACAATCTCAGAAAATTAGAATATTGTGAAAAGGTGCAATATTCTAGGCTCAAAGTGTCCCACTCTAATCATCTAATTAAGCCATAACACCTGCAAAGGGTTCCTGAGCCTTTAAATGGTCTCTCAGTCTGGTTCAGTAGGAATCACAATCATGGGAAAGACTGCTGACCTGACAGTTGTGCAGAAAACCATCATTGACACCCTCCATAAGGAGGGAAAGCCGCAAAAGGTAACTGCAAAAGAAGTTGGATGTTACCAAAGTGCTGTATCAAAGCACATTAATAGAAAGTTATGTGGAAGGGAAAAGTGTGGAAGAAAAAGGTGCACAAGCAACAGGGATGACCGCAGCCTGGAGAGGATTGTCAGGAAAAGGCCATTCAAAAGTGTTGGGGACTTTCACAAGGAGTGGACTGAGGCTGGAGTCAGTGCATCAAGAGCCACCACACACAGACGGATCCTGGACATGGGCTTCAAATGTCGTATTCCTCTTGTCAAGCCACTCCTGAACAACAAACAACGTCAGAAGCGTCTTACCTGGGCTAAAGAAAAACAGACCTGGTCTGTTGCTCAGTGGTCCAAAGTCCTCTTTTCTAATGAGAGCAAATTTTTCATCTCATTTGGAAACCAAGGACCCAGACTATGGAGGAAGAATGGAGAGGCACACACTGCAAGATGCTTGAAGTCCAATGTGAAATTTCCACAGTCTGTGTTGATTTGGGGAGCTATGTCATCTGCTGGTGTTGGTCCACTGTGCTTCATTAAGTCCAGGGTCAACGCAGCCGTCTACCAGGAGATTTTGGAGCACTTTATGCTTCCTTCTGCAGACGAGCTCCATGGGGATGCTGACTTCATTTTCCAGCTGGACTTGGCACCTGCCCACACTGCCAAATGCACCAAACCCTGGTCCAATGACCATGGGATTACTGTGCTTGATTGGCGAGCAAACTCGCCTGACCTGAGCCCCATAGAGAATCTATGATAGAGAATCTATGGAGCATTGCCAAGAGAAAAATGAGAGACATGAGACCGAACAATGCAGAAGAGCTGAAGGCCGCTATTGAAGCATCCTGGTCTTCCATAACACCTCAGCAGTGCCACATGCTGATAGCTTCCATGCCACACCGCATTGAGGCAGTAATTTCTGCAAAAGGGGCCCAAACCAAGTACTGAGTACATATGCATACTTATACTTTTCAGAGGTCCGATATTGTTCTATGTACAATCCTTGTTTTATTGATTGCATGTAATATTCTAATTTTCTGAGATTGTGGATTTGGGGTTTTCATGAGCTGTAAGCCATAATCATCACAATTATGACAAATCACGGCTTGAACTATTTTGCTTTGCATGTAATGAGTCTATCTCATATATTAGTTTCACCTTTTAAGTTGCATTAGTGAAATAAATGAAATTTTGCACGATATTCGAATTTTTCGAGTATCACCTGTATATCCTGAATTCACACTGACTTCAATGAAATGCAGGGAAAATGGATGTACATTTGGTTTTAACATGTCCTGACTCGTATTGATGCGTGTTTTGACCTGCGTTGACACACGTTTTCAGTGCACATAATAATGCTATAAATTTTGGAAATATTCATTTTTGCAGAGTGTTTTGGAGATTTTTTGGTAAACTGAGTGTTTAGCACAACAGCTCTAATCATTGTGATTGCTGTAGCCGCAGGCCCTTTTTTCCTTGTAATCTTTTTGCTGGGGGTCATAAAGGATTCTGTGTGCAGAACACAAATCAATAATGCTGACAAAAAAGCACCTGCTCTGTACACACTCCTCGTTTCCTCACTCTCCAATCCCCCAAAGATTGCCTGGATGTGTATGGCCTGGGTATATATGCCTGGGTATTGTATGGGTGCCTGGAACAAAATAAATCACAAAGCAATTTTTTTTTTTTTCTACTTGCATTGTATTGCACTGTGTTGACCAGCAATTTACACAAGTTATATTTTACATGTTACATTTTAATGCAGTGTTGTAGTGTGAACAGGACACACAAAATAACAATTGTTTTTCAGGTTTCCTTGCATTGACCTACGTTTTACAGCTGTGGAAAACAAGTATATGAAAAACAATAATGGCACACTGAAGCTTTAGGAGGAGTGCATATGGGCTAAGTTTAATAAGAGAGCAACTGTGTGTCTCTGAGAGTCTCTGATGAACAGTCTATGGGATGAACTGCGGGCTGTAGACGGCTTAAGGCTCAGGGAAGAGCTAGAAGGAAACTCTGCAGGTACAAAAGGCAAGGAGAGAGCTCAGTGCTCTCGAACCTTTTTTAGCCTTTCTATCCACTGAAGTCTCATTGTGTTTATAAAACAACCCATGGGTTACTATTAAAGCAAAAGTTTTTGGAGAAGGGTTAGTGCCGGTTCACACAGGGGCAACCCGAATTACAGCGCGACTTTGCAAGGCGATTTGGAGGCGACTTCAGCGTGACTTTGAGCAACTTACAACGCAACTTAAGTTGCCTCCAGGACAGGCGACTTTGGCTGTGGCCAATCACAGAATAATCAGCTCTGTGGGAGGGAGGGGTTTGCCTGGGTAAACTATTTTATTTTCCTGTAAAGTTGCTTCAGTTAAGATGGAGATCCGACTTGGGAGGCAACTTCCATTGAAATCTATGGGTACAAGTTGCCTAGAAGTCTCCTTTAAGTAGTACAGGAACATTTTTTGAAGTCGGAGCAACTTCAGTAGTGTACATTAAGACAGCTCTCATTCACTTCAATGGAATTTCTTATGTCCAGCGATTTGGGGCAACTTGAGGTCTGACAAGTCGGATCCCAAGTCACTGTAGTGTGAACCGGCACTTATCCCTCTACCATTGTAGAAGAGGCTTCAGTGGATAGAAAGGCTAAAAAAGGTTTGAGAGCACAATCAGATTCATCTCCATTTCCACTCCCAATTCAGAAATATGGAGCGCATATTCATCAAACACTGGTCTAAGAAAAGATTAATTAAAGATTTGGTGAACACAGGCAGTTAGTAGATGCAGGGTCTAACATACACAGTGTCCCCAAACATTTTCTCATATATCATCAGCAATCTTCATTAGAATTAAAAGTCTGGGTGATTGAAGTTACGCCCAAGAACCTTCCTGCAGCAGAACGCTTTAACCACTTAAGGACCGCCGCCTGTAAATATATGTCAGCAGAATGGCACAGCTGGGCACAAGCACGTACAGGTACGTCCTCTTTAAGATGCCCAGCCATGGGTCGCGCGCGCGTGCCGCCGGAGTGCTTGCGATCCGGTCCTGAGCTCCGTGACCGGCCGGCGGGATCCGTGGACCCGATCGCCGCCGGTGTCCCGCGATCGGGTCACAGAGCTGAAGAACGGGGAGAGGTAAGTGTAAACAAACCTCTCCCCGTGCTTCCTAGTGAGACTGTCACTGAACGTCTGTGCCCTGTCATAGGGAACGACGGTCAGTGACATCACACGCCAAGTCACGCTCCCACACAGTAAGAATCACACATTAGGTCACACTTAACCCCTTCAGTGCCCCCTACAGGTTAACCCCTTCACTGCCAGTGTCATTTTCACAGTAATCAGTGCATTTTTATAGCACTGATCGCTATAAAAATGACAATGGTCCCAAAATAGTGTCAAAAGTGTCCGATGTGTCCGCCATAATGTCGCAGTCATGATAAAAATCGCTGATCGCAGCCATTACTAGTAAAAAAAAAATTATTAATAAAAATGCCATAAAACTAGCCCCTATTTTGTAGACGCTATAACTTTTGCGCAAACCAATCAATAAACGCTTACTGTGATTTTTTTTACCAAAAATATGTAGAAGAATACGTATCGGCCTAAACTGAGGAAAAAAAAATTTTATATATTTTTTGGGGGTATTTATTATAGCAAAATGTAAAAAATATTGATTTTTTTTTTAAATTGTCGCTCTATTTTTGTTTATAGCGCAAAAAATAAAAACCGCAAAGGTGATCAAATACCACCAAAAGAAAGCTCTATTTGTGATAAAAAAAAGACCGCCAATTTTGTTTGGGAGCCACGTCGCACGACCGCGCAATTGTCAGTTAAAGCGACGCAGTGCCGAATCGCAAAGAGTTGCCTGGTCCTTTAGCTACAAAATGGTCCGGGGCTTAAGTGGTTAAGCGTTTATGTGCCCATGAATCATACTGGATATATCGTTTAGACACCTTGGCACCTGGAGGATTGAATCAGGAGTTGGAGAGGAATCCCCTTTTATAATAACTACCAATGCACCTTGCAGACGTGCGAGTCACAGATATAAGCCCTCTGTTTGGACTATGACTCATATGCCAGCAGGTAAGGTCACTTTTCTTATATTTGTTGTTATACATGTATCCTTTTAAAAATTCTCCTATCTAAATATCTCTGATTACTTGTTTTCAGGTAATGGACCCATATGGTTCTTAATTTAATCTCTGATCTTCAGTAAGAGTGAGTGCATTATGTCCCCTCTTTTTTAACTACCGGTATGTATCATTTTAATTCTCGTAATCCATATCGATTTTGTACTACATCTATTTTTATTATCAATGTAATTTCCCACTCATTTTTATTTTTATTTTTATCGTCATTTTCATTTTCATATTCATATTTATTTTCATTATTTTTTTTTTTTTTACTTTTATTTTTTATTTTTTTCACTATTTTGATTATTCTTATTTTTTCCTCGTCTCATTTTCATTTTTTCCAATCCACTATTCCTCTTCTTTATTTTATTTCTCTTTTTCTTTTCTTTTTCTTATATATCCAAGATTTATTTCTATTTAGTGGCTATTTACCCATTTGTGTATGTATTGACTGTTTACAAGTGTCCCAATTAGTCTATTATTAGCGTGTGCCAGCCCCCTTTTTCCAATGATTGATGCCTTAAGCCTTTCCACGCCCACCAATCTTGGAACTACATTTATGCCACCATTAAGATGGCCAAACCTAATGCCTGAGGAAGGAGCACGCATGCTCCGAATGCGCGCGCCTCCCTGCTCTATCTAAACATCCGGTAGTGACGTCAGCGGCGTTCTCACGTGTAAACTCATGGACTAGGAAGTGCTGGGATCCACCAGCATGGCCTCAACCAGAGGGACACCCTACATGCAGCAGCATGTCCTCCACACAGAGTAGATGAACCCTGTACTGTACAACGCTGACCTTCCTAATTTTATTCTGTGAGTGTGCATATTTTTTGTTGCCATTAAATCAATTGTTATCCTGCACTCAGATGGCGCTCCTCTCTCTCCTTGCTGTTTTACAGCTGTGGTAATATGCAGATCATGCGTAGCTATCTCACACGCAATCACGTCACTTCTGGTTTATTGAGTGTGGAGCAGTGGAACGCATGCCGACTCTCAGCCTTTTAGATCGTGTGTGTGTTTTTTGTTTTATCTGCATTCATAATGCATTCAATTGATGCGATTTGGATCGCTTTTTAAAAGTATAAAAATTTTTTTATAAACCATCGGAATTACACCATGCAAGTCATTTTTTTCTGGTCTTATGAGGATATCAAGAGCTGACACGCTGGGAGAGTAACGAGAAAGCACAGCTGAAAAATTTGCTCAGTGGACTGGGAGCCCAGGAGTCCAAGTGGAGGAGCAGCAACCAGACTTAGAGAGAACCAACACACTCAATTTTGCCTACTACCCCTGCAGGGGTACCTGGATCTGGTGAGTGGGGTATCAAGGGGGAGCACAAAAGTCACCTTGACCTGTACACTTGAGGATAAAGTCTTCATAGGACATCGAGGACAATCACATATGTCACCTTACTAGAAGATCTAGTGAAACTTATATTTCTACATTTCTATTTACGATATGAATATTGGAGACTGCAGTTGAATTTATATCTATGCAATATCAAGTTTCTTTGTGTTTTTTTTCCCATTTTTGGCTATTACTTGGGACATATATTATTTTTCCCTCCTCTGGGATTGTCATACAGGACACAATTATTTAATATTGCCCATAGGTGTTTGAGGTTTAGGGCAATCATATTATATGTTTTTTTGGTTTGGTTTTGACGTTTATTTGCTTTGATAATTAGCACATTTTGTTTAAATACTTGGTCGAGGTATTGGATATAGTCTAGCACCGAGTGCACTTGAGGATTTATATTTAACCCACACGGACCAACACCACCCATTGAAGGGTGACACGAGTTGGGATCACCTTTCAGGTTGCTCACCACATCCTGCAAACCTTGAGGATCAAAGCTCTTTTTGAGAACACTAAACAGGATTGACCGAGTATTAACCACTTATTGTACATACATCTTTTAGTGATTGCCCCCAGGAAGAGCGACTCCAACTTGACTCGCTCTTCATAGTTGGCATTTAGCAATAGGTTTCACTTGACTCAATCACCAAATATAACACTATCACGTTGAAGGGTTCACTACCAGCTTGGAGACGTCACCCAAGCGGAAGTGGTTTTTATTTTATTTTATTTTTATTACCACTAGAAGCCAACCCACGGAAAGACTTAACAATTTTTCTACCCCCATTACCATCTACTTGGAGGGCAGCGCCACATACCCCAACACCATATATCTCTTACATGCAGATCAACGCACTAGTGTGAATTAGCCCTAAATTAACCTGCATATTTCCAAATGCTATATGGGGGATAATCACTAAACAGATTGTTGCCAGTTATGAACATTTTTTTAAATAGTATAACAAATGTAAAATAGACATAATTACCTTTCTGGGGCAAAGGCACATGGGGGTTGATTTACTAAAGGCAAATAGGGATGAGCCGAACACCCCCCAGTTCGGTTCACACCAGAACTTGCGAACAGGCAATAAATTTCTTCGAACATCCGAACACCGTTAAAGTCTATGGGACTCGAACATGAAAAATCTAAAGTGCTAATTTTAAAGGCTTATATGCAAGTTATTGTCATAAAAAGTGTTTGGGAACCCGGTTCCTGCCCCAGGGGACATGTTTTAATGCAAAAAAAGTTTTAAAAACTGCAGTTTTTTCAGGAGCAGTGATTTTAATAATGCTTAAAGTGAAACAATAAAAGTGAAATATTCCTTTAAATTTCGTACCTAGGGAGTGTGTATAGTATGCCTGTAAAGTAGCGCTTGTTTCCTGTGCTTAGAACTGTCCCTGCACAAAGTGTAATTTCTGAAGGAAAAAAAGTCATTTAAAAGCACTCGCGACTATAATGAATTGTAGAGGAAGTGACGTCTGTGCGTTCCAAGGTAGCTCCGGATACAGGAAGCAGCAGTGAGACTGGTAAACACGATTGATGCCAGCTGACACGCTGCGCTTGGTGGGAGCTTGTGGAACAGCGCGGTTTTTTAGAACTTTTATGCTGCTACTTCACCGCTATTTTTTCACATGATGGAAGAAATGTGTATGTTTATTTTGGAAACCTTTTTATGATTGACTGATTAAAAGAAATCTCTACGGAATTACACTATTGGTGGCTTTTTGTTTTCACCCATACTATCTGGTGGTGGATATCGGAAGATCTCCGGAGATATCTGAGTGAGACAGTAGGACCAGGATCAGGACGATCGGACGATTAGTGTATGGGATCTGTGAGGTGCCTTTGAAATCCATTGTTGTGGTGAGTACCCACCCGAAAGGGGAAACAACTAATGATTAGAGGTGGATTTTCATTTACTCTGGAAGATACTGGAAGATCTGTATCATTGATAACAGTGACATCACCATTTCTTTATGTACTCTTATGAACTGAGATTAAGAAAGAGTGGTCAGGGGTATATGCTGACCATTTGTGCGCTGCTGTAGAAAACCTTCATTACCCAACCCAGGGACTTGAATTGGTTTTTTATATATTTTTGTTATATGTACTGCAAATATTTGTTTTGTTTTTAGGCGGCTGCTGATTTATATACTAACATTGGGTTAATGATTATGGTAACATACTCATTGTGGTGTGTTATTAGTCACCTGTGAGCATCTTTAGCGCTGGGATAGTGAAAGAAGGCCAGGGGAACTTCACTAGTTTATTTATAATGAATTATCGGCTCCCGGCAACAAAGAGAAAAGTCATTGATAAAAAGAAAAATGCGTGGGGGTACCCCCAAATTCAATTACCAGGCCCTTCAGGTCTGGTATGGATATTAAGGGGAACCTTGCGTCAAATAAAAAAAAAATGACGTGGGGTTCCCCTCAAATATCCATACCAGACCCCTCAGGTCTGGTATGGGTTTTAAGGGGAAATCCACGCCAAATAAAAAAAAAATGGCGTGGAGTTCCCCCCAAAAATCCACACCAGACCGTTTATCCGAGCACACAACCTGGCAGGCCGCAGGAAAAGAGGGGGGGGGACAAGAGAGCGCCCCCCTCCTGAACCGTACCAGGCCACATGCCCTCAACATGGGGAGGATGCTTTGGGGGTCTGTGACCCCTCAAAGCACCCTGTCCCCATGTTGATGGGGACAAGGACCTCATCCCCACAACCCTTGCCCGGTGGTTGTGGGGGTCTGCGGGCGGGGGGGCTTATCGGAATCTGGAAGACCCCTTTAACAAAGGGGACCCCCAGATCCCGACCCCCCTATGTGAATTGGTAAGGGTATGTTGAGGGCATGTGGCCTGGTACGGTTCAGAGGGGGGGCGCTCTCGTCCCCCACTCTTTTCCTGCGGCCTGCCAGGTTGCGTGCTCGGATAAAGGGTCTGGTATGGATTTTTGGGGGAACTCCACGCCATTTTTTTTTTAATTTGGCGTGGAGTTCTCCCTTAACCACTTAACAACCACCTGCCGACAAATAACGTCGACAAGGTGGTTGCTTAACTCTGGGAGGACGTTATATAACGTCCTCCCAGAATCGCGCTCCCGCGCGCCCCCTGGGGCGCGCACACGGGAAACTCCGTGACCGCCGGGTCCAGAGGACCCGGCGGATCACGAATCGCGGTAAATCGCCGCTGATAGCGGCCGTTTACCACGTGATCGCTCCGTCAAATGACGGAGCAATCACTTGTAAACAGACCGGCGTCATTTGATGACGCCGGTTCCTCCCTCCCCTCTCTGTACCGATCGGTACAGTGTGAGAGGGGAGGGGGAGGGAGCGGATGGCAGCACTGTGGGCTGGATCTGTGACAATTGCAGTCACAGATCCAGCCATCCATCCATCCCTGCTCAGCCATCCCTGTGCAATACTCTGCAATACACCCTGCCAATACTCTGCAATACACCCTGCCAATACTCTGCAAAATACCCTGCCAATACTCTGCAAAATACCCTGCCAATACCCTGGTGCAATACTCTGCAATACCCTGGTGCAATACTCTGCAATACCCTGGTGCAATACTCTGCAATACCCTGGTGCAATACTCTGCAATACCCTGCGCAATACTCTGCAATACCCTGCAAAATACTCTGCAATACCCTGTGAAATACTCTGCAATACCCTGCGAAATACTCTGCAATACCCTGCGAAATACTCTGCAATACCCTGCGCAATACTCGGCAATACCCTGCGCAATACTCTGCAATACCCTGTGCAATACTCTGCAATACCCTGCGCAATACTCTGCAATACCCTGCGTAATACCCTGCAAAATACTCTGCAATACCCTGCGCAATACCCTGCAAAATACTCTGCAATACCCTGGTGCAATACTCTGGTGCAATACTCTGCAATACCCTGCGCAATACTCTGCAATACCCTGCGCAATACTCTGCAATACCCTGCGCAATACTCTGCAATACCCTGCACAATACTCTGCAAAATACTCTGCAATACCCTGCACAATACTCTGCAATATCCTCCACAATACTCTGCAATACCCTCCACAATACTCTGCAATACCCTCCACAATACTCTGCAATACCCTCCACAATACCCTGTGCAATACCCCGTGCAATACCCTGCCATACACCGCAATACCCTGCCATAGTCCGCAATACTCCGCAATGCCCTGCAATACTCCGCAATGCCCGGCAATACTCCACAATGCCCGGCAATACTCCGCAATGCCCGGCAATACTCTGCAATAACCACTTCCCGCCCTCCGGCCGTCATATGACGTCCTTGACTTTGTGCGGAGATATCTGAATGATGGGTGCAGCTACAGGCATCATTCAGATATTAGCTTTTTCAGCCGGCGATTCCCTACACCATAACAACAATCATAGTGGCTGTTCCGCCGCTTGATCATTCTTACGGGAGGCGAGAGGGGATGTCCCCCCCCCCCCGCCGCCCTCCGGTGCTTCTACCGACTCACCGCTACGATCAAAGCCAGGATTGTTGTTTTTTTTTTTGTATTTTTTTCAGGCTTCCCAGCCTAGAGGTGAGATGTGGGGTCTTATTGACACCCCCCCCCCCCCATATCTCACTGTAAAGAGGACCTGTCATGCCATATTCCTATTACAAGGGATGTTTACATTCCTTGTAATAGGTATAAAAGTGATCAAAAAAATGTTTGGTGCGGAAAAACATGTAAAACTAAAATAAATAAAGTAAAATGAAGAATACATTTTTTTTTTTTTTTTTAAAGCGCCCCTGTCCCCGTGAGCTCGCATACAGAAGCGAACGCATACGTAAGTCCCGCCCACATATGAAAACGGTTTTCAAACCACACATGTGAGGTATCTCTGCGAACGTTAGAGCGAGAGCAATCATTTTGGCCCTAGACCTCCTCTGTAACTCAAAACATTTAACCAGTAAAAATATTTCAAGCGTCGCCTATGGGGATTTTTTAAGTAGCGAAGTTTGGCGCCATTCCACGAGTGTGTGCAATTTTTAAGGGTGACATGTTAGGTATCTATTTACTCGGCGTAACTTCATCTTTCACATTATGCAAAAACATTGGGCTAACTTTACTGTTTTTTTTTTTTTTAAGCACAAAACATTTTTTTTCCGTAAAAAACGCGTTAAAAAAATTTCTGCGCAAATATCGTGCGAGATAAAAAGTTGCAACAACCACCATTATATTCTCTAAGGTCTTTGCTAAAAAAACATATATAATGTTTTGGGGTTCTATGTAATTTTCTAGCAAACAAATGATGATTTTTACATGTAGGAGAGAAATGTCAGAATTGGCCTGGGTGCTCCAGAAGGCCTGAAGGTGCTCCTTGGATGTTGGGCCTCTGTATGTGGCCACGCTGTGTAAAAGTCTCACACATGTGGTATTGCCATACTCGGGAGGAATAGCAGAATGGGTTTTGGGGTGTAATTTGTGGAATGCATATGCTGTGTGTGAGAAATAACCTGCTAATATGACAATTTTGTGAAAAAAAAAAAAAGAGAAAAAAAAATCTTGATTTTGCAAAGAATTGTGGGAAAAAATGACAACTTCAAAAAACTCACAATGCCTCTTTCTGAATACCTTGGAATGTCTTCTTTCCAAAAAGGGGTCATTTGGGGGGTATTTGTACTTTTCTGGCATGCTAGGGTCTCAAGAATTGAGATAGGCCGTCAGTACTTCAGGTGTGATCAATTTTCAGATATTGGCACCATAGTTTGTGGACTCTATAACTTTCACAAAGACCAAATAATATGCACCAATTTGTACTTATTTTTACCAAAGATATGTAGCAGTATAAATTTTGGCCAAAATTTATGAAGAAAAATAGTAATTTGCAAAATTTTATAACAGAAACGAAAAAAAAAAAAATTTTTACAAAATTTTCAGTCTTTTTTCTCTTATAGCGCAAAAAATAAAAAACCCAACAGTGATTAAATACCACCAAAAGAAAGCTCTATTTGTGTGAAAAAAAGGACAAAAAATTCATATGGGTACAGTGTTGTATGACTGAGTAATTGTCATTCAAAATGTGAGAGCACCGAAAGCTGAAAATTGGTCTGATTATTAAGGGGGTTTAAGTGCCCAGTTGTCAAGTGGTTAAAATACATACCAGACCTGAAGGGTCTGGTATGGATATCTGGGGGGAACCCCACATAATTGTTTTTTAATTTGACGCAGGGTTCCCCTTAATATCCATGCCAGGCCTGGTAATTGAATTTGGGGGGACCCCCACGCATCGTTTTTTTTATTATCAATGACTTTTCTCTGTATTGCCGGGAGCCGACAATTCATTATAGCCGTGAGTGCTTTTAAATTACTTTTTTTCTTTCAGAAATGACACTTTGTGCAGGGACAGTTCTAAGCACGGGAAACAAGCGCTACTTTACAGGCATACTATACACACTCCCTAGGTACGAAATTTAAAGGAATATTTCACTTTTATTAAGTATTATTAAAATCACTGCTCCCGAAAAAACTGCAGTTTTTAAAACTTTTTTTTGCATTGATACATGTCCCCTGGGGCAGGACCCGGATCCCCAAACACTTTTTATGACAATAACTTGCATATAAGCCTTTAAAATTAGCACTTTAGATTTCTCCCATAGACTTTTACAGGGTGTTTCGCGGCTTTTTGAATTTGCCGCAAACACCCCAAATTGTTTGCTGTTCGGCGAACGGGCGAACAGGCAATGTTCGAGTCAAACATGAGTTCGAAGCTCATCCCTAAAGGTAAATAGACTGTGCACTTTGCAAAGTGCAGTTGCACTCTGCAAGGGCAAAAGCTCCAGTCCAGAGCTTAGTGAACGAGGAAAAGCTTCACTTTGCAAAAAATACCCAATCAAGCAAGGAAAATGTAAAAAAAATAAATTTTTGCTTGCACATGATTGGATGATGAAAGTCAGCAGAGCTGCTCCTCATTTACTAAGCTCTAAAGCAACTGCTCTTGCAGAGTGCAACTGCACTTTGCAAAGTGCACAGTCTATTTGCCTTTAGTAAATGAACCCCATAGTATATAATTATAATAGCATTTATTCAAAATTTTCAGTTTTCCTATGACATAAAAAAAATTTGATTCAACCGATTCAAAATGTATCAATTTGAACATTTCAAATATAAAAAAAATCTGTAAATTTAAAGAAAATTTGAAAAAGACATAAAACGAATTCCGAATATAGAAATTGAACGAATCAACCCAATTTAACGAAACAAAATAACTAGATTTACGAATCGAAATGCACGTCTATCTCAGGGTCATAAAAGGGACTGGTGACACTTAGGGTACTCAACTATTGCAGGAAGGGGCTCCAGGGTATATGTCTCATATGGAGAAAACAGACTTGTTGGTTTTCTTAAGGCTTGGTGTGACAGACTCACCCGGGACAGAGGCTTTTGGAGGGGACTGAATGCTACCCTCTTGCCTTGCGATCATGGGCCCTGGCATTTGGGGGAATGGTGCTCTTTGTGAGCTGTATGCCTGGGGACCCTGTATATGCCTTATTAGTAGAAAGACTGATTCATACTGTTGGGACATATACTGTAAGGAGATGCTAACGTCATCACCTCCAGCCACCTGTCTGTCTGTTGTCTTCTATAATGTAAATTAGTTTAGTGTGGCTTCTCTGTCACCAATTGTTGTTTGTGCTAATTGATCCTGCAATTGTATGAAGGAGTTCTGTGTTGTACTTATGATAATGTATAATCTACTGTGTGAAGCTCGGTGATGACAACTCTGACATGTAGTGAAATCCTGATTTATCATAACAATGACCAGGCTGCTTTAAGGGATTAGTTAATTAGGTTGTGTTAATTTATGTTCTGGTTACCTCCTCTTAAACTGTATATAAGACTTTATTCTTGTTCTAATAAAGAGTACTTGTTCAGCAATCAGCAAGTATCGTCTTGTTTGATGTTGATAGCGGTTGGAATATCTGATATCTATATCCAGACTGGAAGGAAGCGGTATATGACAAAAGCACTCAAGCGGAGTGTGGGATGTTTCATTACACTTGGCAATTCCTGGTCTCGGTACTGGAACCCAGAAGGCTTTGTAGAGTTTTGGGTGGGATAAAGCCTCCAACACTAGATCCACACTTTTTTGCCAACCAGAATCTACTGGTTTTGTAGCTCTACACAGGCCCATTTAGCTTGAGAGATACTACGACCCAGGGTTCCACCCAGGAGACAAGGTGAGCCAGTGCAGCTGGGATCCGCAGTGTGCGAGTGTGCAGAGGGTTTGAGCAGACTGTCTGAGGAGGAACAGACAGAGACCCTAAGCCTGAATGCCAGGGAAGTGGTGCTGCAATGGATAGCCAGGAGGCTGAATGAGTACTTGTGCCAGAGAGATGCTCAATAACTCCTGTGAGGGTAACTCTGTTGTTTTCTATGAACTTTTCTTTGCATAAAAATGGACAAAACAGCCCTTAAACAAAAATTTGGCAAGTGGGTTGCATCCTTGGAAGTGCCACATTTAAGCTAATAAACACAGCTATCTTAAATATTATATTGCTTTACCAATGCACCCTTCCAGGTGTAGTGAGTCAATATTATATCCTGTCATTTGTGTATATAAAAATATATATATATATATCTTCCTGCTTACAGAACTGCAGGAATGCTGAAATGGAAATCCTTTCAATCCAGACCAGACATAGGACTGAAATTGTAAAATTGTGTTACTTTATTGTTGCCATGACTACTCTTACCCTTGATGATTGACCCTCTGTTTGCTTTTTCTACTTCCAGATTCTTTCTCTGGAATTTACAGTTGCATGCAACTCAAACCAGTCAGTGTGTAAAAAGTAAGGATGTGGTGGTTTTACAGTTTATAGATATCCCAGGTGAAAAGAGATCAAAAATTTTCCCATAAGAAGAATATTTTTCACATATGGTTCAAACAAATGACTGAACAAAGTGTGTGAGACCTCATACAGAAAGGCTATACTCTTGAAAGCTAAATCTATTTCTATTTATCTCTTGAGAGCATCTTCAGAGCTGACACATGACTACATTGCAGCCTCATCTAGAATTCATAAGCCAGTCTTAATTATGAAAAATTAGAAATTTGTAAGAGATCAGGACCTTCAGCTATTCACACATAATATTAGGGGGAATTATTTCCGGAAAAAAAACTGCATTATCTTTTTTTATCTTGTTTTTTTGCATTGAAACAAAAAATTAATGCTTTGGCTTCATATTAGAGGAGGAGGGGCAATTAAAAGTGACAATCCAGGAGAAACCCCAGGATGAGCATTTTAATTCCAAACAGTGTGGAGCAGGCGAGTGCCCTGGAGTTCTTCATCACAGAGCTTTACTGTACATTTATTACTACCCCAAAAGGAAAAAAATGGACCGGATAGATGTGACTCCTGAAGTAAAAGCTAAGCTCAGAATCTGCTATCAGCCCAGGAGGTACCAAAAGCTTCTTCCTGTAAAATAAGCATATTAGGCAGACAGATAAAAGCACAATAGAGTAAATGGAGCTGACATTAACAGCTTAGCAGTTTTAGCTCTGTCATAAACTCCTTATGGATCTGGACATACAAAAACACATATTGCACGCATTTCTGCATGGACTATTTCAAAGACATAATTATCCCACTAAAAGCTTGATCATGTGAATCCCAACATGTAAGAACTGGCACAATTATAGAAGCTTGCATGCTTTGCATATCTATAAACAAAATTTAAAAGCACTTTTAATTAGATAGTGTTTTGTGCTTTAAGCAGGCGGTAATATGAAAAGCTGTTTTAGATAGAAGTTTTCAGATAATTACTGTGTGATCATTTATTTCAGAGGAATCCAAAATAGTTTGTCTAAAGAAAGAGACAAAAATTCCTTCCTTCGCCATCCTATTCAATTGTGTTATAGTGGATGAAGGTTAAAAAAAAGACATTAACCTCTAAACATTTTTATAGATCTGCAATGTGAACTGCAGTTTGAAGGCTTCATATGCCTTTAATGGTTTTATTCTGTGTTTTCCAACAAGATTTGTCAGAGACTCTGGGCATATACAGAGAACAGCAGTCAAATTTTGTTTACAAGATCAACATTTCCAAGCTTGATGGTTGTGTATGTATTAGTGCTTACTTTGTATAGGTTACAAGAGCCTTTGTTACTATATAAAAACATGTTTGATTATTGTTGAGCAGACTTTGGAGCTCATAGCCACAATGAAAGCCTTTAATTAGTATGTAAGGTGTTTCTGCTGCTCCCTTCTAATCACCAGAATTCATATCTTCGAATGGAGCATCAATGGCCTTTTACTAATTGTAGACTACTGATGTTAGAGTTGTCATACGATGGGGGGTTGTAAAACTTAAATGGGAATGCCTCTTTCAAAGACAAGTGTTTAAAGGAACACTAAAGGCAAAAGTTTTTTTCACCTTAATGCATTCTATGCATTAAGGTGAAAAAACATCCGAGTATTTGCACCCCCCCCAGCCCCCGTTTACTTACCTGACCGCTTGAAAGTCCCGCGCCGTGAACGTGCAGGCTTCTCGGTCAGCTTCTCAGGTCATTCATTGGTTGATTGAAAGCAGTGCAGCCATTGGCTCGCGCTGCTGTCAATCACATCCAATGACGCGGAGCACCAGGGGGCGGGGCCGAGTGATACAGTGAGTGGCTATGGCCGCCGGCTGTTACATGGGAGTGTGCCCGCAGGAACTTTCCACCATGCGAGAGAGCTCGCATGAAGGTGTAAAGTTCTTGCGGGGAGGAGCAGATACAGCCGCGGAGGGACCCCAGAAGACCAGGTTCGGGGCCACTCTGTGCAAAACGAGCTGCACAGTGGAGGTAAGTATAACATGTTTGTTATTTAAAAAAAAAAACTTTTTTTCCTTTCGTGTTCCTTTAAGAGGAGGTTTCCCATAAACAAATACAGAGGTAGTTCACATCATATAACATGTAGTCTGATGGTTACCTTTAGTCCATAGAGTGCATACACTCATAAAGGGAGAATCTACAACAGTTCTTGTAGGCCCTTGGATGATCAGGGGTGATCCAGCTACAAACAAATTAATCAGACTGGGTGTAAGAATGTAAGAAGTAATACATTTTTTAAATGCTTGTCAGCTTCTGTGAAGCTCCAGGGCATCTTGGCACACTGAACTGAGGAGACTTTTTATGCCCCAAGACACTTACCCAAATGTGAGTTTGATAGTGTTTGTAGTTCATAAAATATACTACTTTTTAAAACATTTGTGCACCCTGTCTGCTTTTACTGTTTGTCTCTCGAGAAGATTTCCCTTCCCTTTGGGAAGATTACGTCTTACCATGTTTTTTTTGTTTTTTTTACTAAAGCTGGAGAGTGCAAGATTAGACTGACTTTTGCATAGAAACCAACCAGCTTCTAACCTCAGCTTGTTCAATTAAGCGTTGGCAATAAAACCTGGAAGCTGATTGGTTTCTATGCAGCAGTGAGCCTGATTTCCAGCTTTAGTAAATAAACCCCCATGGGTCCCTGGGAAAGGAATTGAAGGAAATACTTACCAATGGATTTTTTTATTTTTTTCTAGTTTTGGATAGTATGGGGGAAGGATTAGAAATACTGTCAGATTTTACTGCTAATCAGGGTTATATTAAAAAGATTTCCCCTCACTTTCAGTCCTGCCATAACAGTTTCACCAGAGAGAAAGTGGTGGAAAATCTGCAATAGTGACACAGAAATAAAAATCTGACAGGGGGTTTAGCTTGCTCCTACTCTACAAAAGAAAAGCACATGTGTCTATGTTGCTGTTGGAAAGTTCCCCTCACATATTGTCTAGTAAAACATTTTCTGTAAGACTAGAAGTAAAAGTAAAGAGATAGAGTTTGGATAATGGTAAAAACCCAACAGCAGTTGTAACTCTTGCTCACGCTATCTAAAACAAAATTTTTTGGTCATGCATACACTTTAATGATTTTCTAATGTATGCAAAAAGAGTTTTGACTTTAGATATAGTTTAAGTGTAAGTGTGAGATGATATCTTCCTAGACATGGCAGACGGTGACTGTAGCCATGGAAATAATTATCTGAACATACCAATGTATAAAGTAAATTTCATCTTTTGTGTTGGAATTTCTTAGCTGATTTCCTATAGTTCTCTACAGTGACTGCAAAGATAACATAGATATAGATTTCATTTCACAGGAGGTTGCAATCATTATAATAGAAACTCTGGAACTTTAGGCAAATTGGCTTAGGCAAGAAACAAGCAGATCTTATGTATTTTGCACCAAACCTTGCAAGCATCCAGTAATCAATTTAAATAACACTGATTTTCTAAACTGATCAATTGAAAATTTGAGTCCAGCCTAATCCAGGAGCCTTGCATATACTGTATATCCATGTGTGAGTGGTTGGTGAACCCCTGGGGGTGGGAGATCCTCCACATCCCCTTACCTTGCCCTACTTACCTCCCCTTTTTTCCCCTTCCTTCTCACATGTAGTGCTTTCTCCCACTTTCTGTGCACAGTCTCTTACTTATTCCACTTGCACTTCCTTTTGGTTAGAGTAGATAAAATAAATTTGTACTTTAATACTAGTTCTAGTCTGTTTCAGCGTATTTTTTACTTTACATTAAAGTATAACTAAAGGCAAATCTTTTTCTTGATTTTGGATAGAGTGGAGAGGGATTAGAACATCTGTCAGTTTTTTTTTTGTTGTCTGTGCCCCAGTTAGGGAGATTCACCTTCTCTATTTATCATGTTTACCATTATCATTAAAAGTGAAAAAGAAAATCCCAAATGTTGGGTTGTCCCTAGAAAAGTAATAGAGGGAAAATCTTCCAATGGGGACACTAGTTCTGGTGACCTGGGGGGCCCAATGGATTCCCTTCATTTGAAGCGATTTCCTCTCACTTTCTGTTTTGGCTATTGGACAAGAAGTGAAGATAAATCTCCCCAATGGGGCACAAATGGCAAAAAATAAATAGTTCTACTTTAATAGACAAACGCAGAAGTCTTCTGCCCTGGACTAGTTTATGATATGGATCATGGGGCTGGAAAGCTGCCAGATTCTCACACCTTCTATAACTGACTCGAGGACCTTGAGTTGACATTTTATTGTGGATCTGAATACATGTATAAGTATGTTTCTGTATTGCTCTTTGTTAAAACTCCAATAAAAACGATTGAGCAAAAAAAGGAAAATTCGAATTAGTTATTTATTGCACTTTGTGCCATTTAAAAAAATAAAATAAACCCTTAGGTATCAATGGACAGTGGCCCATTTATTTCTACCATATACTATCCAAGTGCCACCATGTGTTAGATCAACACTTCAGTGTCATTTGGATTCAATCAACACCCTGCAGTTAACCTATTCCCTTGATGTTTACATTCTCCTAGGCTGTCATTTCTGCTATGTAGTTAAAATGCTGCCATCTGTGCAAGGACAGATCCAGAGCCCATTATAGGCAACCAGTGGGAGAGAGACCTAAATCCCTGCTTTGAAAACTATTCCTGGCTCTGTCTGCTCTGATTTTTTTTGCTGCCGGGACTAGCATATGCCCTTGCTAAGAGGTTGATAGCTATTTCTGCGTGTTTTTTTCCCATATTATTTTTTATATCGCATTTTTGGTAACTTTGCCTGTAAAAACATTAAACAGTAACATATGTTAGCTCATAAATGTTACACTGTTATTATGTTTTGAGGATCTCATAATAGAGATATTTGGCCCCTTTCACACGGAGGTCCGTTCAGGTCCGCCTGTCAGTTTTTTAGGCGGACCTGAAACGGATCCTCCATGCACCCCTATGGAGGCACGGATGTCAGCGGAGACATGTCCGCTGACATCCGCTCCGCCAAAGTGTGACGGAGGAAAACCCTATTTTTCCTTCCGTCGGCGGAGCGGATCGGATGACAACGGACTCTACGGTCCGTCATCATCCGATTCCCCATAGGGGAGAGCGGCGCTCTGACAGGGCGGTCCCTGCACAGTGTGCGGGGACCGCCCAGTCATCCGTCGGCTCAGCGGGGATCAACGGAGCGATCCCCGCTGAGCAAGCGGAGCTTCACGGGGCGGATCTGCACGGATCCGCCCCGTGTGAAAGAGCCCTAATTGTTTACAAGGTACAACTGAATTTGAGACTTTCACCTATCCTAAAGCCTTGTAAATAAATCTGAAATATTCAGCTCTCTGATAAACTACAAAGTAATGCAGCAATCAGAGCACTGGTATTTAAATGGCATTTAAGTTTCAGAGCATCAATGCCCCTCTTCTCCCTCTACTGAGCACCAATGCTCCTTTCCCCCTCTACTGAACACCACCGGGGCATTTTTTTCTCCAATTGACCACTGACTCCGAATGTCAGGCAATTATTTTTCCTCCCTCTGACCACTGATGCCAACATTTTTCCTCTCTTGATTTTTTTATTCTCCCGCTGACCACCGACGTACCCATATTTTCCTCTCATTGACACCAGACACTGGCCACCCTCTCCTTCTGCTGACCAGCAATAAAAGAGGGACTATGACACATACTGTTGACCACTGCACTCTATACATTGTGTTGTACATAACAAAGTGCTTACTGCTGTACCATACTCAACAGTTGTCTTAACAGCTGCTGGTTGCAAGTTGATTCCAACTATTTTAATGAAGTTCTTCTTTAAGGTAGTCACAGACAAAGTGTTAGTTCTTTGTCCATATTCTATTCTTTATTTATTTTTTTAAATGATCCTTTATGTGTGTCTGTGAAACTCTCACTTGTGGTACAGTAGTTAGCTAGTATTTTGGAGGAGCAAAGACTGCAGTATATGTGTGCAATGTGTACTGCAGGTAGGCTCAGACCATATTTAACCATGTTCTTTTAGGCCACGCCCAATAGCCAATGCAATTTAGCCACACCCACCATGCTTTTTTTTCCTTACAATGCTGTCTCTCCTTCTTAACTTCTGATGTGGAAAGGTACGTATTAGGTATCACCAGTCTAAATACAGAGCTTGTTAGGCCTGTGTTTGACCATGTGGCACGTGGGGACAGTTAACTGAATTCTGTGGAGAACAGACCTGGATAGCATTGATGACATGTACATGCAAATGTGCTCCTTGCACAACTTTATCTATCATTCTGTTCAATCAATGGCTATTAGGCTACCAACTTTCTGATATGTTTGCACTCCGTACAAGGATTGATACTAGGCATTGTGGGTTTAATGCAATAAATATGCTATAAAATTTTGCCATTTGTGGACACCTTGAAGCACAGTATACATGGGCATTTTTTAATCTTGTAAATGCTTTGCTGAAAAAATAGGATTTTTGTACTCACCGTAAAATCCATTTCTCTGACGTCCATGGACTGACACAGCTGGATACTGTAAACGTGTGGGTATATGTCCCTGCTCGCAGGAGAAGATCTAGGCAGAATGTTAGATTGTTAGAAACATACATTCTACAACAAACCAGAGCTGAACAGCCCCGCCCAGGGGGGAAGTCCCTCCGGACATTACCCTCTCACCTGCAGCTAGAAGCCTCAGTTCGTAACAAAGCAGTACAAACCTCAAAAGGAAGGGTGGGTGCTGTGTCAGTCCATGGACTTCAGAGAAATGGATTTTACGGTGAGTACAAAAATCCTATTTTCTCTTATCGTCCATGGACTGACACAGCTGGATACTGTAAACGTGTGGGACGTCCCAAAGCAGTATCAGAAGGGTGGGAGCAGTAGTAAAGGAACAACCAAAACTTCACTCCAAACAAGCAGAGCTCCTCAACGGAGGAGTTGCAACATTAAACAGCAGCCTGCAATACTTTGCGGCCGAAGGAAGCATCCGAAGATGCAGCCACATCAACCTTATAAAATTTTGAAAAGGTATGAACGGACGACGCTTGATGTCAGAAGGCCCAGGAAGCACCAATTGCCTTGGTGGAATGCGCCGCAACCGGAAAGGGAGGCGCCCGCCCCTTAAGGGCATAGGCCTGTATGGCGGTCTGCCTGATCCACCTAGAGACGGTGGTAGACGACACCGCTCGGCCCTGTTTTGGACCAGAGACAGACTTCCGAATGGAAACAGTAGCAGACAGGTACACCCGTAAAGCTTGTACCCATCTTAATGTATGAAGTGCAAACTCTCAGGGATGTGATGGGTGAGGACACAAGGACGGAAGAACAATGTCCTCCTTAAGGTGAAATGCCGAGACAATCTTTTGAAAAGAAGGACGGTCGTGGGCGCAACACCGCCATATCCTTATGGAGGACCAAGTAAGGTAACTTGCAGGACAAGGCCACCAACTCAGACACCGGTCTAACCGAAGCAATGGCCACTAAGAAGGCCACCTTCCGGGATGAGGTCAAGAGAGGAATCTCTCTGATATTCTCAAAGGGATGTTCTTGGAGAACCGAGATGCATCAAATTCAGATCCCAAGTAGGGAGAGGAGGCTTGACAGGGGGGATCACATGGCGAACCCCCTGCACAAAAGGTGCTAATCAAGGAATGGCCCGGTAGCGGTCATTGAAAAAGACAGCCCGGGCCGAAATCCGACCCTCAAAGAGGTATGCAAGGCCAGCTTTTGGGTCACACCACGCTGTAAGAACAGCAAAATCTTGGGAACGGAAAACATCCGAGGATGCCACCCAAGTTTCTCGCACATAGTGATGTAAGCCTTCCAGGTACGGTGAGATATCTTTCTGGAGGAAGATTCCCGTGTCAACAACATAGAAGAGATGACCGAATACGAGAGAACTCGGTCCTTCAGCACCTGGCTTTAAACAGCCATGCCATTAAAGCCAAGGACTGTAAAGCAGGATGAAGTATGGGATCATGAGACAGAAGGTCCACCCCAATAGGCAGTCGCCAAGGAACATCTGCGACTAGCTGAAGTAGATCAGCGTACCAATGTCGCCGTTCCGGAGCAATGAGGATCACCGGAATGGCCTCAGCCCCTACTCTGCGAAGCAGGCGAGGCAACAACAGTAGCGGAGGGTAAGCATATATCAGGCGATACTGCCAACACGGGCTTCCAACGCGTCTGACGCGTCCGCCCAGGGGTCCCTGGACCTGGCCACGATCTTGCCACCTTGCGAGTGAGTCGAGAGGCCATAAGGTCCACTTCCGGTGCCCCACCTACAGTAAAGAAGGTGGAAACACCTCTGGATGCAAGGACCCTTCCCCTGCAATGCACACGGCCGACAGGACCGTGTTGCAGTGAGATGTATGAAAATCTCAAAGAGACTCCGCAATGTATCGGAGAAGAGAGGCCCCGGTGTACAGGGTGCCTCAACTGTTGGCCAATAAAGGCAACTTGACAGAACTTCCCTAGAAACTCGGTCAGAGGACCAGTACCTCAGCCTTCACAGGTGGCGCAAACCCACCCCAGGCACAGAGACCCTAAAGGCTAAAGCAGTTGCAGTGCACCTGCTAGTTGACTGATGGATGAAGCAGAGGCTTTTGCCCAGTCATTGAGCTACAAAAACGCCAGAGACGCAGCCACTAACGGGCGTAACGCTAACCTCAGCCTGGCGAACACAGTCCAAGCCAGCACTTCTGATCACCACTGAAAGCAGGTGGAAAGTGGTACCCCTGAAACCAGGGATCCTTGTGACAATGCTCCATCCAGCAGCTACCCATGGATAAGTGCTGATTGTACAAACACATAGTTTATACTATGTATTGCGTCAAATGCGCAATAGAGTGTGGGAGGAAACGCACCCAGCCACAAAGAGCATAATACAACCACATACGGCGTATGCAGTTTAGTATGTGTGGATAAACCTATTAAACACGTTTATACTGTGCCAGCGTAGAAGGTGCGCATATCATCGGGGCTTGGACGTAAACCAGCCACGCAGATTGCGTACACAACCGTGTAGGTATGTTAGCCTGCGAATAAACAAATTGCACATGTTTATACTGTGCATAGCGTTGAAAATGCGCACACCATTGGAACGCAGGGGAGAAACCTGAGCACCCGGATGAAACCCATGCAGACTGCATATGCATACCGTGTAGGTATTATAGTATGTGTGCTAAACATTTTGCACAAGCCCATGTGTGCATAGCACCGAAGGCGCGCACACCGTTGGCGCGTGGGAGGAACCGAAGTACCCTACGCATACCCAGAGAATGCAATACCTACAACTACTGTGAATGTATTTAGTGTTGTGTATAAACATAATGTGTATGTTTACACCGTGTATTGCACCAAAGGCACGCATGTCATGTAGCGTGGGCGGAGACCCGGAGGAAACCCACGCAGACTGCACAGACATACCGGGTAGGTATGTTAGTATGTGGATATCCAATCGCACAAATTTAGACTGTGCATAGCACCGAAGCGCCCATACCAATGGAGTGTGGGAGGGAACCGGAGTACCCGGAGGAAACCCACACAGACTGCATACACATACCGTGTAGGTATTATAGCATGCGTGATAAACATTCAACATGTTTAACTGTGCAGAAGGCCAAAGGCGCACATACCGTCAGCGCGTGGGAGGAAACCGGAACACCCGGAAGAACCCCACGCAGACAGCACACTTATACCGTGTAGGAATGATAGCATGTGAATAAACATATTGCACATGTTTATGCTGTGCATTTCCATTGGAGCGTGGGGGGAAACCGGAGTACCCGGAGGAACCCCACGCAAGCAGTATACTCATACTGTAAACATGTATAGTATGTGCAATAAACATATTGAACATGTCTATACTGTGCAAAGAGCCGAAGCGCACATACCATGAGAGCGCGGGAGGACACCGGAGCCTCCGGCGGAAACCCGCGCTGACCCAAAGAGTATAATACATACATATACTGTGAATGTATCTGGAGTCGTGCATAAACATATTTTGTACGCTTATATCATGTATGGCACTGAAACACATCATTGGAACGTGGGGGGACACCCACGCAGACACAGAGACCAATAACACATACATACACTGTGAATGTATGCAGTGTAGAGGTATAGAATGAGTTTAAATTATGGCACAGAGGCGCATAATCTTCTCTGTATCATTCCAACCTGCTTGACTGTGCTGCCGAAGCAGCATACAGGTAACCTCTGACCCTCAGACCACGTGTCTGTCAGAGCTGAAAGCGTTCCCCAGGAAATGGCGGGAAATGTTGCCTCAGGATATCACACAGAAGGCTCACAGGGACTAGAGACATAAATTAATAAAGTCCTCCCCCCCACCATGCTGCACCGACCAGGGGGAGGGAAACACTGTGTACCACTGTATCATCCATGCTGCTCTTGACGCAGCATGTAAGGAAAACAGCGAGGAAGCTGTGTAAAAGAAAGGCTTGAAGGAACCAAGGGAGACAGCGTCCCTGAGGTACCTCAGCCACAGCAATTCCAGCTTGAGAGTGTTCCTCACATCATCAATGAGATCACTTACAACGCCCTGTCATTCACTGACACAGAACTGGAGTCTTCCTCACAAGGGAATGTCCTGTTCATAAACATTAAATATTCAGAGCTAGGGTCCAGAGCACAGTAGCTAGGCCCATATCTGAATCAGAGCACTCCTACACTAAAGATTTTTGTGGGGAGAGGGGGCTTATGGCTCCCTTTGCTCGCACACCGCTTCCATTCTGACAGGAATGATTCCAGGACTGCTGACAACTGGTCCATAAGGACCGCAGGTGCAGGAAACATATGAACATGTTTAACTGTGCAGCACTGCCAGTTGCCCCAGACAAGTGTGGAGAGCAGGTGTATCAGACTCCATAACGCCACCCTCTGAGACCTTATACACTATACAGTGAATATACAGTCCACCCACTGGCTATGCTGAGGCTGAGGAGGGGATACCCGGAGGACTCACCAACCCTTAAGGACCGCTCAGTCCTGCTGAAGCGCGCTGTGAGCCTGAGGAGAGTGAAGAATCTGTGAGGAGATTGTGAGGAGATTCGCGCCGCAGCGCCGCCGCTAGAGGCCGAAACCGAAAATAAATGCGCGGCGGCCACAAGAAAAATGGCCACTGGCCGCAGCTATAACTGCGCCATTGAATCACCCAAGATGGCCGCCGGGCGCGCAATTCAAGCTCTAATGCACGCTAATGGCGCACGTAATAACCACCCCAAACAGCGCTAATGGCGCACGCAATAAACACCTCACACACCAGAAAAAACTGCCTCTCTCTCCAGAACCCACTACAGACATGAGCGCCCAGCCAGGTCAGAGTGACCCCCAAGCACCCCACAGCACAGCACCAGTACAGGGTGCAGAGAGCAGCATAACAGGGGGGAGACCGGGAGAAACCCCCCATATCAAAAAACACAGCCAGCATGTACTCACCTGCAGTAGGAGAGACTACTTACCCGTCCCTTTCAGGGACCCACTGGCTTGTTTCAGACAGACCTATCAAAGAGCAGTACTGCGTAGCTGTCGGCCCGGTCCACCGCGAGAGATACAGTCAGTCAGGTACTGTTCAATCTTGAGGGTACCGCGGGAGCATGAAAGCAACACGGTCACCCCTGGAGTCATGGGGAATGTCGTGAGCTGAGTCTCACGCACACAAGACGAGGATCAGCACGCTCGATGGTCTGTTGCCCAGCCGACTGTTGATTGAAGGTCTCAAAAATAAAATAATACAATTCCCAAAGGAATAAAATTTAAAAGCAAAATCTTCCAGGAGACTGGCTCCTGAGAGAGCCACGTCTTCTCCTTCTTCTAGGCAGAAAAAAACTGAGGCTTCTAGCTGCAGGTGGGAGGGTAATGTCCGGAGGGACCGCCCCCCTGGGCGGGGCTGTTCAGCTCTGGTTTGTTCTAGAATGTATGTTTCTAACAATCTAACATTCTGCCTAGATCTTCTCCTGCAAGCAGGGACATATACCCACACGTTTACAGTATGCAGCTGTGTCAGTCCATGGACGATAAGAGAAAAAAGAGTATCATGTTAGTAATCATGTAAACATATAAGCAATATTTTTTTCCTGAAAAGGAGTGGAGCACTGCTTCAAAACCTGTAATTTTTAAAAGTTGAATAAATCTGAACATGTTATAATCAGAGCATAGCTTTCTGGGTGAGATGAGAGTGTATGAGATGTGAGACTCATTGTACAGCACACCTGTTACTGACCAGAGTTTTCTCGCTGCCCATGTGACAACACTAAAGATACCATTCATAGAGACGTGCTATGTCTTAACAAGGCCATATTGCTGCTTAATCCTTTTGTACAAGATTGTTTATTTATTATTACAAAAGCAGCTCCACTGTTAAGATCATACTTCGATACAACTTTGTCAAACCTCTTTTGACCTACCAGAGCCGAAATTCTCCATCAACACAGTGGGGTTCTTTTGATACAGTGCCTTGTAAAAGTATTCACCCCCCTTTGCTTTTTAAGTAAGGGACAATGTTGTTGAGAAGTACAAGTCAGGGTTAGGTTATAAAAAAATATCCAAATCTTAGATGATCCCTAGGAGCACCATCAAAACTATCATAGCCAAATGGAAAGAACATGGCACAACAGCAAACCTGCTATGAGACGGCCGCACACCAAAATTCACGGACCAGGCAAAGAGGGCATTAATCAGGGAGGCAGCACAGAGACCTAAGGTAACCCTGGAGGAGCTGCAGAGTTCCAAAGCAGAGATTGGAGTATCTGTACATAGGATGACAATAAGCCGTACGCTCCATAGAGTTGGGCAATATGGCAGAGTGGCCAGAATAACAAAAAAAAACGAAAATGGCACGTTTTGAGTTTTCGAAAAGGCATGTGGGAGACTCCCAAAATGTATGGAGGAAGGTGCTCTGGTCTGATGAGACTAAAATTTTACTTTTTGGCCATCAAAGAAAATGCTATGTCTGGCGCAAACCCAACACATCACATCACCCAAAGAACACCAGCAGTCGGGACTGTTAAACTGGTCAGAGTTGAGCGAAAGATGGATGGTGCTAAAAACAGGGATATTCTTGAGCAAAACCTGTACCACTCTGTGTGTGATTTGAGGCTAGGACGGAGGTTCACCCTCCAGCAGGACAATGACCCCAAACACACTGATAAAGCAACACTTGAGTTGTTTAAGGGGAAACATGTAAATGTGCTGGAATGGCCTAGTCAAAGCCCAGACCTCAATCCAATAGAAAATCTGTGGTCAGACTTAAAGATTGCTGTTCACAAGTGCAAACCATCCAACTTGAAGGAGCTGGAGCAGGTTTGCAAGGAGGAATGGGAAAAATCCCAGTGGTAAAGATGTGGCAAGCTTATAGCCACAAAAGGTGGCTCTACAAAGTATTGACTTTAGGGGGGTGAAAAGTTATGCACATTGACTTTTTCTGTTATTTTGTCCTATTTGTTGTTTGCTTCACAATAAAAAAAAAACATCTTCAAAGTTGTCCACTTAACCACTTCCCTACCCAGCCATAGACAAATGACGTCCACAGATGGGATCTCCCATCCTGGGTGGACGTCATATGACGTCCTCGGCTTTGTAGGGGGATATCTGAATGATGCCTGCAGCTAGAGGCATCATTCAGATATCCTTTTAAAGTGCCGGCGATTCTGTGCACCATAAGAATGATCATAGCGGCGGTTCTGCCGCTTGATCGTTCTTATAGGCGGCGGGAGGGGACACCCCCCCTCCCGCCGCCATCCGGTGCTTCTCCGGGCTCTCCCGTGCGATCGGGGACCCGGAGCGAATCTTCCGGCGTCGTTGGTGGGGTCACGTGATGAGCATAGAGATGACTGGTGACCAGATGGTCACCAGTCATCTCTATGATCGTCGGAGGCCCGGGCGCGATGTGATGACGTCACGCCCGGGTCCTCAAATGTAAACAAAGCCGCCATTGCGGCTGTAAGTATGAAATCAGTGAAAAAATTTTCACTGATCTCATGCTTTCCAGCCTGGAGGAGAGATGTGGGGTCTTATTGACCCCGCATCTCTCAATAAAGAGAACCTGTCACACACATTCCTATTACAAGGGATGTTTACATTCCTTGTAATAGGAATAAAAGTGATCAAAAAAAAAAAAAAAAAGTAAAGTCATTGTAAATAAATAAATAAATAAGTAAAATAAATAAATAAATAAAAAAAAAAAAAATTAAAACGCCCCTGTCCCCGGTAGCTCGCGATCAGAAGCGAATGCACACGTAAGTCGCCCACATATGTAAACGCCGTTCAAACCACGCATGTGAGATATCGCCACGTGCGTTAGAGCGCGTGCAACAATTCTAGCACTAGACCTCCTCTGTAATTCTAACCTGGTAACCTGTAAAAAAAATTAAAGCGTCGCCTATGGAGATTTTTAAGTACCGAAGTTTGACGCCATTCCATGAGTGTGCGCAATTTTAAAGCGTGACATGTTAGGTATCTATTTACTCGGCGTAACATTATCTTTCATATGTTCCCAAAAAATTGGGCTAACTTTACTGTTTTGTTATTTTTTAATTCATGAAACCATTTTTTTTTTCAAAAAAGGCGTTTGAAAAATTATTGCGCAAATATTGTGCAAGAAAAAACATTGCAATGACCGTCATTTTATTCCCTAGGGTGTCTGCTAAAAAAACATATATAATGTTTGGGGGTTCTGAGTAATTTTCTAGCAAAAGAATGATGATTTGTACATGTTGAAGAGAAGTGCCAAAATAGGCCCGGTATTGAATAGGTACAAAAAGCCCTGTATTGAAGTGGTTAAGGACCTTGCCTGTTTTTCAGATTCGGTGTTTACAAGTATAAAACAGTTTTTTTTGCTAGAAAATTACTTAGAACCCCCAAACATTATATATTGTTTTTTTTCTAACATCCTAGAGAATAGATTAGCGGTCATTGCAATACTTTTTGTCACATCGTATTTGCGCAGCGGTCTTACAAGCGCACTTTTTTGGGAAAAAATTGACTTTTTTGAATTAAAAAATAAGACAACAGTAAAGTTAGCCCAATTTTTTTTTCAATCGTGAAAGATAATGTTACGCCAAGTAAATTGATACCCAACATGTCACACTTCAAAATTGCGCCCGCTCGTGGAATGGCGTCAAACTTTTACCCTTAAAAATCTCCATAGGTGATGTTTAAAAAATTCTACAGGTTGCATCTTTTGAGTTACAGAGAAGGTCTAGGGCTAGAATTATTGCTCTCGCTCTAACGATTGCGAGGATACCTCACATGTGTGGTTTGAGCACTGTTTTCATATGCGGGCGCTACTCACGTATGCGTTCGCTTCTGCGCGCGAGCTCGTCGGGACGGGGCGCTTTAAAAAAAAATTTGGGGGTTTTCTTATTTATTTTACTTGATTCTATTTATTTTTACACTGTTTTAAAAAAAAAATGGATCACTTTTATTCCTATTACAAGGAATGTAAACATCCCTTGTAATAGAAAAAAGCATGACAGGTCCTCTTAAATATGAGATCTGGGGTCAAAAAGACCTCAGATCTCATATTTACACTAAAATGCAATAAAAAAAAAAATGTCATTTGAAAAAATGACAAAAAAAATGTCCCTTTAAGACGTATGGGCGGAGCTGACGTTTTGACGTCAGCGCTGCCCTGCTATGGTATGGAGACAAGTGGGGGCCATCTTCCCCTCACTCGTATCCATACCACAGAGAGAGAAGGACCCGATCTCCTCCGCCGCTACCGACGGCTCCGGTAAGCGGCGGAGGGCGCGGGAGAGCGGCGGGAGGGGGGCCCCTCTCCCGCCGCCGATAACAGTGATCTTGCGGCGAATCCGCCGCCGAGACCACCATTATCGTAAACAGGACCGCTCACTGAAGAGATGGATGGCAGCAGCTGCTGCCGTTACCGAGATATCTGTCTTTAAAAAAATGACGTATATATACAGTGAGCGGTCCTTAAGTGGTTAAATTAAATTATGCAAATCCTCAAACTATCCATGTTAATTCCAGGTCGTGAGGCAACAAAACACGGAAAATGCCAAGGGGGGTGAATACTTTTGCAAGGCACTGTTCATGTGTTTCAGAAAGTAAAGCAATCAGTATTAAAACCTCACATCTAGCATTTTCAAAATAAGAGTCATGCTTGTTGTACATGGTACTCTTTAAGCCCCGTACACACGGTCGGACTTTTGGCCAACAAACTTCATTTTGAGCAAGTTGGACCAACAATCCGACCGTGTGTACGCCCCATCGGACAAACTTTTTTTGCTTTTTTCTTGTTTTCATCGGACAAAAGTTGGGTCTGCAAACGGACAAACTTTTGCCCAACAAAAGTCAGATGGAGCAAAGTCCGACCGTGTGTACAGAAAACCATCGGACTTTTGTCCGATGGACAAAACAAATAATGTTAAAATCAACCAACAATAGCAGAAGTTGACCAAAGGGTGGCGGTAAAGAGCAGAAAAAGCAGAAAAACCACGTGATGTTGCAAAAAGTTTTGAGAAAGTTTGCAGAAAAGTCAGAGCGTGTGTATGCTATGGGTGTTCCCGACCAACTCCGTTCGGACAAAAAAACACGGAAAAGTCAGATGGAAGTCCGACCGTGTGTACGAGGCTTAAGACTCTGGTGCATGAGGAGAGCTATGATGTAATCGGTATTGCTGAAACTTGGCTTCATTCCTCACACGACTGGGCTATTAATATTCCGGGCTATGCACTCTTTCGGAAAGACAGGGTAAAAAGGAAGGGTGGAGGGGTCTGTCTCTATGTGAGAAGTGATCTCAAAGCGAGTGTGAAAGAGGACCTGGTGGATGGAGAGTGTGATGAGTCTGAAGCATTATGGGTAGGACTGCATACAGATGTGCGTAGTTCAAAGCTAATCATTGGAGTTTGTTATAGACCACCCAATGTTAATGAGGAGTTAGAGACTCAGCTCCTTGCACAGATGGAAAGGGCTGCAAGGGCTGGGACGGTGATAATAATGGGGGATTTTAACTACCCAGAAATTGACTGGAGTAATGGAACTGCTGGGACAGTTAAAGGGCAAAAATTTATAAACCTATTGCAGGACAATTTTATGGTCCAGTTTATTGAGGCCCCAACTAGGAATGATGCTCTGTTGGACCTGGTAATCTCAAACCATGCAGAGCGTATTACTAATGTTCAGATAAAGGAACACCTGGGTAGCAGTGACCATAACATGATTTCATTTGATGTTAGTTGTAAGCAAAAATCACATACAGGAAAGATAAAAACACTTAATTTCAAGAGAGCAAATTTTCCAAGGATGAGTGCTGCTCTCCAGGACTTAGGCTGGGAAGGAATATTGGCATCAATGGGCACAGAACAGAAATGGGAATTCTTCAAAAAGACTGTTTGGGAACTCACTGCAAAGTATATTCCCATGGGCAATAAGTTTAAAAGGCTAAAAATAAAACCTATGTGGCTCACTGACAAAGTTAAAAAAGCTATAAACTATAAGAAAAGAGCTTTTAAAAAATATAAAAATGAGGGAACACTAGTGTCATTTAAATGTTACAAAGAATATAACAGGATATGTAAAAAGGAAATCAAGGATGCAAAAATTCAAAACGAACGACAGATTGCAAAAGATAGTAGGACAAACCCCAAAAAATTCTTCAAATATATTAATAGTAAAAAGGTCAAGTCTGAGCATGTAGGCCCTTTACAAAATAATCTAGAGTGGGTGACTGGGGACAAAGAGAAGGCTAATTTATTAAATACTTTCTTCAGTTCTGTGTATACAAAGGAGCATGGGGGAGCTCATGTCCAAAATGGGGGTGGTAGTGACACAGCCCCAAATCCACAATGGCTCAAAAGTGATATGGTCCAGAAATATTTAGATGGAATAAAGGTGGATAAAGCACCTGGACCAGATGGCATACACCCACGGATCCTAAAAGAATTGAGCTCTGTAATTTCAAAGCCATTGTATTTAATTTTTAGGGACTCATTAATGACAGGAATAGTACCACTGGATTGGCGCAGGGCCAATGTGGTGCCTATATTTAAAAAGGGAATTAAGTGTTTACCAAGTAACTATAGACCTGTTAGTTTAACTTCTATAGTTGGGAAAATACTGGAGAGATTAATAAAAGACCACATAGATGAGTTCTTGCTGGAAAAAAACTATTTAAGCAACAGACAGCATGGATTCATGAAAGACAGAAGTTGTCAAACAAACCTGATTTCTTTTTATGATGAGGTAAGTAAGACCTTGGACAGAGGGGTGGCAGTGGACGTGGTATACTTGGATTTTGCAAAAGCGTTCGATACAGTTCCCCACACACGGCTCATGTGTAAGGTAAAGTCTACAGGATTGGAAATATCAGTTTGTAAATGGATAGAAAACTGGCTAAAAGACAGAATTCAGAGAGTAGTGGTTAATGATTCTTACTCTGAATGGTCCAAGGTTATCAGTGGTGTACCCCAAGGTTCAGTGCTGGGACCCTTACTTTTTAATATGTTTATAAATGATATTGGGTCTGAGATCAAAAGTAACATTTCTGTCTTTGCAGATGACACCAAGCTATGCAGTGGAATAACGTCCTTACAGGATGTCGCCAATTTACAAGCCGACCTCAATGCTCTGTCTAATTGGGCGACTATGTGGCAGATGAGGTTTAATGTTGATAAATGTAAAGTTATGCACTTGGGGGCTAATAATATGAATGCATCATACATACTAGGGGGAGTACAACTGGGGGGATCCGTAGTGAAGAAGGATCTGGGGGTTTTGGTAGATCATAAGCTCAATAATGGCATGCAATGCCAAGCTGCGGTTTCCAAAGCGAGCAAAGTCCTTTCTTGTATTAAGAGAGGTATGGTCTCCAGAGAGAGAGATATCATTTTGCCCCTGTTCAAATCATTAGTAAGACCTCATCTGGAATATGCAGTTCAGTTTTGGGCCCCAGTTCTCAAAAAGGATATTGGGGAACTGGAGAAAGTGCAGAGAAGGGCAACCAAACTGATAAGAGGCATGGAGGAGCTCAGCTATGAGGAGAGATTAGAGGAACTGAATTTATTCTCTCTTGAGAAGAGGAGATTAAGGGGGGATATGATCAACATGTACAAATATATAAGGGGTCCATATAGTGAACTTGGTGTTCAGTTATTCACTTTACGGTCAACACAAAGGACAAGGGGGCACTCTTTGCGTCTAGAGGAAAAGAGATTTCACCTCCAAATACGGAAAGGTTTTTTCACAGTAAGAGCTGTGAAAATGTGGAATAGACTCCCTGCAGAGGTGGTTCTGGCCAGCTCAGTAGATTGCTTTAAGAAGGGCCTGGATTCTTTCTTAAATGTACATAATATAACTGGGTACTGACATTTATAGGTAAAGTTGATCCAGGGAATATCCGATTGCCTCTCGGGGGATCAGGAAGGAATTTTTTCCCCTGCTGTAGCAAATTGGATAATGCTCTTCTGGGTTTTTTTGCCTTCCTCTGGATCAACTGTGGGTATAGAATTGGGTATATGGGAGTGTACGATATATGTTTATTTTTATTTTTTTATTTTTATTTTTTACGGTTGAACTGGATGGACTTGTGTCTTTTTTCAACCTGACTAACTATGTAACTATGTAACTATGTAACTACAAAAAGCTAAGTAGTCTGTGGGTTTGATTTAGTAAAACTGGAGAGTGCTAAATCTGGTGCAGCTGCGCATGGTAGCCAATCAGCTTTTAACTTCAGCTTGTTTAATTTGCTTTGTTATACACAAATACCTAGAAGCTGATTGGCATATGCAGAGCTGTACCAGATTTTGTTTTTAGTAAATCAACCCCTATGCATTTAACAGAGAACTTACACTCCTGTTTAATACATAGTTTATTATAGTGATGATGAACTAAACTGCATAAGAGGCTGGCTGTTGTTTAGTATAAATATATAGGTTTATCACACTGTCAACAGAGCTTTTAATCTAATAATATTAACATGCCAGCAGTGATTCATCAAGGTCCATTAAGACGTGATGGCACTGTTCATTCATTCCAGCTATAGATCTTATTTTAATCAGTGGGAGTTATGGGCAGTTGATCAGACTCATCTTGAAGGACCACCAATAAATAATTTCTGGAAAGCTTTGTAAATCACTAAACACTACCTAAGCAGTATTTAAAATGGACACATGGTAAAGTCCTTAATAATTCCCTTTATAACATTACAAAAACGGCCGCATACGTCTAATATGTCTGAAATTCTGACATCCAGACCAGCACAACTGAAAGCCAGCAGCAGCAGGAGCTCCTCACATTCTTCTATATTCAGCCCAACATAGCTAAAGACGATACGTAAACATATTTATTGTCAGGGTATCAGGATCTGAATGATATAATATTTGCATATTGTCTGTGCCCAGTTTTAAAGAAAAGTTGATAACAGTGTTTAGACCAAACATTTCAGAAGCTCCTTGTTTTAAAACAATACCCTGATCTGCATTTGGACAGAAGAAGTGAAGAGAGGGACTATCAGTTTCCAAGACTTCATAATACCAGCAATGATATTCCTTCTTTCGTTATGACAAGTTATTTTCCCTGACAGTCTCAATCACAGGTTTTATTTCTTGCAGGAATTCTTACAGAAATAAAAACACCACAAAGTGATTCAGCTACCAGTGAAGGCACAAAATACCCATAGTCAGGAAATGGTTAAGGGTTTCACCACACACATGCACACACACTCCCCAAGAGTCACCAAAGAGAAAGTAGGGCACTGCAGTACATGCTGAAATATATAATCTGTATGGCTGTTCTGATGTGTCCATGTAAACTGTCACAATTACAGGAAAAGCAATGATTTACTACACATGCCAACTCCTTGGTTTGACATTGAAAAATGTTTGAGGATTGAAATGTGTTGAAATATGCCCTGGTGATGAGTAAATAATCTGATGGCTTCTTGGCCATCTATCATAGCATGTACAATACAATCTAGTCAGTCAAAAATGTAATACAAACACAAATTAAAATCAGTCACTAGGTATAAACTATAAAGCATAATAGTATAGTAGTAAAAAAAAGTATAATAAGTATGAATTATGCATATCAAAAGCAAAACAAAAAGACAAAAGAAGATGCATGAAATTATGGGGGTTATTTACGAAAGGCAAATCCACTTTGCACTACAAGTGCAAACTACAAGGCTGCTGGGAAATGTGAAAATCACTGGAGTAGTCAGGGCTACTACAGTGATAGCTGCCATCATCCAAGTTGTAACGGCACCTCAAGTATGAAAGGGGTCAACACCGTTAGGATAGTCCCTTTCCAACCACACGACAGCCACCAGACCCTCCAACCAGCCGAATAAGACCCCATACGAACGATTCTCCCCCCAGATACGAGACAACGCTCTGTATTCAAGTTCCAAAAACAGGGAATGACTTTATTTTCAAAACACATGATAACACATTTCTCTTCAAAACCCTCCCCTCCCATCCTTTGGGGAACAGGGCGGGTTAAACTGTCCAATGACAATGGTGATACAGGTCAGGTGTGTTCAAACTTCTCCTTTGATAAACAGTCTTAGGCAGGAGGGGTGATTCCCCCCCTCCTCACAGAAGACACTTCAACATCCCATAATATGCAGCCAGACGGTTGACCAGCTCCAATCCACATTGTCACAGTAGCAGACTTAATTCATAATAGACAATAGAATGCAAATAACCTTAACTCCTCACCGCAATGATTACACAACCCCCCCCCCCTCACAGTACACATTCAATCTAGATACAATGTATGTGCAGCTTGAATATGGCCATCATAGGCCATATTGGGGTTTTCATTCACCCTGTGCCCCTAATAGAGACACAGGGTGATTGACACATAAGAGCCATTGGGGGAGCTGAAGCAAGGGTATCTCATACTTTCTAAGCGATTCTGAGTCCCCCGGGCCTTCCCGGTACATCTCTCCCCTTTCGGCAGGAGACTAACACAGGAGGCGACCCCAGACGGGTTGACTCCGAAGTTAGTCCATAGGTCCCTTCTTCTAATGCCGGTATCCACACAGTACCCCAAATAAATTGCTCCAAACAGAGCATTACTTACCCAGCCAACCTCTGCCTCTCTCAGAGAATATACCCGCCGCTGGGGAGAGGCCTGGACTGGCCCTTCTCCCTGGAGTCCTTTCAGACGCTGGAGAGAAGACAGGGTGACTGGGCTCAGTCCGTCATGCTGTTGGGGATCTGGGTCGACTGCCCGGCATCCCTGGGGTATACAAGTGGAGACTGAAGTCCCATCCACTTGTGGTAGGTGAAAATCCCAGAGTGCTTGCAAAGCAAGGCTGACATCCTCCTGTCCCAGTGTCACACCATTTTCTGGGGTTGTGTCAGTGAGGACCGAAGTCCCATCCAGTACCACAGGAACTCCCTCTTCTGTTAGTTGAGAGCAGAGGCCCGTGGCACTCGGCTCTGTTGCCAGCTCTTCTGCTGGGTTGCTGTGAGTGGAGACCGCAGTCCCATCCACCGATATCCGCTCAAGTGGCAGTTGTGTGCAGCGGCCAGTAGCATTCTGCCCTGCTGCCAGTGATTCAGCTGGGGGTAAAAGCTTTACCACCTCAGCTTGTTGCTGGAGAGAGTGGCCAACTGCCCCGGCTCCCTGAAACTCCACAGTTGTTTCCGGTGCTGGGCAGAGGTTGCTATCACTCTGCCCGGTTGCCAGCACTTCTGCTGGGGACTCCACACCATCTGCTCTGGTTAACTGTTGGGGAGGGAAAATGGCTGCTTCTCCTCCCTGCATCTCCGAAATCCACTCGGAAAGAGGAACCATCACCTTCTCAACTCGGGCCTCCAAAACTGCCACGGGTGTAGAGCAGGGGTCTGTAATACTTTGTCCTGCTGCCAGTACTTGGGCAGGCGATGCATAATCTATAACATCCTCTGAACAGTCCCTTAAGTCCATACCTTCTGTAATCAGTGGCTGGGGAGATGAGCCAACTGCCCTAGCTCCCTGGAACTCCACATCATCCACTTCGGCTTTAGGGATGGCAATCTTCAGCTTTTCCACTGCCGGTTCTTCAGCCAGGATTTCATAGTTGTCAACTGGTATTTCCTGATAGTCCCAGGCACAGGTAGCCCCACCCTGCTGCTGAACAGATTCTAGCAGCTGTCTGTAAGCGATTTCCAGCTCCCATTCCTGAACGGCCAGAAACTCCAAATCTTCCTCTGCCCAGTGCCCTTCCGAGACATTCAGTTTTCGCTCTCTGTGCTCCATTATTTCCCCCAAACGCCACTCCCGATCACTCCCAAAGTCAGGGTCACTGGACAGCCTCCAATACAACAATCCCAGGCCATTATAGTCAAAGCCTTCCGTGGGGCTGTCATCCGCTGACCATGGGCACTCTTGGGCTACATACCACCGGAGGGCTCTGTAGCTCTCGTCCAACCGCATCTCTGCCCGGATCAGCCTGCTTAACTCAGTTGTCCACTCCTGCTTTGGTTGTTCCCCCAATAACGGCATTTGTACATCATACTGCGACCAGTACCTTACATAGATGGAGGGGAGAACCTTTCCCTGGTGTTGCTGCTCGAGAGCTAGCGCTTTCTTCCAGAGTTCGCAGCGGATCGAATCCGACCATCCCAGCAGGACCTCCTCTGATACTGGTCCTCTATGCTGTATCTGCATCTCTTGTAACCTCCTTCTGACTTCCTCTTCCATGGCGGCTGGTATCTGTACCTCTCCTCTCCTAGCAGTTGGTGCTGCTGTGACTTCTGCTGCTGCAGCACCTCTTTGCTGTAGCAAATTTGCCTCCACAGCCGCTATAACTAGGTCTATGATCTCCGCTGGAGGGTTAGGACCATAATGTGCCAGTCTTAGTTTAACAGCCCGATCAAAACTTGCCTCTTCGAATGTCTTGTCTGTTACACTGGGCCTTTCGGTTCCATCCATTTCGACTAGTTCTCTGATAATGTCGCTCTTCTTACGGTTGTTGGCCGGTCTTCCCTGGTTCTCCAGTAAGTCTTTGAGGGTGGAGAGCTTTAGCCATTCATACTGTGCCTCCATTGTCCTGTGTCCTCTTGTAGCTGTCCTTCTGGCTGTGGGGATCAATCCCACTGCTTGCCAACAATTGTAACGGCACCCCAAGTATAAAAGGGGTCAACACCGTTAGGATATTCCCTTTCCAACCACACGACAGCCACCAGACCCTCCAACCAGCCGAATAAGACCCCATACAAACGATTCTCCCCCCAGATACGAGACAACGCTCTGTATTCAAGTTCCAAAAACAGGGAATGACTTTATTTTCAAAACACATGGTAACACATTTCTCTTCAAAACCCTCCCCTCCCATCCTTTGGGGAACAGGGCGGGTTAAACTGTCCAATGACAATGGTGATACAGGTCAGGTGTGTTCAAACTTCTCCTTTGATAAACAGTCTTAGGCAGGAGGGGTGATTCCCCCCCCTCCTCACAGAAGACACTTCAACATCCCATAATATGCAGCCAGACGGTTGACCAGCTCCAATCCACATTGTCACAGTAGCAGACTTAATTCATAATAGACAATAGAATGCAAATAACCTTAACTCCTCACCGCAATGATTACACAACCCCCCCCCCCCCCCCTCACAGTACACATTCAATCTAGATACAATGTATGTGCAGCTTGAATATGGCCATCATAGGCCATATTGGGGTTTTCATTCACCCTGTGCCCCTAATAGAGACACAGGGTGATTGACACATAAGAGCCATTGGGGGAGCTGAAGCAAGGGTATCTCATACTTTCTAAGCGATTCTGAGTCCCCCGGGCCTTCCCGTTACACAAGTCTTGCAGGGGTTCTGTGCGAGCGGCTCCCCCTCTGCATACAGAATACAAAGGGTCGCTTGCTCAGCACTGCTGGCAATCATAGAACACATTATATATTTTTTTCAATCAATACAAGGTATTCTCTGACTGGACAAGGTGGAGGAGGGGTGATGATGTCAGGATCTATACTTTTTTCAATCAGAGAATGCCTTGTATTCATTGAAAAAAATACGAATGGCCACAGTGCCAAGCGAGTAAAGTTACTGTGCAGAAAGGAAACCTCTTGCACAGGACCCAGAAGATTAAGTAACCCAAAATATTAGCCCACATCATCTCTGGGATATGTTCACTGTCCATTCCAGTTGTTTATGTATAGACCAGTGTTTCTCAACCATTTTTCAGTCAAGGCACACTTTAGAACTCTGCACAATCACGAGGCAACCCATTTTAAAATGCAAAAAAATAATTTATAGTTTTACATAATGCAGCGGCATCTACACACGAAAGACACCCAAAATTAGAGGTGATTCATTCTTTTGCACACTGGTACAGACTAGTATTTCTGCGCTTCTTTTCTCCTTCAGGTTCTTTCCCTCACTAAGTAACATGATTTCAGTGCTGACAGAGAAGGGCAGGGTAGGGGCAAACTAGGAAGTTGTCAGGCACCCAACATCATCTATATTAACCTAAGACGTCACTGGTTGTTAGGGCGCCAGCAGCTAGACTACATGGTTCCTTAGGTTGTAATGCTGCACAATAAAAACCTGTGGCTTTGTGTAACAAAAAAGGTAGGCTTGATCTGGCTTGTGAACAATTTTAGGACAATATCAGGCAATATTAGGCAATTTTAGTCATTTTTCATTTTTAGGCATTTTGCCAAGGCACCCCTGAAGAACCCAGATGGCACCCTGGTTAAAAAAGGCTGGTATAGACCACCAGAATGAAAGTACCATATGTGGCCAGTATACTGAGCATGTCCTAATCGAACACCATATATATTTATTCTAAGATTAAGAACCACAGTCAAAGGAACTGCTCAGCCACTCAGGTATAATGTGTAATCAGTGAGATCTGTTTATTGAATCATTAAAAAAGTGGTATTGAACCATGTCCTTATGCAGATGCAACAAATATACTTATGTTATTCCCCTTGGCTCTGTGGTGTGTAGTTAAAGTGGAGTTCCACCCAGAAAAACAACTACATCCCGGCACAAGCAGAACACTATCACTAGGTTAAATAGCCACATCAAAAAAAAAAATTATAGTTTAAATACCTTAGATTTTAGTTTTTAGCTGTCACTTCCGGGCTTTCCCTCCCGCGGGAGTAGGCGTTCCTACTCCTTTCCCCGGCGCCGCGATGTCTCCTGGGAGCACAGAGTCATGTTTCCCAGGAGACAATACAGAACGCTGCTGTTCTATCGTGCTGGTTCTGCTATCAGATAGGTTCCGGGATGGTCTGCGCAGGAGCAATTGAATCAGACGGAAATCCCTGAGTCTGAACAGTTCGTCAGCTGGGGATGCTGCTCGTCGCTCATTGGATAAACACACCGCTCGTTCGTTCTATACAGCCAATGCTTTTCTCATAGGGGCGGTGTTCTATCGATACAGCTACTCGCCGTAAACACTGCAGGCGCTTCCAGGAAATGATTGCTTGTGGGCTTCACAATGCCCACAAGCAAAATGGGAACTGTCAGGAAGCGATTTTAAAAGTTCTTATTTGCCATGAAAACGGACAGGGGATATTTGAAGACACCAAACAAGTGAGTTTAACCTTGTATTGTGAAACCCAATTGAATGCACCAAAAAAAAAAAAAAAAAAACAACCGCCGCAGAACCTCCGCTTTAAGCACCTCCAATGGAAAAAATTGGCGGGTTACTCCTTCCCAAGGTGGTCAATCCTGATAGGGGACACTCACCTAAGGTAGGCTGGTGGCTTCAGATCGGGGAAAGCAATAGAAGAAAACTGGTGAATAAGCCTGGACCGCAATACTGGAAATGCCTCACCGAAAGTTGACCATCGCTGTAGTAGCTCTACAGTGATTTTCACCTTCCCCAGTGGCCCATTAGGCATGAAATGTGCATACTTATCTCATGCCAAGCTGGACAAATGTAAGTATGCAATACAGATCATTACTGAAATTCAGCTTTAAGTCCTACATATATGGTGTTGATTTACTAAAGAAAAATGGGGTGTTTACTTTGCAAGGAAAGTTGCACTTTGCATGAGAATTAGCCCCAGAGCTTAGTGAATGCGGTGAAGCTTTGCTGACTTCCATTATCCAGTCCTGCACAAGCAAAAATAATGTTTTCTTATTTTCACTTTGTTTTTTGCAAAGTTAAAGTTCACCACATTCACTAAGCTTTGGAACAAATTCTCTTGGAAAGTGCAACTTCCCTTCCAATGTGAAAAGTCCAATTGCCAGTGGCGGTGCATCCATAGTGGGCGCAGGAGCGCTGCCCCCTCTCTCTCCTGCGCCTGTCACTCACGTCAATAATACATAGGTTCATGCATTGCATGAACCTATGTATTGTCGTCGGCGCCGCTGCCGCCCACTATTCAGATGGCCGGCCCCCTGGCGAGCGCCGGCCATCTGAATAACAGCGGCTGGTTGGTTTTTGGAAGTGCCTATCAGAGCCAGCGGCTCTGATAGGCTTCCCGATTACAACCTGTGGGCTGTAATTGGCTTCCAAATAGTTAACCAGGGGACGCACGAGCTGTGCGTTCCTTGGTTAACACTGACACGCGTCTCAGCCAATCAGGTTCACTGGGTCTGTTTACCGGTAACCTGATTGGCTGAAGCGACATCAAGGGCGGGAGAAGACATCGAGGATGGAAGAAGGACGGTGCTGACCCGAGGAAGGTAAGTGCAGGGCTGGGGGGAAACTGGCTGTATTTGATGGGGAAGCTGTCTGTATTTGGGGGAAAACTGGCTGCATTTGGGGACAAACTGGCTGTATTTGGGGGGAAACTGGCTGCATTTGGGGACAAACTGGCTGTAGTTGGGGACAAACTGGCGGCATTTGGGGACAAACTGGCTGTATTTGGGGGTAAACTGGCTGTATTTGGGGACAAACTGGCTGCATTTGGGGACAAACTGGCTGTATTTGGTGACACATTGGCTGTATTTGGGGACAAACTGGCTGCATTTGGGGACAAACTGGCTGCATTTGGGGACAAACTAGCTGCATTTGGGGACAAACTGGCTATATTTGGGGACAAACTGGCTATATTTGGGGACAAACTGGCTGCATTTGGGGACAAACTGGCTGTATTTGGGGGGAAACTGGCTGTATTTGGGGGGAAACTGGCTGCATTTGGGGACAAACTGGCTGCATTTGGGGACAAACTGGCTGTATTTGGGATCAAACTGGTTGTATTTGGGGGAAAACTGGCTGCATTTGGGGACAAACTGGCTGTATTTGGGGGGAAACTGGCTGCATTTGGGGACAAACTGGCTGTAGTTGGGGACAAACTGGTGGCATTTGGGGACAAACTGGCTGTATTTGGGGGTAAACTGGCTGTATTTGGGGACAAACTGGCTGCATTTGGGGACAAACTGGCTGTATTTGGTGACACATTGGCTGTATTTGGGGACAAACTGGCTGCATTTGGGGACAAACTGGCTGCATTTGGGGACAAACTAGCTGCATTTGGGGACAAACTGGCTATATTTGGGGACAAACTGGCTGTATTTGGGAACAAGCTGGTTGTATTTGGGGGGAAACTGGCTGCATTTGGGGAGAAACTGGCTGTATTTGGGGAGAAACTGGCTGCATTTGGGGAGAAACTGGCTGCATTTGGGGGGAAACTGGCTGCATTTGGGGACAAACTGGCTGCATTTGGGGACAAACTGGCTGCATTTGGGTAAACTGGCTGTATTAGAGGGGGCAAACTGGTGGTGTTTGGGCACAGTGGCTGCGTTTAATTGGCACAGTGTCAGCAATTGATGATTGTTTGCGCCCCCCCCAAAAAAAAATTAGAGCACCAGCCGCCACTGCCAATTGCATTTAGCAAATCAACTCCTTTGTGTCAATGGGCCTTCATTTACTGAAAAAAAGAAGGCCAGAGTCTTAAACATATTAGAGAGTAAGTTCCTACAAAACTATTTTGTTATTTATTAGTTGCATTGCGCAGGACCCATATAGTAGCCATTAAAAATCCAACAGTCATTTCTCCAGACCATGGCTTGAAAGTAAAAGAAAAGTTCATTCTTTGCTTCTATGGACAGCAATACATTTTTAGAAATTATTTCTTTCTTCTCTTTTAGGAGTCCAGTAGCAAGGTTTTTTTTACACCTGGGTTATTAGCTCTGTCCACCAGCCATGGCAATAACAAAAGTATCAAGTGTTATTTTATATTTAAGAGAAAGAAGCATGGGAAATAAGGCTGTTGTCTTTGTTGAAACTGCAGAGAGGAGGTGAGTGGAGCAAACACAGGTACCCTTGGGGGAATAACAGGCCGTCTGAATACATAGGAGAAATGAGAAGCCACTAAGTGATTCAACCACCAGTCATTTATCAATTTTAGGTCAACTTAGTATTTAAAGTGGGCCTTCAGTCAAGCAAACACTTGACTGAAATAATATATACATCAACCTTTCCCTGGCAAAAGATTCATAGTTCTGTCCTGCCAGTCTTTTAATATATATACATAAACATACTGCATAGCTTGGCAAATAACACCACTGTATCCCATGTCAGCTGTCTCCTTAATAGACAATTATTCATTATCTAGTAAAAAATTATTCATTATCACCATAGACCTGATTGTTTGTCCAATGAGCATACAGGTGACAAAAAAAAACTGAAAGTAAAAAAAAAAAACTCCCAGCTATGTAGTGTGGCAGAGGTGTATGGGTTAAAATGCTGGCTTTAGGGAATTGCATATATTTTGGCAGGTAAAGCAAGTCATTTAAACCTAATTAAATTTTTTCTGGAGTTCGGTATTGAAATAGTAATGATATTTTATATATTTATCATATTATCACAAGATTTTTGATAATTTTCAGCAGAGATGATAAGGAAAGGAAAGACTCTTACTTTTCTGTAGACAATCATGTTTGGAGTGTTATCCTCAGGATCTGTAACTCCAACACTTGAATCAGAAGACTGAGCCATGGTTGATTTTTCACTGACACTGCAATAATAAATTCAGAGCGGCACATGAGACAAGGCAAAGAAAACAGATTTAACAATACGCTGACATGATATTAATCTCATTTGTACTCTGTAAAATGTATATTGCTGTGAAGGAGGAGGTAAGGGCTGGATGACGTTGTACTTGGTTCTTTCTTTTTTTTTTTTATTGTATTTTTATTGAAATTGTTCATGTATACAAAAACAGGTATGAAAATTTTAAAAATTTGGAAAAAAGCATACAACACATGTTAAAGGTGTATCAATAAAGTCACAATGCTATCAACGTAACAATATTATGGGATATTAGCCGTATAAGTCAGGGGGAATTAAGCGAGTGAAGAAGAACCCAGTAAATGGGCGAGTCAAAAAACAATATATTTTATATCATGTGTAAGCAAGATGTTACTCATTGGGTCTGGTGACAGTGAGATCCCCAGGGCGCCCAACCAGAAAACGAAAGCACCCTGCAGGCGTCCCACCTAATAATAATAAAAATAAAAATAAAACAACAAGAAAAGAAAAAAAAGGGGGGGGTTGGCGGGATGGGGGGAAAAAGCACCATGGAATCATTAAGGGCACAAGTGAACAAACCTCAGTAGTCCAACGTTAGGATAAATGGTCAAGGAAGAATCACCTCATCGGAAGTTAGGGAAATGGCACCAGGGTTATGTTCTGAATGGTCCCATAAATCCCACACTTTAAAAAATTGAGGAAGAGTATCGTGTACGATTGCAGTAAGGCGTTCCATTCTACATATCTGTTCCAGTGTTTGGAGGATCTGGGAGAGTGTAGGTGGGGAGGGGGCAACCACTGTAAGGGTATAGCCCGTTTTGCTGCTAAAAGAATGAAGGCAGCCAATTTTTGGGTATGCTTGGAGACGCCAGGGATCGGCAGGCCTAACAGGAAATGGACTGGGTCCAGCGGGAGAGTGATATCCAACAGATCCTGTAGAAAAGTCTGGATAGAAGACCAAAATGGGCGAATCAGGGGACACTCCCAAAAAATGTGGAAATGAGAGCCAATATCAACCCGGCATCTCCAACACACCCGGGGGGTCTTGGGATCATATCTATGTAGGATATCTATGTAGGGGTTCTATACCAAAAAAAATTATATTTTGTAAGCCGTCTTCCTGTGTTCCACACATCGTGAAGATTTGGAAATAGCCTCCCAAATTTTCCGCCATTGAGGGAGGGGGAAGGGGCGGTTTACTAGCTGGGACCATCTTTGCATATATAAGTGGGATGTATCAGTAAGTGAGGTAGTGTCATGTAGATACTTGTAGATATCAGAGATGAGATGGGTCTGGGGACTCGGCCACTGTCCTGGAATCGGCCCACCTGGGTTCCTACGAATCCCTTCGGCTGGCAATTCACAGGGGCACTAAGAGAGATCTTCCACTTACAGAATCTATGAAGGCCACTATTAGAGCCTGGGAGGAGGTGGTGAAGTTGGCCTTCCCCAGTTACAAGGGGTTTTCCCCTTCAGCCCCCCTATGGATGAACCCGAAGTTGCAACAGTTTTATACATTTGCTGTCACATATATTATCTCCATCTGATGTTGTGCCTACCACACTGCTGCAGGGTTGCCAACTTTCAGTAAATATACAAACAGTTTGTAAAATCCGTACTTTTTGCATCTGTCCATGAATGTCCATTACAGACATGTAGGCTGACATTCATGGACAGATGCAACAATTATGGTTTTTACAAACTGTTTGTAAATTTACTGAAAGTTGGCAACCCTGCACTGCTGGATCCCTTCACCTCTAAGATCATCTTCCCCTCATGGTGGAAAAAAGCGTATTTGACCTCTTGTTCACTCAAAAGGTCCATCTGTTCCGGTAAGCAGATTTTCCTTACATTGGATGGACAAGTCACATATTGCATGAAGATTATTATACCTTTTTAGTTTTTTTCATCATTGTTCATCAATATATGGACATTTATTGCGCTGCACTGTTATTTTTTATATATTCTGTTTGGGTTATTGTGTGATCTACCTATTGGTGTCCAGCTGCATTAGTTTCATTAGTCATATGCTTTCTATAATATAACTTCCTATATAAGCCTTGTCTCAGCACTTCCTCTTTGCCAGGTTATTGTGCCTTTCCTGCCGGTGCCTTGCTGTTGTCTTTTCTGCTGCCATCTGTACCTACAACCACTCGTGATTGACCCTTGGCTTGTTCCTGGACTTCTCTACTGCCTGATCCCAATCTACAACCTCCCGTGTTTGACCCTCGGCCTGTTCTTGGACTACTCTACTGCTTGATCCCAACCTGCAGCCACTCGTGATTGATCCCTTGGCTTGTTTTCTGACCACGCTGGTGTTTCATCCTTGTCTGTTATCCGCTATTGGACCCCGACTTGCTCACACCCTGGTGGGGCAAACTTGAGGACCGCGACCTGGTACTAGCTTGCAGCTAAATCCATCTGCACCATCTGGAGCTCTGGGGAAAACCAGCTAGTACTTAGACTCCGTACCTCAGGTGATCCTGTGTCATCTGCCAGAAGTGACTGCCTGTATACCTGTCCTGCAACTGCTATTGCAATTGGTCTTCAGCCCAGACGCCTGATCGTGACAGGAGGGCTTGGTATGACTCTGATCAAACCGTGGGTTAGTGCATAATAGATTTACAGCTGGAGGGTAGGTCCTGGGTTACTTCAGCCATTCTCCTAAGTTGGGTGGAGTCAGATTGCAGTTGTCCATAATGGGGTGTGTAGAAGTGGGAGGTATTTGATCATCCGATTGTGGTATTTTTGTATGGGGGGACGGACTGAGTATGGGGGGGGGGAGGGGAATGGGAGGGGGGGGTTTCTTTGTTGCTATAGTGCTGTCAGTTGAGGGCAAATGTCTGTTCATTTTCTGCCGGCCATGTTGGCCGATTGTTTGACTTGGTGTTGTGCCTAGTCGTTTATGTGTTGTGTGTCATGTCTAAAAAAAAAATTCAATAAAAATGATTTTATAAAAAAAGAGATGAGATGGGTCTGATATGGTCCCTGAGCACATAAGAGTTTGAACGGGGTAGGTTTATCTAGGGTCAGGGTAGCGGATTTAGAAGCAAATTAATGTTTAATCTGGAGGTAGGAGTAGAACAGTTGCTTAGGGATCTTATGTTTCCTTTGCAGTTCATCAAAGGGCAAAAGTGTACCAGTGAGGGGATGTACAATGTTTCAAACCTGATAGATTCCAGCTTGTGTCCATGGAAGCATTCGAGTATAAGATAGGCTGTCTGGAATATCAGGATTAAACAACACATTTAGTAGGGGTGGGCATGGGGATGCAAGAGAGAATTGCCGGGAACATTTTTTCCATATGGAGAGGGAGAATAACATTGGCCTAGGCAAATACTTCTAAGTTGGCTTATAGAGGAATCCAGGTCTGCCCAAATCATAGCACATGGATGTACCGGTCTAGTGACGCTCATTTCAATCTCTGCCCACACACTGGGTGCCATTCTGCCGGACCAAGTAATGATCGGTTTAAGATGGGTGGCAAAATAATATTTAATAAGATCTGGGGCTCCCATCCCGCCCCTTGTCCTAGGAGCTAGCATTACCGAGCTTGCGATCATACGTGCTTTATAATGCCTAATGAAATTAAGAAATGCTCTCTGTGTGGCTTTAAGTTGTGACATAGGAATGGGGATTGGGAGAGTTTCAAATAGGTATAGAAGTCTAGGCATAATAGACATCTTCAGGACATTAATGCGACCCAAGAGAGAAATGGGATAAGCATCCCATTGTCGCAAGATCCGATCAATGTCTCGGAAGAGTGGGGGGTAATTAGCCTGATACGAAATTGAGTATGAGGAGGTTAGATTTACCCCTAAATATTTAAGGGAGTCTGAGCACCAATGGAACGAGTAATTGTGCATGAGAACTGTGAGATCTCAGGGTGGGGTGTGTAAAGGTAGGGCTTCTGTTTTACTGGTGTTGATTTTGTATCCTGAGATAGAACTAAAGTCTTTCAGCAAGGCTATGAGGTTTGGGAGAGAAGTATGGGGTCTAGTCAGAGTCAGAAGGATATCATCCGCAAACAGGGATAGCTAATACTCTTTTTGGCGTAGTGAGACCCCACGGATATCAGGATGGATGCGAATGGCTGCAGCTAGGGGTTATAGACAGAGGATAAAGAGTAGGGGGGATAATGGGCAGCCTTGTCTGGTACCATTACTTAACGAGAAAGATGGCGATAGATAAGAGGATAGTTGAACTTGGGATGAAGGACAGGAATATAGGGCACGCAGGGCCGCTATAAAGGGACCTCCAAAACCATAGATGGAGAGGGTAGCAAACATAAAAGGCCAGCTAAGCCGATCAAATGCTTTTTTCGCATCAAGACTCAGTATCAGGGCTGGGCGGGATGTTTTGTTCAGTAGGTCTATGAGGTTAACTGTACGTCTCGTATTATCCCTGGCATGTCTGGCTTGCACAAATCCTACCTGATCTTTGTGTATGAGTCTGGGAATTAAATGGGACAGTCGATTAGCCAGTATTTTTGTGAATATCTTGTAGTCGGAGTTAAGTAATGCAATGGGCCTAGAGTTATCAGGGATGGAGGGGTCTTTACCGGGTTTTGGGATCACAGAAATATGTAGAAATTCAGAGTGAGGTACGATGCCTTTAAACAGTGAAGCAAACAGGGAAATCAGATGAGGGCTCAAGATAGGCAGGAAAGTCTTATAGTAGGAATATGGTAGACCATCGGGGCCAGGAGATTTTTGAGTGGGGAGATGCTTTACTACTTCTTCTAATTCCTCGGGTGTGACTGCAGAGTTTAAAGAGGCAAGGTGTTTGGGTGAGAGTTTAGGTAGTTGTAGGGAGTCAAAGAATGAGTCAAATTTCTCTTGTGTAAAGTTATAGTTGGAGTCTGTATGTAGATAATTGTATAATTGGTGATAAAATTCTCCAAAGATTTCGGACATGTGAGAGGGCAATAGGTGGGTGTTCTGTCCTTTTGCCTGAGAAAGTCAGGGGAGGTTTGCAAGGGGCGAGGTTTCAGCTTATTTTCCGTACTTGGTTCTTTCACTTATGAAATTGTATGTATTTTGTTTAACGGAAATGCAGAGTGTTTTCTTATTTTTTTTTTTATTTATGAAATTTTTTGAGGCGTAAAATATGTAATTGTAAAACATTCATTTGAATTCAGATAAATATAACATGCTTTATATACAGTATATATCTGGTGTGTTTTGGTCCAAACATAATGAAAATCATGGCAGCAACATTTTAAAAACTTTACCAAGCACTGAAGTGGAAATGGGCCTTACATAAATAAATAGTGCCTGAGCTTCTGAACCACTGCTATTCATATGGCAGGGTTGCAGTAATGTTCCGTTGGAGAGACTGCTGTTATACATATATATAATTTTGAAACTATATGCAACTGAGTATTATGTTTTTAAATGTTAAACAGTTTAGGGATGTGTTATTTTGCTAGATAGAAAAATTAAGTGCTGACATAGGTGTATACTGTAGATACACTATATTACCAAATGTATTGGGACGCCGGCTTTACACGCACATTAACTTTTTTTTTTTTTTTAAAAGGGTAAATTTTATTTAGATTTTCAACAGTATTGTACATTTGCATGTTACATCACATATTTTCGTACAATATAGCTTAATTACATTTCAGACCAAACTCTGTATCTTGTAGTTAAACCATGTACAGTACATGATGTCAATCAAACATTTCCATTTTTGTACAATAAACAATTAAAACCAGTTGCAAGAATTCTGAACAATTTCTGTGTCTCTCCTGTGTTCCATCTCTTGTTTACCAGGATACATCTCAGTACACCAGCATTCCCACATAGTCATTTCCAATGATCGTGTATTGCTTCCTCATCTATCATACCACTATGTCTCCTGATACATTCTTAATCCAGCCCGCCCATACCTTCTCAAACTTCTTAGAACACCCTCTAGCCGTATAGGTTGTACATTGGTAGGGCATTATTAACCAGTTTCACCCAGTTTTGCAGAGATGGGGGGGACGGATTCCACCATCTAAGGGCCAGTGCTTTCTTAGCATAACAAAAAAGTATTTTCAAAAGGGTCTTCTGCGAGGTGGATATCTCTTCTTCCTCCAGGTCTCCTAAAAGACATCTGGCTGGAGAATATATATGTTTGGGAGTTCCAGGGTATCCTCCAAATATGTCAGGACTGCTTTCCAAAATCTCTCCACCTGGGGACACTGCCATACCATATGGAAAAAGTCGACCTCTGCTGCATTGCAGCGAGGGCACTCTGACGACTCCCGTTTACCCATTTTATGTAATCGCTTGGGGGTATAATATATTCTATGAAGGTAGTTGAACTGTAACAGTTTGTCTCTGGCCGAGATCATTGAGGGCACTAGTGTATCCAGGGCCTCAGACCAGGACTCCTCCGTAAGGGACGGTATGTCAGCCTGCCACTGTGCGGCCACCCTCTCCATTCTGGGGGAAGAGGATGTCAACAATGTGAAATAATATTTAGAAATCAACTTCAAATGATCTTCATCAGCTATAAATTTTTCCATACTGGAAGGGGAGAGCACCACCTCCCCCCCCACCGTATTGGGCCGTTGCTGCATGGCGCAGCTGAAGGTATCTAAAAAAGAATGTGTTGGGAATTCCGTATTCGGTGCGCAGGTCTATGAAAGGTCTAAAGACCCCACCCCTAAACAACTGATGGGTGTATTTAACCCCATAGGCCGCCCAGCATGCCACATCCGACACCTTGGCTATTTCACTAAGCTGGGGGTTGTGCCACAGGGGAGCGTTAGGGGAGGCCACGAGGCTGGTGCCACCCATTTTGGTATTACAGATATGAAATATTTTATATGACAGTTTCAATATGCCCGCCCCCTGCTCTAGGTATGGACCATTTCTATAAAGAACATTAATCAGCCCTTCATATGAGTGGACCTGGGCCGCCTGGGTTGCCACCAATGCAATGTCCAGTTTTGGATTGGGCTGCCAGGTAGTAACACTTTAGGTTTGGTAGTGCTAATCCTCCCGCCCGTACTGGTAAATAAAGTGTATCCAGGGACACCCTAGCCGGTTTAGGACCCCAAAGAAAGGAGGAAAGTATTTTATTGATGCCCGTGAACCATTTCTTAGGGATATAAATCGGGGCATGCCAGAACAGGTAAAGAAACCTAGGCAGGTATATCATTTTAAACATGTTAATTCGACCGAGGAGGCCAAGAAGAAGCTTAGCCCATGCTTGTGCACTTTCCTTTAGACGCATTTTCAGGGGAGACAGGTTATTGAGTACATATGTACTTAGTGGCAGCTAAATCTCGACCCCCAAATAACAAAATTTAGAGACCACCTTTAGTGGGACCCCCGGGGGCAACCTCGGGGCATACTCAGAATGAAAAGGAAAAATTATGGACTTATTCCAGTTTACTTTGAATCCCGAGTAACCCCCGAATTCTAAGATTCTGTCCAGGGCAGTGGTCAGTGAGCCCTTCGCCTCAGCCAGATACAGGAGCACGTCATCGGCGTATAGGGATGTTTTTTCCTCCAATGCGTTGACATTACAACCCCTGACATCCCTATTTGCTCTCAGTAGAGGCGCCAGGGGAAACAGCAGGGGCGACAATGGCCACCCCTGCCGCGTGCCCCTAGCTATATTGAACGGGTCCATAATGGTATTATTAACCCTAAGCCTTGCTCTTGGTTCAGCATATAGTATTTGGACCCATGTTATAAATCTAGGACCGAAACCCAGCCGCTCAAGGACCACTATGAGATATGGCCATTCAATAGAATCTAACGCTTTATGTGTATCTAGTGACACTACTACCCGAGTGTCTGGGGTGGGGCCCTCTGATTGCACAATAGTGAAGAGGCGACGCAGGTTTATGGCTGTCGACCTCGCAGGTATAAAACCTGTCTGATCCGGGTGGATAACAGAGGCACGCACATGAACTTTAATGGCATCCCATTCTTAGTACATAGGGTTCAATATTGCATTGGCCAACCCTTTGCAACTATAACAGCTTCAACTCTTCTATGGAGGCTGTCCACAAGGTTTTGGAGTGTGTCTATGGGAATGTGTGACCATTCTTTCAGGAGTGCATTTGTGAGGTCAGGCACTGATGTGGACGAGAAGGCCTGGCTCACAGTCTCCACTCCAATTCATACCAAAGGTGTTCTGTCGGGTGAAGGTCAGAACTCTGCGAAGGCCAGTCAAGTTCCTCCACTCCAAACACTCTCATCCATGTCTTTATGGACCTTGCTTTGTGCGCTAGTGCGGAGTAATGTTGGAACAGGAAGGAGCCATCCCCAAACTGTTCCCACAAAGTTGGGAGCATGAAATTGTCCAAATCGTCTTGGTATGCTGAAGTCTTGAGAGTTCCCTTCACTGGAACTAAGGGGCCAGGCCCAACCCCTGGAAAACAACCCCACAGCATAATCCCCCCTCCACCAAATGATTTGGATCAGTGCATAAAGCAAGGTCATTTAATTAGTACAGTTTTCGTCCAAAAAAAATCATAAGAGCAAGAATATGCATGCTCAGAAACGAAAGAATACATACAAAACTATTACGTCACTTCTGAAGTTGAATTCTGTCATAAGAGAACTTTCGTATGGTGAGTAACCTCTTCACTTTCGATATGAGACTAGCATGCAACAAAAAACGGATGAACGTTTGTCCGAAAATCTGATCGTGTGTACGAGGCTTATGAATGCTGAGGAATTCTACACTATATTTCTGCAGTGAATTGCCCCAACCATGTGTACCTTTCCTCTGCTGGTTATAAACAGATCAAGTGACTGCCACTATGTATTTGACACACATTAGCAGTTATCTACTTCCAAGTTTGCACTTCTTCCATATCACTGTACCTTCAAAAAAGTATGAGGCTTAATCCAGGTGAATTTGCTCAAAATCAATTAATTGCCATATACAGTATCTCACAAAGGTGAGTACACCCCTCACATTTGTGTAAATATTTTATTATATCTTTTCATGTGACAACACTGAAGAAATGAAACTTTGCTACAATGTAAAGTAGTGAGTGTACAGCTTGTATAACAGCGTAAGTTTGCTTTCCCCTCAGAATAACTCAACACTAGTGATGAGCCGAACACCCCCGGGTTCGGTTCGCACCAGAACCCGCGAACGGACCGAAAGTTCGAACGAACATTAGAACCCTATTAAATACAATGGATGCGAACGTTCGAATTCTAAAGTGCTAATTATAACAACTATTATGCATGTTATTGTCATAAATAGGGTTTGGGAACCCGGGTTGTGCACCAGGGGACATGTATCAATGCAAAAAGAAGTTTTAAAAACGGTCGTTTTTCGGGAGCAGTCATTTTAATGATGCATAAAGTGAAAAAAAAAAAGTCAAATATTCCTTTAAATATCGTACCTGGGGGGTGTCTAAAGTATGCCTGTGAAGTGCCACGTGTTTCCCGTGTTTAGAACTGTCCCTGCACAAAATGACACTTCTAAAGGAAAAAAAAGCCATTTAAAACTGCTTGCGGCTTTAATGTAATGTCTGGTCCCGGTAATATGGATGAAATTCTTTAAGAAAAATGGCATAGCTACCCCATGACCCCCCCCCCCTACCCCAGCCCATTACCAGCCCCTTTGGGTCTTGTATGGATATTAAGGGGAACCCCGCACATAAAATAAAAAAGGCCCTATATACTCTGAACAGCCGTATACAGGCGGTGCATACAAGACAGGGACTGTAGGTTTGTTCTTATGTAGAATCTGTTTGTAATTTTGAACAGGTACATTGTTGAAGTGTAGCTCCAGCCCAAAAATCTATTTTTAAACTTTTTGGGAAACATAGGTAAGGGTTATCACCCCTGTAACATTTGTTTTGCTGTCTGTGCCCCTGTTCAGAACATTTCACCTCACTTTCCGTCCCAATGACAACTGTTTTTGAAATGTGGTGTTTTTCTTGAAACAAGGATTGCTGATAAAGCATCAGTACAGATGAGACCCCTTTCTCCCATATTTATTCTTACAGGAGAGAATTTTCCTTTCTAGGGGTAGATTTCCTCTCACTTCCTGTTGTCTTCTTTCGTTTGCAAGTAGGAGTCGTTTGTAAGTTGGATGTTTGAAAGTAGGGACCTGCCGTATATACTCTGCAGAAATAGGCCCCTTAGTTGTTGGTGTTGGCACAACACTGTAAGCACTCAGTTACTCTTGGTTGGTGCTGGAACGCCCTGCTGTCAACTATTATATCAGGAATTTTAATTACATATAATTGTTGAACAGTGGTAGTAAAAATTGGGGCTTTGATGGTGGTGCTGGTGCCACAACACTGTAAGCCCTGACAGTTACTCTTGGTGGGTGCAGCAATGGGCCCTGCTGTGAATTATTAGATCAAGAATTGTAATTACATGCCCCTTTTGAACAGGGGCTGAAAAATTGGGCCTTTCGTGGTGGTGGTGGTGGTGGCGTTGCCACAAGACTGTAAGCCCTCAGAGTTACTCTTGGTGGGTGCAGCAATGGACCCTGCTGTGAATTATTAGATCAAGAATTGTAATTGCATGCCCCTGTTGAACAGGGGCTGAAAAATTGGGCCTTAGGCACTGGTGGCACAACACTACAACCCCTCACAGATACTGTACTTGGAGCACAGCAATGAGCCCTGTTGCAAAGTATTGCTTCAAAAATTGTAATGACACGCCCCTGTTAAACAGGGGCTGAAAAATTGGGCCTTAGGCACTGGTGCCACAACACTCCAACCCCTAACAGATACTGTACTTGGAGCACAGCAATGAGCCCTATGGCAAATTATTGCTAAAAAAATTGTAATTACACGCCCCTGTAAAACAGGGGCTGAAAAATTGGGCCTTAGCCACTGGTGGCGGCACCCATAAACAAAAATGATCTTCCAAGCTATCATCATCAATCGTATCATTGAGGACTCGGAGGAGGAGGATAGCCAGTCAACATAACAGCACAGGCACTCAGCATCAGCATCAGTCTTGAAGGGATGTGACATGTTAAAATCAATTAGTCTGTTATATCAGCATCAGGTGTGTGGTAGCTGGTGGTGATCCAAGACTGGTTCATCTTGATGAAAGTCAGTCGATCAACCGAGTCGGTGGACAGGCGCACCCTGTGATCCGTGACAAATCCTCCAGCAGCACTGAATGTGCGTTCCGAAAGAACGCTGGATGCAGGACAGGCCAGTAGCTCAATTGCATACTGTGCAAGCTCTGGCCAGTGATCCATCCTCAAGACCCAGTAAGCCAGAGGATTTTCGGTGGGGAAGGTGTCCAAGTCTGACCTTGCCCCTAGATATTCCTGCACCATGTTTATCAGACGCTGGCGATGGTTGCTGGAACCGATCATACTTTGGGGCTGCGGACTAAAGAATTGTCTGAACGCATCGGTCAGACGGCCACCTTCCCCACCGCTCCTTCTTTGACTGGCCGAAGCCTCAGCAACTCGTTGTCCAGGACCAGGAGTTTGTAACCTCCCAGTCTCTGGGAACGCGTTGCACAGACCTTTCTGCAAGGCCTCCCGGAGTTGTCTCATCCTCTGCTCCCTCTGCGACGGTAACATAAGGTCCGCAACCTTACCCTTGTACCGTGGATCAAGGAGAGTGGCCAGCCAGTAATGGTCCCTCTCCTTGATCCGAAGAATACGAGGATCCTTCCGCAGACTTTGCAGGATCAGGGAGGCCATGCAGCGTAGGTTTGCTGAGGCATTCGCTCCGGAGTCCTCTGGGTCACTAAGGACGACATGATCCGCAGCCACCTCCTCCCAGCCACGTACAAGTCCACTGGTTTCTTGGGACTGTAAATCATCCCTAAAAGACTGCTGCTGATGATGCTGAGTGCCAGCCTCCACCTCCATGCTGACACAATCCTCCTCCTCCTCCTCCTCCTCCTCCTCCTCCTCCTCCTCTTCCTGTGCGATGGGTGGGACAGAAGGAACACTGTCTGGGTAAAGGGGGCCTTGAGAGGCAAGGAAGTCCTCCTCTTCCTGCCTCTGTTCTGCCTCAAGTGCCCTGTCCATTATTCCACGCAGCGTGTGCTCCAACAGGTGGACAAGAGGTACAGTGTCACTGATGCATGCACTGTCACTGCTCACCATCCTCGTGGCCTCCTCAAATGGTGCCAGGACAGTGCATGCATCCCTGATCATGCCCCACTGGCGTGGAGAAAAAAAACCAAGCTCCCCTGACCCTGTCCTGGTGCCGTAGTCGCACAGGTACTCATTGATGGCCCTCTGCTGCGTGTGCAGCCGCTGCAGCATGGCCAACGTTGAGTTCCACCTGGTGGGCATGTCACATATAAGGCGGTTCTTGGGCAGGTTCAACTCCTTTTGCAGCTCAGCCAGGCGAGCACTGGCATTATAAGATCTGCGGAAATGCACACAGACTTTCCTGGCCTGCCTCAGGACATCCTGTAAGCCCGGGTACCTGCCCAAGAACCGCTGCACCACCAGGTTAAGGACGTGAGCCACACAGGGCACATGGGTCAGTTGTCCCTGTCGGAGGGCGGAGAGGAGGTTGGTGCCATTGTCGCAAACCACCATTCCTGGCTTAAGCTGGCGTGGCGTCAACCACCTCTCGGCCTGGCCCTGCAGAGCAGACAGGACCTCTGCCCCAGTGTGGTTTCTGTCCCCCAAACACACCAGCGCAAGCACGGCATGGCATCTTTTTGCCTGCGTACTTGCGTAGCCCCGTGAACGGCTACGGAGCACCGCTGGTTCATAGGACAAACCACAGGAAGAGGCCATGGAGGAAGAAGAAGAGGAGGGGGTGGAGGAGAGAGGTGTGTCACAACCAGTAGTAGCATTTTGGAGGCGTGGCGGTGGGACAACCTCCAACACTACTGCACCTTGTCCTGCATCCTTCCCAGCTGCCAAAAGAGTGACCCAATGGGCCGTGAAAGAAAGGTAACGTCCCTGTCCATGCCTGCTGGACCATGAGTCAGCGGTAATATGCACCTTACCGCTGACCGCCCTGTCCAGCGAGGCCAAGACATTGCCTTCCACATGCCGGTAGAGAGCCGGAATAGCCTTCCGTGAGAAAAAGTGGCGTTTGGGAACCTGCCACTGAGGAACCGCACATTGCACAAACTCACGGAAGGGGGCCGAGTCTACCAACTGAAAAGGCAGCAGTTGAAGCGCTAGCAATTTAGCCAAGCTAGCATTCAACCGCTGGGCATGTGGATGGCTGGGAGTGAACTTCTTTCGACGGTCCAGCAGCTGGGGCAGGGAAATTTGCCTGCTAGAATCGGACGTCGGTGTACTGCTAGCAGAGTGGCCGCAAGTACTTGGCTGTGACACACCTAATTCTACACCTTCATTCCTCTCAGTGCATGTTTCAGAGAGGACTGAAGTTATAGTGGGGTTGGAGATCCCAGCTGATGCGGTGCAAGGAGAGGTCCGCTTTGTTCTTTGGTGTGGGTCTTTGAGGTAGGCTTGCCAACGAGCTGCATGGCAGGTCAACATATGTCTGGTCAGGCATGTGGTACCCAAGCGGCTGATGTTTTGGCCACGCGATATACGCTTGAGACATATGTTGCAAACAGCAGCTGTGCGATCTGATGCACTAGCCTCAAAAAAGGCCCACACCAAAGAACTTTTTGAATGACGGGCAGAGGCAGCGCCCTGCACAGGCGGAGCTCTGCGGTGTGATTCCGTCGGTGTACTGCCCTTACGCTGGCCACCAAAGGGCATCCTGCCTCGTTGGAGATGTGCCTCCTCCTCATCCTCCTCCTCCTCCTCTCTCCTATTAGGCACCCACGTGGAGTCAGTGACCTCATCATCACCTCCCTCCTCATCACTGGAGCCAATCTGGCAGTATGCTGCAGCTGCTGGAACATGACTGCCAGATTGGTGTCCTTCTTGAGCATCCCCTCTGTCTGCTCTCACGCTACTGCCTTCCTCTAGCTGGGTTTCATCATCAGACCCTTCGAAACGCTGGGCATCCTCCTGGAGCATGTACCCAACACTGTGCTGAAACAGTTCGGGGGACTCCTCAGGAGGAGGACATGGTGGGTCTAGGGAAGGAGTGACTGATGATGAGTCTGACATTGATACCAGGGAAGAGGACGCTTTGGCAGCTGCTTTTCCAGTACCCTGAGCCTGGGTGAGAGAGGATGAGGAGGAGGAGGAGGGCTTGGTCATCCACTCTACCAAGTCTTCGGCATGATGTGGCTCAACATGTCCAGCTGCCGAAAAGAAGGACAAGCGTGTCCCATGGCCATGTGCTGATGACAATGCACCGCGTCCACGACCAGCACTGTTGCCCCCAGACACAGAGCCTGCTTGCCCTCTTTTATTGCCTCCTGACTGTCTGCCTCTCCTTGTTTGCCTTCCAGACATTCTAATAGATGGCCTGCAGGGAGATGGGAAAAAAGCAATAAGGGCTACCTTCAGGTGTCCTTCTCTGTCCCTTGAAACAAGGACTTTGACAGTGAAAGAAACTGACACACTCTCCCTACCTACAGTTTTCTGTCCCTAGAAAATTTTTTTTTTTTAAGCACAATTTAGCACAAGGAGAATTCACTCACTGTCCTTCCAGGTCCCTGGAAACAAGGACTTTGACAGTGAAAGAAACTGACACACTCTCCCTACCTACAGTTTTCTGTCCCTAGAAAAAATGTTTTTTTTAAGCACAATTTAGCACAAGGAGAATTCACTCACTGTCCTTCCAGGTCCCTGGAAACAAGGACTTTGACAGTGAAAGAAACTGACACACTCTCCCTACCTACAGTTTTCTGTCCCTAGAAAAAATGTTTTTTTTAAGCACAATTTAGCACAAGGAGAATTACCTCACTGTCCTTCCAGGTCCCTGGAAACAAGGACTTTGACAGTGAAAGAAACTGACACACTCTCCCTACCTACAGTTTTCTGTCCCTAGAAAAAATGTTTTTTTTAAGCACAATTTAGCACAAGGAGAATTACCTCACTGTCCTTCCAGGTCCCTGGAAACAAGGACTTTGACAGTGAAAGAAACTGACACACTCTCCCTACCTACAGTTTTCTGTCCCTAGAAAAAATGTTTTTTTTAAGCACAATTTAGCACAAGGAGAATTCACTCACTGTCCTTCCAGGTCCCTGGAAACAAGGACTTTGACAGTGAAAGAAACTGACACACTCTCCCTACCTACAGTTTTCTGTCCCTAGAAAAAATGTTTTTTTTAAGCACAATTTAGCACAAGGAGAATTACCTCACTGTCCTTCCAGGTCCCTGGAAACAAGGACTTTGACAGTGAAAGAAACTGACACACTCTCCCTACCTACAGTTTTCTGTCCCTAGAAAAAATGTTTTTTTTAAGCACAATTTAGCACAAGGAGAATTACCTCACTGTCCTTCCAGGTCCCTGGAAACAAGGACTTTGACAGTGAAAGAAACTGACACACTCTCCCTACCTACAGTTTTCTGTCCCTAGAAAAAATGTTTTTTTTAAGCACAATTTAGCACAAGGAGAATTACCTCACTGTCCTTCCAGGTCCCTGGAAACAAGGACTTTGACAGTGAAAGAAACTGACACACTCTCCCTACCTACAGTTTTCTGTCCCTAGAAAAAATGTTTTTTTTAAGCACAATTTAGCACAAGGAGAATTACCTCACTGTCCTTCCAGGTCCCTGGAAACAAGGACTTTGACAGTGAAAGAAACTGACACACTCTCCCTACCTACAGTTTTCTGTCCCTAGAAAAAATGTTTTTTTTAAGCAACAATTTAGCACAAGGAGAATTACCTCACTGTCCTTCCAGGTCCCTGGAAACAAGGACTTTGACAGTGAAAGAAACTGACACACTCTCCCTACCTACAGTTTTCTGTCCCTAGAAAAAATGTTTTTTTTAAGCACAATTTAGCACAAGGAGAATTACCTCACTGTCCTTCCAGGTCCCTGGAAACAAGGACTTTGACAGTGAAAGAAACTGACACACTCTCCCTACCTACAGTTTTCTGTCCCTAGAAAAAATGTTTTTTTTAAGCACAATTTAGCACAAGGAGAATTACCTCACTGTCCTTCCAGGTCCCTGGAAACAAGGACTTTGACAGTGAAAGAAACTGACACACTCTCCCTACCTACAGTTTTCTGTCCCTAGAAAAAATGTTTTTTTTAAGCACAATTTAGCACAAGGAGAATTACCTCACTGTCCTTCCAGGTCCCTGGAAACAAGGACTTTGACAGTGAAAGAAACTGACACACTCTCCCTACCTACAGTTTTCTGTCCCTAGAAAAAATGTTTTTTTTAAGCACAATATAGCACAAGGAGAATTCACTCACTGTCCTTCCAGGTCCCTGGAAACAAGGACTTTGACAGTGAAAGAAACTGACACACTCTCCCTACCTACAGTTTTCTGTCCCTAGAAAAAATGTTTTTTTTAAGCACAATTTAGCACAAGGAGAATTACCTCACTGTCCTTCCAGGTCCCTGGAAACAAGGACTTTGACAGTGAAAGAAACTGACACACTCTCCCTACCTACAGTTTTCTGTCCCTAGAAAAAATGTTTTTTTTAAGCACAATTTAGCACAAGGAGAATTACCTCACTGTCCTTCCAGGTCCCTGGAAACAAGGACTTTGACAGTGAAAGAAACTGACACACTCTCCCTACCTACAGTTTTCTGTCCCTAGAAAAAATGTTTTTTTTAAGCACAATTTAGCACAAGGAGAATTACCTCACTGTCCTTCCAGGTCCCTGGAAACAAGGACTTTGACAGTGAAAGAAACTGACACACTCTCCCTACCTACAGTTTTCTGTCCCTAGAAAAAATGTTTTTTTTAAGCACAATTTAGCACAAGGAGAATTACCTCACTGTCCTTCCAGGTCCCTGGAAACAAGGACTTTGACAGTGAAAGAAACTGACACACTCTCCCTACCTACAGTTTTCTGTCCCTAGAAAAAATGTTTTTTTTAAGCACAATATAGCACAAGGAGAATTCACTCACTGTCCTTCCAGGTCCCTGGAAACAAGGACTTTGACAGTGAAAGAAACTGACACACTCTCCCTACCTACAGTTTTCTGTCCCTAGAAAAAATGTTTTTTTTAAGCACAATTTAGCACAAGGAGAATTACCTCACTGTCCTTCCAGGTCCCTGGAAACAAGGACTTTGACAGTGAAAGAAACTGACACACTCTCCCTACCTACAGTTTTCTGTCCCTAGAAAAAATTTTTTTTTTAAGCACAATTTAGCACAAGGAGAATTACCTCACTGTCCTTCCAGGTCCCTGGAAACAAGGACTTTGACAGTGAAAGAAACTGACACACTCTCCCTACCTACAGTTTTCTGTCCCTAGAAAAAATGTTTTTTTTAAGCACAATTTAGCACAAGGAGAATTACCTCACTGTCCTTCCAGGTCCCTGGAAACAAGGACTTTGACAGTGAAAGAAACTGACACACTCTCCCTACCTACAGTTTTCTGTCCCTAGAAAAAATGTTTTTTTTAAGCACAATTTAGCACAAGGAGAATTACCTCACTGTCCTTCCAGGTCCCTGGAAACAAGGACTTTGACAGTGAAAGAAACTGACACACTCTCCCTACCTACAGTTTTCTGTCCCTAGAAAAAATGTTTTTTTTAAGCACAATTTAGCACAAGGAGAATTCACTCACTGTCCTTCCAGGTCCCTGGAAACAAGGACTTTGACAGTGAAAGAAACTGACACACTCTCCCTACCTACAGTTTTCTGTCCCTAGAAAAAATGTTTTTTTTAAGCACAATTTAGCACAAGGAGAATTCACTCACTGTCCTTCCAGGTCCCTGGAAACAAGGACTTTGACAGTGAAAGAAACTGACACACTCTCCCTACCTACAGTTTTCTGTCCCTAGAAAAAATGTTTTTTTTAAGCACAATATAGCACAAGCACAAAACACACTGACACTCTCCCTACCTATCCTTCTCTTTCCCTAAACTAAAGGAATCCAGGTTAAGCAAGAAATAAATAAAAGTCACTGTTCCTGCCTATGCTGCTCTATCCCTGCTCCGGAACACACTACACTAGGCCGCCGTGCTGGCGGCCTTTTATAGTGTGGGGCGTGTACTAAACCCCCTCAGCAATAATTGGCCACAGGCATCCTGCCTGTGGCCAATCATTGCTCTCCTCGCTGCCGGCGCTGTGATTGGCCAAGCATGCGGGGTCACAGTGCATGCTTGGCCAATCACAGCGCCTGGATGACACTGCGGTGGCGTAGTGCATTGTGGGCCGTTCGCGTCACTCGAATTTGGCGCGAACGGCCCAAATCGTTCGATCTTCGTCGAACGATCGAACAGCCGATGTTCGAGTCGAACGTATGTTCGACTCGAACACGAAGCTCATCCCTACTCAACACACAGCGATTAATGTCTTGTATACACACGGTCACACAAATGTTGTCGGAAATTCCGATCGACAAGAACGCGGTCACGTACAACACGTACAACGGCACTATAAAAGGGAAGTTCAATACCAAGTGTGCCACCCTTTGGGCTCCTTCCGCTAATCTCGTGTTAGTAGAAGGTTGGTGAGAGACGATTTGCGCTTTTCAGCCTCGTGCTTTTCAGTCCGTTACTGCTCTTCAGTTTGTGTTTGTGGGTTCGTATCTGTTTTTCAGTGTGAGTAGTCAGTTCGTATCTGGTTTTCAGTACGTTCTTGTCTGCTCGTTTCTGATTTTCAGCTTGCTCTTCTCAGGCCTTTCTCTTTTTCAGTGCGTTCTGTTAGTTCGTTCTGACCAGCCGACCGTTTTCTAGCCATGTTGCAGGTACGTATTCGTCGTAGAGTTTGTGCTGTGCAGGGGCTTGGTGTCGTGGTTCTTACTTTGACCCAAGCCCAGTCCATGAACAGGGTGGGGAGGAGTTCATGGACGAAGAATTGGTTGCTCCTGCTTGACCAATTCTCTCATATGCCTTTGTTGCGGGAGATCCAGGAGAATAATCCTGATGATTTCAGGAATTATCCCCGGATGACGAACCCCGTTTTTCACCGTTTGTTGACTTTGCCGCCCCCCTATATTACGAAGCAGGACACCTGCATGCGGCAAGCCATCACTACGTTGCGGTACTTGGCGACGGGGGGAAGTCTGCAGGACATCAAGTTCTCAACAGGCATCTCCCCCCAGGCTCTGGGGATCATTATTCCAGAGACCTGTTCTGTCATAATTCATGTCCTGCAGAAGGACTATATTAAGGTAAGTTTTGTCCTTTAACATCACATTCTATGTATTTAATGTTTGATGTATTGTATTTCTTTCATCATTCCCTAATTACCATGATTGTAATATGCTGTGAATGTCCCCTTTGTCCTCATGCATGCTGTAAGCTTTTAATGCTCCTTTTTTGTCCTTCATGCACATTTGCCTTCACTAACCTCTCCAGCATGCTATCCTGGGCCCATACACACTTAGCCTAGACACTTAACAATGTATTTTGTCAGCTCCATTGTAGTGCTTTACCCTAAACACCCCCTTAAATGTGTACAAATGTTATTGTTGTCCTTAAATTCAGGCAGAGTGCCAGAGGCTTTTTTTGGGGGTCCCAAACTCATTTGGAACCCCCACCCATTTTTACAATGGGCCATCAGAGGGGGTGAGCAATCTGATAAGTGGACCTTATATTTTTGTCTTTAAATACTCCTTAAAATAAATGTTATACTGATGTTGGCCAAGAATGTTTGTGTCTAATCTGCTTGCAATGTTATGTGTAAAAGTAACATTTTTTTTTCTTGTTTGATTCCACAGTTTCCTTCAACGCCACAGGAATGGCAGACTGTGGCTTCCCAATTTGCCCAGCGGTGGGACTTTCCCAACTGCGGAGGGGCAATCGATGGGAAACATGTCCACATCGTCCAACCCCCCCAACTCGGGGTCATACTATTATAATTACAAGGGGTTTAATAGTATAGTGATGTTGGTGGTGGTGTCGGCGACATACGAGTTTTTGTATGTGGACATGGGGAAGAATGGCCGGATGTCGGATGTGGAGTCATCGCCCAGACCGAGTTCTACAGATGGCTCCAGAATGGTGGCTTGAGATTGCCAACTGCTGAAGATAACGTGGCAGGACTCCCATTTATCTTCATTGCTGATGAAGCGTTTGGGCTGGGTGAACACCTGATGCAGCCATTCCCCATGAGGACCCTCATCCTGGACCAGAGGGTTTTTAACTACAGGCTAGCCAGAGCCAGAGCCAGAAGAGTGGTGGAGAATGCTTTTGGGATAATGGCCAGCCGGTTCCACCTATTCCTCACTGAAATCAACATGGTGGAATATAAACTGAATCATATTGTCCTTGCATGCTGCATACTCCATAATTTCTTAAGGAAAAATTCAACAAACTATGTGGCCTCAGTGCCTGAGGCCGGATTTCCCGAACAAACAGCCCTGACGACACCTGAAGCTGGCCGTCCTGGCTTTCCCCCCCCCCCAAAGCGCCCGTGAAGTCCGTCAAAAATATATGGAATACTTTGCGGGTAGGGGGGCCATTGATATGCCAGAATATGCCTAATTGTGGCAAATTTTACAGCACTGTGGGGGTTATTTACTAAAGGAAAATCCACTTGGCACTACAAGTGCACAGTGGATTTTCCTTTAGTAAATAACCCCCATTGTCATTGTAAACACCAATTTACTCCAAAAACTGGTATTGAGCATTGAAAGAAGAAGCCACACATTGTTGAGTAGAAAACATTTTACTCCGTGCACATTAACATATGTGTTAGAAAAGGGTTTTTGAACAAACCAACATCTTTGTTTTTATGTTTGACATTAGAAATATAATTTTTTTTGTTTAAACAGGCATGTTTCAAACCATAACATACACAACTTAGGAACTTACAAAGTTCAACTTTGAAAAAGTAAAGGCAATATCAGACATTAGTATGTCAAAACTGTGTTGATCTTGCCTTCATCAGATGGGGTGATGTCACTGTAAAATCCAAATTTTGAAGATGCACACAAATTGGGAGCAAAATGTGGATTTCTCTCCTGATCCCATGCCTAATGTCAACATGTGCTATCTCCCATCATGGGGGATCAATGGACGTGTTTCGGGGGTGCAACCCCTTCCTTTCACCTACTTGAGTTGCGAGGAAGGAGTTGCACTCACAAAATGCGTACATTGATATTTCGTGATGGCAGATAGCACATGTCGATGTCTTAAAAATTTGGCTTTCAAAATACTTTAAAACTTGATTTAAAATAAAAAATTTCACAACAAAACGGTACAATTTTGTGTGTTTTACATTCTGCCTAAAACATCAATGATGTTCTTCATTATTTTTTTGAACATCATTGATGTTTTCCTTTATCAGCTCTAAATCACGATTGCACACCATTATCTCCCCGATGAGGATGTGTGCACTTGCACTGGTGAAATTAGTTTCTTCTTCCACAACATCCACATCACCTAAAATAAAAAAAACACACCATGTATTATAAATATGCAGGCATACATCTATTACCTGAAGCTGTGGTCTCAGACACTGACCTGTTGTGGTCACTATTTTGCCCACTTCATAAACCTCTCCTCCCTCCACATCCTCGGGTTGTGTTGTGCTGAGTTCCCCTTCTTTATGAGGTGTGGGGTTCCTGGTGTCCTCAGATTTCCCGAGTTTTTTCTCCCCTATGTGAATTAAACAAAAGGTATACTTAGGACACAGATATTTGAAGCCAGAAATAGGAATATGAAACATTGCTTGGAAGTGTGGTACAATTGTCAGTTTTGGCAGAGTTCCAAGCTGAAGACATGATTTTTTTCCTTACCAAAGCTGGAATACTTACCTTTTTTGGACAAGTTTCACACATGGAAACATCCCAAGTATCCACTGGAGCACCTGTGTGGGGCACCCTAAATAGGTTGTTCTGGTGTCCCACACTAGTGCTCCTGAGTCCAGATGTGTAAACAGCTGCTGAGTGTCCTCTCCTTACACTGAATCAAGTTTGCATTTCATTCTAGTTACAAACACATCTAGACAACAATGTACTAAACTTCTTTTAATACAATTAGGCATGACCAAATGTAGTTACCTGGATCTGCCAAAAACATTGTATTAGTGGGCGAACGAACGATGTTTACTACGACCGATTACTGTGCCCACGAACCTGAAAGTTGACATTTTAAACTGTACAACAGTAAAGAAAAGCACATGGAGCAACATGCAAGTAATAATAATAATAGGAACACAGGACAAATACTTACTTTTTAGAAGCAGTTTCCTGATCCTTCTGTACTGATCATGCTCCCTCAATTTCAGGTCTGACCAGCGTTTCCTCAATTGCTCCTTTGATCAACGTACCCCAAAATTCCTGTGCAGACTTCTCACAACTTTAGTCATGATATTGGCCTTCCTCACATTTGGTTTTGGGTACGGTCCATACTTTCCATCACAGTCGGTCCTCTTCAAGATGTCCACTATCTCCACCATCTCTACAAAGGACATATTTGAGGCCTTATATCTCCTCCTGGATTGGGGATGTTTCTGGCTCCGGGCTTTCCTCCTCGTTACTGCTATTCATCACGCACCTGCTGTGTCTCCGCCATGTGCTCTCCCACTGCGCCAAAAGAGAAGGGGCGGGGAATATACTAGAAAGAAGGTCAGGGGCGGGCGGAGTTTCACGCATGCGCAGTGTATATAAAGCGTAACACGCGTGCGTCGTACCTACGATCTGTGAGCGGAGGAAGGAGTAGCGGAAGCGCCGATCGTGATAACGAAGGTACAATTTTAACTTGGGGCATCAGTGGCCTATACTGCTTATAGATTGAGGCCTATATTGGGACAAGATTAGGAGAGTTTAGCCTGACATTAGGGTTTGTCTTGTGTTGTGTCTTGCAGAGAAAATGGATCGCTTTAACGATCATGACTTTCTCTCCCTATTCATTGATAAGTACAGGGAGCTGCCCTGTCTGTGGCAAATAAAACACCCCTTTTATACTAATAAAAGAAAGAGGAAGGCAGCGCTGGATCAATTGCTGAAATTGGTGAAGCCACAGATCCCCACAGCAACCGTCCCCTATTTGAAGGCAAAAATTGGTGGCATGAGGAGCGCTTATAATAGTGAGCGAAAGAAGGTCCAGGATTCCCAGAGATCAGGAGCTGCAGCAGATGACATTTATGTACCCATGCTGTGGTACTATGACAGACTGCGGTTTCTGTCAAACCAGAGTGAAATCAGGCTATCACTCTCCACTCTTCCTTCAACGCTTCCTTCCACCCCAGCTGAGGCTTCCGACATCCAACCTGGGCCTTCCACCCAGGAAGAAGTGGAGGAGCCCAGCTTGAGCCAGGTATAGCATTGTTCAACATATTTCTTGTCCTAAAATTAATGATGTTAACTAGATGTTATTATTGATCACTAATTTCTGATTTAACAAAGTGTTTTACATATCAATAGACAGTAGTGGCCAAAAATGATTGGGACAAGAATGAAAAATGCTGGGGTCAGAAGGATAGTCTTTTCTATTTATTAACATTCAATTTGCAACAGTCATGAGCTGAAAATTGTGCGTGATTGATGAACCAAAAACTAAAACTATGTTCCTTTTTCATACACAGCAAAGCCTCAGCCAGGAGGAGGCTGTGGAATGTGGCAGCCAGGAGGAGGCTCTACAAAGTGGCAGCCAGGAGGTGGTGGGGATAAGTGGCAGCCAGGAGGTGGCCGGGTCCAGTAGCCTGACCGAATCCCAGGTCCCTCCCCTCCGCCTTCCAACCAAAAGGCCCAGGAAGGGGAGGAACGTGGAGGAGGCAGCACTTGGGTTAATTCGGCAGGCTAATGCGGCCCTCAGAACCCCCCAAATCTTCAAGAGGCCTATGCTTGCATGGCAGCCTGCAAAATGCAGGAAATGGAGGAGGGCCAACACCTCTTCTGTGAGGAAGTGATCTATCTGGCCCTAAATAGGGGGTTGAGGGGCGAACTCACAAGCAAAAGCCATGTTTGTGAGTTCGACCATCCTCCTCCTCCTCCTCCTCCTCCACCTCCTGCCACAACTCCAACACCAGAGCCACAGCCTGGAAGCAAGCCTGGAAGGAAGCATGGAAGGAAGACATGAAAGTGATGGCCTGGGTTTAGTCTGGTCTGACAAAAGACGCAGGCTGTTGTATGACCACAGCCTGGGGACATATATGTCATCTGCTGCTGTTCCCGATCTCTCTGAGTCCTGGACCAGATTGTGCTCCCTATTATATGGACTCCTCAGGCTACCAATTTTGCCTGTCAAATAGTTGATGTGTGCCCTGGGGTACAAAGGCTTCGCCAATTTTACCAGTTTGTCCAGCGTTGCCTTCCTCTTTATTTTGTTATGACCCCTAATAAATGTCTATTTTTTTTTCACAAATACTTGCCTATGTGTTTTACTTCAAAAAGGACAGTTTGTTTGTGAGTAGGCAGGTACATTTCAAAACTACAATGTCAAATTAACAAGGGACACCAACACCAACCAACCTCCTTGAGGTTAAAAAATACAAGATAATAATGGTGTTGTGGTAACACACAAAACGAAAAAAAAATATTATGGAGATCACTAGAATTAAAAAAAAAGAAAAGAAAAAAAAAAGAAGATCTTGATTAAAAAAAAAAAAGAAAAAAGATCACTATAAAAATAAATTCTAAACATTATTATGGAGATATAGCTTAAAAAAATAAAAAGATTATTCAGGAGATCACGAGAAATAATAAAGAAATCACTTTGTCAGAATTCTGTGTGAATATCAGCAGCAAAACAACTTCATTATTCTAGCATTATAAAGAAGAAGAGAATGCGCTGCATTAAAAGATTAAACAATTTTCAGCGTGACGAATGTGCTATCTCCATTACGAACGCTAGTTTTACCAGACCGAGTGCTTCCGTTTGTGCGTCGGAATTGTCTACATACGCTCGGAATTTACGAGAACGGATTTTGTTGTCGGAAAATTTGAGAACCAGCTCTCAAATTTTTGTTGTCGGATCTTCCGACAGCAAATATCCGATGGGGCCTACACACGGTTGGAATTTCCGACAACAAGCTCCCATCGAACATTTGTTGTCGGAAATTCCGTGCGTATGTACGCGGCATTACAGTAATTAATTGAATGGCTGTGATGTCTGATTCTGTCAATTACTTGTTTTAATTTCTCCCTGTTACAACTTACCTCCTTGTTTATCAGTGTGAAAGTGCCCTTAGTCAATGGGAAGGCTTTAAAAATACATCAAAAACCGATTAGTGTGAAAGGGCCCTTGAGCTGAACAAAAGCACATCAAAAACTGATCAGTGTGAAAGCATCTCAATCGAATTTATTTGCTATTCACTTTGGTCATCCGGGCTCTCTCCCCTTCCCCCTTCTATAAGAGACATTATGCTGAAGGTGACATTAACAGACTGGACAATTGGTACTGTAGCCCCAGAGTATAACCAGTAATCACAGGCCTGAGACCAAGAGCACCTGCTCGGAAACCCAGGACAAGCCGCCCCAGACATTCTGCAGCCATTGTAGTAGTATATGGGATAGAACAGACCTTGTCAACAACCTAAAAAATGCAAGGAAAAAGCACAGAAAAAACAAGCATTTTAAAAGAGAAGTTCAGGAATAAAAAAGAAAAAAAAACAGTCATACTCACCTAGATGAATCCAGGATCAGTCCTCAAAGACTGAGAACCAATTAATTAATTTATTCTCAGTCTTCAGTGAGCAGAGAGCCAGTGACTGACAGTCACCGACTCTCTGCTCTGCCCCTCCAGCATTAACTGGAGCGCTGGGCTGTGGAAGGGGCGGGAGCAGCTGGCTCAGGCTCTCAGCAGCTCACAGCTACCGGTCAGGCACATGGGTGGATCTCAACATTAAAGTTAGGATCTCTCCAGAGGCTAAACCGGCTGAGTGACATCAGCTGTCAGTAGACTGTAGCCAGCTGTCGGCTGATTACGGGTCTCAGGAGTGCAGAACTAAATGCACGCCTGTGCCCCACAGCAGAATAGGGCCTAAATAGCTTTAGCACTACTTCTGCTTTAAATAAATGCTTACTTGCATTACAATTTTTGTTGACTTACAATGTGAACCTGCTAGGGAAACTGACACTTCAGTAAGTGTCAATTCTCTAGCACACCCCCTTCCTCCTGCACATCATAGCCCTTTAATTTTCTGGTATTGTCTAATACTATCTGTGCTGACCAATCTCCTTCATACCTCTCCTCACCTCCCTAAATTACCTTTTTAATGTAGCAACTGGGGGAGGAGCAAAGGAGGATATTATCCCACTCATCCTCCACAAAGCATGATATTAAAATGTGCATTGTTGTAGGACTTCAAATTTTAGCTGTACGCGCCCTCTCTGCTTGAGTGTCAGTATCACTTAGTCAGTGACTAAGTTTAGTAAATTTTTTGATGCTGTCTATGGTACAGACCACCATCAGAACTGTTAGATAAAAAAAAAAGATCAATAAAAAAAATTATTTGAAAAAAAAATGAACTGTTAGATAATTGTATATTAACAGAATGAATGCCTCAAAGCTCCAAAAAACAAATGATCCAAGAGTGGCTATGAACTGTGCAAAGTTGTATGTCAATCGATTCTATACCAGAGTGATGAATTTAAATTCACAGTGGTCCAGCCAGTAAAATTTCTTCCAACAGAAGTCTGAACCTCATGTTTGGGCTATGATTTATTTCCTTCAAGTGTCCTCATTCCCCCCTTCACATTAAAGCCTTCCCTTTACACCAGCGTCCTTGTGATCCCTTTCACATCACAGCCCTCCTTTTTACATACAGTAAGTGTTCTGTTTCTCTATCACCCCTTTATTAGGGAAGAGCTTTATGTTCAAGTCGAACATGAGTTCGACTCGAACATTCGCTTTTCGCCCGTTCGGCAAACAGCGAACAATTTGGGGTGTTCGCGGCAAATTCGAAAAGCTAAAAAAACGTTAAAAGTCTATGGGAGAAATAAAAAGTGCTAATTTTAAAGGCTAATATGCAAGTTATTGTCATAAAAAGTGTTTGGGGACCCGGGTCCTGCCCCAGGGGACATGTATCAATGCAAAAAAAGTTTTAAAAACTGACTGGATCATCGTTGGACATGGACGGGATTACATCGCTGGAGTTTATTTATTTAGTTATTTTATTTTTATATAAAGGACTTGTCCAACTGTGTCTGTGTGTTTTTTACAAATTTTTACACTTTTTTTTTTTGTATTTGGTGCGGTGTTCCCCTTAATATCCATACCAAACCTGAAGGGCCTGATATGGAATTTGGGGGGACCCCCACATTTTTTTTGGTTTGGGGTTCCCCTTAATATTCATACCAGACCCAAAGGGCCTGGTAATGGACTGTGGGGGGGGACCCCTGCCGTTCTTTTCAATGACTTTGATCTGTATTGCCGGGGAGCTGACAATTCATTATAGCCGCGAGTGGTTTTAAATGACTTTTTTTCCTTCAGAAATTACATTTTGTGCAGGGACAATTCTAAACACGGGAAACATGCGCGACTTTACAGGCATACTATACACACACCCCAGGTACAAAATTTAAAGGAAAATTTCACTTTTATTGTTTCACTTTAAGCATTATTAAAATCACTGATCCCGAAAAAACTGCAGTTTTTAAAACTTTTTTTGCATTGATACATGTCCCCTGGGGCAGGACCCGGGTCTCCAAACACTTTTTATGACAATAACTTGCATATTAGCCTTTAAAATTAGCACTTTTGATTTTTCATGTTTGTGTCCCATAGACTTTAACGGTATTCGCGTGTTCGAACAAATTTTTTGCATGTTCTGGTGCGAACCGAACAGGGGGGTATCCGGCTCTTCCCTACCCTTTATGTCACAGTCCCCCCTTTACAATACAGCATCCCTTTTCCTCACAGTCCCCTCTTTAAGTTATAACCCCCATTACATTACAGCACCCATCTTTAAATCATAGCCTCCTCTTTGCATTACAGCACCCACATTTACATCACAGCCCCCCCTTCCCTTTACAAGACAATCCCCTTTTGCATCACAGTCCATCCATTTAATCCACAGCACTCCCCATTACATCACAGTTGTATCACAGCATCTCTCTTTACAATACAGCCCCCCTTTACATCACAGCCCTCCCCTTTACATAGCAGCCCTCTCGGGACTTAGCAAGCAACCCCTTTACATTATTGTGCTTCCCTTTATCCTGCAGTCCCTTTACATCACAGCCCACCCCATTTACATCACAGCCCCCCTATATATTACAGTACCCCCTTTACATTGCACCCTCTCTTTCCAGTCCTACCTAAAGGAATTGCTTACGCTCACGTTGTACAAATGTTATCAACTATATGCAAAGTTTCCAGGCACTTGGCTCTTCTAGAAAGACTGGTAAAACATGTGGTTTGTTAAATATTGTTTTAGCTGGATATAGCCAGCATCATATTCTACATATTTATAGCTCTGTTATTTTCGGCAAGTACTCAGTCTTTTTTGTTTACAAGGTTACTCGATCGCTCTTTATTATGTTACTCTATGGTTTTCAGAACCATTTAGGTAAAGCTAATATACTGAATATTGATGCATCAAAGTGGAAGTAGAAACTAACAATTTTCTATGTCAGCAAGAATGAATTAATGGAGATTTTGAAGAAGAAGCCAAATCTATTACTGAAAAAAAAAGATTCATTATTGATTGAACACAAAAAACCTTCTAATATAACATATGCAAGTTCTTAAAAGCATATTAAGGTTTAAGTCAATAAAAGATGCAAACAATATTGCGTAGCCCTATTAAAATTTGTAATAATAGACCTTCTGATGCCACAGTGGGTGCAATCTCTTCATGAGACTCGAAAAACCCTTGGCCGCTTCACCCCTGCACCTGTGAAAGGGAATCAGGAGCCCCCCACATGCTGTTCTGGCCCTGTGGGAATTACTGAAAGCTTTCAGAGTCAAAGAATATGTATGCAGGCTCCCAAGTTGAGTACATAAAGATTATGTTGCTGGGGGCAGCTTTCTAATTAACCTATGCATACCTATGAACCGCATACTTTCAAAATGCTGGATATATAAGCATTTCAGCCAACACACTCACATTTCACTTCTGAATTTGATAAAACATTATACGCTTTTTCTTTATGTTAGCAGCTTTTCATGCTCCAAAATTAGACAATGTCCTTTGAAAATTTGAAAACTTGGAGAGCATACTTTAAGACCTATGATTACCAATTGTACCCGCTGCCCCCACTGATCAAATGTGAATCCAAATGCTCTGTAAACTTGCAACAAATAGGCAAATATGAACCTAATGTATATATCTAACATTTTCAATGTTATTTTAATACAGTCTTTATGCATTAGAGATCATGCATGCAAGGATCATTCTGCCTTAGGTAAAGTATATGTATAAGAGTTTTCACAGGTTTCACACTTCTGTCTCCAAGTGTAACAGAACTATGTAATGATTAGTAGTTAGTGAATTGATATGCTCAGACAGGATTTAATTATCTGGCAGGTTTGTTGGAGGTGGAAACCTTTGGCGGTAGACTGCAATATGGTGAGCTACATTCAGAGTCTGAAAACAGAAAGGGGAAGTTGGTGTCTTGCTGCCTCCTCTATGTATTTGATATCATATTCACAGAAAAAAAGGATTAAAGTGTAAATAAACCAGTTCACTACGAAATACCAGTCCTGGAAAACCCTACCGTTATCACCAGTTGGTAGAGTGAACCTGCTGAAGATGGTTTATCTTCCCAAATTCTTGTATTTTTTCAGGAACACCCCAATCTCTAGCCCTAAGTCGGTTTTCCGTAGGCTGGACACTCTTATTACCTTTGTTTAGACAGGGAAGACCCAAAGACTGGCAAAACGGGCGCTGCAGCTCCCTCTTTCCCAAGGGGGGCTGGCAATGCGCCATTTCCAACTTTACTACTGGGCGGCAGTCCTGGTAACTGTCCGCTGGTGGTTTAGCCAGCCCAAGCAGAACCCAGCAGTAACACTGGAGGCAGCGATTCTGGGGTCCTACGCAGCCCTGAGCAACTTAGTGTATAGAGGTCCTAAGGCCCATCTTGCCATCACAACTCCGATGAAAACGACTGTTCGAGTTTGGCAGCAGGCAGGAGCCATCTACAGGGCAGAATCCACCTTCTCCCCGCATAGCCCACTGTGGGGTAAGCCACAGCTTAAGCACTACTACCGACTGCCAGACCCCCAGCTCTGGGCATCCAAAGGAATAGTTACAATTAAACATATCTTGCCTACCGGTTCTCTCTCACCCCTTTCAGTGCTGAGAGAAATGTATGCTGTACCTGCCTCCATGACCTTTAGGTATTATCAGCCTAAACACGTAACCCAGACGCAATTTCCTAACCCCATAACTCTTCAGACAGACCCTACAGAACGACTACTGATTTCCAAAATGCTAGACAAACCGCTATCCTCTCTATACTTCTATCTTGCCTCTGCACATGCGACCACACTGACGACATTGTACGATAAGTGGAAGTCTGACATCCCAAGGCTGACTGAGGAGGTCTGGGAGGACCTGCAGAGTGACTATATTACTAAAATGATCTCAGCCAAAGATTGTTTTATCCAACTTAAATTCCTCCATAGGACCTACTATACCCCAGTGAGATTGGCAAAAATCTACCCTGGGGTGAGCCCCCTCTGTGCCAGGTGTCTCTCCTTCCCGGGTACGTTCCTACATGTGGTGTGGGAATGCCCCCTTATCCGCTCATTCTGGGAGCGGGTAATAGGGGCCCTGAATGAATTTGGGGACTGGTCCCTTGGTCAAGACCTGACCTTAGCGCTACTTGGCTCCATGGAAAATGTTGTGGCCTCCAGACATGTAAAGCTATTTCTATTCTATGTCCTATACTACGCTAGAAGGGAGATTCTTCTTAGATGGAAGCAAACAGCACCTCCGACTCTCAGATCCTGGGAAGCAACGATTAACTCTGTGCTTCTACTATATAAATTGACCTACGAAAGCAGGAACTGCCCCAAAAAATTTGACAAGGTTTGGTCACAATGGATAGACGCACAAGGTTCCATCTCTTGAGTGCATTGTACTGTCCTATGATTTGTCCTATCACAAGGTTCCATTTCTAGACATGCATTGTATTGTCCTGTGATTTGTCCTATGCTGTGGAGTAGTACTTTACTGCTCACAGAGGTTCTTCTCCGTCCATGCTCCCCCCCCCCCCCCGAGATTGGTTGTCTACCTCTCTTGTCTTTATTGTACACCAGTAGGATTGTTAGCACCTAACCTGTTAATAATTTGACTTCTCTGCCTATCCACTTGCATATCTACACTATGTACTGTGTCACTGTTATTGTGTGTAAACGCTTTTATATTGTTTCCCTTTTGTTACTTTGAACAACAATAAAAACTTTTCTGTTAAAAAAAAAAGTGTAAATAAAGACAAAAGTTTTTATCTTATTTTTTTTAGCTTCAGATAGAGTTGAGAGGGATTAGAACACCCGTTAGGTTTTTTTGCTGTCTGTGTCCCAATTAGGGAGATTCACCCTTTCTATTTTCCCTGTTTACTGTTGTCATCAAATGTAAAAGTTAAGGGCCCCTATGGTAAAATATTATTTTTTCTTCTAAAATATGTTGGATTATACTGTATATGCTTGTATCCACCTCTGATTATATATGCATTATGTATTATATCCTGCTTCCTACATTTTAGATTCAAACTAACAGGGCTTTTGTAACTCTTGTCTCCCGCCATGTGCTTTTTTGTTAAATATACTTTATATACATATAGTATATACACAGATACTATATAAATAATAATATATATACATTTTGACTTCTATAAGAGATCCTAATTTCTTATTCTTGGCCTTTCTTCTCATGAACTCTTTGAAGCAAACTTTCATTTTCAGGTCAGTCATGATCAAAGCCATTGTGAAATCAAAGATGTGTAGAAACCCTAGTGGAATGGGCTTAGTAACAGTTAGCTGCTTCAACAGAGAGGAAAAGGATTAACTGGCTGGCACGTCCTCAAGGACTTCTAAAAACTATTCAGGAGTAAGGTTTTTTAGCATACATCTGGCAGCCTAAGAATTAAGAATTCTATACTTTGTGTTTCAGAGCTAAATAACAACAGCCACAATAAGCAAGTTCATGTGGAATGTACAGAGCCTTCTAAATAAAACTCCAGCCAAATATAACAGGATGAAAATGACAAGCCTATTCCAAGAAAAAATAATAGATCTTGCTTTTGCTGCAATATTCAGCTTTAGTGCAAGGATTTTCCCAACAGTACTTTTTAATTTTTTTCTGCCACTAGATGTCCTCAGTCTGATAGCAGACATCATTACCTCCACTCCTTATGAGCCCAGGTAATCCTAAACACATCCCAGCCTGCTACTGGACAGTGAAAAGAGATGCAGCACAATGATTAGCTCATCTCTCTGTCACTCTGCTCCTATCAGTATATTCCTTGTCATCACATGACTGGCTCCATGTGCTCCTTCTTCCTCTCATACTGCAGCCCTGCTATACAGGGACTGAAAGAGGCTCATACCAGGTCATACTCAGGTACTTACACGGGTTGTACTTTAAAATAAATGTTATATTGTTGTAGCGGGGTGTTGCCTATTGGTATGTTATAAGGACTATTTTATACGCAAATGCACCCAGATCCCTCCGAAACTCTATTGACTACTGTTTTGAATTGAAAGCAAAGGTGCACAGTGGGACTTGTAGTACAGAAAGAGATGGACACCAATGCAGTGGATACTATATACAGTCAGGTCCATAAATATTGTGACATCGACACAATTCTAATCTTTTTGGCTCTATACACCACCACAATTGAACAATTGAAACAAACAAGATGTGCTTTAACAGCAGACTTTCAGCTTTAATTTGAGGGTATTTACATCCAAATCAGGTGAACGGTGTAGGAATTACAACAGTTTGTATATGTGCCTCCCACTTTTTAAGGGACCAAAAGTAATGGGACAATTGGCTGCTCAGCTGTTCCATGGCCAGGTGTGTTTTTATTCCCTCATTATCCCATTTACAAGGAGCAGGTAAAAGGTCGCAAGTTCATTTCAAGTGTGCTATTTGCATTTGGAATCTGTTGCTGTCAACTCTCAATATGAGATCCAAAGAGCTGTCACTATCAGTGAAGCAAGCCATCATTAGGCTTAAAAAAAAAAAACCCTCAGAGAGATAGCAAAAACATTAGGTGTGGCCAAATAAACTGTTTGGAACATCCTTAATAAGAAAGAACGCACCGGTGAGCTCAGCAACACCAAAAGACCCGGAAGACCACGGAAAACAACTGTGGTGGATGACCTTAAAATTCTTTCCCTGGTGAAGAAAACACCCTTCACAACAGTTGGCCAGATCAAGAACACTCTCCAGGAGGTAGGTGTATGTGTGTCAAAGTCAAAAATCAAGAGAAGACTTCACCAGAGTGAATACAGAGGGTTCACCACAAGATGTAAACCATTGGTGAGCCTCAAAAACAGGAAGGCCAGATTAGAGTTTGCCAAACAACATCTAAAAAAGCCTTCACAGTTCTGGAACAACATCCTATGGACAGATGAGACCAAGATCAACTTGTACCAGAGTGATGGGAAGAGACGAGTATGGAGAAGGAAAGGAACTGCTCATGATCCAAAGCATACCACCTCATCAGTGAAGCATGGTGGTGGTAATGTCATGGCGTGGGCATGTATGGCTGCCAATGGAACTGGTTCTCTTGTATTTATTGATGATGTAACTGCTGACAAAAGCAGCAGGATGAATTCTAAAGTGTTTCGGGCAATATTATCTGCTCATATTCAGCCAAATGCTTCAGAACTCATTGGAGGCGCTTCACAGTGCAGATGGACAATGACCCGAAGCATACTGCGAAAGCAACCAAAGAGTTTTTTAAGGGAAAGAAGTGGAATGTTATGCAATGGCCAAGTCAATCACCTGACCTGAATCCGATTGAGCATGCATTTCACTTGCTGAAGACAAAACTGAAGGGAAAATGCCCCAAGAACAAGCAGGAACTGAAGACAGTTGCAGTAGAGGCCTGGCAGAGCATCACCAGGGATGAAACCCAGCATCTGGTGATATCTATGCGTTCCAGACTTCAGGCTGTAATTGACTGCAAAGCATTTGCAACCAAGTATTAAAAAGTGAAAGTTTGATTGATGATTGTTAATCTGTCCCATTACTTTTGGTCCCTTAAAAAGTGGGAGGCACATATACAAACTGTTGTAATTCCTACACCGTTCACCTGATTTGGATGTAACTACCCTCAAATTAAAGCTGAAAGTCTGCAGTTAAAGCACATCTTGTCTGTTTCATTTCAAATCCATTGTGGTGCTGTATAGAGCCAAAAAGATTAGAATTGTGACGATGTCCCAATATTTATGGACCTGACTGTAGACTACTGTACCCACAGTGCAACTGTACACCCACAGTGCATTGACTGGCGCAAGGTCTGCTGGGGAAGGGTTATTTAAGTGGAGGAGGAGCAACACGCGGTCTCTTTGGACATCGCCCGCCCAGCAAGTCTGAGCCTGTGTTAGGGCCTGTTGTGTTTGTCTAGGCCGGAGAGACTGGGCCTAGAGAATCGGGGAAACCTGCTCGTCGTGGAGAGAGGGATCTCATCAGAAGAGCCTGCTGATATACCGGAGCATCCAAGAGTCGACCCATCTATCGACTTCCATACGGTTGTCTGAGGGACCGGAGACTACCGGTGGTGGAGAGATCGTGTGCCGGAGCACCAGCGCAGAACCAGCAGGACGTACTGGGCCTGGTCGAATGAGCGGGCACTTGCCCAGGACTTTTAGCTGTAATTAGGCCAGACATCTTTTGACTAAGGCTGAGCATTTTATCACCCGTGACTTCAAGTCTTAATTATAGCCAGAGTTCAGCTAACGTTATTTGACATCCCTTGGATGACAAACATTAAGTGCACCAACGTTTTGCTAGCAAAGATCCTTTCATTGGAGTGACAGTGTTTGGAGGCAGTCAGGCCTGACTGGAACTCACTTTGACACTGTGTGGGCGCCATATTGCCCACGAGGGGAAAGCTTGCGAGCACAGTTAGCTAAAAGACATTTAGTATTATAGTATTGCATTATATTTGGTACACTTATATGTTTATCACTTTGGCTTTGCAGGGCTCTGCATAAGCAAACACATATTTGTTTAACCTGTCATCTCTTATTCAGTAAATTAGAAAAATGGGGGGGGGTTGGGACTTTTCGCAAGGTCAGGACCGGGTAGGGCCCTGCACCTCCATCCCTGTCATATTGAGAAAAGAAGGAGCAATAAGGAAGCCGGTTAGGCAGCAAAATTTCACCAAGGGGGGAGGGGTGGGACTTTAAATGAAGCCCGTGGTAACAAAAAAGAACAAATGTGGTGGATATAAAATATTTAATAATACATATTTACATGTTACAATACATGGGTTACATAAACAATATATCAATTGCACACTGGCGGATGCCAGTACCTGACACGGTAATGCCAGGCGGCAACATGTCTGTAGACAATGTAACAGACTGCATACTGGCGAATGCCAGCTCCTGACACGGTAATGCCAGGTGGCAACATATCTGAAAACAATGTACACATAATGAGTTAGAGGGTCCACCTATGTTCATTAATTGGGTATAAATTTTGGAAACATACAATCTGCATGGTCTAATATTAACTAATCCCTGTGGATAAGGTTGGCACATAACATGGTAAACAGGTAGCTTGACGCGTTTCGCGGCTTAAAGCCGCTCTTCAGGAGCAGGTATATGAAGTTTCTGCAATAAAAGAATACATTGCTAAGTAAACTAACTTATGTCAATATACGGATGGATGGGTGCAGTCAAGCAGCCATCCCAAGGTGAAAGAGTATCACTTACATGTGTATGTGCAATGAATGGCACACCAGCAGGGACTGTGGACCACTCAAGGGGGGTCGGTATCGGGAGCTGAGGGGGCGTGTTCAGCAAAGGCGCCCACCACGAGTAGCGCCCCAGGCGGATCCGGGCACATCGAGCACTCCTGGGGGGGGGCATGAAAGATATGCAGTGAGTGTGAGTGTAAAAGAAACTGAAGTGACTGATTGGTGTGAGTGAAAGCAATGAAATGATAAGAGTGTCAATGTGCAGCAGTGGGGAAAGTAATGGAAGGGGGTGTGGGTAGAGGACCATGGAAGAGGCCGACCCCAACATACCGGGTGACTACAAAGGGGAGGTGAGGGAAGGGAAAGTGAAGGAAAGTGAGCAGTACAGCGAGGTGCCGGTGGCAAGAAGGAAGAGAGAGGTGCAATCCAGGGAAGGAAGTGTGGGATAGTGATTGTGAAAGGGGGGTGCGGGTGGAGGGCCATATAAAAGGCCGACCACACCACACCAGGTGGTTAAGGGGGGAAGTGAGGGGAAGGAGAGGTGAAGGAAGGGTGAACAGTGAAGTGGGTTACCTGGTGCTAGGAGGGAGGAGAGAAGTCCAATCCAGGAGGGACGTGAGAAGTAGTGTGCAGGAGGGCTCGGAGCAGTCCAGATCCAGCCACGGGAGCCGCCCATAAATGGACGCTCCCTTGGCTGGATCTGGACTATTCAATAGTAATTCAGGGGTGGAAGCTCATGGTAAGGTTTTATCCTGCTTTTTAATAGTGTGCCCTAGAAATAGTGGTCTATATTAGTTTTCCCTTCCTATTTGCATACCTTTTAAACCAATTTATATACTCATCCTTTGCCATCTAGAATTATCTAGAATTATCATTAGCTGTTTTCTTCCATCCTTTTATAGTGTGCATTGGCCCCAATGGGGACATTGTGTGCTGCCCGGAAATGTTGATTTGGGAGCTGCGATGCGCACTGTGGGTGTTCCTCCTCCCGCCCCCTCCTCCGGGGCGGTCGGGGGGTGGACACGCCATCACTGCGCATTGACGTCACACCTACATGCCGGATGTACGGCATCCTGGTGACGCTGTCCCTCCGGTGCTATTCCATCTCACGGAGCTGGGTGGGGGCGTGTTGGGGCTGACTGCCGGGCGAATCACCGCCCGGGTGCCGGCCTCCCCTCCCTCCCTCCCCCTACGCCTGTGCATGTGACGTTGGGGGCTTGGTCGGCGGCGGAGGCCATTTATGGGCGGCTCTCCTGGCTGGAACTGGACTGCTCCAAGCCCTCCTGCACACTACTTCTTACGTCCCTCCTGGATTGGACTTCTCTCCTCCCTTCTAGCACCAGGTAACCCACTTCACTGTTCACCCTTCCTTCACCTCTCTTTCCCCTCACCTCCCCCCTTAACCACCTGGTGTGGTCGGCCTTTTCCATGGCCCTCCACCCGCACCCCCTTCCAATCACTATCCCACACTTCCTTCCCTGGATTGCACCTCACTGTACTGCTCACTTTCCTTCACTTTCCCTTCCCTCACCTCCCCTTTGTAGTCACCCGGTATGTTGGGGTCGGCCTCTTCCATGGTCCTCTACCTACACCCCCTTCCATTACTTTCCCCACTGCTGCACATTGACACTCTTATCATTTCATTGCTTTCACTCACTCCAATCAGTCACTTCAGTTTCTATTACACTCAAACTCACTGCATATATTTCATGCCCCCCCCCCCCCCAGGAGTGCTCGTTGTGCCCGGATCTGCCTGGGGCACTGTTCGCGTCGAGCTACCTGTTTACCATGTTATGTGCCAACCTTATCCACAGGGATTAGTTAATATTAGACCATGCAGATTGTATGTTTCCAAAATTTATACCCAATTAATGAACATAGGTGGACCCTCTAACCCATTATGTGTACATTGTTTTCAGATATGTTGCCGCCTGGCATTACCGTGTCAGGAGCTGGCATTCGCCAGTATGCAATCCGTTACATTGTCTACAGACATGTTGCCACCTGGCATTACCGTGTCAGGTACTGGCATCCGCCAGTGTGCAATTGATGTATTGTTTATGTAACCCATGTATTGTAACATGTAAATATGTATTATTAAATATTTTATATCCACCACATTTGTTCTTTTTTGTTACCATGGGCTTCATTTAAAGTCCCACCTCTCCCCCCTTGGTGCAATTTTGCTGCCTCACCGGCTTCCTTTTTGCTCCTTCTTTTCTCTTATTCAGTAAAAATACTTTCGTGGTTAAGCAAACACATTGTGTGGAGTGTTAACTGTTTCAGGGAGACTGCTAACACAGGTAAACCAATCTTGAATTGTACTGTATGCTATATTGCGGCATTGTGGTTCCTATAGCCAGTAGGTTCCACAATCCCATTTATTTGCAGCTGTGCCAGCGGAGGGTTAGAGCCAGTTTGGGTGTTGACAGCAGTACGGTACAGGCCCAAACAATACCAGCAGCTCTCTTAACTGGGGGTAGTGCTACATTGTATTAATTATTCCAAAGTTGTATTAATTTATGTCTTTTATATCTGCCTAGAGTTCAGCTTTAAAAAAAATTCAGTACAAACTATTCAACATACAGAACATTATTTTTCTGCACTTTAAAGCTGAACTGTAGACAAACAGTTAAATACATAGCTGAACTTTTTTTCTATAACAGTGTGCAATTTTATTTAGCCAGGCCTATGATCCAAATACTTACACAGCCCAAGCATGTCACGTGGTGAGATTTTTCGGCAGACTACTCTGCATATTGAGCAATACTGCCTGATTGGACAACGCTGACCTTCCCTCACCAGTCCTGATGTAATGGGGAATGCAAGAGGCTGTTAATAAGACAGGATTTGTAATAAATTAATATGTGGATTAAAGTTTTTTTTTTTTATAGCTACCCTTATTCAAGATATTTTTTTGAATCTGGACCACTGTTCTATGTGAAGTGCACAAAATGTAATTGCCAGGAAAATAAATAAATTCTTAAGTAAGATGGGCAATTGTTTGTTGCAGCCTTTCGTGATATGAATTCATTTTTCTTCTTGCTCAAATACCACTCTAGCAGGCTAGTCAGCTGTGCTGAAAGACAACTGGTTTCCAGGCGTTTAGCCAGACGGTAGTCAAGAGGAGCCCACTGCCTCCTTTGAAAGGGCCCCTTTATAAAAGATTCCAATTTTGGCAGGGAATTCCACATCAATCAGATGCTGTCCTTTCTTTTGCATCACTATCTGACACTGGTTGACTGCCAGGGAAACAGATAATTTGCTGTAACTGTATGAGACCTGTTCTGTATATCTGTATGTGTCAAATGTGCTGCATCTTTTTATATCTTTATCTAAAGCAGGCCAGAAGCATTGTTTTCAAAAGTGTTGCAGATCTCTTTGGCAGTAAAGAGTGACTATAATTTGTCATCTAATGAAAGAGAGAGCTGGGCTCTTTTACAGTAATAAGTGAAGCACAAGTGGGAATAAACTACACTACAATCATTTCAGATCTATAATTTAGCCTGTGTACTGTTTCAAAGGCCTACAGAGAAACGTACCAGACTTTAACCACTTTTGTTATGCTTGTAAATAATGGCAAAGTCCTAAAAACCTATACAGATAATTATGAAAAACAATATAGCAGAAAAGTGAAACAATATTATATGTTATAAATGCAATGAACAATCCATTGAAGAAAATATATTATCTGTTGTTGCATGTTTTGAGAGTTTCTGTTAGACCCTCTTAAAAATATATTAAGAGGAAAAATAGACAACATTCTAGGATACCAAGTGGTCACAATGATTCCTATGTATCTTTCTTTCAATGAAATTGTTTCTGAAAACAGGTAAGAGTTCTTCTGACCAAAAAATCATCTTCATGGAGAAGCTGCCAAAGCCCATCTCATCGTGGCTGTAAAATTGTTCTTCTTGATAGCTAAAAATGCTCTAAGGACAAAACTATGCATGCATGCATGCAGTACCTGCCTGCACTACTGTGAACTCAAAATCTCCAAATATCAATTATGGAGTTCCATGCATTATTACTTCTGTGACAGATCCCACTATCAGACCTGCTACAAGGCATAAATAGAAAATATTGAAAAGCTGTGAAATTTGTAGAAAAATCACATTAGTAGCCATGTCTTTACATGTTTAACTTGGAACCCGTTTTAAGGCAAGCAATAAATGTTTGATAATGGGCAAAAAACTATTTAAAATAAAATCAGAGGCCAGATTTAAGCAGTTAGGACTAATTCTCATGCCCTTGTATTTCACTACAGGCAAAATGCTTGGACACTGTTTTCAATGGGACCTATTCCCATTAATGTGATGTGTTGTTTTGTATCCTGTCCGCTGTACTGTCTAAACCAAAAAATGCACGTTAAGGCACAATTACATGGCTCCAATTACAGTTTATAATGTTAGATTCACTTAAGCCCTTCACAATTATGTGATCATCAAAACCTGTTTACACATTTGGCCATAGAACAGCCCTCTGCTGGCTGCTATCCAAGCATCTATATAGACTGGCACTCAGCATGAATGAAGATATTATTGTGAAAGACTTAAGTGGAGCTAATTATTAGGACCTTAATTTAGTTCATATTATGATAGTGCTATCAAGGTTGTTCGCAGACTTGTATATTACTAGACAGAATGGTATACTTATGGATACATATATCCTTGGAAGATGCGACTGAACCTTAAAAATGGGATCCAAAAGAATGCTTATATAACCTCATATGAGGCTATGACTGGTCTTAAGTTTTGTAAGTCTTATCCAGCATTCTGAACATATACAATATTAAAGTGATTCTTGGGATTTTTGGGTCCCTTGCCAGCGGTCCTGGCTCCCCCCCCCCCTTCCGAGTGCCTCCAATGGCAAGCCTCTTGCTACAGGGGAATTTAAGTCCACTGTGAGTCAATGAGGAAAGCATGACCTGGTAGAGTCACTGCATTTGTTGTTCAGGTTTGATTGTGCAGCCTCTAATATGATTTTCAAGAATATAAGGTCTAAGGATGTTTATGGCCACAGATGAAAGATCTAACTCTTTGTGGCCAGCTTTATATTACTGCCACAGTCATTAACCCTTTCCTACCCCCCAATCCCCCCATCCCTTTAAATAGTTCAGTACATGTGTGGGAAGGATTGACAATCGTGTGACCACTGTCACAGTGGTCATATGATTGGAAACCAGTCCGTCCAGCTACAGATCTGTAGCACAGATCTGCGACTACCTTTGGCTTTGTGCTGAGAGCACACGGTAAGCATGCTCTCAGGTACATAAAAAACTGCCACCCAGCAATGCATATGTACGATGCTTGGGTGTTAAAGCCACACTACTGTGCAAACGTTTTAGGCAGGTGGGCTGTAAATGCTGTGTAAATTAAGAATGTAAAACATTTTGTAAATTAAGAATGCTTTCAGAAATAGAAGTATTAATAGTTTATTTTTTTATCAATTAACAAAATGTAAAGTAAAAGGAACCGAAGAGAAATCCAAATCAAATCAATATTTGGTGTGACCACCCTTTGCCTTCAAAACAGTATACATTCTTCTAGGTACACTAAAGCCTCGTACACACGGCCGAAAATCTCGTCAAGAAAAAACACGTTTTTCTTGACGAGATTCTTAGACAAGAAACTTGTCCCGGCCGAGTGTACACACGCTCGATTTAAAGAACCCGCGGTTCTTTGAATGGAGCGAACGCGGTGACGTCACTACGACGAGCGTGCGCTCGTCACATTCGATGCCGTCGCCGCCATCTTGCTACACCCTATCTATGCCTAGGAAGCTACTGCGCATGCGTCTAAGTCATTTCGAGCATGCGCGGGCTTCCCGGAGGGCAGGTAAGTGTACACACACACAATTTTCTCGTCGAGAAACAGCCTGACGAGAATCTCAACGTGAAAATAGAGAGCAGGTTCTCTATATTTCTCGTCGAGATTCTTGTCGGTTTTCTTGACGAGAAACCATACACACGAACGATTTTCTCGGCAAGAAAGCTATCTCGGCAGTTTTCTTGTCGTTTCTTGCAGAGAAACTCGTTCGTGTGTACGAGGCTTTACACATAGTTTTTGAAGGAACTCGGCAGGTAGCTTGTTCCAAACATCTTGGAGAACTAACAACAGATCTTCTGGCTCTTCATGTGATCCCAGACAGACTCGATGATATTGATCAGGGCAATGTAGAGACCAAACCATCACTTTCAGGAAGCCTTATTCTTCTTTAAAGTGGAGTTCCACCCAAAAATGGAACTTCCACTTTAAAGAAAGGTGACCCCCTGACATGCCACATTTGGCATGTCATCTTTTTGGGGGGGAGCGGAAACCCCCTCTCTTTTTAGAGGGTTTCAGCTCCCACTTCTTCCCTAGGGCGCCTCAGCGACCGGAAGTAAGTCACCTCTCCCCCCTCCCTCTCCGCAATCATCTGGGATACGTCACAGGTCCCAGGTGATTGCTCCGCCAATCACGGTGCGCAGCGCGGCTCGCGCATGCGCAGTGCATGCACAGCTGTGAAACCACAGCCGGGCGCCCACAGTGACAATGCCGGCGCCGCGGAGAGGAGGGGGAGACAAACGGGGCTTCGTTCCCCCGCATCGCTGGACCCTGGGACAGGTAAGTGTCTGATTATTAAAAGTCAGCAGCTGCAGTATTTGTAGCTGCTGACTTTTAATAAATTATTTTTAGGCGGAACTCCGCTTTAAACTAAAGATAGTTCTTAATGAAATTGTTTTGGGCTTGTCGTATTGCTGCAGAATGACATTGGGGCCAGTTGCATGCCTTCTTGATGGTATGACATGATGGAAAAGTATCTGCTGTATTTCTTAGCATTGAGGACACTATTGATCCTGACAAAATCTCCAAATCCACGTGCAGAAATGCAGCCCTAAACTTGCAAGGAACCTCCACCATGCTTCAATGTTGCCTGCAGACACTAATTATTGTACTGCTCTCCAGCCCTTCAGCGAACAAACTGCCTCCTGCTACAGCTAAATATTTCATATTTTGACTCATCAGTCCAGAGCACCTGCTGCCATTTTCTGCACCACAGTTCCTAAAGTTTTGTTGATAGTTGATTTACTTAGCCTTGTTTCCACATTGAAGGTATGGCTTTTTGGCAACAATTCTTCCATGAAGACCACTTCTGGCCAGACTTCTCCAGACAGTAGCTGGGTGTACCTGGGCCCCACTGGTTTCTGCCAGTTCTGTGCTGATGGCACTGCACGACATCTTCTGATGTTGACAGGAAGTAAACATGATGAGTCTTTTATCTGCTGCCTTAAGTTTCCTTGGCTGGCCACGGCATCTATGGTCCTCAATGTTGCCTGTTTCTTTGTGCACAACCTCACCTTAGTAGCAGAGTTTGGCTGTTCCTCGCCCAGTTTTTAGCCTCCTACACAGCTGTTTCTGTTTCAACCTACATATGAAATTGATGATCATTACAACCTGCTTGGTATAATCGGTTAATCATACACCTGACTCTAATCCTGAAAAATCGCTGACTTTGTGCAAGTGTAAAAAGTGTGCAAGTGTAAGGCCTCGTACACACGGCCGAGATTCTCGTTGAAAAAAACATATCGTTTTTTTCGACGAGATTCTTGGACAAGAAACTTGTCCCGGCCGAGTGTACACACGCTCGTTTCAAAGAACCCGCGGTTCTTTGAAAGGAGTGTACGCGGTGACGTCATCGACTACGTCGAGCATGCGCTCGTCACATTCAATGCCGTCGCCGCCATCTTGGTCTACCCTACGTATGCCTAGGAAGCTACCGCGCATGCGTCGAATTCATTTCGAACATGCGCGGGCTTCCGGGAGGACAGGTAAGTGTACACACACTCACTTTTCTCATCGAGAAACATGCCGAGGAGAATCTCGACGAGAAAATAGAGAGCAGGTTCTCTATTTTCTCGTCGAGGTTTCTTGTCGGTTTTCTCGACGAGAAACCCGATAGCAGCGTACACACGACCGATTTACTCGGCAAGACCTCTCTGCCAGCAAGTTTCTTGCTGGTTCTTGCCGAGAAAATCGGTCGTGTGTACAAGGCCTAAGAATCAATGCTGGTTTGAAGCCAAAGGGTAGTCACACCCAATATTGATTTGATTAAAAAATTTCTTCTGTTCGCTCACTTTGCATTTCGTAAATTAATAAAAATAAACAGTTAAAATATATATTTTTAAAAGCATTCTTACTTTGCAGCATTTCTTCACACCTGCCTGAAACTTTTGCACCTTTAAAAAAGGTGCAATTGTTAGAAATTTTGAACACTGGAAACGTATTTGCTTTTTCAGGGGCAGGCGATGAAAGCCTTAATTAAAGCAACATTATACCATCTGATCTTGAAGCACAAGGTACAATGTAACAGTAAGAACTGAATAGCAAAGCTACCCACAAACATAAGATGATGGTTTAACATAAAGCTTTCTCAAATTTAAGTATTTTAAAAAAAGCCAAAGAAGGAAAGACGACACTCCAGTATTGATACTCAAATACCAGCCTGACAGGGATGCTAATGTGTTTTAGTCATTGAGGGCCAAAGGCTGGCCATAGATTACACATTTTTTTCTTCGATCCTCCCCGCTGAGACGTATTTTGATATCAGTGACTTTCCACTTTCAGAATACACTGATCAGCTGTAACCACAGATTGGGAAACATTTTCCAACATTCCTATTGAGCGGCGAATTTAGATCATCTATGGCAAGTTTTACTCATTGTTGCTACCTGTCAAATTTTAGAAATCACTTTTAAATGCTCTTCAGGCCCTGTGCTCTAAAGGGAGGGATTACAATTCACCACATGTGTGAAATTAAAACTAAAATACAAAACATGGGCTCTAACAGACAAATGCTGGAGGTCTTGTGTATTTGCGTGAACAAGAAACGAGAAGAGCCCAACATTACTAATAAAAATGTATCATAAATTTATAGCAGTATTAAACTCAAAAGCTTACCAATTCCTAAGCGAGCCATACATGGATCGAAATCCAGCTGGTTCATCATGGACAGGCCAAATTTTGATTCATTTATGGGCACCCTGGTTGCACAGAAGTTGATCTATTGATCGACCTGTTGTTATATTTTTTTTAATGATCAGTGCCACCAGCTGTAGCTAGCAACACTGATCATTGTGATTTGAGAGCGGGGAAGTATCCCCACAATATCACAATAGCACAGTAGTAGTGATTCCCTCATCCATCTGGGATGTGTGGATGGGGGAATAGGCACAATTTTTTTTTTTGTTTAACCCACTGGTTGGAGGAAGACAAAATGTATAATGTATGGCCTGCCTTAAGCTGGCCATACAGCATTAGATTATCTGCAGATTTTCTATGGTTAGATGGAAAAAGTGGGAGATTCCTCCATCCACACAGTTAACCACTTCCCTACCGCCCATAGTCATATGACGTCCACGTCCTCGGCTTTGAGGGGGGATATCTGAATGATGCCTGCAGCTAGAGGCATCATTCAGATATCCTTTTCTTGTGCCGGCGATTCTGCGCACCATAAGAATGATCATAGCGGCAGTTCTGCCGCTTGATCGTTCTTATAGGCGGCGGGAGGGGACATCCCCCCTCCCGCCGCCATCCGGTGTTTCTCCGGGCTCTCCCGTGCCATCGGGGACCTGGAGAGAATCGTCCGGCGCCGGTGGTGGGTCACGTGACGAGCATAGAGATGACTGGTCATCTCTATGATCGTCGGAGGCCCGGGCGCGATGTGATGACGTCACGCCCGGGTCCTCAGATGTAAACAAAGCCGCCATTGCAGCTAGTAAGTATGAGATCAGTGAAAAAAAAATCACGATCTCATGCTTTCCAGCCTGGAGGAGAGATGTGGGGTCTTATTGACCCCGCATCTCTCCATAAAGAGGACCTGTCACACACATTCCTATTACAAGGGATGTTTACATACCTTGTAATAAGAATAAAAGTGATTAAAAAATAAATGAAGTAAAATAAGTGTAAAAAATAAATCAAATAAGTAAAATAAAAAAATAAAAAATAAAATAAAAAATTAAAACGCCCCTGTCCCCGGTAGCTCGCGATCAAAAGCGAACGCACACGTAAGTCCCGCCCACATATGTAAACGCCGTTCAAACCACATATGTGAGGTATCGCCACATGCGTTAGAGCGCATGCAACAATTATAGCACTAGACCTCCTCTGTAATTCTAACCTGGTAACCTGTAAAAAAATAAAAGCGTTGCCTATGGAGATTTTTAAGTACAGAAGTTTGGCGCCATTCCATGAGTGTGCGCTATTTTAAAGCGCGACATGTTAGGTATCTATTTACTCGGCGTAACATCTTTCATATTTTCCCCAAAAATTGGGCTAACTTTACTGTTTTGTTGTTTTTTAATTCATGAAACCATTTTTTTCCAAAAAACAGGCGTTTGAAAAATGATTGCGCAAATACCGTGCAAGAAAAAAAAGTTGCAATGACCGTCATTTTATTCCCTAGGGTGTCTGCTAAAAAAACATATATAATGTTTGGGGGTTCTGAGTAATTTTCTAGCAAAAGAATGATGATTTGTACATGTAGGAGAGAAGTGCTAGAATAGGCCCGGTATTGATGTGGTAAAAAAAGCCCTGTGTTGAAGTGGTTAATATACATGGAGAAATCTGTTTCACTTTTTCCATCTAACCATAGAAAATCTGCAGATAATCTAATAGTGTATGGCCAGCTTTAGATGTGATGGCTGCATTTGTTTCCTTTATTTTCAGATGGTGATCCAGCCAGTAACTGCTGTTTTTCAACAGAATAAGCTCTCCTGAAAATGTAGCAGTTAGAGTGTTGAGATAAACCATTTACTACTGACAGGTATTACTGTCCGGATCACCAGATGAAAATAGAGGAAAAACAAACCCTAAAAAAGAAAACGAATGCAGCCACCACATCTAGAGATTCATGAGATTCAAAATATAAAATTTGTGGTTTTAGGTTAATACCGCTTTATAATAAAATTACTTGTGATATAGACTGACATCCCAGCAGTGATTTGAACCCAGGGGTGCTCTAGTTTAAAAATCCACTAAACCTCCCACTCAGGCAACATCTGGTGTAAGTTACCAACTCTGTGTGTAAAGTACACTCTCTGCACACTACAGAAAGAAAATTAGGTCATATCTCTCAGGTATTAGATTGTCGCTTGGCTATGGATCCATTTTATCACAGAAATGTTTGCCTACCTGCACCCAAGATATTGTAAGGAACACCTTCCACACTCAATATCATATACTACATTGCCGGTGTTACAACTGATGTATTGTTTAATAGGGAAGTCTTTCCTGGTAACAGTGGCGGCCCGTCCATAGGGGGCGCCCGGGTGCCGCCCCCCCTCCTGTGGTCACCAAAAAAAAAAAAAAAGGGCCCTTTAAGAGTTTTTTTTTTTTTTTTTTATGTCTTTTTTTTTACACATGGCGGCGCGACCATAGTGGGTGCAGAAGCGCCGCTACCCGCTCGCTTCTGCGCCCGGCCGTCACTCACAACAATACATAGGTTCATGCATTGCATGAACCTATGTATTGCTGCCGCCCACTATTCAGATGGCCGGCCCCTTGAGCACCGGCCATCTGAATCACAGCGTCTGGTTGGTCTTTAGAAGTGCCTTTCAGAGCCAGCAGGCTCTGATAGGCTTCCCGACTACAGCCTGAGGGCTGTAATCGGCTTCTAAATATCTAATGAGAGGACGCACAGGGGTGCGTTCCCTGGTCAATCAGGTTCACCGGGTCTGGTTACCGGTAACCTGATTGGCTGAAGTAACATCGAGGGCGGGAGAAGACATGGAGGACGGAAGAAGGACGGCTGACTCGAGGAAGGTAAGTGCAGGGCTGGGGGGACAAACTGGCTGTATATGGGGGAGAAACTGGCTGTATTATGGGGAACAAACTGGCTGCATATGGGGGAGAAACTGGCTACATATGGGGGAGAAACTGGCTGCATATGGGGGAGAAACTGGCTGCATTTGGGGGACAAACTGGCTGCATATGGGGGAGAAACTGGCTGTATTATGGGGGAGAAACTGGCTGTATTATTGGGGGAGAAACTGGCTGTATATTGGGGGAGAAACTGGCTGTATTATGGGGGAGAAACTGGCTGTATTATGGGGGAGAAACTGGCTGCATATGGGGGAGAAACTGGCTGCATATGGGGGAGAAACTGGCTGCATTTGTGGGACAAACTGGCTGCATATGGGGGAGAAACTGGCTATATTATGGGGGAGAAACTGGCTGTATTATTGGGGGAGAAACTGGCTGTATATTGGGGGAGAAACTGGCTGTATTATGGGGGAGAAACTGGCTGTATTATGGGGGAGAAACTGGCTGCATATGGGGGAGAAACTGGCTGTGTTATGGGGGAGAAACTGGCTGTATATGGGGGAGAAACTGGCTGTATTATGGGGGAGAAACTGGCTGCATATGGGGGAGAAACTGGCTGCATTTGGGGGAGAAACTGGCTGTATTATGGGGGAGAAACTGGCTGCATATGGGGGAGAAACTGGCTGCATATGGGGGAGAAACTGGCTGCATATGGGGGAGAAACTGGCTGCATATGGGGGAGAAACTAGCTGCATATGGGGGAGAAACTGGCTGTATTATGGGGGAGAAACTGGCTGCATATGGGGGAGAAACTGGCTGCATATGGGGGAGAAACTGGCTGTATATGGCGGACAAACTGGCTGCATATGGGGGAGAAACTGGCTGTATTATGGGGGAGAAACTGGCTGTATTATTGGGGGAGAAACTGGCTGCATATGGGGGAGAAACTGGCTGCATATGGGGGAGAAACTGGCTGTATTATGGGGTAGAAACTGGCTGCATATGGGGGAGAAACTGGCTGTATTATGGGGGAGAAACTGGCTGTATTATGGGGGAAAAACTGGCTGCATATGGGGGAGAAACTGGCTGCATATGGGGGAGAAACTGGCTGCATTTGGGGGAGAAACTGGCTGCATATGGGGGAGAAACTGGCTGCATATGGGGGAGAAACTGGCTGCATATGGGGGAGAAACTGGCTGTATTATGGGGGAGAAACTGGCTGTATTATGGGGGAGAAACTGGCTGCATATGGGGGAGAAACTGGCTGCATTTGGGGGACAAACTGGCTGCATATGGGGGAGAAACTGGCTGTATTATGGGGGAGAAACTGGCTGCATATGGGGGAGAAACTGGCTGCATATGGGGGAGAATCTGGCTGTATTATGGGGGAGAAACTGGCTGCATATGGGGAGAAACTGGCTGCATATGGGGGAGAAACTGGCTGCATTTGGGGGAGAAACTGGCTGAATATGGGGGAGAAACTAGCTGCAAATGGGGGAGAAACTGGCTGTATTATGGGGGAGAAACTGGCTGCATATGGGGGAGAAACTGGCTGCATATGGGGGAGAAACTGGCTGTATATGGCGGACAAACTGGCTGCATATGGGGGAGAAACTGGCTGTATTATGGAGGAGAAACTGGCTGTATTATTGGGGGAGAAACTGGCTGCATATGGGGGAGAAACTGGCTGCATATGGGGGAGAAACTGGCTGTATTATGGGGTAGAAACTGGCTGCATATGGGGGAGAAACTGGCTGCATATGGGGGAGAAACTGGCTGCATTTGGGGGAGAAACTGGCTGCATATGGGGGAGAAACTGGCTGCATATGGGGGAGAAACTGGCTGCATATGGGGGAGAAACTGGCTGTATTATGGGGGAGAAACTGGCTGCATATGGGGGAGAAACTGGCTGCATATGGGGGAGAAACTGGCTGCATTTGGGGGACAAACTGGCTGCATATGGGGGAGAAACTGGCTGCTATTATGGGGGAGAAACTGGCTGCATATGGGGGAGAAACTGGCTGTATTATTGGGGGAGAAACTGGCTGCATATGGGGGAGAAACTGGCTGTATTATGGGGGAGAAACTGGCTGCATATGGGGGAGAAACTGGCTGCATTTGGGGGAGAAACTGGCTGCATATGGGGGAGAAACTAGCTGCATATGGGGGAGAAACTGGCTGTATTATGGGGGAGAAACTGGCTGCATATGGGGGAGAAACTGGCTGCATATGGGGGAGAAACTGGCTGTATATGGGGGACAAACTGGCTGCATATGGGGGAGAAACTGGCTGTATTATGGGGGAGAAACTGGCTGTATTATTGGGGGAGAAACTGGCTGCATATGGGGGAGAAACTGGCTGCATATGGGGGAGAAACTGGCTGTATTATGGGGGAGAAACTGGCTGCATATGGGGGAGAAACTGGCTGTATTATGGGGGAGAAACTGGCTGCATATGGGGGAGAAACTGGCTGTATTATGGGGGAGAAACTGGCTGCATATGGGGGAGAAACTGGCTGTATTATGGGGGACAAACTGGCTGCATATGGGGGAGAAACTGGCTGTATTATGGGGGAGAAACTGGCTGTATTATTGGGGGAGAAACTGGCTGCATATGGGGGAGAAACTGGCTGCATATGGGGGAGAAGCTGGCTGTATTATGGGGGAGAAACTGGCTGTATTATGGGGGAGAAACTGGCTGTATTATGGGGGAGAAACTGGCTGCATATGGGGGAGAAACTGGCTGTATTATGGGGGAGAAACTGGCTGTATTATTGGGGGAGAAACTGGCTGCATATGGGGGAGAAACTGGCTGCATATGGGGGAGAAACTAGCTGTATTATTGGGGGACAAACTGGCTGTATTATTGGGGGACAAACTGGCTGCATTTGGGGACAAACTAGTGGCGTTTGGGCACAGTGGCTGCGTTTTAATGGGCACAGTGGCGGCAATTGATGATTTTTTTTTTTTCAGTTTGTTTGCGCCCCCCCAAAAAATTTGAGCACCATCCGCCACTGCCTGGTAACCAAAAATGTAATCTCTTTACTCTTAATATGAACTTTGTAATACCTGCAAGTGTTAAATTTAAAAAGGGTTTAATTTAAAAGCATTAAACCCCAAACGAAAAATGTATTATATTATAATATTATTATACAGGATTTATATAGCACCACAGTTTGAGTAGCGCTTTACAACATGAGGGCAGACAGTACAGTTACAATACAATTCATCTAGTGATCTAGCCAGTAACACATCCCCATTGTTAGTGATACACAATTCTGGATGAATGAGAACATGAGGCACAGCAGACAGCTGCACTGTCAGTATGTAGGGGTAGTGTTAAATGTATTAGCAGATTTAGATACACTAGCAAATCAAAGCCAAACACCAGCTCACACTTTATAATCAGGTACAGTAAACAGGTTTTTTTTTCCTTTTGAGATTAAGATTTTTGTAGGAATAAATGAAAGCTGATCATTTGAATCACTCCTGCCAGCGTTAAGCAAGTGTTGTCTAATCCATGTAAACTGATACACTCTGTTGGAGAGCTTGTGCTTTTGAAAAACAACAGACTTGCTGGTGGGATCACTAGATGAAAATAGAAGAAAGAAAGTCTAAAAAAGGAAATGAATGCGGCCATCACATCTACAAATTTGTAAGCTGCAATCTAATAAATGTTTGCTTTTAGGTTTTAACACTGCTTTAAACCCACAACATTATGAACCTTGGACAACTGCCATGCCTGGACTGGGACAAAAAATAGGCCCAGGCATTTTAAACTGAGCAGCCCGGGGGGGGGGGGGGGGGGGTACGGCGCTTTGCGGCGGCAGTTAATGATGGGATGTGGGGTTCCAGCTCCTTGTACCTCTGGACCCCTTTACATTACACAGCACCCTGCACCTCTGGACCCCTTTACATTACACAGCACCCTGCATCTCTGGACCCCTTTACATTACACATCACCCTGCACCTCTGGACCCTTTTTACATTACACAGCACCCTGCACCTCTGGACCCCTTTACATTACACAGCCCCCCACAGTTTGTTACACAGACACCCCCTAACAGTTCTGGACCCCCTGCATGTTACACAGACCTCCCTACAGTACAGACCCCCTCCCTACAGTACAGACCCCCTCCCTACAGTACAGACCCCCTCTACAATACAGACCCCCCTACATTACAGCCCCCTAGAGCCGAAACAACTAATCGATTAATCGACAACGAATCGATTATGAAATTAATCGATTACTATTTTCATAATCGATTAATCGCCCAGTAACATATTGGGGTTAAAAAAAAAAGAAATTAGCCCTTTATAGTACAAAAAGAGCAAATCACTACTGTAAATATTACTTTTACTGTCCCACAGTAAAAAATTAACCCCTTACAGTAGGAGATTTGCTCTTTTTGTACTAATTTTAGTTTTTTTAACCCCATTATGTTACTAAACATCTCAGGCCTGGGTCACACCTCTGTGTTTTTGGTGCTTTTTGCAGAAACGCACTACAGTTCATTTACATGGTTTCCTATGGGACACGCTCTCATCCATGCTTTTTTCAGCTGCTGCGTATTTGGAAAGGGCAAGGACTTTTTTTAATGCAAAACGGTGCTATTTTGATTCAATAGACTTCAATTGAGAAGCTGCAAAAAAGCATGTAATGCGTTTTTGCGGCAATTTGTGTTTTTTTAATCTGCCCATCAACAAATTGGGAAAAAAAAAATGTCAAAAAGCAAATCGCCGCAAAATTATATATATTTTTTTAAGGCTATTAACCGATTAATCGATTAATCGAAACAATAATCGCCCAACTAATCGATTATGAAAATAATCATTAGTTGCAGCCCTACAGCCCCCTCTACAATACAGACCCCCCTACATTAAAGACCCCCCTACATTACAGACCCCCTCTATAATACAGACCCCCTCCCTACAGTAAAGACCCCTCCTTACAGTACAGACCCCCCTACATTACAGACCCCTCTACAATACAGCCCCCCTCTACAATACAGACCCCCCTACATTAAAGACCCCCCTACATTACAGACCCCCTCTATAATACAGACCCCCTCCCTACAGTAAAGACCCCCTCCTTACAGTACAGACCCCCCTACATTACAGACCCCCCTACAATACAGACCCCCTCTACAATACAGACCCCCCTACATTACAGACCCCCCTCTACAATACAAACCCCCCCTACAATACAGAACCCCCCTAAAATACAGACCCCCCTACATTACAATGCCCTATGCCCGGTATGCCCTATGGCCAGTCCGGGCCTGACGACTGCCGGTTTTATTTTTAACCTTTTCTTCCAATCGAAAATAGCAAGGAGTTAATAATGATCCCAAAATAGGGGCCCTTTTGAAATGGGTTTTCAAAATGATGAAAAGCAGTTTTTTACTACGAAGATTCCATAAATGTCTGTTAACAATACAATGTCATGGAATGGAGCAGGTAAAGTAGTCACAAAAATTACATGCTGCTGTACATTGTGTTTTGATGAGGGCATATTGTGCTTTTTGCTGTTACTCAAAAGACTATCCCTATCTCTATTATAAGCTATATGTTTGCCTCTTTCTATGGACCAATCAGTGTAACTTATTTCCTTCAGTCTTTCTGCTATCACCACACATTTTAACTCAAACAAAGCATCAGTTGAGTAGTTCCTTCTGGCAGGAATAAACTCTTCAACAGGTATCGATCTTTTAAAATGTGAGGGATCACAAAATTGAAGCTAAGCGTTTGGGATTACCAGCAAAGGTTTTCACCTGGCCTGTCAGAATTACCCATCAATGTCACATCTAAAAAGGTTGATGACCTCATTGTTCCATTCATATGAGAAATGCAGGTTCAGGTTATTGTTGTTTAAATAATCTACAAAGCCACACACAGGTGCTTCCTATCTCCATTCTATGCTATCAAAATATTGTCAATGTATCTACCGTACTAGCATACACTATATTACCAAAAGTATTGGGACGCCTGCCTTTACACTCACATGAATTTTAATGGCATCATAGTCCGTAGGGTTCAATATTGCTTTGGCCCACCCTTTGCAACTATAACAGCTTCAACTCTTCTAGGAAGGCTAACCACAAGGTGTAATAGTGTGTCTATGGGAATGTTTGACCATTCTTCCAAAAGCACATTTGTGAGGTCAGGCACAGATGTAGACGAGAAGGCCTGGTTCGCAGTCTCTGCTCTAATTCATCCCAAAGGTGTTCTATCAAGTGCAGGTCAGTCAAGTTCCTTCATCCCAAACTCGCTCATCCATGTCTTTATGGACCTTGTTTTGTGCACTGGTGCGCAGTCATGTTGGAACAGAAAGGGGCCATCCCAAACTGTTCTCACAAAGTTGGGAGCATGAAATTGTCCAAAATGTCTTGTTATGCTGACACTTTAAGAGTTCCTTTCAGTTGAGCTAAGGGGTCAAGCCCAACCCCTGAAAAACAACCCCATTATCCTACTCCATCAAATGATTTGGACCAGTGCACAAAGCAAGGTCCATAAAGACATGAGCGATTTTGGGGTGAAGGAACTTGACTGGCCTGCACAGAGTCCTGACCTCAACCCGATAGAACACTTCTTGTCCACATCAGTGCCTGACCTCACAAATGTGTTTTTGGAAGAATGGTCAAACATTCCTATGGACACACTCCTAAACCTTGTAGACAGCCTTTCCAGAATAGTTGAAGCTGTTATAGTTGCAAAGGTTGGGCCAACTCAATATTGAACCCTACGGACTATGATGTCATTAAAGTTCATGTGCGTGTAAAGGCAAGCGTCCCAATACTTTTGGTAATATAGTGTATATGTTTTTTGAAGGGGTTGTTTTCTGTAAAAATAAGGAACTCCTCCCACCACCACACATAAAAATTAGCTCAAAATGGAGAAACGTGGCTCCCTTCGATGCTTCACACTTTTGCAAGTAAAAAACCCCATAAAATAAAAAGTGATGGGTTAGCAAAAATTCCACAGCTAACATTAGAAATTATTGAAGCTTTCCAGTGTACGTACTATATTTCTTTAGATGTGTCTTAATGCCAAATGCTGTGTGATCAAGGGGTAAAGGGCTTTAACATTTAATGTAACTGGAGTAAAGGCTATGCTCCATTGTAAATCTCAGATATGTGATACAGACAGTCCCCGAGTTACGAACGCATTAGGGACTGTAGGTTTGTTCGTAAGTGGGATGTGTTCGCAAGTCGGAACACTGCTTGTATGTGTAACTTCCACCTGTGCAAGGATGTGGGATGTTCCGGCTTCCGCCTGTGCAGGGATGTGGCATATTCTGGGGCTCTTCTGGCCATGCAGTACATGAAGTACTGCAGTGTGGAATGTGGCAAGATAGCTGCTCAGGGATATCCAGGACCAGTGTGGGTCACAAGCAGAAGGGATTGAGGCCGTTCGTAAATAGGGGTCGTTCGTAAATAGGAGTCGTTCGTAAGTCGGGCGTTCGTAAGTCAGGGACTGCCTGTAATACCATACCTGTATCCTTGATATATCTCGGTAACCTCTAAAAGAGATCCTATACCAGCAACAATTAGACTTTAACCCAGTCACTTAACTTTCATAAATGTGTGAGTACGAACATAAGTATGGATAGGAGCTCTTGTTCAATGATATCCTGGAAAATTTGAATTTCTCACTTGAATGGGCCAAAACATTTGTCACCCTTTTTGAGAGTGTATGTGCACCACAAAGACCCTCGTGTTATTCAGATTTCAATTGCTCCAACATTAAAAGAGAAGTATGGGTTTTGTTTTTTTGGCTAATCATACTTACCTCGGTGGATGCAGCATCAGACTGATGCTGCATCTGTCCCCCGGCGTCTTTGCACTGAGAACCGAGCCTCCGAACACCGCCAATGGCTCGGTTCTCACACCTCCCCGAGCAAAGCGATGCTGACTGTCAGTCAGCATCGCTTCTGTTCTACTTCTCCGTGCTCATTGGAGCACTGAGTCGTGGAGGGGCGGGGAGTGGCCGTCTCAGCGGCTCGCTGAGACTGCCATCAATCAAGGCAGCTGGCGGATCCAGATTTGGAAGTCGGATGACGCTCTGCCTCGACTGATGGCAGTGACGACAGCGGAGAGAGCGGACTTCAGACTGCTCTCCGCTGAAAACGGGTCACAGGAGTAAAAAACGAATTGCACTCCTGTGACCCAGAGTAGAAGCCCAGCCTAAAAAGCTGAGGCTGGACTTCTCCTTTAAGACCTCATGCACACTGAGCGTTAAAACCGCTACTTTTAGGGGCATCTGGCATTCTTTTTGCCTCTAAAAGCCTCCCCATGTTAACCTATATGTCCATGCACGCATAGGCATTTAGAAGCAGGAGCGCTTAGAGGCCAAAAAAAATCCCACTGCCAGCTTGTCCAGGAACAGCAGCGTTTTGGCAGAAAAATGCTTGACATGTGTAAATGTATCTAAACATGCATTAAAGACGCATCAAGCGTTTGAGCATTACTTAATTTCAATGTCCAGAATAAACTAATTTGGGCTAATAAAATTAATTAAAGCCCAAACACTTGACACGCCTAAAGGTGCCTAGATGCATTTACACGTGTCAAACCGTTTTTCTGCAAAAACGCTGCTGCTAGGATAAAAGGTGTTTAGGAGAGATGGGCTAACGCCCAGTGTGCATTGGGCCCAATTTTGCATACATGTCCTGAAAAAAGGCAGTTTGCATAACATTCTTCTGACACTATCATGAGTGCCAAAAATGTTCTCTGATATGTCAGTATCAAAGGGTTTCCTAAGCAAGATTTTACAGATAAATGTATATCTAAATCTAAATATCTAAATGTAAATCTAAAAGTGTGAATATATCAAAGTGGAAAGTGGGGGAGAAGGATAAACCTTTTGATAACAGAGTTAGACTGTTTCCGGTTTCCTTTCATACCCCAAAGACATGCTAGTAGATTAATTAGTTCCTGTCTAAATTGACCCTAGTATGTATGAATGTGAGTAAAGCCGAGATTATCGGACGAATGATCGTCCTTTTTTATTTTTTGGATGCTAGTCTCCATATTGAAAATGAATAGGTTACTAAAGTACTTTGGAAGTGATGTAATGTATTTGTATTCTATTTTCGGACGAAAACTGTGCTGATTAAACAAAAATTGTACAATCTGGTATCGTACAAGAAACATTTTCGCGTTTGTCCCTTCGGAAAATTTCGGATGACAGCTGTGTACTAACGATCAGATTATCGTATGATTGCTTCGAGAGCATTATTTTTTGTACAGTATTCTGATGTGTACGGGGCTTTAGGGTCCTTAAACTGTAAGATCCTAAAAGGGAATGTATAATATATATGTAAAGCAATGTGTAAATTGTTTGTACTATATAAGTACCATAAATAAATAAATAAAAATAATTTGTCATCAGTAAGTGTCCTTTGCAACAGATTGATTACATTGTTTAACCACTTAAGCCCCGGACCATTTGGTAGCTAGAGGACCAGAGGTGAATTCAGAATTTTGCACTGCGCTGCTTTAACTGTAAATTGTGCGGACATGCAATGTTGTACCCAAACAAAATTTGCGTCCTTTTCTTCCCACAAATAGAGCTTTCTTTTAATGGTATTTGATTGCCTCTGCGATTTTTATTTTTTGCGATATAAACGGAAAAAGACCGAAAATTTTGAAAAAAAATGATATTTTCTACTTTTTGTTATAAGAAAAATCGAATAAACTCAATTTTAGTCATACATTTAGGCCAAAATGTATTCAGCCACATGTTTTTAGTAAAAAAAAATTCAATACGCGTATATTTATTGGTTTGCGCAAAAGTTATAGAGTTTACAAACTAGGGTAAATTTTCTGAAATTTACACAGCTTTAAATTTATGACTGCCTATCTCATTTCTTGAGGTGCTAAAATGACAGGGCAGTACAAAACCCCCCCAAATGACCCCATTTTGGAAAGTAGACACCCCGAGGAAATTGCTGAGAGGCATGTTGAGCCCATTGAATTTTTTTTTTTGTCTTAAGTGATTGAATAATGACTAAAAAAAAAAAAAATTACAAAAAGTTGTCACTAAATGATATATTGCTCACACATGCCATGGTTATATGTGGAATTGCACCCCAAAATACATTTTGCTGCTTCTCCTGAGTACGGGGATACCACATGTGTGGGACTTTTTGGGAGCCTAGCCGCGTACGGGACCCCGGAAACCAAGCACCGCCTTCAGGATTTCTAAGGGCGCAAATTTTTGATTTCACTCCTCACTACCTATCACAGTTTCGAAGGCCATAAAATGCCAAAATAGCACAAAACCCCCACAAATGACCCCATTTTAGAAAGTAGACACCCCAAGGAAATTGCTGAGAGGCCTGTTGAGCCCATTGAATATATATATTTTTTTGTCCCAAGTGATTGAATAATGACAAAAAAAATAAAAAAAAATTACAAAAAGTTGTCACTAAATGATATATTGCTCACACATGCCATGGTTATATGTGGAATTACACCCCAAAATAAATTTTTCTGTTTCTCCTGAGTACGGGGATACCACATGTGTGGGACTTTTTAGGAGCCTAGCCGCGTACGGGACCCCGAAAACCAAACAGGATTTCTAGGCACAAATTTTTGATTTCACTCCTCACTACCTATCACAGTTTCGAAGGCCATAAAATGCCAAAATAGCACAAAACCCCCCCAAATGACCCAATTTTGGAATATAGACACCCCAAGCTATTTGCTGAGAGGCATGGCGAGTATTTTACAGCTCTCATTTGTTTTTGAAAATGAAGAAAGAAAATATATATATATATATATTTTTTTTTTTTCAATTTTCAAAACTTTGTGACAAAAAGCGAGATCTGCAAAATACTCACAATACCTCTCAACAAATAGCTTGGGGTGTCTACTTTCCAAAATGGGGTCATTTGGGGGGGTTTTGTACCATCTGGGCATTCCATGGCCTCCGAAACTGTGATAGGCAGTGAGAAGTGAAATCAAAAATTTACACCCTTAGAAAGCCTGAAGGCGGTGCTTGGTTTTTGGGGTCCCGTACGCGGCTAGGCTCCCAAAAAGTCTCACACATGTGGTATCCCCGTACTCAGGAGAAGCAACAGAATGTATTTTGGGGTGTAATTCCACATATGCTCATGGCATGTTTGAGCAATATATCATTTAGTGACAACTTTGTGCAAAACAAAAATAAAAAATTTCGTTTTTCCGCAACTTGTGTCAACATATAAAATATTCCATGGACTCGACATGCCTCTCAGTATATAGCTTGGGGTGTCTACTTTCCAAAATGGGGTCATTTGGGGGGGTTTTGAACTGTTCTGGCATTTTATACACAACATTAGGAAGCTTACATCCACTCTTCTAACCACTTGAAGACAAAGCCCTTTTTGACACTTTTTGTTTACATGAAAACATTTTTTTTTTTGCAAGAAAATTATGTTGAACCCCCAAACATTATATATATTTTTAAAACAAAGGCCCTACAGATTAAAATGGTGGGTGTTGCATTTTTTTTTCTACACAGTATTTGCGCAGCGATTTTTCAAACGCATTTTTTGGGTTAAAAAATACACTTTTTTAAATTTTAATGCACTAAAACACACTATATTGCCCAAATGTCTGATGAAATAAAAAAGATGATCTTAGGCCGAGTACATAGATACCAAACACGACATGCTTTAAAATTTCGCACAAACGCGCATTGGCGACAAACTACATACATTTTTAAAAGCCTTTAAAAGCCTTTACAGGTTACCCCAGTAGATTTACAGAGGAGGTCTACTGCTAAAATGACTGCCCTCGATCTGACCTTCGCGGTGATACCTCACATGCATGGTGCAATTGCTGTTTACATATGACGCCAGACCGACGCTTGCGTTCGCCATTGGGCAAGAGCAGGGCAGGACAGGGGTGCTTTTTTTATTATTTATTTTTTTATTATTAATTTTGCTTTTTTATTTTATTTTTAAATTGTTCCTTCCAAGTATTTTTTTTTTTTATCATTTTTATTGTTATCTCAGGTACTCTTTTTTTGAAAAAAACTGGGGTCTTCTAGACCCTAGATTTTTCCTCTGCCCTCAAAGCATCTGACCACACCAAGATGTGTGATAAAATGCTTTCCCAATTTCCCAATGGCGCTTTTTATATCCGGGGGGGCATTCCCTCCCACTGCTTGTAAAAGCAGTCCAGAGGCTAATTAGCCACTAGGATTGCTTTTACATGAAAGCCGGCCACAGGCTGAAAAGAATGATACCAAGATGATACCTAAACCCGCAGGCATCATTCTGGTATAAACATTCAAAGTCCAGCAACATACCAGTACGTTGCTGGTCCTTGTTGGACATGTATTGTAATCTTTTTTTTTCATGCAGCCAGTTGGCTGAACGAAAAAAGAGATTGATCGGTGGGTATGCCCACCATTAGAATACCGCCCTTCATCCACCCACTTCCAATGATGGGCATACACGCACCATTTATATATGCCGAAGCATGGGGGCATCCTCCCGCAAAAAAGTTATGCCGCACACACATGGTCGGACTTTTCCACGGGCAAGCCTCCGTCGGAATTTCGACCGTATGTACGCGGCATTAGGAGCAAAATCGCTCCTCCGCTCCTGCTGCCCCAATGCTTCGGCATATATGCTTTTTTTATTTAACTGTGGTGGTGAAATCACCTCCTACAGCACTGGAGTCGCAGGGATCAGGCCTGTCTCTGCGAACGCTGCAGTTATGTGTGTTTTTGTTTTGTAAGTGACAGTGATCGATCGATACTGCACTTGGGTGGCCTAGGCTGGACGGAGGGGCAAAACGCAGGTGCTAGCAGGTATCTGGGCTGATCCCGCTAACACTGCGTTTTTGGGAACCCTAAACTGCTGGGGACGCTAGTATAGATCTGATCAGATCAGATATTGATCTGTTCAGATACTATACCACTAAGGGGGGTGTATGCTTCACGCGTGGGTGTTAGCGTTACTGGCACTAACCTGACGCTGCCTGGGGTGTGACGCAGACCCTCTCTGACGCTAAAACCTAATTGATATCACCCGCCGGGCGATCAGGGGGTTAAACCTTTATTGGGTTATATACGGCGGGTGCCCTGACACTATAAAAAGCAAACTAACTAACCAGCGTCACCCGTAACACTTATATGGTGATCACTGGTGAAAGGGTTAACTAGGGGCAATCAGGGGGTTAAAACCTTTATTAGATAATATATGGGGGTACCTGACGCTATAAAAACCTGCGGCGAACCTAAAAAAAATTACTGGCTACCGATCTGCATCACCGACACTAAGACAGCGATCAGAAAAACGATCGCTTAGCGACAGTGGTGATAGGGGGTGAAAGGGTTACCTGGGGGGCGATCAAGGGGGTTAAACCTTTACTAGATAATATATTGGGGTACCTGACGCTATAAAAACCTGCGGCAAACCTAAAAAAAATTACTGGCTACCGATCTGCATCACCGACACTAAGACAGCGTTTAGAAAAACGATCGCTTAGCGACAGTGGTGATAGGGGGTGAAAGGGTTACCTGGGGGGCGATCAAGGGGGTTAAACCTTTATTAGATAATATATTGGGGTACCTGACACTATAAAAACCTGCGGCGAACCTAAAAAAAATTACCAGCTACCGATCTGCATCACCGACACTAAGACAGCGTTTAGAAAAACGATCGCTTAGCGACAGTGGTGATAGGGGGTGAAAGGGTTACCTGGGGGGCGATCAAGGGGGTTAAACCTTTATTAGATAATATATTGGGGTACCTGACGCTATAAAAACATGCGGCGAACCTAAAAAAAATTACTGGCTACCGATCTGCATCACCGACACTAAGACAGCGTTTAGAAAAACGATCGCTTAGCGACAGTGGTGATAGGAGGTGAAAGGGTTACCTGGGGGGCGATCAAGGGGGTTAAACCTTTATTAGATAATATATTGGGGTACCTGACGCTATAAAAACCTGCGGCGAACCTAAAAAAAATTACCGGCTACCGATCTGCATCTAAGACAGCGTTTAGAAAAATGATCGCTTAGCGACAGTGGTGATAGGGGGTGAAAGGGTTACCTGGGGGGCGATCAAGGGGGTTAAACCTTTATTAGATAATATATTGGGGTACCTGACGCTATAAAAACATGCGGCGAAACTAAAAAAAATTACTGGCTGCCGATCTGCATCACTGACGCTAAGACAGCGATCAGAAAAATGATCGCTTAGCGACAGTGGTGATAGGGGGTGAAAGGGTTATCTGGGGGGTGATCAGGGGGTTAAACCTTTATTAGGGGGGGTTAGGGGGCTACACTGGACCTAAAACTGAATGTACTGACACTTTTACAGTCACAAATGTCACTGATTGCAGTGATCAGTAAATAAATGGTCACTGCAATCAGTGACACTGTGACTGGGGGCTGGGGGGGTGATCTGGGGGGTGATCTGGGGGTGTCTGGGGGGGCCTGGGGGGCGATTTATGCCCCTATGTGTCCTGGTGTCAGTGTAGTGTTGTGTGCACTGACCTGATGTCTTCTCTTGTACGGCGCTCGGTATATGTGAGCGCCGCACCAGAGATGACATCACTTCCTCCTGCTTCCTCTGCCTGACACAGACAGAGGGGGCATTTCCATTCGCCGGGAGCAATCGCGAGGGGGTGGCCGGAAACGAATGGCTGCCCCCTCATCCCGGAACGCTCCCGGACACTTAGCCACCGCTCACTGTATAGGAGGGGGGTCCGATTGGACCCCTCAACTATACAAAGGCAATCACGTATGCTCTACGTGATTGTACCTGTCGGTGCCATTCTGCCGACGTATATATACAGTGAGCGGTCGTTAAGTGGTTAATGGATGATTAACTATCTCTGTGTCTTTTTTTGTTGGCTTTTATTCTTTTTTGGCTTTTGTTCTTTGTTCATTTTTTTCTTTTGGCTTTTGTTCTTTCTTTGTCTTCCAGTTCTCCTATTCTTTTTTTTTTTTTGGATTGTCCTTTTGTTATTTTGCTTGTGATCTTATCTGTAGTAACATAAGCTGGCTATACATGGATAGAAATTTTGATCCATGTATGGGCAGGCTGGTTGTACAGAGTCGATCTACTGATTGACGTCTATACAACCGGCCTGCTGGAAAATTTCTGCATGATCAGCATTGTTGGCTAAAGCAAGCAGTGCTGATGAGAGTATTCTGACAGTGGGAAAGTCTCCCTGCTGTCAAAATACAATAGCTCAGCAGGAGTGATTCAATGTAGATGGGGGAATTAAGTCATTTTTTTCATTCATTCATGGTTGAATGAAAAAAAAATATAATGTATGGGCTTCCTTAACCACTTACGGACCACCCGCCACAGGAATACGTCGCTGCTTTGAAGAGGAATACCGTTGTTATGGTGGCAGCTATCTACCAAAACCCCGGTATCTTCTTCCTCAGCGGGCGGTCCTCTTTCAGATAAAAGTGGTCTCTGCGGCGGATACGCCTTCGAGATCACTTTTATCGGTGGCGGGAGAGGGCTCCCCCTCCCGCCGCTCTCTGGTCCCCTCCGCCGCTTACCGGAGTCGTCGGCAGCAGCGGAGGTGATCCAGTCCTGTCCCTGCCTGGGTATGGAGATGAGTGAGGGGAAGATGGCCCCCACCCATCTTCATATCATTGCAGGGTGGAAGCGACGTCAAAATGTCACTTCCGCCCAATGCTCTTAAAGGGACATTTTTTTTTCTTTTTAAATGACATAAAATTATTATTATTATTTTTATTGCATTTTAGTCTAAATATGAGATTTGAGGTCTTTTTAATCCCAGATCTCATGTTTAAGAGGACCTGTCATGCTTTTTTCTATTACAAGGGATGTTTACAACAAAGTAGCTACCTCGCAAACTTGAGACACAGACGCCTGATGTCGGAAAGCCCAAAAAGACACTAAGCGTCCTGGTAGAATGTGCCATAATGGGGATAGAAGGAACCCAACCCTTAATGGTATAAGTCTGAACAAACATCTGCCTAATCCACCCAGAAATTGTGGCAGAGGGCCCTTTCTCATCCCATGATCATAAAGAGAGAATCCAATCTCTGAAAGGAATCCATAGCAGATAGATACACCCGAATTGCCTGGACCACATTCAAGGTGTGCAGCTCAACTTCATTAGGATGTGAAGGACGTGGGCATAGGGAAGGCAGGACAATCTTCTCATTCAAATGAAAATCAGACACTGCCTTAAGAATAAATAGAGGGCATGAACAAAGAACCCCCTTATCCTTGTGTACAGGACAAGGCCGCCAGCTCCGACACTGTGCACTGGAGTGATAGCCACCAAAAAGGCTACCTTCTAAGAGAGCGAAAGCAAGTGAATGTTTTCAAAGAGAGGCTTCCCCACTGGGGGCTACCTAACCTTAATCTACCTGATGACCAATGTATGTATTCTCTTTATGTACCCCAATGTTCCCATGTAATACTTCTCCAAATGGCTGAAGTCCCTGTAGTATCCTGGAATGTTAGGGGGCTGGGATCCCCACTTAAACGTATGATGATTTCCACTTGTCTGAAATAGTTTCACCCAGCCATACTGTGTTTCCAGGAGACACATTTGACTGCAGAAACTCAGATCTGTCTTACGTATTCTTGGGCGGGAAAGATATACCATTCCACACACACCTCCTTTTCTAGGGGGGTGAGTGTGCTGGTGCATGGTGCTATAGATTTCCAGGAGTTTGATGCATGTATAGATTCTGAGGGGCACTATATTTTTCTGCACTGTCGCATTGGGTCATTGCACTGTATTTTGGCATGCATATATATCCCTCCTCCATTTGTGGTGGTGGTACTCCGAACTCTGTTGGCCTATTTGGTGGGTAGGCCGGATCTGCCATTGCTGATTGTCGGAGACTTCAATTGCTGACTGAGTCCCTCCATGGACAGGCACCCAAGTTTCGGGGTGGCTGCCTCGTTGAGGGTTTCGCCATTGCTGTGGTTGCTTAATGAGGTGGGCTGGGTGGATGCTTGGAGACATAGGAGCCCTTCGGAGAGGCAGTTTTCATGCTTCTCCAAATCGCATGGAACGCTGTCTACGATAGATTTAGCAGTATGTAGCCCCGCCATGCTCCCATCCATCTCGGAGGTGATGTACAAGCCCTGCAGTGTGTCTGACCACTCACATATGGTGATTAGCCTAATTGTGGCCCCGTTGTCCAGGCTGCTCAGGGCACCCTGGAAATTGAATGCCTTTTGGCTGAAGTTATTTTTGGCTCCCGTGGAGTTGGAGCAGAGCATGGGGGAATTTTTAGCTAGTCAGGAATTTGCCGATTCTCCCTTGACGCAGTGGAAAGCCTTTAAGTTCTATCTAAGAGACCTATTAATCGCAGAAATTACTAAGGTCAAAAGACAGTCTTTGGGGCAGAGGGAGGAGCTTGAGAAGCTGGTGCAGGCTCAATCTGCTTATGAGCGGCTGCTGTCCTCCACGGCAGAGAAAAAGAGGTTCTTCTCTAAGGCAGCATTCTTTGAGGAGGGAGAGAGCACGAGCACGAGCCGCCTTTTGGCCAGGATAGCAAATTGACAGCAGCGTGCCCCGGTAATTGGGGCAATTAGAACACAGGAGGGAAAACTAGTGAGCTCCCCAGACCTAATTCTGCAGGAACTCGTTGATTTCTATGAGAAACTGTATCTCCCTACAGGGGAGTACACAGGGGAGGAACTTACGAAATACTTACAGGGCATTAACTTCCCACAACTCACGAATGAGCATAGGAGGGATCTGGACGCTCCGCTTACTGTGGAGGAGCTACAAATAGCGCTAGCAGAGTTCCCTAACTGTATGGCCCCTGGGTCGGATGGGCTCCCCATGGAAATTTACAAGCAATATGCTAACATCCTTCTACCAAAATGAATGTCAGTGTTTAATGCAGCACGGGATAATCGGCTCTGCCCCCCTCTATGTCCACAGCTAACATTGTCCTATTGTTAAAACCCGGAAAGGATCCTGTGGATATTAAGCTTCTGGCTAAAATATTAGCAATTAGACTGAATAAGGTTATCACATCTATAGTACACCCGGATCAGGCGGGGTTCATTCCTTACACGTCCACGGCGGTGAACCTCAGGAGACTCTTTTTGAACATTCAATCTCGGGCTGACAACATGAGACAGAGGGCTCTGCTCTCATTGGATGCTATGAAGGCCTTCAATAGCATCGAATGGGAGTACCGTATATACTCGAGTATAAGCCGTGTTTTTCAGCAAATTTTTTTGTGCTGAAAATGCCCCCCTCGGCTTATACTCGAGTCACCTTTTTGCGCCTAATCTCCCAGACTTTGGGGACCCAGTATAGGCACTTGGCAAACTTGACACACATGTAGCCCCACTCTTCCTCTATAACTGTGCAACGTTTGTTGTCCGGGGGACCTACGGCCGGGGAGCACCGATTTTTCAAATCCGGGGACCCCTTCCATAGACTCCAATGTTAAACGTCAGTCTAGTCATGGACACAGTGAGGCATGGACACAGTGAGGCATGGACACAGTGAGGCATGGGCACAGTGAGGCATGGGCACAGTGAGGCATGGACTCAGTGAGGCATGCACATGGACACAGTGAGGCAAAGTGAGGCATGCCGATGGACACCCTAGGCTTATACTCGAGTCAATAAGTTTTCCCATTTTTTTGTGGTAAAATTAGGTGCCTCGGCTTATATTCGGGTCGGCTTATACACGAGTATATACGGCACTTATGGGGGGTTCTAAGGAGATTTGGCTTTGGGGAAATGTTCATCTCCTGGGTCCGTTTGCTCTACTGCCACCCGCAGGCAGCCATTCGGGCATCAGGTAGTATGTCCCATACTTTTGCGTTGGGTCGGGGCACGAGACAGGGATGCCCACTATCTCCCCTGCTCTTCGCGCTAGCTATAGAGCCCTTGGCAATCCCAATCAGAGATCACCTGGGTATTACGGCTTCCGTTATGGGGAAAGACAAGAGAAATTGATGCTTTATGCGGATGATACTATGATACTGCTTGGAGACATTGAGGGCTCCCTGCGGGAGGCAATGTCAGTCATAACGGAATTTGGTACTTATTCAGGGCTCCGGATCAACTGGATGAAATCCTCCCTAATGCATATAGATGAGGGGGGTAAGCCTCCCAATGACAACTCCATACCCTTGACATCATCATTTAAATATTTAGGGGTCCAGGTGACATCTAAGGTACGAGAATATGGGAGACTGAATATCTCCCCGCTGCTGCAAAAATGTAAAAACCAAATTAAGACATGGAACTCCCTCTGCCTGTCAATAGCTGGTAGGGTGAACTTGATCAAGATGATCCTCATGCCACAGCTTCTTTATGTGATCCACAACTCTCCAGTTGTGATCCCTCTGAAAACATTTTGAATGGTGAACTCTCTATTTCGCTTGCTAATCTGGAAAAATCGCTCCCCCCAGGATTAAGCTAGAACATTTACAGCACCCTAAGGATGAGGGGGGACTGGCCCTGCTGAATCCATGGCTATACTATTTAGCGGTGCAGATTCAGCACCTCATAGGACTTATGGGCGGGGAGTCTGACGGGTTGTGTGCTACCCGCAGCTCCTCGGAGACTGTGATGCTGTACACAGTCAAAGGGGACTCGGTCCCGGGGGCTCTTGAAGCTTTAACCTTTGGGAAACTGAATAAGACGCATCCGACCTATAATCTTATGCAGAAAGTCTGGAATAAAATCAGGTACTTGCAGGGAGTGACAAGATACACAGAGTTTAGCCCCATCTGGTCCAATGGGACCTATCCTGAAATTGCACAGTTACAACATGGGGCGTTATGGACGAGATATGGGGTGATATACATTAGAAATATTTTCCAAAATTGTATTTTGCTGTCGTTTGAGGCTCTGCAGGAGAGATGCGACTTGCCGCATACTATGCGGTTTCATTATATGCAATTGAAATATGCGGTGAAGGCTCAGAGTAGGGCTTCAGAATGGTCTTCTTCACCGACGCCATTATTTAATTTAGTACTGAGAGCATCCAATACCAAAGGTTTTATCTCCCAATGCTATAGTATGCTCCTGCAGGGCTTTCTGAACAAACATCCTTTAAGAATGTTGGCTAAGTGGGAGGAAGATGTGGGGCAGATTGATGGCGACCAGTGGGAGGAGATTTTACAGGCGGTGCCCGCGTGCTCACTGACTGTTTCACAGAGGCTAACACAACTGTATCTTATTCTGAGAGTGTACTATACCCCTCATAGATTGCATAAAATGGGTCTCAGGCTCACCCCGCTGTGCACAAGATGCAAAAGAGACCATGGCGATCTGATTCATCTACTGTGGCGGTGCCCGAAGCTCCACTCTTATTGGAGGGGAGTGGTGGATACCATAAACAGGTCTCTATGCCTACTGACCCAAAACATTGTTTACTAAACGTCCTGGAGGTCTTTGAATGGGAGGAATGCACTAGAATAGCAGTTACTAGAACCTTATTTTTGGCACGTAAAATGATAATGTTACACTGGAAGTCAGAGGATCCCCCCACAATTTAGGAATGAATTGCAGCAGTTGGGAATATGCTTAGACTGGAGAAAACTGTCTATCAGCACAGGGGGTGCACCCGAAGGTTTGAGAAACTTTGGGGCCCGTGGCTGGATGTATCTGGACTTGTCCCGGTGGATCTGGTCATGGGTAGATTGCTAGGTCTGAATGCTGGTTGAGTATACTTGTACACCAAGTTGGTCTGCATACTTTGAGCGCAGTGACTTCAGGTGGCACGGGATGGGTGGGACGTTTAGGGCAGTGATAGAGCTAGGCGAGACACACCTGAAATGTGATTACAGCCGATTGGCATTGTGGAATTGTAAGCTGTGCTCTGTAATTGTTTGATGATGAAGTCTGGTTCTGTATGTTTATGTTGAATTCAATAAACTTTTCTTTGGATTAAAAAAAAAAAAAACTCCTGCAAAATGCGGATCTTGATCGCCACGTCATCCGTCAATGCTGAGTGAGTCTGTCTGCTGATAATGTGTGTCTCTGACTGCAGGAAAACTGGTGCCTGGCACAGATGGGAATGTGCAGGTATTCCTCCTTCATGTCTATGGAGGCCAGGAAATCCCCCTGATGAAGGGAGGCCACCAATGATTGCACCCTCATGATATATTTCAGGACCTTGAGGTCCAGGATCGGACAGACCCTTCCTTCCATTTTATTCCGAACCATATAGAGGTTGGAATAAAACTCCCAAAACCTCTCTGAATCCAGAGCTGGGGCAATCACCCCCTGGAGCAGCAGGTTCTGCACCACCCCATAGAGAGCCTGCAAGCAAGCCGGGGAGATACAAGGACTGGAATGAGAGAATCTCTCTTTTGAACAGGAACAAAATTTTATTTTTTTAGCCAGACAAAATTAGTTCATAGACCCATTTGTCGGAAAGCCAGGAGGCCCACGGGTCTGTGAACCAGTGAATGTGGCTCTCCACCCTCATAACAGGTGGGAGTGAGCCTTCATGCTAAAGAGGACATATCTGCTGGTTTGGCAGGCTTATTAGGCCAGGAAGGCTTAGTACATTTTGGGGGGCCTTGAAGGGCTTGGATCGTCTGTTTGAGGATCCAGAGGGATGAAAAAGCTTCTTGTGCGCAGAGAAAGAATGACCACGCTTGCAGCAGGGTTCCTTCCCTATCCCGGACTGCGAGTGGAAATGACTCTTTCCCCTGGTAAGGTGGTTGATGATGTATCTCCAAATAGGCATTCACCCTAGAAGGGCAAATCTACCAGAACCTTTTTTGGACATCTGGTCTGCAGACCAACACTTGAGCTACAAGACAAGCTGAAGCACCACCCCCAAAATGGAGAGCTTGGAAAGTGAGATGCCACATCCAAGGACACACCACACATGCACTTTAGACCCTGGACCAACTGGTCCGCCAGTTCTGCATAGGCTGGGGTACCTGCTCCCCACCCAAACTGTGGTGTAGGAACTTGGCCCACTCAGTAAGTGTCTAAGATACCAGGGTTGTGGCCGGATGGAGAGTTGAACTGGCAATAGTAAACATTGTGCTGGCTATCAATTCCGCCTTCCTGTCAGTTGGATGTTTAAAGGAAGAAGACTACTCCACCGGTATCATGGTTTCCTTGTTCAACTTTGGAATGGGGAGGTCCATGACTGGAGGGGAGGTCTACTTCTTCAGAAGGGGTTCATCGAACAGGTAATGCATGGAAAAACATTTCAGGGCTACAAAAGGGGGCTTTTCTTGCTCACAATCCTTGTAAATAAATGTATCAAAATAAGTGGGCTGGGGAACACCTTAGCCACACAAGGTGACATGTGCATACTCAAGGGGACAGCCAGGTCCTCCGCAGCCCCACAAGTATCCCTAATCTTTAAAGTTTCCTGCACTGAAGTAATAAGTGTGGCCACCCAACCCGCGAGACCGACCAACCAGACTGCTAGAGGCACACATCTCCGTAATCCCCAAGGAAGGGAAGGATCCCCTTCAGGTAGCCAATTATAGGCCAATCTCACTCCTTAATGTGGACATAAAAATCTATTCCAAAATACTTGCCAACAGGTTGACGCCTCTGATCCCTGGTCTTATATCCAGGGACCAAGTGGGCTTTGTTCCGGGTCGAGAGGCCCGTGACAACACCATACGAACCCTTAACCTACATCATTGGCTCACCTCAACTAAAACCCCGGGATTCCTACTTTCGCTGGATGCAGAGAAGGCGTTTGACAGGGTGGCTTGGGACTATATGCGAGAAGTCCTAAAAGGCATAGGCCTGGAAGACCGCATGCTCGCCTCCATAATGGCATTATACGCTGGTCCCACGGCGGCGGTGAGAGTTAACGGCCACCTGTCGAACGCCTTCCCCATCAACAATGGCACTCGCCAAGGCTGCCCCCTCTCCCCCTGATCTACATCCTCTCCCTAGAACCCCTTTTAAACAAACTTAGAGAAAACGCGGATGTTAAGGGACTGATGGTTAAGGGCAGGGAATATAAAGTAGCCGCCTTCGCGGACGACATCCTGCTCTCTCTCGCTTCGCCGCGTACCTCCCTCCCATTGCTCTTGGAAGATTTGGAAGCCTTTGGGGTAATCTCAAACCTGAAAATTAACTACACAAAGTTCCAGGCCCTGAATGTCACCCTTCCATTACAGGAGGTCGCCCACTGTCAGGAGTCCTTCCCATTTCATTGGGAAAATACCGCAATTTCCTACCTTGGAATCCGAATCCCGCCCTGTCTTGAGGATCTTTATGCCCTTAACTTCCTCCCGGCTCTGAGCAAGGCCCAAGAACACCTTAGGGAATGGTCGACACTTAATGTCTCGTGGTTTGGCCGGGCCGCCCTGATTAAAATGACCATACTCCCACGTCTGCTGTATCTGTTCCAAACCATCCCATTGTCTATCCCCGCAGGATTTTTCTCTTCCTATCGAAATGCATGCTCCACATTTTTGTGGAAAGCCTCCCCCCCTAGAATCAAATACGCTAGACTCACCTGGCCCAAGTCTAAAGGGGGCATTGCTCTCCCAGATCTGTACAAATATTTTGTGGCCTGCCATCTCACGAGAATCGCGGATTGGTGTATTCACTCCTATGAAAAGATTTGGACCACGCTGGAAGACTCCTTTTCGCCCATTCCAATACGACTCCTCCCTTGGCTATCCCCGAAACAATGGCCACAGTCCGTAGTTTCACACCCTTTCATTCACACCTCCTTGGCGCTCCTCAAGTCATCCCCCACCACCAGATCCCTTGCACCCACCCCGGGCCCGTTAACTACGCTGAGAGGCAATTCTGAATTCCTCCCGGGTGAGTCACCTAATTTCCTCAAACAGGAATGGCCATTTCAGGACATTATTGCTTCGCAACTGTACATCGACGGCAAGCTTGCCTCGATCGAAGACCTCAAGCGCATTTCCAACACTTCGTCTTTCCCTTTCCGGACTTACAGACAAATACATCACTTTCTCTCCACTCATGCAGCTCACGACAGCTGGGCAAGACCACTCACGCCATTCGAAACCCTTTGTCATCGTAAAACCCCCCAAAGACACCTCATCTCCCTCCTATACCTCCTACTTATAGAACCTAAAGACTCGGCCTCCTCACCGTCGCAAATCTCGTGGAATAGGGAACTTCCTACCCCCCTGACACAAGTTGAGTGGATGAGAGTCCATGAATACGCACATAGGGGGTCGCTGAATGTCGCTATTCAGGAGAATGGGTATAAAGTTCTCACTAGGTGGTATAGAACCCCATCCCTCATTCACAAATTTGCCCCTTCAACCTCCAACACATGCTGGAGGTGTAATGCGGAAGTGGGAACCATGTTACATATCTGGTGGGATTGCACACGCATCCAGCCTTTCTGGAGGGAAGTTCACAGGCTCATCACATCGGTCACCACATACTCCCTAGACTTTACACCGGCACAATTCCTCCTGCACCACACCTCCCTATCTAGAAAAGTCTACTTAAAATCCCTAGCCATGCACATGATTAACGCGGCTAGACTGTGTATCCCCAAACACTGGCGCTCCGGTCATATACCGTCACTTAAGGACAGTTTACGACTATTTCAAGAATTTGTGACATGGAAGAGCTGATCCACATTTCCCAGGAAAGAATGGAGAAGTTCTCGACTACCTGGTCCTGCTGGTCACACTTCACAACAGCAGAATACAAACAGCATATCCCCCCGGATTAGAGAATGATCCTTTAGGGCGACACCGCCTCGTTCAGGCTCATAGACAACTAAACGAGTGGTCACTCCCCTCACCCTCACCCCTACCCCCTACCCCCATCTTGCCCCCTCCCCGTCACTTTATCAGCTCCCCTACGCCTTCCGGCCCCCTAGGCTATATCTTCTCCTATCCCCTTCATCGTTATCTCAAATATACCCCTACCCCCATCTGTGTGTGAGACATGAACCCCGCCTTGGTAGTTGCCCCCCAGCCCCCCAGCCCCTGAGCCCCCCTCCCCATTCCCACTTCCCCCCCCTTTTCTCTCGTCTCCACTCTGTAGGTCGGATCCCTCTCTCTCTTTCTCTTTTTCTCTTCTTCTTTTCCCTCACCTCATCTCCTTCCTTCTATCCCATAGACACCACCTTCCTTTTTCTTTTTTCTCTCTCTCTTTCGATGCCAGAAGCAATACGACAAGTAGCAAACTTAGTAGACAGTCGGAATACGAGTTAAAGCATTAAGGGCTTCGGTCCGACTACACGTTCCTTACCTCTTCCACAAGAGTTCTGTATGTCCCCATACATGCTTGTATTGTTACTATCTGATGTTCCTAAAGCTGGTTCTTTGACTGCACTTGTTCTGTCTTGTACCTTGTAATACGATGTTTGTGATTTTTGCTCAATAAAAACTTTATGGAAAAAAAAAAATAAGTGTGGCCACCAGTGTCTTTTTGTGTGCGGCGACAGAAGCAGAGGACTCATCCAGAAGGATTGGGAATTGCATTGTCAGGGCTCTCAGTCAGCAGACTTGGAATCATGCTCAGAAGAAGCCAAAGAGGAGCGCAAGGGTTGCTTGATCACCTTGCACCCAAATGCCACCTCTACACGGGAGACAAAGGACTCCAGGACTACTAACAATGCATCAAGTGGGACAGAGGGCTCAGAGGGACCTGCCACCACCAGGAGAGGGGTCAGGTGGAGAAATGTGATCCTGAGACTCTATAAGGTCTATAAGCAAAAGCTTACTAATAGGGCATCGCCCACTAGCCAAACAGGAATGTCAAACACCCCCTACCAGGCCAAAGCAGAGAGGGATGGTAGTCCAGCAGGACTCTCCACCACCTGAACCCACATAATCTCCTTAGTATGAGGCCTAATTTACCCTGCATTGGAGACCTGCCGAAGCAATTTACCAGTAGGGGGCAGTGTGATGCATGATTCAATGCATTACACAACTCCCTTTTTTTTGTTTTGTATGAACTTTATTTGAATTGTCCAAAATGTGCACTTGATTCACAGCAATGTACAGCAGTGCACTGCACTGCGTTGCTTTTTATTGCTGTTGGATTTGGCACGGTGTGTTGCGATAAAATGCAGCATGTCTGTGTGTAATTGCAGCACACTGCAGTGCAGGGCTAGGGCAATTTCCACAGGGCAATTTTTTACCAAATAAAGAGAAAAAAGGGTGTGAAAGCCTGGGGCATTACATAATAATGGCACAATTACCAGGTAATGCACTAGGCCTTTTTTTCTTCGTCTGTTTGTATGTTATCAAGATTTCCCAGTCTGAAGAGGATAACATTAGTGCAAGTTACCAGGATGTGCTAAGAAGGAAAACTTTGAAAGGTCCATAATTTAGCTCTGTTGATCCTCTTGATTTCCTTATGGGTACAGTGTCATTTGGAGATATATTTAAATTTTTAACGAAGCTGGTAGTAAGGCAAAATTGGGGAGCTATTTTTTTAAATACCAGTATACATTATTATTATTAGTTGGAAAAGTGGTCACATAAAAATCTCATAAAGTTGCAGTTCTGTGAAAATGTATTTGCTGTCTACAATATTTTTTTTGCAGTATTTTTTTAACATGAATTTGGATCTAACCTTTTTTGTCAGATCTAGAAACATATGAATGATACCCAAGAGAGCAAAAAGTGGCAAGATAATAAAATATTCAGTCACAGGTGTGAGAATGTAATTACCCCTTCAATCAATCTAATTAAGGCAGCAATTAGAATTTAGCTTTCGCACAATCAGGCCTGATTTTGCCCAGCCTTGTCCGATATCATTTTAAATTACTTAAAACAAGCAAGAGTCAAGAGGATACAACAGCCTTTCATAACACCACACCATACTGTTCTCAGAGAACATTTCGGAAGACCTCTAGACAGAGCCAAATTTACTGTTGAAATGATAGACCTGCCTCCAGGACTGACAGTGCTCAGTTGGGGTGCTTCCTCCCCATTTTTCCCACCATCCTCTTTATTAAAGTCACCTCCACCTCCAAAAGCCTTTAAACATGAAATGGGCAAATGAGCTGCAACTAGAACAAGTCTTTGTTCTTTACTGCAGAGTCACTTGTCTTGCAGGATGGGGCTGGTAAACTGTTGTGTTATTGCCTTAATTTGGCCATTACTCTCAATTAAAAGCAGGGATGAAAAGGGTGGCGAAAACTGGTCTTTGTTGCCTTGTCACATTTTCATCACTTCACAACAGTGATCTTCTTACTGGGTTGTGGACTGCATAGCAAACTGCAAAATGGACTACAGGACATGGGCACACTTCTTTGAATAAACTGACACCATACACACAGACACATACCTACAGTGGGGCAAAAAAGTATTTAGTCAGCCACCAATTGTGCAAGTTCTCCCACTTAAAAAGATGAGAGAGGCCTGTAATTGTCATCATAGGTAAACGTCAACATTGAGAGACAAAATGTGGAAACAAATCCAAACAATCACATTGTCTGATTTGAAAATATTTTTTTTTTGCAAATTATGGTGGAAAATAAGTATTTGGTCACCTACAAACAAGCAAGATTTCTGGCTCTCACAGACCTGTATCTTCTTCTTTAAGAGGCTCCTCTGTCCTCCACTCATTACCTGTATTAATGGCACCTGTTTGAACTTGCTATCAGTATAAAAGACGCCTGTCCACAACCTCAAACAGTCACATTCCAAACTCCACTATGGTGAAGGCCAAAGAGCTGTCAAAGGACACCAGAAACAAAATTGCAGACCTGCACCAGGCTGGGAAGACTGAATCTGCAATAGGCAAGCTGCTTGGTGTGAAGAAATGTGGGAGCAATAATTAGAAAATGGAAGACATACAAGACCACTGATAATCTCCCTCGATCTGGGGCTCCACGCAAGACCTCACCCCGTGGGGTCAAAATGATCACAAGAACAGTGAGCAAAAATCCCAGAACCACACGGGGGGACCTAGTGAAAGACCTGCAGAGAGCTGGGACCAACGTAACAAAGGCTACCATCAGTAACACACTACGCCACCAGGGAATCAGATCCTGCAGTGCCAGACGTGTCCCCCTGCTTAAGCCAGTACATGTCCGGGCCTGTCTGAGGTTTGCTAGAGAGCATTTGGATGATCCAGAAGAGGATTGGAAAAATGTCATGTGGTCAGATGAAACCAAAGTAGAACTGTTTGGTAGAAACATAACTCGTCGTGTTTGGAGGAGAGAGAATGCTGAGTTGCAACCAAAGAACACCATACCTACTGTGAAGCATGGGGATGGCAACATCATGCTTTGGGGCTGTTTCTCTGCAAAGAGAACAGGACGACTGATCCGTGTACATGAAAGAATGAATGTGGCCATGTATCGTGAGATTTTGAGTGCAAACCTCCTCCTATCAGCAAGGGCATTAAAGATGAAACGTGGCTTGGTCTTTCAGCATGACAATGATCCCAAACACACCGCCCGGGCAACGAAGGAGCGGCTTTGTAAGAAGCATTTCAAGGTCCTGGAGTGGCCTAGCCAGTCTCCAGATCTCAACCCCATAGAAAACCTTTGGAGGGAGTTGAAAGTCCATGTTGCCCAGCGACAGCCCCAAAACATCACTGCTCTAGAGGAGATCTGCATGGAGAAATGGGCCAACACAGGGCTTGACAAATTTGCTTGGAATCTAGGAGCCAGCTAAAAAAGTTAGGAGCCAGGAACGCGCCCCGTCCCGCCGAGCTCGCGCGCAGAAGCGAACGCATATGTGAGTAGCGCCCGCATATGAAAGCGGTGTTCAAACCACACGTGAGGTATCGCCGCGATCGGTAGATCGAGAGCAATAATTCTAGCCCTAGACCTCCTCTGTAACTCAAAACATGCAACCTGTAGAATTTTTTAAACGTCGCCTATGGAGATTTTAAAGGGTAAAAGTTAGTCGCCATTCCGCGAGCGGACGCAATTTTGAAGCGTGACATGTTGGGTATCAAATTTACTCAGCGTAACATTATCTTTCACAATATTTAAAAAAATTGGGCTAACTTTACTGTTGTCTTATTTTTTTATTAATTAAATTTTTCCCAAAAAAGTGTGCTTGTAAGACCGCTGCTCAAATACGGTGTGACAGAAAGTATTGCAACGACTGCCATTTTATTCTCTAGGGTGTTAGAATAAAAAATATATATAATGTTTGGGGGTTCTAATTAGAGGGAAGGAGATGGCAGTGAAAACAGACAGGGAAACTCCACTAGCATTGCTGTTTGTCTTGTCATACCAACGGCCACCACAAGATGGCGCTAGATCACAGAAGGAAGCATAGGCCTGCAGAAGGCCGCAAAGCCGCGGCCTCAGTTACCGGCCAGGCACGGCCCGACGCGATCCCGCAGCGCGGAGGGGGGGGCACGGAGAGACAGAATTCCCCAGCTGTGCTGCCCCAGGCGCCAGGTCGCTAATTCTAGTCGCAATGGCGACCTGGCGCCCGGGGTTTGTCGAGCCCTGGGCCAACATACCAGCAACAGTGTGTGACAACCTTGTGAAGACTTACAGAAAACGTTTGACATCTGTCATTGCCAACAAAGGATATATAACAAAGTATTGAGATGAACTTTTGATATTGACCAAATACTTATTTTCCACCATAATTTGCAATAAAAATTATTTCCAAATCAGACAATGTGATTGTCTGGATTTGTTTCCACATTTTGTCTCTCATAGTTGAGGTATACCTATGATGACAATTACAGGCCTCTCTCATCTTTTTAAGTGGGAGAACTTGCACAATTGGTGGCTGACTAAAAACTTTTTTGCCCCACTGTATATTATATGAAACAACTTCAGAAAAACAGAGTACAGAAAGCTATAAACGTTTAACTGTTGCAATTTGTAGTCAATAAAGTTTCCTCTTTCAAATAAAATGAGCAACTGTTCTACTTTTGTCACCTAATCTGCATTGAAATTGTGTGTTTTAATAACATCAGTTGATGTTTAAAAATAAGTTCACATCAACTTGAATTTTAGGTATAAGCTTCTTAAAGTTATTTGTCTTATGCCATATACAGTCATGGCCGAAATTGTTGGCACCCCCAGACATTTTTCCAGAAAATCAAGTATTTCTCACAGAAAAGTATTGCAGTAACACATGTTTTGCTATACACATGTTTATTCCCTTTGTGTGTATTGAAACATAACAAAAAAAGGGAGGAAAAAAAGCAAATTGGACATAATGTCACACAAAACTCCAAAAATGGGCTGGTCAAAATTCTTGGCACCCATAACTCAATATTTGGTTGCACACCCTTTGGAAAAAATAACTGAAATCAGTCGCTTCCTATAACCATCAATAAGCTCCTTACACCTCTCACCCGGAATTTTGGACCACTCTTCCTTTGCAAACTGCTCCAGGTCTCTTTTATTGGAAGGGCGCCTTTTCCCAACAGCAATTTTAAGATCTCTCCACAGGTGTTCAATGGGATTTAGATTTGGATTCATTGCTGGCCACTTTAGAACTCTCCAGCGCTTTGTTGCCATCCATTTCTGGGTGCTTTATGATGTATGTTTGAGGTCATGGTCCTCCTGGAAGACCCAAGATCTCGGACGCAAACCCAGATTTCTGACACTGGGCTTTACAGTGCAACCCAAAATCCTTTGGTAATCCTCAGATTTCATGATGCCTTGCACACATTCAAGGCACCCAGTGCCAGAGGCAGCAAAACAACCCCAAAACATCATTGAACCTCCACCATATTTCACTGTAGGTACCGTGTTCTTTTCTTTGTAGGCCTCATTCCGTTTTCGGTAAACAGTAGAATGATGTGCTTTACCAAAAAGCTCTATCTTGGTCTCATTTGGTCTCGAGATGTTTTCCCAGAAGGATTTTGGCTTACTCAAGTACATTTTGGCAAACTGTAGTCTTGCTTTTTTATGTCTCTGTGTCAGCAGTGGGGACCTCCTGGGTCTCCTGCCATAGCGTTTAATTTCATTTAAATGTCGACGGATAGTTCACGCTGACACTGATGCTCCCTGAGCCTGCAGGACAGCTTGAATTTCTTTGGAACTTGTTTGGGGCTGCTTATCCACCATCCGGACTATCCTGCGTAGCAACCTTTCATAAATTTTTCTCTTCCGTCCACGCCCAGAGAGATTAGCTACAGTGCCATGGGTTGCAAACTTCTTGATAATGTTGCGCACTGTGGAGAAAGGCAAATCTAGATCTCTGGAGATGGACTTGTAGGCTTGAGATTGTTGATATTTTTCCACAATTTTGGTCCTCAAGTCCTCAGACAGTGCTCTTCTCCTCTTTCTGTTGTCCATGCTTAGTGTGGCACACAGACACACAATGCAAAGACTAAGTGAACTTCTCTCCTTTTTATCTGCTTTCAGGTGTGATTTTTATATTGCCCACACCTGTTACTTGCCCCAGGTGAGTTTAAAGGAGCATCACATGCTTAAAACAATCTTATTTATCCACAATTTTGAAAGGGTGCCAAGAATTTTGACCAGCCCATTTTTGGAGTTTTGTGTGACATTATGTCCAATTTGCTTTTTTTCCTCCCTTTTTTTGTGTTGTTCCAATACACACAAAGGGAATAAATGTGTATAGCAAAACATGTGTTACTGCAATACTTTTCTGTGAGAAATACTTGATTTTCTGGAAAAATTTCTGGGGTGCCAACAATTTCGGGCATGACTGTATGTCATTATGCATAAATAAAAGTAATCCGATGTTAACCCATATTATATTATATACTGCCAAAATATTAATGAAGGTAATTATCCTCTACATAACATTACATCACTACAGCCAGCAATGTAATTAAGTCAATTATTTTTCACCTAATACGGTATTACACACTTCATCACCTCTGCTAGCAACATTAAAAAGTGATGCATAACAATGCAGCATCCCTGTGTAGCGGGGTCTTCAGATTTAGTGGGATACACCTGGGGGTAGTGTGACCCAGGTGTGTAATTATGTCAGGGTTTAGACCCCTTTTTGTTATTCGTGGAGGATTGGGGGATGTAGTATTCTCCTTTGCCTGTGGGTGGCAGAGTACCTACAGGCTTCAGGTAGAATCATCACCATAGTGCTGCCCTTTTGGTTCCTTCCTGGAGATGGTACAGCTGGGGCGGGGAACTCGCCGTGGTGTTGATGGGAGGAGATAAAAGGGGGAGACGCCCTCGCCACGAGGTCTTCGGGGGGGATCATCTCGTCGCGCACCCAGGCACCTTCGGCCTGGGTGCGGGCGGTTCAAGGTTCCGGCCTAGGCGCCCTAGGCCTGGCCGGAATGAAGCTGGGATTCCATCCCAGGAACCTTCAGCCTGGGATGAGGTACTATTGAGGAGGCCTGGGACCCAGTGACTCCGACTGGGTCCCGCAAGGGTGAAGTGATTCCAGGGTGCCCCTCGCGAGGGGACCCGCATCTGAGGTGAGGAGGCTGGGGAGGTCACCCGTATGAAGATTCCGGTGCAGCGTCAACCCGGTGACGGATGGGCCTCCGGTAACTCTCTTGGAGGACATCTTCCCCTGATAGGGGCTGCAACGCAGCGGAGGTGTTCGAATTAAGACTCCTGCAACCCTTGGTCATAGCACAGGGGGTGTAGGGACCCGGATCAGTATAGTGCCTCGACCTGCTCATCCCACCGTATCCTGCCATCGCATTGCCTGTATGTGGAGATACGAAATAAAACCAACAGTTGGACTGTGATCGGTGTATGGACTCTGTTAATGGGAGCAAAGGGTGGTTTGGTGGTTTTCTGCCCAACAGACTCGGTACATGCCCAAGACACACCGGCCCGAGGAAACATCAGATATTGGCCTTCACCTCACCCACCGTTATGGGGAGGACATGGGCCGTAGCGCACCTCACTCTGTCGCGTGACATACCCCTAGCTAAAGAGGACGGGGTGAGGGGGCCGCTACACGTAGGGGCTCGTCCAGGATATTGTGTGTGTCTCAACGATGGAACTGAGATCGTCTGTGTTTGAACTTTGCTGCCCGGAGGAGTTCCGAGCAGGTCGGCCATCTCACTCACTCTGTCGCGTGACATGCCCCTAGCTAAAGAGGACGGGGTGAGGGGGCCGCTACACCTACATTACTTGTTTGGAGAGTTCCTTGGTCTTCATGGCTGTGTTTTTCTAATTTCAGATTTACTGACAATTGAACTAAACTTACTAGAATTGCATTCAGTTTGACCATAGTTTACACATAATCATCTGCTCTGCGTAGATGTATCTTAACATAATTATTCAAAGCTTAGTAGCCACAGGTAAACACAGGTTGAATTCTGTACCTAAAGAAATGCCTGAATGGTGATTAGACTTCTCCATCATATTTCTGAAAACTGGCTATTGGCCGCTTTGGCTTTCAGATGAAAGTTTTACACAATACAGAGTGCAAAAATACAGTGCAATAGAAAACAGACGGTACAATTTTAGTGCTCAGTTGCTTAGCTTGATACGCTCATTAATCATGCACTAGTGGAATGTGTAGGGTGACTCAAAATCTGCAGAAAGCTATTCATAGAAAACTTGTTTCAACCATTCTTTGCTTAACAATCACCTCCTGCAGTTAAACATTTATATTTTAGGTAGCTTCAAAGCTACATTTCTGCTTCATAGAGTAGACACCCAGCTATGTAATATGCGTATCTACTTTAACCTTATTTTAACCACTTCAGCCCAGGAAGAATTTACCCCCTTCCTGACCAGAGCACTCTTTGCGATTCGGCACTGTGTTGTTTTAACTGACAATTGCGCGGTCGTGCAACGTGGTACCCAAACAAAATTGACGTCCTTTTTTTCCCACAAATAGAGCTTTCTTTTGGTGGTATTTGATCACCTCTGCGGTTTTTATTTTTTGCGCTATAAACAAAAAAAGAGCGACAATTTTGAAAGAAAAGCAATATTTTTTACTTATAATAATATAATAAATATCCCCCAAAAAATATATAAATATAAAATATATAAAAAAACTAATTTCTTTCTCAGTTTAGGCCAATATGTATTCTTCTACATATTTTGGTAAAAAAAAATCACAATAAGTAAATGAATCTACAAAATAGGGGATAACTTTATAGCATTTTTATTAATATATTTTTTTTTTACTAGTAATGGTGGCGATCTGCGATTTTTATCATGACTGCGACATTATGGCGGACACATGGACACTTTTGACGCTATTTTGGGACCATTGTCATTTATACAGCGATCAGTGCTATAAAAATGCACTGAATACTGTGCACTGAATTAATTCAAACTATCAAACCTTTGCCAAGTAAACAAAACATAGAAAGGAAGATACATAAAATAATAAAACTACCAAATACAGTAGGTAAGGTATCTGTCAAGGCAAATCCTGCAGATCCTTCCAGTACAGAAAAACATTTGTTCATCTACCAGTAATGCACTCAGCCCCCAAGTCTGTTTGTGAGCTGACAACACAGCATTTTTGGTAGTCACAGTGTCACCTCTACCCAGTTTTCTTTTGTAAAACGTCCTCATGCCTACCCCATATTGTATGTCTACAACATAAAGACAAATCGTTCTGTAGTCCCAATATAACAATTAAAAGGGCTAATTAGACTTCCTAAGACAGCACTGAAAGTGCAAACAGGACATACTGTAGGATAGCTATGAACTTCGGACATGATCAACAGATATGCTTTGCACTTACTGAACAAAAATAACAAACAGTTGCAATGGTATATTTAAAGCGGAACTCTAGGCACAGAATACAAGGCGTTCTGTGAATGGCCAGGGAAGAGAGGGGTGGATAAATGACACTAGGGCTACCGTCTATGAGACCCAAAACTCTTATATCAAGCAGCATATACAGCATAAGGCGTACTATGTGGCATAAAGAAAAATATAGATTTACATAGAGTACAGAGCAGCTCTGCATTTAACACTTTAGTTCTGCCAATTTATGTAGACATGAACCAGATGGTTTAGCCCTGAAAAGCCCAATAATTCTTTACTTCTTTAATGCTAGCCTTTTATCAGTTTAATTATGCTCTCTTAGGGCCTTTTCGCACAGGCGGACCAATCGGGTCTGCCTGTCAGTTTTCCAGGCAGACCCGATCGGACCCTCCAGTCTACTTTATGGAGGAGATCGTTGACACCCGCCGACATCCGATCTGATCCTGTCCATTAAAAACAAATAGATGGGGATCCATTGTCCATGTGTTTGGCGGATTGGGCCAGAACACCCCATCCCCCCTTCATTACCTATTATTAGTGTCCACCTTATAGATCTCCCATGAAGAGGAGTTTGTCTCCCATGTCTATGGATAAGCCCTAATACCCTCCTGCATGGATGACTCACGCCTCCTGTATAAATGTGGGTGTGCCCCTCCCCTCTGGTAGCACACAGCAGGTCACCTACAGATCACCCAGGAGGAGAGATCCGGGCATCACAGACCATTCTGCCAGCGGTCATGTCCAGTAAAGCAGAGCCGTGTGAGTGAGCTGTCTCCGATACTGAACCCAGAGAGATGTACGAGGACTGGACTGAAAGTGCAGGGGGGGGGGTATGGGGACTGGCGCTGGGAGGTATGTGATAAGGAGATACTTGTATGGAAAGTCTGATCCAGTGTGATGTCTGGATCCCATATACAGGAATCCCACAAAAGGGAGGAGCCATGATGATTGGATTCTATTTTATATGGACTAATTCATATAGAAGTCCATATAATAACATTATATATGTTTGTATCTATTTGTCCTCAAAACACAAAGGATATTTTTCTCCTCCCCTGGATGCCTTTACTCCAGCGGAGGAATAAGCTGTGTTTTGCAAATGCATCTGGGCATGTGTAGCGACTGGGCGTTCTTTCATTCCATTGGCCAGAATATTCATTTATTCTAACCATTGGAATGAGTACTGAAGTTGTAAACACACACTGGCACATCAGCCGTTTTTTTGTGACAAAACATTCAACTCCTGAGCGCGCTGGCACTGTTTTTTTTTTTTCTGCCTTTAAGGGTAGATCTCCTCTGAAGTCCGATCCGTGTTCGGATCGCGCTTTAGAGGTGATTGACAATACAATGAGGAGGTGACAAATGTAATGCAAGTGGTTTCAGGGCCTTTGTAGCGCCTCCCTGTTCGCCTGAATGTATCATGTTCTGCGGGCTTATGGCCCACCTATTGTTACATATCAGGTAGATTTTGCCACAGGCATGAAGCATCACACTTGTGGCATGTAAACACCCCCATCCATTGCCTATTGCAGTTCAAGGGGGAGCAGTTGGGAGGCAGTAAAAATGCAGTTCAACTGCACATTTTTACCACCTCCCAGCTGCATGTCTAAACTTAGCCTAAATTTTTCATTTTTTCATCTTTTCACTCACTTATCCAGCTTTTTACCTCTATCCCTATGTTCATCACTACCAGCTCCTCCATCTCCTCTTAACCTTTCCCCACAGTTTTTATTTTTTTCATTTTTTTCAGACACTTTCCACTTATCATCACTGCCAGTGCCGGCGCCTTTGTCGGGTTGGGGGCCGGGTTCTGCCGCCCGGTCTCCCAGGGGCTGTTCGTCCCCTCAGCTCCCGGAGGGGCCGCTTGATCTTTGCCGCCGGCGTGGCGCCACCTGTTGACCAAGTGCATGCTACATGTAAGTAGGAGGGTGAACCGCAACCCTTACTTCCTCATTTAGTTTTTTACCCCATTGTCCCAAGAACCACTCATTGGTCCTCATTGTTTTCTTTCAATGCATCTGCTCCTGACGAGGCGATTAGCCGCCGAAACGCGTCGAGCCAACGAGCCTTTTAGTATCCTTGGCTCTCCTAGATGCATTATGTGATAACAACATGTTGTGATTCAATTGTCTTGAAGTATCCTTGTTAACTTATGTCTTTATATTGAGCCTTTTGGCCATGTATATGTATAACCTATGTGATTTTAATAAAAACATTTTTTTTTTCAAATAATTCATTGTTCCACCTATGTGCTTCATTCAAAGTCCCAAACTTCTTTCCCCCCCCTTGTGTACACTTAGCCTAAATGCCTTTGTGTGCATGAACACATTAGACATGTGCGATTAGTTTCGTACAAATTTTTTGAAATTCGTACATTTGTACGAATCCGAATTACGAATTTTTATGAGTACGAATTCTGTACGACATACGAAATTTAGTTTACGAATTTCGGATCCAAATTATCCGAATCCAAACTACCAAATAACGATTTTCAACGAATCCGAATTAAATTCCGTACACGAATTGAGAATTACGATATTTTTTTTATACGAAACGGAACAGAATGAAACGAAACAAATTTTTTACGGCTCCCATGTCTAGAACACATGGGGTGGATTTACTAAAGACAAACTGTGCACTTTGCAAGTGCAGATGCTCCAGAGCTTAGTAAATGAGGGGGGAGCTCTGCTGACATTCATCATCCAATCATGTGCAAGCAAAAATGCTGTTTTTTATTTGCCTTGCATGTTCATTCAACCCAGCAGGCGGAATGAAAAAAAAAATGGTGAGATCGCTGTACTATATACGTAATGTTAGTGCAGCGATCTCCATCGCTGTGCTTTTTTTGTTTTGACAGGGGGACTGCCCTCCTGCCATTGGCTGCCAGCATTGATCGGATGCTGGTTTTACAGCATGCGTGTTCTGCAGAAGCTGGTTGTGAGACCAGTTTCTGTCAGTTAGGCAGCTGTACACACAGTCCAAAAGTAAGCCAGTTCCTGCTGATAGATAGTACCTGCTGAACCAGATGATTTTGGCCAATTTAAGCCTTACTAAGCTCTGGGACAACTGCATTTGCAGAGTGCATAGTCTATTTGCTTTTAGTAAATCAACTACATTGTGTAGTATTTTATAGATAAACCAACAGAAACATTTTTGTCAGTGTTTACATAAATGTGCAAGTCCTATACAGTATAATACTACACAATGGGTTTGATTTACTAAAACTGAAGTACTCAAAATCTAGTACAATGGTTCATGTTAACCAATCAACTTCTAAGTTCAGTTTGTTCAATTGTCCCTGTGTATATTGCAGGGATTTTTAACAAACTTTGTTGCAGATTCCTACCTTTTGTTATTCTTGTTTCTCTGTGTCCATGTGTGAAATGAATGTGAATGGAAGTAATTTTATAATTATCAATTATCTGCTGCACCTGCAGGGTTCTAATGATGAAAGTGGCAGGGTCTGCATCCCTTTAGATGTGATTGCTCTTTAGGAGTAGCTCCCCAAAAATGACAGTCGCTGAGGGAGGAGTACAAGAAAAACAAAAAAGCAGCGCCTTCTGAGCGTAGCAATCAATTAAAATTTATTGAAACATAAAATCAATAACAGGTAATCCACTCACAAGAGGAGAATATAAGTGAGCTTATCTGTATGAAGACTGGGATAGTTGGAATCATCCGCTCATCCCGGGCATGTGAATCTGTGTATCCAGAGGTGGAGGGGAGATGGTGTCTCTGGACCTCCTCTCAAGAGTCGCCGATTATGCCGTAGAGTGGAACTGCTCACTCGCAATGGAGGAACGGAGGACGACTTTGCTGGAACACAACGACAGAGTACATCCGGGTCGTGGGGTCAGCGGGGAGGATGCGCGCGTTCGAAGCATCCGTGCTTCTTCATCAGGCTTGGTGGGGGCCATCTTTGGTTCCGGCTATAAATACTAGTTAAGGATTGGCTGATAGGACAGTCTATATCACCATGGAAACCAAACACAAAGTACAGGCAGCAAACGCTAACTTGGCGCTGACCCATATATAAAGAAGAACAATAAATGCATAAAGATACTGATATGACATCAGGGATTAATAGGAGAAGAAAAAACTAACTAATACATAAAGGAATCAATAAATAATCGGTAAAAGTATGGGAATAAGGAAATATATATGTAAAAAATATAAATAACAATAAAAATAGTCTAATGAGTTGCCATAGGAAACGGGATTGATAGCACATGTAAATATATATAAATATATATTAAAAATATATAAAAACGAAAGATATAATAAATTTCTAAAAAATCTCTAAAAGGAAGAAAACTTTACCCATATATGCACAAATACATATGCAAATGTATCATAGCAATCTGGACTATAAAGGAGATATACACCCACAAAAGAATATCCCCACTATTGTAATATACCTGGATGACATGATATGTGCATACCGATATGCACTGTGGGGGGGTTTACTCGGCAGCGGGGGTGTGTGACCCCCGGGATGGGCTCCCCACACAAAAAACAGGCCCAGCAAACGGAGGTTGTGGTTTTCAAAATCAAAAAGGTGCGGTTTATTTTCTATTTACAGTGACAAAACACAGCAAAGCAAAAGAAACATAAACAAAATAAATCCTGGTCAACTTGACCTCTGACTAAACATACAGGTTTCCTAACTAACAACTGGGATCAGCCTAGTGCTGTCCTAGTCCCTAAGTCCCTGGTTTTAAATGTCCAAGCAAATAGCCACACAGGCTTTGCCTCACCGCACAGGGGTTCACTCTCCCTAGACAGTCCACACAGGTCTGGGTCCAGGCCTGAGCAAACACCTAATGAATCTGGGAGTTCTTATAGAGGCCTAAATGAGCTGACAAGCTTCAGCTGGTCTCATCAACTCCCTGTCTGCACGACGCCCCACACTCTCCCTAGAGGTATGAGTCATCCATGAGCCCACTAGCCTCAGCTGGGCTTATACAACTCTCCACCTAGTTGTATAAGTCGGCGTAAAGCCTGAATCTGGGCGAAATATATCTACCCCCCTGGATGCAACCAGGTGACTTTACCTTCCTGCTGTCACATACCCCCCCCTCTTGTTTTAACCTCGGGGTTGGAACACCAGCAATCAGGCATTCATGTACTCGAGACAAAGCATCCACATTCCCCATTTGAACGCCAGGGCGATGCTTTACTGTGAAGTTGAATTCCTGGAGGGCCAGGAACCACCTATTCACTCTTCTATTTGTTTCCTTGTTTTGAGCCATCCACTTTAACGTAGCGTGATCCGTAACCATGTCAAAGTGCCTACCTAGCAGGTAGTACCGAAGGGAATCTAGAGCCCACTTCACCGCTAAACACTCCTTTTCAACGGTGGCGTAATTTACCTCATGGGACTTCAACTTCCTGCTGAGGTAAATGACTGGGTGCTCTTCCCCGTTCCAGACCTGGGACAATACTGCTCCTAACCCCACATCTGATGCATCACTTTGTACGACAAAGTCTTTAGAGAAGTCGGGTGAGTACAACACTGGCTGGCTACATAAGGCTTGTTTCAAGAATTGGAATGCTGCCTCAGCCTCGGGGGTCCATTTAATCATGACCGACCCTTTCCCCTTCGTCAGGTTGGTTAGGGGCACAGCCTTAGAAGCAAAGTGGGGAATGAATCGCCGATAATACCCAGCGATTCCCAGAAAGGCTCGTACCTGCTTCTTGCTGTTGGGACGTGGCCAACTCTGGATGGCCTCGACTTTGTTGAGTTGGGGTTTTATTACTCCCCTCCCAATGGTGTACCCAAGATATTTGGCCTCCTCCTGCCCAATGGTACACTTCTTGGGGTTAGCCGTAAACCCCGCTTCCCGAACAGAGTCCAGGACTGCTTGCACTTTTGGCAGATGTGAGGCCCAATCTGTGCTATGGACAATTACGTCATCCAGGTAAGCCGCAGCATACTTCCGATGGGGCCTCAGCATCTGGTCCATTTTCCGCTGGAATGTGGCCGGCGCATTCTGTAACCCGAACGACATTCTTTTATATTGGAACGCCCCGTCTGGGGTTACAAATGCGGTTTTCTCTTTGGCCGACTTGGCCAGGGGGATTTGCCAATACCCTTTTGTGAGGTCAAGAGTCGTCATGTATCGGGCTGTTCCCAGCCGGTCGATCAACTCATCTATACGTGGCATGGGGTAGGTGTCAAATTTTGTAACTTTGTTCAACTGACGAAAATCGTTACAAAATCGCCAGCTCCCATCCGGTTTAGGCACCAACACAATGGGACTAGACCAATCACTTTGGGACTCCTCTATCACCCCTAAGTTCAGCATTTTCTGTACTTCCTCCCGTATTGCCTCCCGTCGGGCCTCTGGGATCCGATAGGGTTTTAACTTCACCCTTTCACCGGGCGGGGTAATAATATCATGCTCTACCCCAGATGTTTGTCCCGGCAGCTCAGAGAATACCTCCTTGTTGCGAAGCACAAACTCCTTAACCTCCTGTTGTTGGGGTTGTGACAAGGTGGCTGCTATTCCAACCTCAGGAATCACGCAACCAGTTTGAGCTGGTGACCAAGTGTCTGCGACTAGGGACTCTCTATCCCTCCAGGCTTTCAACAGATTAACGTGATAGATCTGTTCGGGCTTTCGCCTTCCTGGTTGTCTGACCTTGTAATTCACTTCGCTCACTTTTTCCATTATCTCGTAGGGGCCTTGCCATTTGGCAAGGAATTTACTTTCAACCGTAGGGACAAGTACCAGTATCCTATCCCCCGGGGAAAAGGTACGGGTCTTGGCTCCACGGTTGTACACTCTCTGCTGTGCTAACTGCGCTTGGGCCAAATGTTCCTTCACGATGGGCATTACCTGTGCAATTCGGTCTTGCATCAGGGCGACATGCTCAATCACACTCCTGTGGGGAGAACTCTCACTTTCCCAAGTTTCCTTGGCAATATCCAACAGCCCTCTTGGGTGTCTCCCATACAGTAACTCAAAGGGGGAGAATCCCGTAGAGGATTGGGGCACCTCCCTAATAGCAAACATCAGATAAGGAAGTAGACAGTCCCAATCCTTTCCATCTCTATCCACCACTTTCTTCAACATTTGTTTTAGGGTTTTGTTGAATCTTTCAACCAGCCCATCGGTTTGGGGGTGATACACAGATGTACGTAATTGCGTCACTTTGAACAATTTACACAGCTCCTTCATAACCCGGGACATAAAGGGTGTACCTTGGTCCGTAAGCAGTTCTTTACAAATACCCACCCGGCTAAACACAAGAGATAGCTCTTTGGCTATGGTTTTGGCCGAGGTATTTCGGAGAGGGATCGCTTCTGGATAACGGGTGGCATAGTCCATTATAACTAATATGTACTGGTGCCCCCTAGCGGACTTGATTATAGGACCTACCAAATCCATGGCGATCCTCTCAAACGGGACCTCAATGATGGGTAGAGGGACCAGCGGGCTACGGAAATGTGGCATCGGGGCCGACCTCTGACACACAGGGCAGGAGGAACAATAATTTTCTATGTCCTTCATCACCCCTGGCCAATAGAATCTCTGTAATACCCTCTCTCGGGTTTTCTCTGTCCCCAGATGACCTCCAAGAATGTGCCCATGGGCCAACTCCAACACCAACTTCCTGTAAGGTTTGGGCACCACAAGCTGCTCAACGGTTTCTTCTGCCCTTTTTGCCACCCGATACAGTAGGTCCTTCTCTACGCTGAAGTATGGGTAAGTGCAGGTATTATCTGGGTTCACTAACTCGCCATCTATTTTCACTACGTTTTCCCGTGCCTTTATTAGGGCGGGGTCTTTCAACTGTTCTGTGGCAAAGTTTTCCCTGTGAACCTCAAGATCAGAAAACTCCACAGACGGTAGGTTTTCGTCTGAGGAGGTGGGCTCCTCTCCAGTTTCTTGAGTCTCCCCTGCCAATACTGATAAGGGAAATTCCGGAGAGTCCTCACCACTCTCAGGGGAGTTCTGGCTATCACATTCCTGGTACATAGGGGCACCAGTGGGGGGCTCAGGATCATCCCACAGTTCCCAGAACTTCGGAAAATCCCTTCCCACAATGGCGTCATGCGGTAACTGAGATACTAAGCCCACTGGATGAGAGAGGGTACCTTTGGGGGTCTCGAAACACACTGTAGTCACTGGATACTCTCGGGTGTCCCCATGCACACAAATAACAGCTACCTTGCTATTCCCAGAGACCTCTGTTTTAATTAACTCAGCCTTTATCAGGGTCACAAGGCTACCTGAATCCAGCAATACCACAACATTTCTACCATTAACACACATTTTGCATAAATGTTTCTCAGTTCCTCGAATGGCAGTGCATGCGACTGTCGCACACAGCGACTGACGTCTGCCCGTCAGAAAGTCACACTGCATGGGTTCCTCCACAACCGGGCAATTGGCTGCAATATGTCCCGCTTGCCGGCAGCGGTAGCAAACGATCCTTCTTGCCGCCTCTTGAGCCGCTGATTTCCCAGGCTGTTCTCGCCAAACTTGGGGTAGAGCTCCCACCCTCTCACTCTCTCCACCCTCACCCCTTGGAATCCTCTTATCCGCCCCTGGGGATGGTCTGGTCTTAGGGTGGAAAGTCCGAGTGTCTCTGGAAGAGGCCGTCAGGTTCTCTGTAGCCAAGTATTTCTCCACACGATCCACAAGACCATCGGCCGTCTCTGGGTCTCCATGGCTTACCCACTTTTGGATGGCAGTAGGAAGAGCTCTCAAAAACCGATCCATTACAACACGTTCCACAATCTTTGGTGCGGACAAAGTCTCTGGCTGTAGCCACTTTCTGCTCAGGTGAATGAGATCATACATTTGAGACCTGGGGGGTTTTCCAAGCTGGAAAGTCCAGTTATGCACACGCTGAGCCCGGACAGCCTGGGTGACACCCAGCCTTGCCAATATTTCAGCTTTTAGCATCACATAGTCTTTTGCTTGGTTAGGCTCTAGGTCATAGTAAGCTTTCTGCGATTCACCAGTTAACAGAGGAGCCACCAGTCCAGCCCACTGCTCCTCACGCCACTTTTCTCTTTCAGCGGTCCTTTCAAATGTGGTCAAAAATACCTCTGGATCATCCTCTCCAGTCATTTTTGTCAATAAACGACTCACCCCAAAGGACGCGGTATTAGTGGGACGGCTTTCCTCACTGGTCTGCGGACGTTGCTGCATTACTGCTTCCATCTGTTGTTGTAGTCTCTGCTCTTGCTTCTGCAACAGGTCTATGAAGCGGGCCTCAGATTGCAGCTGGGCTTGTTGCTGAGCCTCCAGACTCTGTTGCAAAGTTGCGTTTGTCTGCTGCTGGGCTGCAAGGCTCTCTTGATGAGCTTGCTGCTGGGCTGCGAAGTTCTGTTGTTGAGCTGCAAGGCTCTGTTGATGAGCTGCAAGGCTCTTTTGCAAACCTGCATTTGTCTGCTGTTGATTGGCATTTGCTAGAGCCAGCTGCTTCAGTATCTCCTCCATGCTGGCTTAAAAAAAAAAAACTGCCTGCATTCTCCACCAACTGTGGGGGGGTTTACTCGGCAGCGGGGGTGTGTGACCCCCGGGATGGGCTCCCCACACAAAAAACAGGCCCAGCAAACGGAGGTTGTGGTTTTCAAAATCAAAAAGGTGCGGTTTATTTTCTATTTACAGTGACAAAACACAGCAAAGCAAAAGAAACATAAACAAAATAAATCCTGGTCAACTTGACCTCTGACTAAACATACAGGTTTCCTAACTAACAACTGGGATCAGCCTAGTGCTGTCCTAGTCCCTAAGTCCCTGGTTTTAAATGTCCAAGCAAATAGCCACACAGGCTTTGTCTCACCGCACAGGGGTTCACTCTCCCTAGACAGTCCACACAGGTCTGGGTCCAGGCCTGAGCAAACACCTAATGAATCTGGGAGTTCTTATAGAGGCCTAAATGAGCTGACAAGCTTCAGCTGGTCTCATCAACTCCCTGTCTGCACGACGCCCCACACTCTCCCTAGAGGTATGAGTCATCCATGAGCCCACTAGCCTCAGCTGGGCTTATACAACTCTCCACCTAGTTGTATAAGTCGGCGTAAAGCCTGAATCTGGGCGAAATATATCTACCCCCCTGGATGCAACCAGGTGACTTTACCTTCCTGCTGTCACAGCACATATACATACATACATACATGGGCATACACAAATAGCAAAGAGGTGAATATTAGAAAAGGAGGGACCAATGTTGGCATAAAACATGCACATAGTAATAACAACATAGAAGATGGTATCTTTAGAGGAGAATATTGATTTCGATACCTTCATTCAAGCCCCCGGGCGCAAGACTATCGAGGGTGAATATCCAATAGTTTTCACGCTCACATAGTTTTTTTATAGCGCTCGGCTAAAGGGAGGTGTTTAGGGATAGCTTCTATAACCCAGACACGTAGACCCACTGATGATTGGTGGTGAAATTCTTTGAAGTGTCTAGCTACACTATATTTTTCTTGACCCTTCTCGACAAAGTTTCGATGTTCTCCGAACCTTTTTCGGAGGGTACGGATAGTGCGGCCTACATAAAATAGGCCGCACGGACAGGTCAAGCAGTACACCACATACTCAGAGGAGCATGTATAAAAATCAGGTAAGATGTACTGCTTGCCTTTACAGGTAAACTCTTTCTGTCTGTGGTTGACATGCTCACACGTAAGGCATAGTGCCTTCTTACACTGATACATACCCTTCAAATTAAAGAATGTCAGGGATGCACTGGTAGAGGGCCCTGATGTTTTAATTTTGCTCGGGGCTATCAGGGCCTTGATGTTTTTGGCCTTTCTATAACTAACTACAGGGCGCTCTGTGAGTGTAGTTTTTAAGTAAGGGTCCTCCTTCAATATGGACCAATGTTTAACCAAAATCCTTTCCATTCTCCTGAATTGGCTATGGAATTGGGTGACAAAGCGGACTGGTTGAGTGTTGTCGTCTGTGCTCTTAGCTCTTTTTTCTCTCACGTCAGCATTGAGATAATGTCGATAGGCACCCTCTACTAACTCGTCGGGGTAACCTTTCTCAAGAAATTTTATTTTAAGCTTTGAGCCATGGGAAATATAGTCCTGTGGCCGAGTACAATTATGTCTCAGTCTACAGAACTGGCTCTTGGGTATGTTGTTCACCCATCGTGGATGGTGACAACTCCCATAATGCAGGAAAGAGTTACCTGCAGTGGGCTTGGTGTAGTTCTGTGCACAGACCGCATGGTCTTCATGAAAGAGCTCAAGGTCCAAGAAGGCCAATGTATTCTCATCTGTCACATAAGTAAAAGAAAGACCCATATTATTGGAATTGCAGTGTTGTAGGAACCCTGGGATTAGTGTATCAGGCCCATCCCAGATGATGACCACGTCATCTATATAACGACCATAAAATACTAGGTGGGAGGCATATGGGTTATTTTGCCAAATGTTATGGTGTTCCCAATACCCCATAGTGAGGTTAGCATAACTGGGGGCAAAATTAGCCCCCATAGCTGTCCCCTGAATTTGGATATAGAATTGGCCATTAGCCTCAAAGTAATTATGGTTGAGGCAATAATCCAACATTTCAAGTAAGAAATTGGTCTGTCTATTATTGAGGAGTGGATCCTCATTGAGGAAATACTGTGTGGCATGTAGGCCTACTTTATGGGGAATGGACGTATAGAGAGACACTACATCCAACGATAGCCAACGGTAAGACGGTTCCCATCTATATTGCTGTAGCATTTGAAGTAATGTTATGCCATCTTTAATGTATGAAGGGAGATTATTAACTAGGGGCTGTAGGAAATGGTCAATATATATGGAAAAATAGCTGGTTACACTTTCCATAGCCGCTACAATTGGTCTCCCTGGGGGATTGGCAAGACTTTTATGGACCTTGGGAAGATGGTAGAAATAAGGTCTCTTATAAAAGTCATGCAGAAGAAAGGCGACCTCTATATTGGTCACTAATCCCTCGGCTTTGGCTTTGTTGACCAAATCATGTGCTTCCGTGGAGAATACTGGTAAAGGGTCACAGGCAAGCCTTAAATAAATTGTATCATCAGAGAGTAACCGAGCACTCTCTGATTGATAGTCTACACGGTTTTGGACCACTATCCCTCCCCCTTTATCAGCTGATCTAATTATAAGTTCTTTGTTGTTTATAAGACTTTTCAAAGCAATATTTTCGGCTATCGACAAGTTGGTGGAAAATTTATGTATGGAACATTGTTGGCACATCCGCAAAGTCTCTGCATAGACTACTTGATAGAAACTCTGGATATAGGGTCCTTTGGCGAACGTGGGATAAAAGATGGACTTGGGTCTAAATTTTGTCTTCTGGACAGGTGGAGAAGTGGACAGATGTTGAGTGAGCAACTCAGCAAGGTCATCTGGGTCATCCGTATGAAGGAGACCCAGGTGATCAGAGGCCGCGCAGTCCGGCAAGTCACAATCTAAGGAATGATCCACAGCAAAACATGCGTCAATAGGGGTGTCTAGGACATCCTCATCAGCAGGGGAATCTTTATCAACCTTCATATTGAAAAATCGTTTTACTGTAATGTTTCTGATGAATCTATTAAGGTCTAAAAATAGAGTAAATGGGTTGGGAGGTGCTGTAGGGGCAAATGTAAGACCTTGAGCAAGGAGCAGCTCTTCGGATTTCGACAATGTATGACTGGAGAGATTGAATATCCTCACAGTCTTCGAAATTTCCCCCTCCTTTCTGTGTCTACGTCGTCCCCCTCTCCTGCCTCTGTGACGAGCTTTCTTTTTGGGCAAGGGAGGGGGGCAACCACTAAAAAAGAGGAAGGGGAAGGAGAGCCTGGGGTACACGGTCCCACAGTGTGCCCATGGTGAATTATACTATCAATAGGTGGGGATAGATCAAATGTGGGGACTGTCATACTGGGAATAGCATCAACCCCTCCCAAAGAGGGGTGATGTATCTCAGCCGAAATGTTGGTGGGGGAATCAGAGTTAGATGTTACAAGACGAGATACAACAGTATCACCATGAGATATACTATTCAGAGGTGAAGTGTTGATAGAAGGAGGAACAAGTTCAATGGGTCTAGAATCAATCGTAGTGGAAAATTGAATAGAAGATGAATCATCTGTAGATATATGTGTAACAGAATTAGTGTATTTTTTAGTAATAGGACGTGAATATGGTTTAAAAAATGGAAGGGGATGGCCGTAGTTATTCATATGAAAACGAGGTGTGTTAGGCAATGGTCTAATGGTTGGCCTAGGTACACAATCCATCAACGGTATAAGACAGTTGAGCCTATCTGGACCAAGGTGATCATTATTGGGTCCAGACGTACCTAAATGAGGAGTTCTAGATTTCTTCCAACAGAACACTCTGTTGGTGTTGTAATCATCAAAATCTCTACGAATTTTGTGTAGTTTGGTTCCAATGAGAATATCTTCTTGAAATTTTGTGTTTAGTTTTAATTTTCTCAGCCATGAGATGGGCAATGATGTGATACATGACTGAAGTGATAGAATTAAATCTGTAATTTTGGAGAGACAGGTAATATATTGAATATCCCTTTGTTTGGCGACAATATCCATCCATTTTTGGGTACAGAACTCTGAGATATTGGCCCATTCCAGGGCTAAGTCGGTACCCAAAAAGGAACAAGTTTTGGTGTTTCTAAGTCCTCTAGGGGAAATTTTATATTTAGTATACTGGTCCAAAAAAAACCTATCCCACCATTGTTGGTTAGCAGCAACAATTGTATCTTCGATTTTATGAAATTTAGCATAGATTAACCTATAACTGGCTCTGGGGACTGATATAGATGCTGAGAAGAAATTCTCCGGAAACATAGTATATATTTCATCTAAGATTACATATTTGGCTGACTCAATTTGCGATATGATCTCCATGGTATCATAGACATATATAAGAAGAATAAATGTACATCTGTAAGCACAATGATAACAAGAACAGTATCTATATGCATATATCACATTATAAGCTGAGAATATCTAGATCTGGAGAGAGAACACCTATATTCCGTGGCTGCTCGATTGAGAACTTCAAAAACAATACATACAACACAAGGGGTTAATCAAGCGCACTCGGGATAAGGGTGTATATACAAAACTAATATGGGAACAGCGGTAAAATGATTAGGAGGAATAAACTCATAAGATCAATGTCATATTAGTCCATACTTATAAGAATGACTAGTCCACAAAGAAGGCTGCCGGCTGACAGATAGAAGGGATCTGAAATAGTACAAGAAAAACAAAAAAGCAGCGCCTTCTGAGCGTAGCAATCAATTAAAATTTATTGAAACATAAAATCAATAACAGGTAATCCACTCACAAGAGGAGAATATAAGTGAGCTTATCTGTATGAAGACTGGGATAGTTGGAATCATCCGCTCATCCCGGGCATGTGAAGCTGTGTATCCAGAGGTGGAGGGGAGATGGTGTCTCTGGACCTCCTCTCAAGAGTCGCCGATTATGCCGTAGAGTGGAACTGCTCACTCGCAATGGAGGAACGGAGGACGACTTTGCTGGAACACAACGACAGAGTACATCCGGGTCGTGGGGTCAGCGGGGAGGATGCGCGCGTTCGAAGCATCCGTGCTTCTTCATCAGGCTTGGTGGGGGCCATCTTTGGTTCCGGCTATAAATACTAGGTAAGGATTGGCTGATAGGACAGTCTATATCACCATGGAAACCAAACACAATAGTCTACACGGTTTTGGACCACTAGCACTAGCTGAGGGAGGAGTACCACACTTAGTGGCTGTTTTCATTATTGAAAACATGACCCATTGGAATTTAGGGTCTTACTTTCCGGTGAGCGTTTAATAAAATTATTTTATGAAGCACCGTATAGAAGACAACTTGAAAATGTTTGTTTACTGACATGGACAAATTGTAGTTGATTGGGGAGGGGATCTCTAAACGCTGGAAATATATTGTTTAAAATAGAGGTTGGCGTATTGAGAGAGGAGATGAGACTTCCACTGCCTAACCTCCCATTGTCCCCAAGTGGGAGACCTACCTGGGTTCTTTGTTTTCAGAGGATAACTGGAAAAAAGTGTTTTACCAAACTCTCTATGTCTTTCTATAACCAGGAAAAAAGTTACAAGATAATAGCATTGTGTTATATGTCCCTGGTACTTCTGAATCATATATGCACCTCTACCTCTAACATATGCTGGAGGTATGGAGGAAGTGGGCACCTACCTTCACATATGATGGAGCTTCTGTTTTCTTTTAATAAAAAGTCCCACCAAAATCCTCAGCACCAGGCCCATGATAGTCTTAATCTGGCCCTGCTTCTTCTAAATAGAAGGGTAATGCAGACAGTGAGGTTGCCTTTGCAAATAAAGCTGATGTTGCTATCTGAAGCACAGATGCAACCTGTGTACTCCTAAAGCCCCACCCATTTGTTCCAAGATAATAGGTGTATTGAGCACCCTACTTAAAATGTATATATACTGCAACCATTGCTACAACAGGCTGCCATGTCATAAGAGAGCTTTCACATTGCAAAAAACGACATTGTTACAAAACAAGAGATTTCTGTAAAGAACAAGAGACTAGCAGTTATGAGAGTGATGCATGTCACAAGAAAAGGTCATGTTAGGAACTGTTGCAATATTACAAGAAACATTTAGCTATTGCTGTTATATTATATTGGAATGTTAAGTACTGCTTCCAGGATTGCCAATAGAAATAATTCTGCTACTGCAAAAAAGAAACGTTTTTCATAATTTGAAGTGGAAATTAAAATTACTTTCTAAAAAAATGTCCAAGGCAGTGCAAAATAGAAACAGGATTCTGTTACTCAGAAGTAACACTGAATCACTATAAAACATCCTCCTTGACTACTTCGTAGTCTACCCAAATTACTAATGAAATTGCATCTGTTAAATGAAATCTCTCAAGAAAAATTATAAATACAGATGTTTAAAAAAACTGTTGCAATTAGGTGTCCAGAATTATGGGTACAAGGATCCAGTTGGCTTTGCTAAAGATAAGCATCTGCTTCCAAAAAACAAACAAGAAAATAGGTTACCTTAAGAAGAAATGTTGTAACTCCTAATCTCTGTAACTTGTTTGTAGAGATGAAGAATTACAAATCTTATCTGTCATCATCTTCTACCTGTGGTCCCTTGTTTTCATTAAAATAAAGGAAATTGATCTACTGGAGGGTGAGTGCTGTGAATCTCAGTGAGATTCACTTCCATAGTTAGAAGCTACACCTTTAGGCCTCATGCCCACTGGCGTTTTTACAGCTGCGTTTTTTGCAGCTTAAAAACGCCTGTCCATGTTATTGTAAATATATATTTTTTTTTTTTTGAAAAAAAAAAAAAAAAAACAAAAAAACGTCAGAGCTAAAAACGCGACCGCGCGTTAGTGCGCGTTTTTTGCGCGTTAGTGCGCGTTTTTGCGCGTTTTTTGACGCTCGCGTTTTTTCCTGCCAAATTCTGACGCTGAGGAACGCACTGGCCCTGGGTTTTTTTTACAGCTTACAAACGCCTATGCTCTTTACAGCTCAAAAACGCCTAGGTGGGCATGAAGCTATAGACTAACATGGACAGGCGTTTTTAAGCTGTAAAAAACGCTCAAAAACGCGGCTGAAAAAACGCCCGTGGGCATGAGGCCTAAAAGGAAATATTTGTAAATATTTGCTTTGTTTATTCCATGCAGTACAAAATGTAATACTTTTGTGCAGACATGCCCTGGCCTAGACAATATTGTAAGAAGAATCAGTTATCCACTTGTGATTTTCCATCACTTTGTGATTGCTATTGTTTTCTCTTGTAATACACACTCAGTGCAGTCTACACAGTGGGAAGCTATTATAAGCATACATGTCATTTTACGTCACTATAAGGTAACTGTAGTTTCTGTCAAATTGATGTATTTATTTATTTTAGTTAATACATTTTAAAGTGATGTTCCTATACTGTGTTAAAAGCAGAACTCGTAGTTTTCCATAAAACCCACATTCCTCCTCCGCATATACATACCTTGTTTGCAAGTTTCTTCTGGCTGGTCCAGCAATGATATGGGTTCTTTGTCTTCTTCTCCGGTAGCAGTGATGGGCATTCACATTATAGGGGGTTTTTTTCTTTTCAGTTTAGTAGTACTTTAGGTCCAAGCCATGTGATGCTGCACACCCTGAAGCATGACAGTTAGGCTCAGAGAAAGTGGGATGAATGATGCTGCCCATCATGCAACCCGAAAGACTGGCAACATTTAGTGGAGTAGAAGACTTCCCACAGTAATTAGCACCTTATTAAGACTCCATGCATACTAGCATTTTTTCTAAGCTCAAAAAACACTAGAAAAAAACACTGATAATTTTGTTTTTGTGCCGGCTTGTAGTAGCATTTTAGTAGCTTTTAGGAACATTTAGCATTCTTTTTTCTGCCAGGAAAATGGTCCCAAAAACTCTACAAAAACTATTTTTTTCTGCTCGTAAACGCTGAAGCTCGAAAAATGCTTCTAGCATAAAATAGTGTGCATGGACACATAGGATAACACTATTAGCTTCTTGGAGCAGAAAAGAAAATCCTCATAATAGCTTCTAGGAGCTTAAAAAAAATGCTGTTTTTGAATTTTTAATAAAAGTTGCGATAATTGAAATATATACATATAATATTTGTTTTACAAATAAATATTTACTAAAGGACAAAGGATTCCCAAAACACTGGGTTATCTAAAGAGACAGCAAAATCTGCGTGCTTTGAGAAACTGTCTGACTGGAATATCAGACTTAGCTATCCAACAAAGGAGGAGTCGCTGCTATTACTCATCTATTTATGTGTGTCAGCCTAGGTTCACATTGGAGCGGGATTGAAATCGTGCGAGTTTAGCTCAACTCACACAATTTCATATCCGCATGTCAGTCCGACTTCGGGGGTGAATTCAGAGACATCTGTGCGGGTACCTGCACAGATGTCTATGGAAATCGCACCAGAAGTCGCCAAAGTAAGTACAGAAACTATTGTGTCGCACTGATTCGGACGGTGCCATTGCCGGCAATAGCCACCGATTTGGCATGCGATTTGGCATGCGATTTGACATGTTAAATCGCATTCCAAATCACATCAATGTAAACCTAGGGTAAATAGTAGAATGTGCGTTTGAGTTCTGGGAAAAGCAGGCTTTTTACCAATGAACATACTAAGGATAAAAAAGTAGAAAACTCGCTTTTGGTGAACCCCACTTCTTAAACCTACTAAGTTCCCTCTAATCCCAATTGGGGAAATAGTGCAAATGGTGTATATAATAATGGTGCAGTGCTAAACAAGAACCTACTCATATACAGTATAGTTTTTAGAAATATTATGCAAAAAAATCTAAAAATAATTAATATAAACACAATGTAATTAATAATAATATAAATTCCTATGCGTATAAAGTGCTAGTGTTCCAATTTGTGTACCACATAATAATTCCACAAGAATGTAAGTGAAGGGAGCTGTTTTAAGCTCCCCAAGCTCATGGGAATGTGGCAGAGGGGAAGTTTCTAGTTCCCCCCTCTCACACCTGGCAGATAATTAGGTATATTATTAAGGTAAGGGAGGCTAGGAACCAATAACAGGGCATAGGTCGGGTCACATGGCAAGTAGGAAAATTCTGGAAGTTTGGGAGAGGTATTTAAGGCAGAGCAGCAAGCTGCCTGTGACCTGAGGATCAGGCAACCCCTTACCTTTGAACTCCTGTGTTTCCCTGCACATTCCTGTGACAGTCATGGAGAACCTGCTTCGCCGCATCCTTGAAAGAGCTGGAACTGAAGATGGGGAATCTTGGCTACAGCACTGCCTTTCCATGCCCCCAGCACCGGAGCTCCGGGACCTGGCTTACACCCCTGCTGGAGACCAAGCGGTGTCAGCTGCCTCCGCATCTTCATCCGCAGCCGCCGCGGCATCTGCATCCTCAGCCGCCTCTACTGGCATCCCTCCCCACCCAGCGGACTCTGAAGCTGCGTTCACATGGGGAGCAGAGGTAGGCTCAGTCAGCATTCCCATTGGCAGCAGGGCAGAGGAGGCATCCATCGAGGTTCCTGCTCCTGTCGGTGACCTGGACATACTGCCAGAGAAGAGGAGGAGGTCCCTTAGAAGCTCGTCCACGGCTTCAAGCAAACGGACATCAGCCAGCAAGAGCAGCCATAGAGGAGTGTCTGGCAAGGGACAGCTCTCGTCGCGCCGCGGTATTCCTACAGCGCCCTCCAGTGGCCAGTCCTCTCTTCACATGTCTTTTTCTCCACAGGTTTCATCCCAGGTTATCCCTGCATCATTCACCCGCCCAGGAAAATCCGGGCTGCTGGCTGGGAATGGCGGCAGCACAGGACAGGCTACCTCAATCTCCAGCACTCATGCATCACTGGAGGCGCAGCAGATACCTGTGGTGTGCTCTCAGATGACTGCTACGGGTCCAGGTAATGACACTTTTACTCAGTTACAATTTTTAACCTCTTTGACTGCTTCCCTGTCATCTATTATTGCAGGTATGACACCTAATATGTCGGTTAGTCAGAAGGTTGCTAGCTCTGCTGCTTCAGTATGGGCCAGCCCTGAGGTTGCACGGGGCAGTCAGGGGGGGTGGCAGTGTGCCCGCTATTATGACAAGTCCGTCACAGTCAGGGAATGGCTTGGATATCCCGCCTAATGTCCCAGAGATCTGTGCTAGGGAGGCCTTGCCATGTACGCTATCCACATTGGGTTACCATTTGACTCCAAGTATAAAGGAAAAGATTGTCAAGGGGGAGTTTGTGGGCTTGCTGTCGCTGCTCCCTTCCTCAAGAGAAGCTTTGTTTAAAAATGACAAAAAAGATGAGAAAGGGGATGAGGATAGGCGTAGGCCGGTGTCCAGGAGCTTCAATAACTGGCTACAAGCTTTTTTGATCTATTCCAGTATTATTTGTGAAAGGTACCCTGAGAAGAGCGTGGGATTGTTGCAGCATCTGGACATTGTTCTGGAAGCCTATAAAAATTTTGGAGGCGTTTCCTGGTTCGTCTATGACGAGTCATTCCGAAAGAAATTGTCGGTGCATCCAAGTTTGACATGGGGCTCAAAGGATATTGGCTTATGGCTAAATCTTTTTCTGCCCCAGAGAGCGTTCAATCCCAAACCACAGCTGCAGGTCGCAGCACCAGTCAGTGCATACAGGAGGGGAATTTGTTTCTCATTCAATGACGCTCAGTGCAAATTCCCAGGCTCCTGCAGGTATAGACATGAATGTGCGTTTTGCGCAGGAGCGCATCCTGTTACCAAATGCTTTAAAAAAATGGCCGTGGCAAATCAGCCACAGCTTAGAGAACCCTTTTCAAAAGGCCCAGTCGCTGGTGAAGTTGCTAAACATGTTCCCGTGGCTGCAAGTCTACACAGACAGGCGGATGGCCCTTCTTCTCTTTGAAGGGTTCAATGAGGGTTTCGTGCTCCCTCCTTTTAAAGGTCAAGGTTGTGTGGTAGGAAAAAATTTAAAATCAGCTTTAGAGTTCCCTGAAGTGGTTAGGGAAAAAATTTGTAAGGAGCTTCAGGCTGGTAGGATCTCGGGCCCTTTTTTGCACCCTCCTTTTCTAAACTTTAGAATTTCCCCCCTTGGGCTTGTTCCAAAGAAAGAGCATGGGTCATTCAGGTTAATCCACCATCTGTCAGCTCCTAAGGGGGATTCTTTGAATGATCAGATTAGTACTGAGATGGCATCCGTACATTATTCTACGTTTGAGGATGCGTTAGTGAAGATTCGCTTGTTTGGGCAAGGAGCTTTTCTTGCTAAAGCTGATGTCCAATCTGCTTTTCGTTTATTACCCATTAATCCTGTATCTTTTAACTCATTAGGTTTCGTTTTTGATAATTGTTTTTTCTTTGATCGTTGTCTCCCTCTCCTGCAATTACTTTGAGACCTTTGCCACTTTCCTGGAATGGGTAGTACAGGAGCACTCTGGCTCATCCTTTCTGTTGCACTATCTAGACGATTTCCTTTTTTTGGGTAGTTCTGTCGCTGATTGTTCAAACGTCCTAAATTCTTTTCTTGTGATTTGTGGATCCTTTAATATCCCTTTGGCACAAGAAAAAACCCTGGCTCCTACAACATGTTTAGTCTTTTTAGGGATCACTATTGATACCGAAGCAATGGAGTTTGAACTACCGGCGGCTAAAATTATTCAACTACAAGGTATCCTTTACACAATGATTAGACGACGTAAGTCCATTTTGAAGGAGGTTCAAAAATTGCTCGGCCTGCTGGCATTTGCATTCAGAATCCTGCCTGTCGGGAGAATATTCTCTCAGAGGCTCTATTTAGCCATTTCTGGATTCAAATCCCCTTCCTCCCATATTAGAATCTCTTCAGAAATTAGGGAGGACCTGTTGGTATGGTCACAATTCTTGGGGAAGTTTAACGGTAGAGCAATTTTTCAATCAGAATTTGTAACTGACCAAGATTTTTGTTTGTTCACGGACGCAGCGGGCTTGGTGGGGTTTTCAGCCTTGTGGAGAACCCACTGGTGCGCTTCGTTATGGCACCCTTGTTGGTGACAAAAAGGTCACCTGAAGAACATCGTGATCTTAGAACTGTTCCCCATCTTGGTGGCCTTAGAGATCTGGGGTGAGTATTTTGCTAATAAAAGGCTTCTCTTCAGTACTGACAATAAAGGGGTGCTTTTTGTGGTAAACTGCTTATCATCCAAATCACCTCCTGTCATCTCCCTCATTCGCTACCTTGTATTTAAATGCTTGAGCTTGAATGTGTGGATCAAGGCTCGTTACCTACCAGGTAAGTTGAATGAGATTAAAGGTGCTTTTCCCAGCCGCAGACGAGACAGGGATCCCGTGTCCGGCCCACCTATGGGAGCTAATTTAGACTTGGTTTGTATGAACATTCTGAAATCCATCTCTCCCGCTACTCTGGCAGCGTACTCCTCAGCCTGGCGGCTGTGGTTGTCTCATCTAGGTTCCCTGGGTGAGCAGCAGTCTGCTTTTTCTGAACAGCTGGTTTTGTCCTTTTTGAATGGGTTACTGGCTAGGAAGGTGTCATGGTCCCAGGTTAATAAAACTTTGGCAGGAATTTCTTTTTTTTTGGGAAGCTAAACCATCACCCCCCATGTTCTTCTTTCTTCTCTGTACAACGGGCTCTAAAGGGTTATAAAAAAGGTTCATCTCATCCTGACAATAGAATGGCGGTGACGCCGGGTATCCTTGCCAAACTGTGTTCAGCGGTTGATTTGGTATGTTTTTCACGCTATGAGGCTGCCCTTTTCGGGCGTTTTTTTCTCTATTATTTTTCGGAGCTTTTAGGATTTCAGAAATAGTGGCTCCTAATAAGAAGTCCGAGTCAGGCCTTCATTTAACGCATGTTTCTTTAGACGGTTCGAAGCTTAACCTTTTTATCCCACGATCAAAGACGGACCAGTTTGGCAAGGGTGTTTGGTTGACGTTGCAGTCATTTCCTAACTCTCCCATCTGCCCTGTTAGCCTAGTGGGGCAGTTTCTACGGGTCAGAGGTTCAGAAAACGGGTCATTATTTATTCATGAGAATGGCCTTCCTTTGTTCGTTTATCAGTTTAACTCGGTTCTGCACAAATGCTTGGTCTCGCTAAACATGGGCAAGTTGCCACTCTCATCCCACTCCTTTCGGATAGGGGCTGCTACGGAGGCCGCCAGGCTGGGGTTAGATGTGGTTAGTATTAAGCGCATCGGTAGATGGCAGTCTGATGCTTACAAATTGTACATACGTCCTCACTGTCTTTTTTAAATCTACAGGTCAGGCGTTATCCGTCTGGATCTTAGGTCATTCGTTTATATTCTGGGCCGAAAGGAGAGCTTTGCAAAGAGTCTATACCGGAAGCTTGAATTTTGATCCCACATTGGTGAACATTTGTTGGCATGGCAGGAGAGGTATGGTATGGAATAATTTGTTTGAAGAGTTACGTTTTCTGTTTCGAACCCTGCCAGTTCCTGATGTTTTGATTATCCACCTTGGGGGGAACGATATAGGGCGTACTAAGTCCCTTGATTTAATTTTTCAAATAAAATGGGATCTGCTTCAGTTCAGGCTGTCCTTCCCCGGAGTATGTTTGATTTTTTCAGAGATTGCTCCGAGATTGTTTATGGTTGAACTCCCCGCTTGAAAAGGTTAGAAAGAGAGTGAATAGGGCCCTAGCGAAGTTCTTGCCCACCATTGGGGGTCTGTCCTTCCGTCACGTAGACTTGGAAGGGGGGTCAGTTGGCCTATTCAGACCAGACAGGGTGCATCTTTCAGATGTTGGGCTTGACATTTTCAATAATGATCTTCAGTCTATGGTGGAGTTGGCCGCAAGGCGGGGTGGTTGGGCCGGCCTTGTTCTTTAAAGGTTAAAAAACAAGTCCGGCTAGTGGGGTTAGTAGACGTTAATTCCAACCTGAGTTGTAGTGGCTGGGTTGATGAAAGTATGGTGGTTTAAGTAAAGAAGTGATGTATTGTATTTTGATATCTAGTAATGGTTATTGGTTAAATAAATATGATTAAAAAAAATAATAATAAATACCAGTAATAAAGGCCTGCGGCCAAGTTTAACCCACTTTTTGTCTCTGAGGTCATTATTTATAATTATTCTGCATACAGTCCCATTGAAAGTGCTCTTATAGTGTCCTTGAATGTGGTTCACAAATATATCTTCCTGTGCAAACGTGTAATAAAGTGCCTGTTAAAAACAGGTGCTTCTCATAAACCACAAAGGGCTTGCGCTTCGGCCATTAATCCTCTGAAGATGTCATACTGATGTTGGGTGGAGCTACAATTGAGATGTAATTTCCGGTGACATCAATTCGGCTGCAGTGGAATGCATGGCCATATTGGGCAGGAAATGGTGATGTCAATAGAAAATAGAAAGGCTGATCTCCATTATATAGTATCACACAGAAATGAGTACACCCCTCACATTTTTGTAAATATTTTATTATATCTTTTCATGTGACAACACTAAAGAAATTACACTTTGCTACAATGTAAAGTAGTGAGTGTACAGCTTGTATAACAGTGTACATTTGCTGTCCCCTTAAAATAACTCAACACACAGCCATTCATTTCTAAGTCGCTGGCAACAAAAGTGAGTACACCCCTAAGTAAAAATGTCCAAATTGGGTCCAATTGTCAATATTTTGTGTGCCCACCGTTATTTTCCAGCACTGCCTTAACCCTCTTGGGCATGGAGTTCACCAGAGCTCCACAGGTTGCCACTGGAGTCCTCTTCCACTCCTCCATGATGACATCACAGAGCTGGTGGATGTTAGAGACCTTGCGCTCCTCCACTTTCCGTTTGAGGATGCTCAATAGGGTTTAGGTCTGGAGACATGCGTGCTTGGCCAGTCCATCACCTTTACCCTAAGCTTCTTTAGCAAGGCAGTGGTTGCCTTGGAGGTGTGTTTGGGGTCGTTATCATGTTGGAATACTGCCCTGTGGCCCAGTCTCCGAAGGGAGGGGATCATGCTCTGCTTCAGTATGTCACTGTACATGTTGGCATTCATGGTTCCCTTAATAAAATGTAGCTCCCCAGTGCCGGAAGCACTCATGCAGTCCCAGACCTTGACACTCCCACCACCATGCTTGGCAGTAGGCAGGACACACTTGTCTTTGTACTCCTTACCTGGTTGCCGCCACACACACTTGACACTATCTAAACCAAATAAGTTTATCTTGGTCTCATCAGGACACAGTACATGGTTCCAGTAATCCATGTTCTTAGTCTGCTTGTCTTCAGCAAATTGTTTGCTGGCTTTCTTGTGCATCATCTTTAGAAGAGGCTTCCTTCTAGGACGACAGCCATGCAGACCAATTTGATGCAGTGTGCAGCGTATGGTCCGAGCACTGACAGGCTAACCCCCCACTCTTTCTATCTCTGCAGCAATGCTGGCAGCACTCAAACATCTATTTCCCAAACACAACCTCTGGATATGACGCTGAGCATGTGCACTCAACTTCTTTGGTCGACCATGGCGAGGCCTGTTCTGAGTGGAACCTGTCCTGTTAAACCGCTGCATGGTCTTGGCCACTGTGCTGCAGCTCAGTTTCAGGGTCTTGGCAATCTCCTTATAGCCAAGGCCATCTTTATGTAGAGAATTTTTTTTTTTTTCAGATCCTCAGACAGTTCTTTGCCATTAGGTGCCATGTTGAACTTCCAGTGACCAGTATGAGAGAGTGAGAGTGATAACACCAAATTTAACACACCTTCTCCCCATTCACACCTGAGACCTTGTAACACTAACGTGTCTCATGACACCAGGGAGGGAAAATGGCTAATTTGGCCCTATTTGGACATTTTCACTTAGGGGTGTACTCACTTTTTTTGCCAGCGACTTAGGCCTCGTACACACGACCGGTTTTCTCGGCAAGAAACAACAAGAAAACTGCTGGCAGAGCTTTCTTGCCGAGAAAACCGTGCGTGTGTACGAGGCTTTCAGGTTTCTCGTTAGGAAAACTGCCCAGAATCTCGACGAGAAAAATAGAGAACCTGCTCTCTATTTTCTCGTCGGGATTCTTGTCGGCCTGTTTCCCGACGAGAAACCCGAGAGTGTGTATACTTACCTGTCTCCGTGGAAACCCACGCATGCTCGAAATGACTTTGACGCATGCGCGGTAGCTTCCTAGGCATAGGTAGGGTGTAGCAAGATGGCGGCGACGGCATCAAATGTGATGAGCGCATGCTCGTCGCAGTCGATGACGTCAACGCGTTCGTTCCATTCAAAAGAATGGCGGTTCTTTTGAATGGAGTGTGTGTACACTCGGCCGGGACAAGATTCTTGTCAAGAATCTCGTCAGGAAAAAGGCCGTTTTTTTTTCCTGATGAGAATCTCGTCCGTGTGTACTAGGCTTTAGACATTAATTGCTGTGTATTGAGTTATTTTGAGGGGATAGCAAATTTACACTGTTATACAAGTTGTACACTCACTACTTTACATTGTAGGAAAGTGTAATTTATTCAGTGTTGTCACATGAAAAGATATAATAAAATATTTACAAAAATATGAGGGGGGTACTCACTTTTGTGAGATACTGTACACTATATTACCAAAAGTATTGGGATGCCTGCCTTTACATACACATGAACTTTAATGGCATCCCAGTCTTAGTCCGTAGGGTTCAATATTGAGTTGGCCCACTCTGCAGCTATAACAGCTTCAACTCTTCAGGGACACTGACAGAACACTATCACTTTAGACACATAGGAATTTATAATATTAGTTGCATTGTGTTTATATTTATTATTTTTGATTTTTTAACACAATATTACTGAAAACTATATATGTGGGTGTGCTCTTCTTTAGTGCTGCACCATTATTATTTACACTAAAACATACTAAGGAGCCTGGAGCTAAACGCTGCACCTGCTAGCTCAAAAAGTGAATACACAGTATTTGTATGCAATATTTTTCTGACTATCTAAAACAATATTTCTAACCTGTTTTGATTACTGGCCATTGAAAAAAAACAAGTATAAAACCCATTTATGTTTCCTTTAATAAAACTCCACATTGTAATCTTGCTTTTAGTTATGGCACACAATTAAAGTCAGTGTTTTGAAGACTACATTAAAACTACAAAATGATGTGGGACATTAAGCTCAGGGATTTTGCCTCTGTTGCCAGGTGAAAACACTTATGAAGGAAAACAACAGGGGTTTATCAAAGCAGTTGGCAACCGTGTATATAATGAAAGCAGCCAAGTCATCCAAAGCATGTGGGCTCGCAGATGAATGCCTTTCACCAGGAGTCGGTTGCTTGATAAGGGGCCTAGAAGATTTGCAGGAATCAATAATAATGATTTTGCAGTCATTATAATTACAGGAATAACTGTTTACTATGTATGCAGCTGTTTGAAGAGCCTGGATCTCCATTACACTGTGTGATGCAGTCGCTTGAGGAAGAGCAGACATGCATCTAAGTCACTCATTAATCAGTGTGACAGTTGTGACATCTGGAAGGAAGCCAAGTCTGTGTACACCTCCTCTCCTGAACTCTGCTATAAACGCTTCAAAAATATTCCTGTTGTCATGCAAGTTTACAGACAGTCCATCTATTTCCTCAACCAGCAGAAGTGGGCTAACATATAACTCCAACAATAACATTTTAGGTAATCTTGCGAACGGTCCGAAAGTTTGCGCAAACTTTAGAACCCTATTAAAGTCTATGGGACTCGAACGTTAGAAATCAAAAGTGCTAATTATGAAGGCTAATATGTAAGTTATTGTCCTAAAAAGGGTTTGGGGACCCGGGTCCTGCCCCAGGGGACATGTATGAATGCAAAAAAAAGTTTTAAAAACTGCAGTTTTTTCGGGAGCAGTGATTTTAATGATGCTTAAAGTGAAAAAAAAGGTGAAATATTCCTTTAAATATCGTACCTGGGGGGTGTCTATAGTATGCATGTGAAGTGGCATGTGTTTCCCGTGTTTAGAACTGTCCCTGCACAAAATGACATTTCTAAAGGAAAAAAAGTCTGGCCCCGGCAATATGGATGAAAATCATTGAGAAAAATGGCATTGGTATACCCCTCTTACTCTTGGTGGGCGCAGGAATGGACCCAGCTGTGAAATATTAGATCAAGAATTGTAATTACATGCCCCTGTTGAACAGGGCAGAAAAATTGGGCCTTTGGTGGTGGTGGTGTTGCCACAACACTGTAAGCCCTCACAGTTACTCTTGGTGGGCGCAAGAATGGGCCCTGCTGTGAATTATTAGATCAAGAATTGTAATTACATGCCCCTGTTGAACAGGGGCATAAAAATTGTGCCTTAGGCACTGGTGCCACAACACTGCAACCCCTCACAGATACTCTAGTCGTAGCGCAGGAATGAGCCCTGCTGCAAAGTATTGCATCAAAAATTTTAATTACACACCCCTGTTAAACAGGGGCAGAAAAATTTGGCCTTAGGCACTGGTGTTGGTGCCACAACACTGCAACCTCTCACAGATACTCTAGTTGGAGCGCAGGAATGAGCCCTGCTGCAAAGTATTGCATCAAAAATTGTAATTAAACGCCCCTGTTAAACAGGGGCTGAAAAATTGGGCCTTAGACACTGGTGGCGGTGCCCAGAAACAAAAATGTTCTTACATGCTATCAGCATGATCATTGAGGAGGAAGAGGATAGTCACTCAGCATAACAGGATAGCCACTCTGCATCAGCATAGGCAGTCTTGAAGGGATCTGACATTTCCCAAAAAATTATTCAGTTACATCAGCATCAGGTGCTTGGTAGCTGGTGGTGATCCAAAACTGATTCATTTTTATGAAGGTCAGTCGATCGACCGTGTCGGTGGACAGGCGCACCCTGTGATCGGTTACAAAGCCTCCAGCAGCACTGAATGTGCGTTACGAAAGAACGCTGGATGCAGGACAGGCCAGTAGCTCAATTGCATACTGTGCAAGTTCTGGCCAGTGATCCATCCTCAAGACCCAGTAACCCAGAGGATTTTTGGTGGAAAATGTGTCCAAGTCTGATCTTGCCCCTAGGTATTCCTGCACCATGTAAACCAGACGCTGGTGATGGTTGCTGGAACCGATCATACCTTGGGGCTGCAGACTAAAAAATTAGACGGCCACCTTCTCCATCGCTCCTTCTTTGACTGACCGAAGCCTCAGCAACACGTTGTCCAGAACCAGGAATCTGTAACCTCCCAGTCTCTGGGAACGCGTTGCACAGATCTTTCTGCAAGGCCTCCCGAAGATGCTTCATCCTCTGCTCCCTCTGCGACGGCAAGATAAGGTCCGCAACCTTACCCTTGTAACGTGGATCAAGGAGGGTTGCCAGCCAGTAATGATCCCTCTTCTTGATAGCACGAATACAAGGATCCTTCCGCAGGCTTTGCAGGATCAGGGAGGCCATGCAGCGTAAGTTTGCTGAGGCATTCGGTCCAGAGTCCTCTGGGTCACTCAGGACGACATGATCCACAGCCACCTCCTCCCAGCCACGTACAAGTCCATGGGTGTCTTGGGACTGTAATTGATCCCTTGAAGACTGCTGCTGATGCTGAGTGCTAGGCTCCACCTCTATGTTGACACAATCCTCCTCCTCGTCCTCTTCCTGTGTGATAGGCGGGCCAGCAGGAACACTGTCTGGATAAAGGGGGCCTTGAGAGGTAAGGAAGTCCTCCTCTTCCTCCCTCTGTTCTGCCTCAAGTGTCCTGTCCATTATTCCACGCAGCGTGTGCTCCAACAGGTGGACAAGAGGGACAGTGTCACTAATGCATGCACTGTCACTGCTCACCATCCTCGTGGCCTCCTCAAATGGTGCCAGGACAGTGCATGCATCCCTGATCATGGCCCACTGGCGTGGGGAAAAAAATCCAAGCTCCCCTGACCCTGTCCTGGTGCCATATTGCAACAGATACTCATTGATGGCCTTCTGCTGCGTGTGCAGCTGCTGCAACATGGCCAATGTAGAGTTCCACCTGGTGGGCATGTCACAGATTAGGCGGTTCTTGGGCAGGTTGTATTCCTTTTGCAGGTCAGCCAGCTGAGCACTGACATTATATGACCGGCGGAAATGCCCACAGAACCGCTGCACCAATAAGTTAAGGACGTGAGCCAAACAGGGCACATGGGTCAGTTGTCCCTGTCGGAGGGCGGAGAGGAGGTTGGTGCCATTGTCGCAAACCACTTTTCCTGGCTTAAGCTGGCGTGGCGTCAACCACCTCTGAGCCTGCCCCTGCAGAGCTGACAGAATCTCTGCCCCAGTGTGGCTCCTGTCCCCCAAGCACACCAGCTCAAGCACCGCATGGCATCTTTTTGCCTGCGTACTTGCGTAGCCCCTTGAACGCCTACAGAGCACCGCTGGTTCCGAGGACAAAGCACAGGAAGAAGCCATGGAGGAAGAAAGAAGAAGAGGAGGGGGTGGAGGAGAGAGGTGTGTCAGAATCACCAGTAGTATCATTTTCGAGGCGTGGTGGCGGAACAACCTCCAACACTACTGCACCTTGTCCTGCATCCTTCCCAGCTGCCAGCAGAGTCACCCAATGCGCCGTGAAAGATAGGTAACGTCCCTGTCCATGCCTGCTGGACCATGAGTCAGCGGTAATATGCACCTTACCGCTGACCGCCCTGTCCAGCAAGGCCAAGACATTGCCTTCCACATGCCGGTAGAGAGCCGGAATCGCCTTCTGTGAGAAAAAGTGGCGTTTGGGAACCTGCCACTGAGGTACCGCACATTCCACAAACTCACGGAAGGGGGCAGAGTCTACCAACTGAAAAGGCAGCAGTTGAAGTGCTAGCAATTTAGCCAAGCTAGTATTCAACCGCTGGGCATGTGGATGGCTGGGAGCGAACTTCTTTTGGCGGTGCAGCAGCTGGGGCAGGGAAATTTGTCTGGTACAATCTGACGTCGGTGTACCGATAGCAGATTGCCCGCAAGTACTTGGCTGTGACACACCTAATTCTACACCTTCATTCCTCTCAGTGCAGGTTTCAGAGAGGACTGAAGGTATAGTGGGGTTGGAGATCCCAGCTGATGAGGAGCAAGGCGAGGTCCGCTTTGTTCTTTGGTGTGGGTCTTTTTTGTACGCTTGCCAATGGACTTCATGGCAGGTCGACATATGTCTGGTCAAGCACGTGGTGCCCAAGCGGCTCATGTTTTGGTCACGCGAGATACGCTCCAGACATATGTTGCAAATAGCAACCGTGCGATCTGCTGCACACGTCTCAAAAAAGGCCCACACCAAAGAACTTTTGGAATAACGCGCAGAGACAGCAGCGCCCTGAACATGCGGAACACTGCGGTGTGATGCAGTCGGTTGGCTGCCCTTAAGCTGGCCCCTGGAGGGCATCCTGCCTCAATGGAGATGTGCCTCCTCCTCCTCTCTCCTATCAGGCACCCACGTGGAGTCAGTGACCTCATCATCCCCTCCCTCCTCATCACTGGAGAAAATCTGGCAGTATGCTGCAGCTGGGGGAACCTGACTGCCAGATTGCTGTCTTTGTTGGGCACCCCCTCTCTCTGGGCTCACGTTACTGCCTTCCTCTAGCTGGGTACCATCATCGGAGCCTTCAAAACGCTGGGCATCCTCCTGGAGCATGTACCCAACACTGTGGTCAAACAGTTCGGGGGACTCCTCAGGAGGACATGGTGGGGCTAGGGAAGGAGTGACTGATGCCATTGAGCCGAGGGAAGAGGCCGCATTGGCAGCTACTTTGCCAGACAAAGTACCCTGAGCCTGGGTGAGAGAGGGTGAGGACGGCTTGGTCACACTGTGCAGAGGACACAGTACACTAACTGAAAATACAGCAGCTCCCTGCCTGTGGTATTGGTATGAGAACACCACTAATTGTATTCAGGTACCTTTAGGTGCACGCTGTGCAAAGGACACAGTACAATAAGTGAAAATAAAGCAGCTCCCTGCCTGTGGTATTGGTATGAGAATAACACCAATTGTATTCAGGAACCTTTAGGTGCATGTTGTGCAAAGGACACAGTACACTAAGTGAAAATAAAGCAGCTCCCTGCCTGTGGTATTGGTATGAGAACACCACCAATTGTATTCAGGTACCTTTAGGTGCACGCTGTGCAAAGGACACAGTACACTAAGTGAAAACAAAGCAGATCCCTGCCTGTGGTATTGGTATGAGAACACCACCAATTGTATTCAGGTACCTTTTAGGTGAACGCTGTGCAAAGGACACAGTACACTAAGTGAAAATAAAGCAGATACCTGCCTGTGGTATTGGTATGAGAACACCACCAATTGTATTCAGGTACCTTTTAGGTGAATGCTGTGCAAAGGACACAGTACACTAAGTGAAAATAAAGCAGATCCCTGCCTGTGGTATTGGTATGAGAACATCACCAATTGTATTCAGGTACCTTTAGGTGCACGCTGTGCAAAGGACACAGTACACTAAGTGAAAATAAAGCAGCTCCCTGCCTGTGGTATTGGTATGAGAACACCACCAATTGTATTCAGGTACCTTTAAGTGCACACTGTGCAAAGGACACAGTACACTAAGTGAAAATAAAGCAGATCGCTGCCTGTGGTATTGGTATGAGAACACCACCAATTGTATTCAGGTATCTTTAGGTGAACGCTGTGCAAATGACACAGTACACTAAGTGAAAATAAAGCAGATCCCTGCCTGTGGTATTGGTATGAGAACACCACCAATTGTATTCAGGTACCTTTAGGTGAAAGCTGTGCATATAGTGTGGGGCGTGTACTAAACCCCCTGAGACATAATTGGCTAAAGCCACCCTGGCTTTGGCCAATTATGGCTCTCCGTTTTTTGCGCACTATGATTGGTCAAAGCATGCGGATCATAGTGCATGCTTGGCCAATTATCAGCCAGCAATGCACTGCAATGCCGCAGTGAATTATGGGCCATGACGCGCCACTCGAATTTGGCGCGAACGGCCCATAATGTTCGAAATTCAGCGAAAAGCCGAACAGGCGATGTTCGAGTCGAACATGGGTTTCGACTCGAACTCGAAGCTCATCCCTAATGCTAACCAATTGACCTCCTGAAGGTTCCCCCCCTTGACCAGGGCATTGTTTGCTATTCAGCACTGTGCTACTTTAACTGGCAATTGCTTGGTCATGCAACACTGTACGCAATTAAATCTACCGGTATATAATACAAATAGAGCTTTCTTTTAGTGGTATTTAAAGAGTCCACTTTTGTTGAGAAAAAAACATTCCCCTCTGGGTGATCTATGTTCATTGCAAGGATTTTACCAAACTTTGTTGCAGATTCCTACCTTGTGTTAGTCAAATACGTTGTGTTTGTCTGTGTCCATGTGCACAGTGAATCTGTATGGGAGTGGTTTCATAATTATTTCATAATTATTAATCAGCTGCTGCACCTGCAGGGCTCTAATGAGGAAATTTGCAGGGTCTGCATCCCTTTAGAATTGAATTTTTGTTGCAGGGGATGCCTGAAATTTTCCTAATTTTGGCATGTTACAACCAAAAACGTAAATGTATTTTATTGGGATTTACTCTGATACCCCTAACTAAAATCTAGTGGAACTAATTAACTTCAGAAGTCACCTAATTAGTAAATAGAGTCCACCTGTGCATAATTTAATCTCAGTAAAAACACAGCTGTTCTGTGAAGCCCTCAGAGGTTTGTTAGAGAACCTAAGTGAACAAACAGCATCATGAAGGCCAAGGAAAAGACCAGGAAGTTTATTTTTTTCACAATAAAGTTTATTGTATAGTTAAAGAAAGGGGGAAATACATGAAATACAAAGAATAATTGGTATATAACGGTACCAATTATGCAAATAAACAGCAGACGAAAAAAAGAAAAATGAGTGGAGAAGTTTAAACCAGGGTTAGGTTATAAAATAAATATCCCAAGCTTTGAACATCTCTTGGAGCACTGTTCAATCCATCATCCAAAAATGAAAAAAGTATGGCACAATTGCAAACCTCCCAAGACATGGCCATCCACCTAAACTGACAGGCCGGACAAGGAGAGCATTAATCAGAGAAACAGCCAAGGGGTCCATGGTAACTCTGGAGGAGCTGCAGAGAGCCACAGCTCAGGTGGGAGAATCTGTCCACAGGACAAATATTAGTTGTGTACTCCACAAATCTGGCCTTTATGGAAGAGTAAGAAGTAAGGCATTGTTAAAAGAAAGCCATAAGAAGTCCAGTTTGCAGTTTTCGAGATGCCAATTGGGGGACACAGCAAACATGTGGAAGAAGGTGCTCTGATCAGATGAGACCAAAATTGAACTTTTTGGCCTAAAAGCAAAATGCTGTGTGATGGAAATCTAACACTGCACATCACCCTGAACACACCATCCCCCCGTGAAACATGGTGGTGGAAGCATCATGTTGTGGGGATGTTTTTCTTCAGCAGGGACAGGGAAGCTGGTCAGAGTTGATGGGAGGATTGATGGAGCCAAATACAGGGCAATCTTAGAAGAAAACCTGTTATGCCACGTACACACGATCGGAAACAAATGTTCAATGTGAGCTTTTGGTCGGATATTCTGACCGTGTGTAGGCTCCATCGGACATTTGCTGTCTGAATTTCGGACAACAAATGATTGAAAGCTGGTTCTCAATTTTTCCGACAACAAAAGTTCTTGTCGGAAATTCCGATCGTGTATATCCAATTCCGACGCACAAAATTTATACGCATGCTCGGAATCAATTAGACGCATGCTCGGAATCATTGTACTTCATTTTTCTCGGCTCGTCGTAGTGTTGTACGCCACCGCGTTCTTGACGTTCGAAATTTCCGAGCAACATTTGTGTGACCGTGTGTATGCAAGACAAGTTTGAGCCAACATCCGTCAGAAAAAAGATCAAAGGTTTTGTTGTCGGAATGTCCGATCGTGTGTACGTGGCATTAGAGTCTGTGGCAGAGTTTCACCTTTCAGCAAGACACCGACCCTAAACATACAACCAGAGCTACAATGGAATGGTTTAGATCAAAGCATATTCATGTGTTAGAATGGCCCAATCAAAGTCCAGACCTAAATCCAATTGAGAATCTGTGGCAAGACTTGAAAATTGCTGTTTACAGATGCTCTCCATCCAATCTGACAGAGCTTGAGCTATTTTGCAAAGAATAAGCAAACTTTTTACTCTCTGTATGTGTAAAGCTAGTAGAGACATATCCAAAAAAACTTGCAGCTGTAATTGCAGTGAAAGGTGGTCCTACAAAGTAATTGAAAACCATTTATCATTTTCCGTCCACTTCACAATTATGTGCCACTTTGTGTTGGTCTATTACATAAAATCCCAAAAAAATACATTTACGTTTTTGGTTGTAACATGACAAAATGTGGAAAATTCAAAGGGTATGAATACTTTTTCAAGGCACTGTATTTACAGTTTGCCACATGAAAAAACGAGCGACAAATGCAGCAAAACACAGTAAAAAACATGCAACCCACAACACACCAAAGTATCCCATAAGCTACTTTTCCACATGCGGGGCAGCCCATTGATATCATGGGAAAAATTTGACAAAAAACACGCGCTGCCACTACGCTAGGTGTGAATGAGGCCTGAAAGTGAAATTGGTGCATTTACACAAGAACAATGAGGCTCCATTCACATCTTTGTGCTTCCGAACACATGGCAAACTGCACAGAAAATGCACACTTTGCCATGTGTTTCAAAAACGTGCTGCAAATGCACCAAAAAAACATGGTAAAAAACACACCATGCTTCACTTAAAAAAAAGTTCTGGATTATCTTTGGGGCGATCGTTGGGTGTTGGGCAGCCCATTCAATGGGATTCAATGCACGACGAGTGAAAATGCTCCAAAATGGGGATGGGGGGGAAAAAAAACGTGCAAGAACATGAGTTTCTGCTATGTGAAGATGTTAACTGGGCCTGACAGCTGACTGTCTCCATCCACTCCCTCCTATGTACTTGTGTAAAGCTGGCCAGGCACTATGCCATCTGATTGTACAATCTCTGTACAATTTTCTTTGGATTTACCAGAACCATGGAATAAGAAGACCCACCTAAACAACCCATTCAATCTGTATCGAATTAGGCAGTCTCTTGCACTATAAAGCTGATGGGAGCTTTTACAATCAGATTGTAATGTGTATGGTCATCTTAGGGGAAGAAGTTGGAAAGTGGGTAGAAATAAAACAAGAGGCAGTGGTAAAGTTATGAGGGAGGTGTGGTCCAGACTGGTAATACATGCCCTATCACACCCTTTTCTGTGATGCAACAGCACAGTGAACGATGAGAATGACCTACAGGAAGTGATGCAAGCAGAAAAAAAAATTGAAACTCAGAAACCTGAAATTTCAAACCTTCTGTGGATAAGGTAAGTGATAAGAACACTGGGATGGCTGGGCCAGAAATGATATTACAAAAGGATTCTATTTATTGTGAAAAGTGCAATTCTGCCCGAAAAGGTAAACTTATGCCCTGTACACACGATCGGATTTCCGATGGAATAAAATCTGATGGAATTTTCCGTCGGAATTCCGATGAAGCTGACTTTCATCAGTCTTGCCTACACACCATCAGACAAAATTCTGACCGTCCAAAACGCTGTGACGTACAACACGTACAACGGCACTAGAAATGGGAAGTTCAAATCCAACGGCGCCACCCTTTAGGCTGCTTTTGCGGATTTCGTGTTACCGTGTGTTAGTAAAAGTTTGGTGTTAGCCGATTCGCGCTTTTCAGTCCGTTACAGCATGACGAATGTGCTATCTCCATCACTAACGCTAGTTTTACCAGAACGAGCGCTCCCGTCTTGTAATTTAGTCTGAGCATGCGTGGATTTTTCTCCGATGGAGTTCCACACAGACGATCGGAATTTCCTATCGTTTTTTTTTCCATCGGAAAAATTTAAAACAAGTTCTATTTTTTTACACCAATGGAAAAAAGTCCGATGGGGCCCACACACGATCGTTTTTTCCGATGAAAAAAGTCCATTGGACTTTTTTCATCAGAAAAAACAATCGTGTGTACAGGGCATAAGCCTTTAAAAATGCTGCAAATACAGAAAAAATAGGATTTTTTGTACTCACCGTAAAATCCTTTTCTCTGACATCCATGGACTGACACGGTGTCTCTTTACACTTTACACGTGGGTTATGTCCCTGCTTGCAGGAGAAGACCTAGGCAGAATGTGAGATGTTATACATACATTCTAAAAGCCAGAGCTGAACAGCCCCACCCAGGGGGCGGTCCCTCCGGGCATAACCCTCCCACTACAGTCAGCAGACTTCAGTTCGTAACAAAGCAGTACAAACGTAAAAAGGAAGGGTGGGTGCCGTGTCAGTCCATGGATGTCAGAGAAAAGGATTTTACGGTGAGTACAAAAAATCCTATTTTCTCTTATCATCCATGGACTGACACGGTGTCTCTTTACACTTTACACGTGGGATGTCCCAAAGCAGTGTCAAGAGGGATGGGAGCAGTATAAATGGAAAAACCAAAAACTTTCACTCCAAGAAGGCAGATCTCCTCAACGGAGGAGTCGCAACTTTAAACAGCGGCCTGCAGCACCCTGCGGCCGAAGGAAGCATCCGAAGATGCAGCCACATCAACCTTATAAAAAACTTAAAAGGTATGAACAGACGACCAGGTTGCCGCCTTGCACACTTGTGCAACCGACGCTTGATGTCGGAAAACCCAGGAAGCACCAATTGCCCTGGTGGAATGCGCCGTAACCGGAAAGGGAGGCGCCCGCCCTTTGAGAGCATAGGCTTGAATGACGGTTTGTCTGATTCCCCTAAAAATGATGGCAGACGAAACCGCTTGGCCCTGTTATGGACCAGGGGCAGTCACAAACAGTGAGTCAGACTTCCGAATAGAAGCAGTAGCAGACAGGTACACCCGTAAGGCTCGTACCACATCCAATATGTGCAGCACAAACTCTCTGGGATGCGATGGGTGAGGACACAAGGACGGGAGGACAATGTCCTCATGTAGGTGAAAGATAGACACCACCTTTGGCAAAAGGGAAGGTCGCGGATGCAACACCGCCTTATCCTTATGGATGACTAAATATGGCGGCTTGCAGGACAAAGCCGCCAACTCAGACACTCGTCAAACAGAAGTAATTGCCACTAAAAAGCCACCTTCTGAGACAAGACAAGAGAGGAATATCCCGGATATTCCCAAAAAGGAGGTTCCTGGAGGACCTAGAGCACCAAATTCAGATCCCACGGTGGGAGAGAAGGCTTGACAGGAGGGAGCACATGGCGAACCCCCAACACAAGGTGCTAACCAAGAAATGACCCGCTAGAGGTCGCTGAAAGAAGACGGCCAAGGCCGAAATCTGATCCTTGATGGTACTCAAAGCAAGCTTTTGGGTCACTCCACACTGTAGAGGACGCAGGATTCTGGGGACGGAATACGTCCGAGGACGCCAGTCCAGCGCTTTGCATATGGCGATATAAGCTTTCCAGGCACGGTGATAGATCTGCCTGGAGGAAGACTTCCGTGTCCTTAACATGGTCAAAATGACAGAGTCCGAGAGACCTCGGTCCCTCAACACCTGTCTTTTAACAGCTCTGCCGTTAAAGCCAGAGACTGTAAGCCGGATGAAACATAGGACCTTGAGACTGAAGGTCCTCCCTCATCGGCAACCGCCAGGGAACGTCCGCAACGAGACGTACCAGATCAGCGTACCAGTGACGCTGAGGCCAATCCGGAACAATTAGGATCACCGGAGTTTATATCAGGCGATAAGGACCCTATGGGGCCACCAACGCATCCAAGTCATCGCCCAAGGATCCCTGGATCTGGCCACAACCTCGACCCTTGCGACTGAGTCGAGAGGCCATCAGGTCCACATCCGACGTGCCCCCCCGTCGGCAAAGGAGTTGAAATATGCAAGGACCACTCTTCCTTGTCCGGCGTCTGGCGATTGGCGACTCAGATAGTCCACCCCTACAGAGCCGGCACGTTTCTTCCGGCCCACTTCAGGATATGGATTACCTCGGAAGCCGCAGCTGAGCTCCGAGTCCCCCCGTGATGGTTTACATACGCCACCGCCGTGGCGTTGTCCGACTGGCTCCTGATGGAGTGACCCCGTACTCTCTCCGACCTGAGGAGAGACACAGTCTGATGGCCCGCATTTCCAGAACAGTGATTGGTAAACGGGCTCGTCCGGAGTCCAAGGCCTTGAGCCGACAGGACTCCCCAGACTCCACCCCAGCCCGTCAGGCTGGCGTCCGTCGTGAGTACCGTCCATTGGATGGGAGGGGAACGACTTTCCGGACCGAAGAGCCAAGGGTCCCAACCACCCTGTCAGGGACGCCCTGACCAGGTGAATCACCTGGATCCGAAGATCCAAGGACAACGGGGATTTGTCCCAGGTGGACAAGATCTCCTTCTGCAATGCCCTGGTGTGTGATTGGGCATACGGAATGGCCGCGATGGAGGCCACCAGGAGTCCCGGGACTCTCATGCAAACAACGGATTGACAACCATGTTCGGGATGTCAGCACCCGCACCGCAGACTGAAGTGTCAGCAACTTCTCCAGAGGTAGGATACCTTTGCCTCCAAGGAGTCCAGAACCAGAACTAGCGACTCCAGACACTGAGTCGGGACCAGGACTGACTCCTGAATGTTCAGGAACCACCCGAACTCCCTGAGGGTCTAATTGACGATAGTCACCTTTCCTCTAAGTCTGAGCCACTTTCTGCTCATAGCAGAAGACCGTCCAGATAGCCCACGACAGCAATACCTCGCTGTAACAGAAGGCTAGAACCGGAGCAAGCACCTTGGTGAACACCCTTGGTGCCGAGGCAAGGCCGAAAGGAAGAGCCACAATCGAGAGTGGACTTCGCTGATCGCAAGGCGCAGAAACTTCTGGTGACTTGCGCAGATCGGAACATGCAAGTAGGCGTCCTTGAAGTCCAAGGACGCCAGAAGAAAATCCCTTTGGTGGAGTGTAGCGATCACCGTGCGAATGGATCCCATGCAGAATTTCTGCACCTTCTCGAAGGCATTCAGGGCCTTGAGGTCCAGGATAGGTCGAACCACGTCCTATTTTTGGACGACAAACAGATTCGAGCAGAATCCCTGAAAACTCTCCTGTGACGGAACCGGCACAATCACTCCGGACCTGATCAAATCCTGTACAGCCCCCAAGAGGGCTGCCCGACAGGTAGGAAGGAGAGGAAGATTCAAGGGAAAGAATCTGTGTGGGGGCCAGGATCGGAATACTATCCTATAACCTGAGGTGACCACCTCGCACACCCACCAGTCGGAGATTCGGGAGGTCCACCGATCCGTGAACCTGCAAAGTCGTCCCCCCACCCCAGAGTCGGGCGGAGGCAAGACTTCACGCGGAGGCGGGCTTGGGAGCCGCTTGTTTGGCTTACGCACCCAGGGGCACTTGTGCCCACCAGCCGCACTGCCGTCAGTCTGAGAGGGCCTACCTGTGGACTCTGACTGACGAAAAAAACCCTGCTTTGCTGGAAAGGAAGGCCCCTGTTTGCGGCGGGCCTCCTCACCCTTGCTAGTCTAAGGAAGAAGAGTGCGTTTACCTCCCGTGACATCCATGACGATGTCATCCAGAGCAGCACCGAAAGGTCTACCGCCTTTAAAATAGTAGATCCGTCAGGAGCTTCCTAAGGCTAGGTCAGCAGACCAGCATTTCAACCAGATAAGACGACGCAATACCACCGCCGAGACAGAGGCCCTGGATATTAAAGGGGCCGCGTTCAGCGTGGCGTCGCACACAGAAACCAGGCCCTGAACCAGTTGGTGGGCCAGAGCAACTGTGTCTGGAGGAAGAATATGCTCCTGTACAGCTAGGTGCAACATTTTTGCCCAACCTGTAAGTGTTTTAGACACAAGGGTCGTCGCTACCACAGGACGTAGGGCGGATCCCAACAAGGCAAACATGGTTCTGCTCACCACTTCTGACCTCCTGTCAGTGGGGTCCTCAAATGCAGGAGTCCCCTCCATCGGGAGAGTGATGGCCTTGTTCAACCGGGCGACTGGAGGGTCGACCACTGGGGGAGAAGCCCACTTTTTAAGTAGGGCATCTTCAAGGGGTACCTGATAGACAAACGCCGCGGGACCATAAAAAAATTCTTCTGCGGCTTTTCCCAGACCTTATCAATGAGCTGGTCAAAGAAAGTACAATGGAAAAAACCCCTTTAGAAGGCCTGGCCTTAAAAGAACCAAAGGAGACAGTATCCGCCTGAGGTTCTGCATCCGCAGCATTTGAGCTTGAGAGTGTCCCTCACCTCAGTCATGAGCACACTAACAAGCGCCCTGTCATTTACTGACTCAGAACTGGAGTTTCCCTCATAAGGAATGTCCTATTCAAAACCATCCATACATTCAGAACTAGGGTCCTGAGCGATAGTGGCTAGGCCCATATCTGAATCAGCGCACTGCCCTCGAGTAGATAAAGTGGGGAGAGGGCGCCTTTTTGCACCTTGCGCTTGCACACAGCTCCCATCCTGGTCAGAAATTGATTCCAGGGCTGCCCACAACAGGTCCATAGGGACCGCAGTGCTGAAGCACTGCCTGTTGCCACTGACATTTTTAGGGGAAGCTGGTGACACAGACTCCATATTGTCCCTCTCTGAGACTCTCTCAGATAAAAAGTCCACCCACAGGCTGTGCTGACTGAGGAGGGGGCGCCCAGGGGACTCACCAAACCGGACCAGGGACCGCTTAGTTCCGCTGTCTGTACCGTGCTGTGTCAGCGCTGGTAAGCTGTGAGGAGACTGTGAGGAGATTCGCGCTGCTATAGCAGCGCTAGAGGCCAAACTAGTGCTGAAAAGCGCGCGGGCTACAAGAAAATGGCCGCCGCACTTCACTGAGGCGATCCGCGGCAAGATGGCCGCCATGACGCAGTTAAAATGAAACAGCACACACGCACAGCGCCACTCGGCGCTCAGACCCCCCACACAAAAAAGCCCCAAGGCATACATTGCAGACCAGCATGAGCCCCCCAAGAACAGTGTGACCCCCAAGCACCCCACACAGTCAGCGCCAGTAATGGTGACAGAGAGCGACAATAAAATACAGGGGGAGACAGGGAAAAATCCCCCACAGAGAAACACACAGCCCTTTGTACTCACCTGCAGGCAGGAGAGACTACTTACCCGTCCCCTGAGGGACACACTGGTGTTTCTGACAGGACTATCACAGTGCAGTACTGAGTAGCTGTCGGCCCGGTCCACCGCGAAAGATACAGTCAGTCAGGAGCTGTTCAGTCTTGAGAGGACCGTGGGAGCATGAAAGCAAACCCGGCCACCCCTGGAGTCATGGGGCCTGTCGTGAACTGAGTCTCACGCACAGAAGGCGAGGATCAGCACGCTCGATGGTCGGACAGGGAAGACTACGAGGATATCTTGTACCCAACCTGTTGCCCAGCCGACAGTTGATAGAAGATTCTCAAAAATAAAATAAAAAAGAATTTCAAAAAGGAATAAAATAGGTCAGGAGACTGGCTCCTGAGGGAGCCACGTCTTCTCCTTCTGCTAGGCAGAAAAAAACTGAAGTCTGCTGACTGTAGTGGGAGGGTTATGCCCGGAGGGACCGCCCCCTGGGTGGGGCTGTTCAGCTCTGGCTTTTAGAATGTATGTATAACATCTCACATTCTGCCTAGGTCTTCTCCTGCAAGCAGGGACATAACCCACGTGTAAAGTGTAAAGAGACACCGTGTCAGTCCATGGATGATAAGAGAAATGCAAGTTGATCTTATCAGAAATCCAGTGAGCTCCTAACTTCCTGTAACGGGCTGACAACGCTATCTCTGCTGCACTAAAATTGTAAGCAGTGATGTCAAGCTCTAACTGAGTTCTTTCAACTGGACTACAGAAAATATTCTGTGGTCCAGAAGGGAAAAAGGGGCAGGGCTGAAAATGCTGATGTAACCCAGATGTATTTAATATGTTTGTTTGTTTTTTTTGTTTTTTTGATTTTCCCAGACACAGTACAAGTATTGGTAAGTCCATGTATTTGCTACTAATGTAACTCTATAACTTGTGCGCTAGTCAAGACTGCCCTAAGCGTTATACGTATAATTCTATCATTATATAATTATTTTATAATTATATGTATGGGTTAAACTTGCTTTGCTCTACAGTGTTTGAGTAATTTTGGTAGCAACAAGCAAAATAATATATGTGGGCAAGAATGAATAAGATAAACACAAAGATGCAAGTCATTCAAAGCTGAAATCATGTGGTACACCAGCAACAAGATCATTAATGTAATATCTCCAATATTTCCCAGTTTTAAAAGGTGAAGGGGGTAAATGTAATATGCTGCTGAGATTTCCTACAGCACTGAGCCTTATCTCACCCTTCAAAAGAAAGACAACAGCAAAGTGCCTGAGGCCTTGCAAACATTGGGAGAGTGTTTAGCTCACATCACTGATAATCCATCATGCATTTCCAATTTCAGATTGACGGTGACACAGAAGCATAATTATAGTTTGTGCCTGATAAGTAATATGACAGAGAGCAGAAGCCCAGAGCACAGGGAAAAAAAAGCTTTAGGTCCCTCTAAGCTATATTATCCACATGAGTGCTCTATATTGTACCTGAACATGCAACAATCCATTGCTCTCTTTACTTGCATCAATAAATTAATTATTTATTACAATGTTAATTTAAAAATAATTAATTTATATACAAACATAGGGCACAGAGGGGCTGATCATAGCCTACAGAAAAGACAGTCAGAGGATCTTCTTCTCAGAGCACTAATTATTAAAGCATAACTCCAGACTCAAACACATCTTCATAAACTTTTAATTGTTAAAACGTTACCCCTGGGGCAGGTATGTTCAACTGTAAACAAAGGTCACCTTCACAGTTAATTCATACATTTGTATGTGCGAGATAGTACAGCTATTACTCCAATTATTGGTTCTCCACAATACCTGCCCAATAATCAGAGGAGACAGAGATATACATTCATCATCACATTTCCTTTAACATGTCTGTTTAACCACTTCACCCCCAGACCATTTTGCAGCTAAAGGGCCAGGCCCCTTTTTGCGATTCGGCACTGCGTCGCTTTAACTGACAATTGCGTGGTCGTGCAACGTGGCTCCCAAACAAAATTGGCGTCCTTTTTTTCCCACAAATAGAGCTTTCTTTTGGTGGTATTTGATCACCTCTGCGGTTTTAATTTTTTGCGCTATAAACAAAAATAGAGCGACAATTATGAAAAAAATGCAATATTTTTTACTTTTTGCTATAATAAATATCCCCAAAAAATATATAGAAAAACATTTTTTTTCCTCAGTTTAGGCTGATACGTATTCTTCTACATATTTTTAGTAATAAGCGTTTATTGATTGGTTTACGCAAAAGTTATAGCGTCTACAAAATAGGGGATAGTTTTATGGCATTTTTATTAATATTATTTTTTTTACTAGTAATGGCGGCGATCAGCGATTTTTATCATAACTGCGACATTATGGCGGACACATCAGACACTTTTGACACTATTTTGGGACCATTGTCATTTTTACAGCGAACAGTGCTATAAAAATGCAATGATTACTGTGAAAATGACACTGGCAGTGAAGGGGTTAACCTGTAGGGGGTAACCTGTAGGGGGCGCTGAAGGGGTTAAGTGTGACCTAATGTGTGTTTCTTACTGTAGGGGGGCATGGCAAAAAATCACAATACGCGTATGTTAATTGGTTTGCGCAAAAAGTTATAGCGTCTACAAAATAGGGGATAGTTTTATGTTATTTTATTAATTTTTTTACTAGTAATGGCGGCGATCTGCAATCTGCGATTTTTATCGTGACTGTGACTTTATGGCGGACACATCAGACACTTTTGACAAAAAAATGCTCTGATTAATGTGAAAATTACACTGGCAGTGGAGGGGTTAACCACTAGGTGGTTCTGAAGGAGTTAAGTGTTTCCTAGGGATTGTAATGTAAAGGGGCCTATACCGCGCTAAAAGTAAATATAGTGAATAATGATAAATGAAAAAAAAGGTAGTGATTCTAACTCTTAGGGGGAGGAGCTACCAGTGACACATCACTGATCACTGTTCCCGATCACAGGGAACAGTAGATCACTGATGTGTCACTAGGCAGAACAGGGGAATGCCTTGTTTACAAAGGCATCCCCATGTTCTGCCTTTGCTGACCACAATTGTGGGCCGCCCGGGAACATCAAGTTCCCGGGACACGCGGGTGCACTCTCGAGGCATGCAGCGCACGCGGGGCCGCTGGGCGAAAAATTTAGAGGAACGTACAGGTACGCCCATTTGCCTGCCCGTGCCATTGTGTCGACGTATATCGTTGTGCGGCGGTCGGCAAGTGGTTAAAGGAACCTCTTCCAAGCTGGTGGGAGCCTTATCCATAACCAACTTAGCTTGAAGTTCTCCCCTTTATCAACATCCCTGGTTCAGCATCAACAAGTTGCTTTACAATCTCACCAGAGCTTTGGTACACAACTTCAGTCATATCGGACCTCATAACATATTTCAACATCATGAGCCCCTGGCTCTTTATTTAAAACATGCATTTCGGGTATGTAGCGACCTCACCCCTCTCACCCCTTCTCATTCTCGGCTTGTCTTTCTTTGTCTAGGGGTGTTAGTGCTGGGGGGAGGGATGAGATACACCACGGCCCATGTCCTCCATAGTGAACAGGTGAAGGCCAGAAAGATGGGGCTTTGTGTAGGTGTCCTAGAGTCAAGTCCTGCACTTTGTCCCTGACTCCTTTGCTCCTAGTAACCAGAGTTCCACACAGTGAATAGGTCCAACACAGTTTTATTCTTCTCAGCGAATAAACACACAGCACGGTTAAGTTGGATTCTTTTGCAACAACTTAGTCTTAATGGGAATAGGTCGAGGCACAATCCTTTCCCTTCTCCTGCTAACCACTGTGGTATCACCAGTGGCGAATAGTCACTGCCACTGACTATGTGAAATAGAACGTGAATTACCTTCGCTAGCACGGCCCCTGTCAGGGGAAGGATATCCGTCCAAGGGAGATACCGGAGGCCTCTCTGTCACCAGCGATGCTGCGCCGGACTCTCCAGAGAAGTTCTGCACACCAGACCTCACAAACTCAGACACGGGCACCCAAGGAGTTAGGGCCCCCTCGGATTCCTCCACCCTCGCGGAACTCAGTCGAAGGTACTGAGCCCCAGGCATCCGCCATAGTACCTCACCCCAGGCTTAAGGTGCCTGAGATGGACTCCATCTCCGCTCCGGCCAGGTCAAAGGCACCTGGGCCCGGAACACCAGAATGCCAGCACCCAAGCTGAAGTTGCCTGGGTGCGGCCACCTCCCCCGACTCTGCACTCTGAACCCCGTGGTAAGGGCGTCCGCCCCTTTTATCTCCTCTCCCTTTGCGTCACAGCGGGTTCCCCCGCCCCGCTGTACCAGCTCCAGGGGAGGACAAAAAGGCACAGTCCTGCGGTGTGAGTTCACCTCCGGTCCCCGGCAACAATGCCACCTATAGGCCCAGGGAACCTCACACCACCAGAGTCCTCCAAGAACCATAAAAGGGCCTCAGATTCCCTAGCAATCAGTGCATCTGGGTTACACTACCACCCAGATGCTTCCCCTAAATTCAAATACCCGCTACAGGTATTTTCGTTATCGTTTTAACAAACGAAAACGAACATGCAGAATCCGAAATCCGAAAGATCTGACATAAAAAAATGCTTTATTTTCGTTTTCGTTGCTACAACAGTTCGATATAGATAGGAGATTCGACATGACGCTGACAATCAATAGCAATCTGTGGTCGAATGTGCCTAACCTTAAAGTGGATGTAAACCCACTCTCATCCTTTCTAAACTACTGCCATAGTGCTGATCTATAAGGATATACATGCCTCCTGCATGTATCCTTACCTGTCAAATGTCTCCCCTCTGTCTGCTATAAGAACTGAAAAACTGCAGATTCTGTGGGTGGATCTGTTGTCTGGAGCTCGGTGGGTGGAGTCGTGATGTCAGTAGACTCCCCACCCACCTCTACACTCCCCTTGTCAACATGAATTTTCTCCTGTATATTCCTTCTGCTATGATCACTAACATCCAGTCAAAATCCAGAAAAGTAACCACATGACTTCAGAAAAGGAGTGGGGGTCTAAAGCTAGTGCACGAGATATGTAAATAACCTGTCACTCAAAGCAAGGGGGCGGAACGGACCAAGGGTTTTCTCTGTTTGTCCGTTTTATCTCACTGAACAATAAGAGGATTGCTCAGAGCTGGATTAACTCTTTGTGGCAAGACCTGGCACAAATGATGGGAAATCTTATACTCTACATTGTGACAGCCAAAAATGAATAAAAAATTTCGGGTTTACATCCACTTTAACTCTATTAGTCCAAGATTATTCTACATAGAGAGGAAAGATTCGACATAGAGAGAAAAGATTTGACATTATAGAGACAGTGTTGGGGTAGACCATTCGACATGAACGACGAGGATTCGACGAAGCAGCAAAAAATATACAAATGTTGAATCTGTCATTGAAGGCTTATGGTGTCTGTCGAAAGTTCTAAAAAGATTCGACAAGCAGCTAAACTGTACGACGGCGCAATCGTACATTTCCGGTCAAATGCTTGGCCCATAGGCTATAGAAGAATTTGAATGTTGGTTGACTAGTAATAATAATTTGTAAACATAATTATTACTACTGTCATACAACATTAGAATTCTTCTATAGCTTGTAGGCAGAACATTCGACCTGAAATGTACAATTGCGGCGTCGTACAGTTTAGCTGCTCCGTCGAATCATCTTAGAACATTCGACAGACACCGTAAGCCTTCAATGACAGATTCTACCTTAATTCATTCGGATTTTCGGACGAATGCATTTTTTTAACTAAACAAAATAAATAAAAACGAATTTCGGGAGTAACTAAATTAATTAATTTTTCGGACGAAAACGAAATTCCGAAACAAAATATTTCAGTGTGCACATGTCTAATATTTGCTTCAATTTTTGAGGGAACATTCTCGTCTATGACAGCATAATCAGTGGTCCTAAACAACCTCTAGATCTGGCACTCCCGACCCCTTGGAGGTTTCTAGTGACATCTCTATTGCACCTGATACAGATGTTAAAGCAGCGTTCCACCCATTTAAAAGTCAGCAGCTACAAAAAGTGAAGCTGCTGACTTTTAATAATCAGACACTCACCTGTCCCCTGTCCCACGTTCCAGCGATGCGGTCTCTCTGAGGCGCTGACATTCTAACTGTGGGTGCCCGGCTGTGGCTTCACAGCCTGGCACGCACAGCGAATGCGCAAACCGCGCTGCACGCTGTGAATGGTCGGGCAATCTTATTGGACCTGTGACGTGTCCCAGAAGATTGCAGGAAGGGAGGGGGAGAGGTGAACTTCCTTCCGGCACCGCGGAGCATGGGGAGGAAGTGGGAGCTGGGTGCCCAAAAAAACTGGGTATCCGCTCCCCCCCCCAGAAAAAAAATGACATGCCAAATGTGGCATGTCAGGGGGGTCACCATCACTTAAAGCAGAAGTTCCAGTTTTTGGGTGGAACTCCTCTTTAAGAAAAAGGGCACACTTTCCTTAGTAGTTTCCCCTATCATATTTACCTCAGCACTCTGACTAAATGGCTCAGGTACCACCTTTGAAAATAAATGACTCAGGTGCACACACAAAGTTTTTTTTTTTAAATTATTTTTTATTTATTTTTTTACAATTTATTTTTTTAATTATTTACTAAATTATTTTTTATTATTTGTATGTGTTTACAATTTATTTTTAGCAGCCCCATTGGGGGACTTTGGTAAAATATCAAGGGTCTAAGCAGACCCCTGATGTCTCACTTTTGAGACAGAGAAAGGGACCGAGGATAAAAATTCCCCAGTCGCTTTCTCTGCAGCCTCAGCCCATCATATGCAGCCTGTGCCCATCATATGTAGCCTCCTCTTCTCTTTCTTGGTGAAGGTGGAAGGAAGCTGGATTCTATTATCTCATTGGACTTATAATTTTTCGCATTATTGTCTCTTCTTCTTGATATGTGGACATAAATTGTGTTTATTTATTTTTTTTATCACTTGTGACTATTCACGTTATATGAACGCAACTTTTTTTTATATAATTTTTTCTGCACTATAGAGATATCTGATGGTTTTTGTTTCAGCTGTATATGTATGTTTTAAATCTAGTGCAGTATAACCGCATTTTTTCCATGGATAGATTCATGCAATGCATGAATCTATCCATTCTACACAGAGGGGAGTGGCGTGACAGAGGGGGTGGCGCTCGTACGTCCCTAATGGACGCACCGCCACTGATTCAGAGCCAAAGACAGAGCCTCAATGACTTAGTCCACTCACCAAAATTTGCTTTAGGGACTTTCCTGTCCTTTTGTTTAGGAGAAAAGTTAATTTACAGAAAAGATTGCCCACGCAGGTGCTTTCAGCATCACATAACATAACCTTAGTCACCTGGATAAATGCTCAGGCCATTATTTAGCATAGGAACTGAACTTAGGGGTTGATTCACTAAAGGAAAATACATTCATACTTGGAAGTGCAGTCGATTTAGATCTGAGGGGAAGATCTGAAATGAGGGGAAGCTCTGCTGATTTTATCATCCAATCATGTACAAGCAAAAATGCTGTTTTTATTTTCTTTGCATGCCCCCCTCAGATCTATAGCGACTGCACTTCCACTTTTAGTGCAGAGTGGATTTTTCTTTAGTAAATAACCGCCCCCCCCCCCCGTCTTGTAGGCACTGGCCTGCTCAGGTCACCACTCATTGAGGCCAGAACATACACTCACCTAGTGTCTTTTCACATACAGAACTTTGAGCCTCAGCTCCCAAGCAAAAGAACCTTCACAATTAAAGGATGAGCCACCCCCCCCCCCCCGAACAGGCTCAGAGCCCCCCTGCCCCAAAGCACCCATCCCCCCCATGTTGAGGGCATGTGGCCTGGTATGGTTCAGGAGGGGGGGCGCTCTCTCATCCCCTTTTCTTTTCCTGCGGCCTGTCAGGTTGCGTGCTCGGATAAGGGTCTGGTATGGATTTTGGTGGGGGGGGGCTACGTCATTTTTTTTTGGCGCAGGGTTCCTCCTAAAATCCATACCAGACCTGAAGGATCTGGTATGGATTTTGGGGGGAGGACCCCTACACCATTTTTTTTTATTTTGTTTCGGGGTTCCCCTTAATATCCATACTAGAACCAAAGGGCCTGGTAATGGACTGGAGGGGAACCCATGTCGTTTTTTTCAATGAGTTTTATCTGTATTGCCGAGACCCGACAATTCATTACAGCCGCGATGAGTTTTAAATGACTTTTTTGCTTTAGAAATTTAATTTTGCTGCGGGACTGTTCTAAACATGGGGAAAGTGCACCACTTTACAGGCATACTATAGACACCCCCCAGGCATGAAATTTAAAGGAATATTTCATTTTTATTGTTTCACTTTAAGCATTATTAAAATCACTGCTCCTGAAAAAACTGACATTTTTAAAACTTTTTTTGCATTGATACATGTCCCGTGAGGCAGGACCCGGGTCCCCAAACACTTTTTATGACAATACCATGTATATAAGCCTTTAAAATGAGCACTTTTGGCTTTTCATGTCAATCTCCCATAGACTTTTAACCACTTAACGACCGCCCACCGCCGATTTACGTCGGCAGAATGGCACGGACAGGCAGAATCACGTAGATCTACGTGATCGCCTTTGTGCAGTTGGGGGGTCCATCCGGACCCCCCTTCACTGCAGTGAGCGGCCGTTAAGTGTTCGGGAGCGATCAGGCATGAGGGGGCGGCCGCTCGATTCCGCCCCCCCCCTCGCGATCGCTCCCGGCCAATGAAATTGCTTCCTCCGCCATGTGATGTAAACACAGGCTGGAGGAAGTGATGTCATCTCCCTCGCCGCGGTCTTTTCGTTCCCGGCGCCGAGGAGTGAAGACAGAGGTTAGTGCTCCAACAGTCCACTGACACGTAGGTACACATAGGCACACAAATCACCCCCCAGTCACCCCCAGATCACCCCCCAGGTCACCCCAAAGCCCCCAATCACAGTGTCACTGATTGCAGTGATCATTTATTTTACTGATCACTGCATTTAGTGTCATCTGTGATTGTAAAAAGTTGCAAGGCAGTTAGGATTAGGCCCCTTTAGGTCCAGGGTAGCCCCCTAACCCCCCCTAATAAAGGTTTAACCCCTTGATCACCCCCCAGGTAACCCTTTCACCCCCTAACTTCAGCGTCACTAAGCGATTGTTTTTCCGATCGCTGTATTCGTGTCGCTGGTGTTTTAGATAGGCAGTTATTTTTTTTTTAGGTTCGCCGCAGGTTTTTATTGGTGTCAGGTACCCCCATATTTAACCTAATAAAGGTTTTAACCCCCTGATTGCCCCTAGTTAACCCTTTCACCAGTGATCACCATATAAAGGTTACGGGTGACGCTGGTTGGTTAGTTGGCTTTTTATAGCATCAGGGCACCCGCCGTATATAACCCAATAAAGGTTTAACCCCCCTGATCGCCCGGCGGGTGAGATCAATTAGGTTTTAGCGCCAGAGAGGGTCTGCGTCGCCCCAGGCAGTGTTAGGTTAGTGCCAGTAACGCTAACACCCACGCGCAAAGCATACACCCCCCTTAGTGGTATAGTATCTGATCAGATCTATACTAGCATCCCCAGCGGTTTAGGGTTCCCAAAAACGCAGTGTTAGCGGGATCAGCCCAGATACCTGCTAGTACCTGCGTTTAGCCCCTCCGCCCAGCCCAGCCCAGCCCACCCAAGTGCAGTATCGATCGATCACTGTCACTTACCAAACACAACACACATAACTGCAGCGTTCGCAGAGACAGGCCTGATCCCTGCGATCGCTAACAGTTTTTTTGTAGCGTTTGATATATTTGCTGACGACAGTCAGGTGCTTTTTTTCCTGTGAATCTTACTAGTGTACCCCTAAATTTAGAGCCCAAAATGGCAAGTCGAAGGTACACTAGTAAAGAGGCCTACGAGATTCTGAGCATGACAGATAGTGAAGAGGAGGTCACGTATCTGTCAGATTCAGGCTCAGAATATCTTCCCGTAGAAGACAGTGACGTCAGCGGCCCCACGTCAGATAGCTCTGACGACGAAGTTGAGGTCCCTGCTAAGGTCAGGCGTACCCGATCCCGATCTTCTGAGGTTGTTGAGGAGCAAGAACCGCAGGTCTCTCGTATCATGGAGCAGAGTAGTACTAGCGCCGCTATTCCTTCTGGTGAACTGGCAAGCACCAGCGGCCTAGTACAGCCTGGACGTACATCCAGCACTGCAGTAACACTTGGTGACGTGGCGAGTCCCATAAGTGCAGTTCAAGCTGGCGAGGTGGCAAGCACAAGTAGTGTCCCGCTGCCACCAAGAAGACAAAGGCAGGCCCGTCGTGCCCATACTGCCCTTCCTGCAGAATTCGCCTATCCTGATTGGGTCCCCACCACTTCTGCAGAACCCGTACTTCCCCCATTCACTGCCCAACCCGGTATTCAGGTGGAAACAGCTGATTTTATGCCAATCGATTTTTATTCGCTGTTTTTCACGGAAGATCTCTATAGATCTATTGTGGACCAGAGTAATTTATATGCTGGTCAATTTATCGCCGCTAACCCCCAGTTGCCTAAAATTGCCAGAAATTGGAAACCAATTACGGTTTCCGAATTTAAGACCTTTCTGGGCCTTTCCCTCAACATGGGCACACATAAATTTCCGTCATTGCGTGCTTATTGGTCCACGCACCCAATTGACCACATGCCCGTGTTCTCTGCCTCCATGTCCAGGGCACGATACGAGCAGATTTTGCGGTTCATGCACTTCAACGACAATGAACTTTGTCGTCCACGTGGGGACCCTGAATACGACCGGCTCTCTAAAATTCGGCCCCTCATAAACCACTTCAACGAACGTTTTGCAGCCTTGTTTACTCCCGATCAAGTTGTCTGCGTTGATGAGTCCCTGATTAAATTTTCTGGCCGCTTGTCTTTCAAGCAGTACCTTCCCAGCAAGCGTGCCAGATACGGGGTCAAGCTCTACAAGTTCTGTGACAGGGCAACAGGCTATGTAGTGAACTTTACGGTTTATGAGGGAAAAGATAGTCAGATTGAGTCGGTCAACTGCCCGGATTACATAGGGAGCGCTGGCAAGATAGTGTGGAACTTGGTGTCACCCTTATTCGGAAAGGGGTACCACTTGTATGTGGACAATTATTACACGAGCGTGCCACTGTTTAGTCACTTGTTTGATCATAAGATTGGAGCATGTGGCACCGTGCGACCTAATCGCCGGGGCTTTCCCCAGCGGCTTGTAGATGCCCGTCTTAGGCTGGGGGAGAGAGCCTGCTTGAAGTGTAATAACTTGCTCGCTATGAAGTGGAGGGACAATAAGAATGTTTTCCTTCTTACCTCCCTTCATGCAGACACGACAGTCCAAATTCCTACGGCGACTGGTGTTGTGGAGAAACCCCTCTGTGTCCACGAATATAACCAAAATATGGGAGGGGTGGACCTCAACGACCAGTTGATGGCGCCGTATCTAATTGACCGTAAGGCGAGACGCTGGTACAAAAAAGTGTCTCTATCATTATTCCAATTGGCTTTGCTGAACGCTCATGTGCTATACAGAGCTTCAGGCGGGACGTTATCTCTTCTAAAATTCCAGAATGAGATAGTCACAGAACTCCTGTATCCAGGCGGTTCTGCACCTCACCATCCCCAACCAAATGCAGTAAGCCGGCTGCATGAGAGGCATTATTCGTATGTCCTCCCGAGTACCCCTACCCAAAGCCACCCCCAAAAAAGATGTCGTGTCTGTAGCAAGCGCGGATTTAGGCGTGACACCCGTAGTTTTTGTCCACGCTGTCCTGACAAGCCTGGTCTTTGCCAAGGTGAATGTTTTGAACGCTACCACTCAAAAGTGAAGTTTTAGCGTAGGGTACAGCATTTCACAGACTAGGACACACTTACACAGGGTCTCCCAAGATGCCATTACATTTTGAGAAACCCGAACCATTACAGTTGTAAAGTTACAAAAAAAAGTGTAAAAAAGAAAAAAAAAACGTAAAAAACAAAACACAAAAAAAATATAAAATAAAAAAAACAAAAATAGTTGTTGTTTTATTGTTCTCTCTCTCTCTCTATTTTCTCTCTATTGTTCTGCTCTTTTTTACTGTATTCTATTCTGCAATGTTTTATCATGCTTGCTTTTCAGGTATGTAATTTTTTGTTTTCAGGTGCGCCATTCAACTGCAGCGCGGAATTATTTATCTTGACAGCAACAGCGTTTGCTCCCACGATACATAAAGCCGTGACTCCAGTGCTGTAGGAGGTGATTTCACCACCACAGTTAAAAAAAAGAGCATATATGCCGAAGCATGGGGGCAGCAGGGGCGGAGGAGCGATTTTGCTCCTAATGCCGCGTACATACGGTCGAAATTCCGACCGTGTGTACGCGGCATAACTTTTTTGCGGGAGGATGCCCCCATGCTTCGGCATATATATATTTTAGGCACAGGTTGCGTTAAAACATTTTTTTATTTTTTACTAGGTTTTGTTTTGGTATTTGCTTTGCAGGTATGGCATGGTAAGGTTTTACTGTTGTACTGTAATGTTACTTTGTTTTAATGTTAACCACCATTTGCTTAGCAGGTACGCCATTCAGTTGCAGCGCGGATCTATTTATCTTGACAGCAACAGCGTTTGCTCCCACGATACATAAAGCCGTGACTCCAACGCTGTAGGAGGTGATTTCACCACCACAGTTAAAAAAAAGAGCATATATGCCGAAGCATGGGGGCAGCAGGGGCGGAGGAGCGATTTTGCTCCTAATGCCGCGTACATACGGTCGAAATTCCGACCGTGTGTACGCGGCATAACTTTTTTGCGGGAGGATGCCCCCATGCTTCGGCATATATATATTTTAGGCACAGGTTGCGTTAAAACATTTTTTTATTTTTTACTAGGTTTTGTTTTGGTATTTGCTTTGCAGGTATGGCATGGTAAGGTCTTACTGTTGTACTGTAATGTTACTTTGTTTTAATGTTAACCACCATTTGCTTAGCAGGTACGCCATTCAGTTGCAGCACGGATCTATTTATCTTGACAGCAACAGCGTTTGCTCCCACGATACATAAAGCCGTGACTCCAACGCTGTAGGAGGTGATTTCACCACCACAGTTAAAAAAAAGAGCATATATGCCGAAGCATGGGGGCAGCAGGGGCGGAGGAGCGATTTTGCTCCTAATGCCGCGTATATACGGTCGAAATTCCAACGGAGGCTTATCCGTGGAAAAGTCCGACCGTGTGTACGTGGCATAACCTTTTATGCCGCGTACATACGGTCGAAATTCCGACGAAGGCTTGACCGTGTGTACGCGGCATAACTTTTTTGCGGGAGGATGCCCCCATGCTTCGGCATATATGCCCATCATTAGAAGTGGGTGGATGAAGGGAGGTATTCTAATGGTGGGCATACCCACCAATCAATCTCTTTTTTTCGTTCAGCCAATAGGCTGTATGAAAAAAAAGATTACAATACATGTCCAACAAGGACCAGCAACGTACTGGTATGTTGCTGGACTTTGAATGTTTATACCAGAATGATGCCTGCGGGTTTAGGTATCATCTTGGTATCATTCTTTTCAGCCAGCAGCCGGCTTTCATGTAAAAGCAATTCTAGCAGATAATTAGCCTCTAGACTGCTTTTACAAGCAGTGGGAGGGAATGTCCCCCCCCCCCGGATATAAAAAGCGCCATTGGGAAATTGGGAAAGCATTTTATCACACCGATCTTGGTGTGGTCAGATGCTTTGAGGGCAGAGGAAAGATCTAGGGTCTAACCCCCCAATTTTTTTCAAAAAAAGAGTACCTGTCACTACCTATTGCTATCATAGGGGATATTTACATTCCCTGAGATAACGATAAAAATGGTAAAAAAATAAAATATGGAAGGCACAGTTTAAAAATAAAATAAAAAAGCCAAATAAATAATAAAAAAAAAAAAAAAAAAGCAACGCTGTCCCCCCCTGCTATTGCGCAAAGGCGAACGCAAGCGTCGGTCTAGCGTCATATGTAAACAGCAATTGCATCATGCATGTGAGGTATCACCGCGAAGGTCAGATCGAGGGCAGTCATTTTAGCAGTAGACCTCCTCTGTAAATCTAACGTGGTAACCTGTAAAGGCTTTTAAATGCTTTTAAAAATGAATGTAGTTTTGTCGCCGCTGCGCGTTTGTGCGCAATTTTAAAGCATGTCGTGTTTGGTATCCATGTACTCGGCCTATGATCATCTTTTTTATTTCATCAAACATTTGGGCAATATAGTGTTTTTTAGTGCATTAAAAATAAAAAAAGTGTGTTTTTCCCCCAAAAAATGCGTTTGAAAAATCGCTGCGCAAATACTGTGTGGAAAAAAAAATGCAACACCCACTATTTTAATCTGTAGGGCCTTTGCTTTAAAAAAATATATAATGTTTGGGGGTTCAACATAATTTTCTTGCAAAAAAAAATTTTCTTTCATGTAAACAAAAAGTGTCAGAAAGGGCTTTGTCTTCAAGTGGTTAGAAGAGTGGATGATGTGTGACATAAGCTTCCTAATGTTGTGCATAAAATGCCAGGACAGTTCAAAACCCCCCCAAATGACCCCATTTTGTAAAGTAGACACCTCAAGCTATTTGCTGAGAGGCATGTTGAGCCCATTGAATATTTTTTTTTTTTGTCCCAAGTGATTGAATAATGACCAAAAAAAAAAAAAAAAAAAATGTACAAAAAGTTGTCACTAAATTATATATTGCTCAAACATGCCATGGGCATATGTGGAATTACACCCCAAAATACATTCTGTTGCTTCTCCTGAGTACGGGGATACCACATGTGTGGGACTTTTTGGGAGCCTAGTCGCGTACGGGACCCCAAAAACCAAGCACCGCCTTCAGGATTTCTATGGGTGTAAATTTTTGATTTCACTCCTCACTGCCTATCACAGTTTCGGAGGCCATGGAATGCCCAGATGGCACAAAACCCCCCCAAATGACCCCATTTTGGAAAGTAGACACCCCAAGCTATTTGCTGAGAGGTATGTTGAGTATTTTGCAGATCTCGCTTTTTGTCACAAAGTTTTGAAAATGTAAAAAAAGAAAAAAAAAAGAAAAAAAAATGTCTTTCTTAATTTTCAAAAACAAATGAGAGCTGTAAAATACTCACCATGCCTCTCAGCAAATAGCTTGGGGTGTCTACTTTCCAAAATGGGGTCATTTGTGGGGGTTTTGGGCTATTTTGACATTTTATGGCCTTCAAAACTGTGATAGGTAGTGAGGAGTGAAATCAAAAATTTATGCCCTTAGAAACCTTGAAGGCGGTGCTTGGTTTTTGGGGTCCCGTACGCGGCTAGGCTCCCAAAAAGTCCCACACATGTGGTATCCCCGTACTCAGGAGAAGCAGCAGAATGTATTTTGGGGTGTAATTTCACATATAACCATGGCATGTGTGAGCAATATATCATTTAGTGACAACTTTTTGTACATTTTTTTTTTTTCTTTTTGTCATTATTCAATCATTTGGGACAAAAAAAAAATATTCAATGGGCTCAACATGCCTCTCAGCAAATAGCTTGGGGTGTCTACTTTCCAAAATGGGGTCATTTGGGGGGGTTTTGTGCCATCTTGGCATTTTATGGCCTTCAAAACTGTGATAGGTAGTGAGGAGCGAAATCAAAAATTTATGCCCTTAGAAACCTTGAAGGCGGTGCTTGGTTTTTGGGGTCCCGTACGCGGCTAGGCTCCCAAAAAGTCCCACACATGTGGTATCCCCGTACTCAGGAGAAGCAGCAGAATGTATTTTGGGGTGTAATTTCACATATGCCCATGGCATGTGTGAGCAATATATCATTTAGTGACAACTTTGTGCAAAAAAAAACAGTTTGTCATATTCCCGCAACCTGTGGCAAAATATAAAATATTCCATGGACTCAACATGCCTCTCAGCAAATAGCTTGGGGTGTCTACTTTCCAAAATGGGGTAATTTGGGGGGGTTTTGTGCTATTTTGGCATTTTATGGCCTTCAAAACTGTGATAGGTAGTGAGGAGTGAAATCAAAAATTTACGCCCTTAGAAATCCTGAAGGCGGTGCTTGGTTTTTGGGGCCCTGTACGCGGCTAGGCTCCCAAAAAGTCCCACACATGTGGTATCCCCGTACTCAGGAAAAGCAGCAGAATGTATTTTGGGGTGCAATTCCACATATAACCATGGCATGTGTGAGCAATATATCATTTAGTGACAACTTTTTGTACATTTTTTTTTTTTCTTTTTGTCATTATTCAATCATTTGGGACAAAAAAAAAAAATATTCAATGGGGTCAACATGCCTCTCAGCAAATAGCTTGGGGTGTCTACTTTCCAAAATGGGGTCATTTGGGGGGGTTTTGTGCCATCTTGGCATTTTATGGCCTTCAAAACTGTGATAGGTAGTGAGGAGTGAAATCAAAAATTTATGCCCTTAGAAACCTTGAAGGCGGTGATTGGTTTTTGGGGTCCCGTACGCGGCTAGGCTCCCAAAAAGTCCCACACATGTGGTATCCCCGTACTCAGGAGAAGCAGCAGAATGTATTTTGGGGTGTAATTTCACATATGCCCATAGCATGTGTGAGCAATATATCATTTAGTGACAACTTTGTGCAAAAAAAAAAAAGTTTGTCATATTCCCGCAACTTGTGGCAAAATATAAAATATTCCATGGACTGAACATGCCTCTCAGTAAATAGCTTGGGGTGTCTACTTTCCAAAATGGGGTCATTTGGGGGGGTTTTGTGCTATTTTGGCATTTTATGGCCTTCGAAACTGTGATAGGTAGTGAGGAGTGAAATCAAAAATTTGCGCCCTTAGAAATCCTGAAGGCGGTGCTTGGTTTCCGGGGTCCCGTACGTGGCTAGGCTCCTAAAAAGTCCCACACATGTGGTATCCCCGTACTCAGGAGAAGCAGCAGAATGTATTTTGGGGTGCAATTCCACATATAACCATGGCATGTGTGAGCAATATATCATTTAGTGACAACTTTTTGTAATTTTTTTTTTTTATTTTTTTTTTTGTCATTATTCAATCACTTGGGACGAAAAAAATAAATATTCAATGGGCTCAACATGCCTCTCAGCAATTTCCTTGGGGTGTCTACTTTCCAAAATGGGGTCATTTGGGGGGGTTTTGTACTGCCCTACCATTTTAGCACCTCAAGAAATGAGATAGGCAGTCATAAATTTAAAGCTGTGTAAATTTCAGAAAATGTACCCTAGTTTGTAAACGCTATAACTTTTGCGCAAACCAATAAATATACGCTTATTGACATTTTTTTTACTAAAGACATGTGGCTGAATACATTTTGGCCTAAATGTATGACTAAAATTGAGTTTATTCGATTTTTCTTATAACAAAAAGTAGAAAATATCATTTTTTTTCAAAATTTTCGGTCTTTTTCTGTTTATATCGCAAAAAAATAAAAATCGCAGAGGCAATCAAATACCATTAAAAGAAAGCTCTATTTGTGGGAAGAAAAGGACGCAAATTTCATTTGGGTACAACATTGCATGTCCGCACAATTTACAGTTAAAGCAGCGCAGTGCCGAATCCCAAAAACAGGCTTGGTCCTAATGGCCCGAAATGGTCCGGGGCTTAAGTGGTTAAACGGTGCTCCGCGGCTTTCGAATTTGCCGCGAATACCGCATAATGTTCGCTATTTGGCGAACACCCGACGTTCGAGTCGAACTTACTTTTGACTTGAACATCGGGCTCATCTCTATTCACAATCAGTGAGACACTGGCTGCCAGGCTTTATTAAACACAAAACAATCCAAAGCACCTAGGGGCCAGGACCCAGACCAGAACTTACTAAGGTTCAAGAAACCAAGAAAACAGAAAGCCTATTTTCTCCTTTAGGAGACCAAAGCCTGTGTAGGTAAGAAACCTAGGTAACACAAATACTGTCTACAACCCTGACAGCCAGTCTCACACCTAATTAATTTGCGACTATTGTCACATTATTCCAATTGCCTTTTTTCAAAGTTACAAAGCTAGCCTGAAAAAATATATACATATGTGTATATATATATATATATATATATATATATATATATATATATATATATATATACACACATACAGTCAGGTCCATAAATATTGGGACATGGACACAATTCTAATATTTTTGGCTCTATACCCCACCACAATGGATTTTAAATGAAACGAACAAGATGTTTTTTAACTGCAGACTTTCAGCTTTAATTTGAGGGTATTTACATCCAAATCAGGTGAACGGTGTAGGAATTACAACAGTTTGTATCTGTGCCTCCCACTTTTTAAGGGACCAAAAGTAATGGGACAGATAACCAATCATAAATCAAACTTTCACTTTTTAATACTTGGTTGCAAATCCTTTGCATTCAATTACAGCCCAATGTCTGGAACGCATAGACATCACCAGACGCTGGGTTTCATCCCTGGTGATGCTCTGCCAGGCCTCTACTGCAACTGTCTTCAGTTTGTGCTTGTTCTTGGGGCATTTTCCCTTCAGTTTTGTCTTCAGCAAGTGAAATGCATGCTCAATCGGATTCAGGTCAGGTGATTGACTTGGCCATTGCATAACATTCCACTTCTTTCCCTTAAAAAACTCTTTGGTTGCTTTCGCAGTATGCTTCGGGTCATTGTCCATCTGCACTGTGAAGCGCCGCCCAATGAGTTCTGAAGCAGTTGGCTGAATATGAGCAGATAATATTGCCCGAAACACTTCAGAATTCATCCTGCTGCTTTTGTCAGCAGTCACATCATCAATAAATACAAGAGAACCAGTTCCATTGGCAGCCATACATGCCCACGCCATGACACTACCATCACCATGCTTCACTGATGAGGTGGTATACTTTGGATCATGAGCAGTTCCTTTCCTTCTCCATACTCTTCTCTTCCCATCACTCTGGTACAAGTTGATCTTGGTCTCATCTGTCCATAGGATGTTGTTCCAGAACTGTGAAGGCTTTTTTAGATGTTGCTTGACAAACTCTAATCTGGCCTTCCTGTTTTTGAGGCTCACCAATGGTTTACATCTTGTGGTGAACCCTCTGTGTTCACTCTGGTGAAGTCTTCTCTTGATTGTTGACTTTGACACACATACACCTACCTCCTGGAGAGTGTTCTTGATCTGGCCAACTGTTGTGAAGGGTGTTTTCTTCACCAGGGAAAAAATTCTTCGGTCATCCACCACAGTTATTTTCCATGGTCTTTCGGGTCTTTTGGTGTTGCTGAGCTCACCGGTGTGTTCTTTCTTTTTAAGGATGTTCCAAACAGTTGATTTGGCCACACCTAATGTTTTTACTATCTCTCTGATGGGTTTGTTTTGTTTTTTAAGCCTAATGATGGCTTGCTTCACTGATAGTGACAGCTCTTTGGATCTCATATTGAGAGTTGACAGCAACAGATTCCAAATGCAAATAGCACACTTGAAATTAACTCTGGACTTTTTATCTGCTCCTTGTAAATGGGATAATGAGGGAATAAACACACACCTGGCCATGGAACAGCTGAGCAGCCAATTGTCCCATTACTTTTAGTCCCTTAAAAAGTGGGAGGCACATATACAAACTGTTGTAATGCCTACACTGTTCACCTGATTTGGATGCCCTCAAATTAAAGCTCATCTTGTTAGTTTCATTTCAAATCCATTGTGGTGGTGTATAGAGACAAAAAGATTAGAATTGTGTAGATGTCCCAATATTTATGGACCTGACTGTACATACAGTTAGGTCCATATATATTTGGACACAGGCACAATTTTCATACTTTTGCCTCTGTATGCCACCAGAGTAAAATTAAAACCAAGCAATCCAAATTAATTTGAAGTGCAGACTTTCAGCTTTAATTCAAGGGGTGGAACATAAATATCAAGTACAAATTTTAGGAACTGCAACCATTTGGCTGTATCTGGGCTTATAGTATATCTCTAAACACTGCAGAATTCATCAGGCTGCTTCTGTCACATCATCAATAAACACCAATGACACAGTACCACTGGAAGCCATGTATGCTCATGCCATCACACTGCCTCCACTATGTTTTACAGATGTTGTGTGCTTTGGATCATGAGCTGTTCCAAGCCTTCTCCACACTTTTTTCTTCCCATCATTCTGGTACAGATTAATCTTAGTTTCATCTGTCCAAAGAATGCTTTTCCAGAACTGGTCCGGCTTTTTTTGATGTTTTTTGGCAAAGTCTAATCTGGCTTTTCAATTCTTCCAGCCTTATGAATGGTTTGCACCTCTGTATTTGCTCTTGTGAAGTCTTCTCCTGGAGAGTGTCCTTCACTTGTCTGGATGTTGTGAATGTGTTTTTCTTTACCATAGAGAGGATCCTGCGATCATCCACCACTGTTGTCTTCCCTGAACGTCCAGGCCCTTTTATGTTGCTGAGCTCACCGGTGCGTTCTTCTTTCCTCAGAATGTATCAAACTGTTGATTTGGTCACTCCTAATGTTGCTGCTATCTCTCTGGTGGATTTGTTTCATTTTTGAAGCCTTACAATAGCCTGTTTCATTTGCATGGACAGCTCTTTTGAATGCATGATGTAGGTTCATAGCAATAGATTTCAAATGCAAATACCACACTTAGAATCAACTCCAGACCTTTTACCTGCCTTAATTGATGAAGAAATAATGTAGGAGTAGCCCAAACTTGGCCATGAAACAGCTTTTGATTCAATTGTCCAATTACTTTTGGTCCCTTGAAAAGGGGTTGGCTATTCTTAAGAGCTGTAATGCCTAAATCCTTCTTCCGATTTGGATGTACATACCCTCAAATTAAACCTGAGAGTGTGCACTTTCAGCCCATATCCATTATATAACTATAGCTTGAATATGTTTTGGTAAATACCTGATAAAAACTAAAACTGTGCCCGTGTCCAAATATATATGGACCTAACTGTATATATAAATAGACGGTCAGAGGCATTGAGGGATCAAAAGAAGCATTTCTGCCGCAAAAAGGCTGTAACAAAAGCAATCTGATATAGAAATATTATGCATTTTACACAAAGACAAAAACACATAGTGGAATACTTTAAAGTATAACTAAAGGCAGGCATATACTGGCCATCGGGACTACCGGGAGTTTCCCGGTGGGCCGATGGCTCAGTAGGCCCGTTTCAGTGACAGCCTGTCAAAGTAATGGCTGCGTGGCTCGCGCAGCCCTTAATTTGTGCACCGCTGTACTGCCCAGGGCCGCTGAGGAGGCAGGCTGTACTGTCTGACACCGATCCTCCTGATGCAGCTGCAGGCGAGACTTACCGGCATGTGTTGCTGCCTGGTTGCCTCCTGTGGTGTAAATCCAGATGGTATAGCCTCTCCTTGTCATCTGTATATTGCAGCCGACCCCTGCATCCTATGTGTGTGCACAGTGTGGTGTCCTGATTTATCCATCTACCAGTGGTGTTTTCCTTATGTAAGCGGTTAGCCGCCGGTCTTCTTTGTCCTGTCACAGCTGTCTGTAGTCCTCTTTCAACAGTTCCTTCGGTTCATCCTTAGTGGAGACCTCCATGGATGAGCGGGACCTGGCGGCTGTTGACAGGTACTCTACATATTCAGATGCCCCTGGCATCCTCTGGTGTGTGCAGTGGTTCTCTACCTCCCTGTCCTGGAGATCGATCGAGCTATCCACCCTGGAATCCTTCTTCATCATGATTTTAACAAAGTGACTTATTACACAGTAACTTCAAAGTGACTTATTACATATGGCAATAAAATAAATATAAATATAAAATATGTACAATCCCCCAGCCGGTGTTTACTGAAGTGTTGTACCTTCAATCGGGTATAGGATGTTGCAATATTGAAAGTGGTACTACCATCTATTGCTCAGTGATAGTATAAAGTGACAGGTGCACTGGGAGTGTGGACTTGAATACAAACCCCCAGCCGGGTGTTTGCTGAGGTGTTACACCCTCGGCCGGGTGTTGGTTGAGTAAACAGTGCTTATATAAAATGCTTGATTAAGTGAATGATGCTCATAACTATATATCAGTGTACATAAACTTATTCACATAGTAAACCGCAATAAATCCAGTGATGAAAAAAATCCAGTGATGAAAAATGTTCATAAAAATTCATGAGGTACCATGAGGTTTCACCAAGTGAAAATCAAACATTAAAAATTGGTTCGAGTATGAAAAAAATCTGTGACAATGGTAAACAAAAAATAAAAAAATATAGATAAATAAAGTTAATAGGTGACTTGTGCTTTTCAAAAGTTCAGAAATTGATGAGTGAACACTTGTTATCTTTCTCTGTGCGTGATTATCCGTGCTCTTTACAAAATTGCACTCACCAGAAGCTTCTTACCCTCCAGGGGTATGACGCAGTCACAGTATGTGTGCCACTGTGTAGCAGCCTTGGAAAGGGGGATCAGCTCTGGGCGCCTATGCTCCCTTGCTGTCAGTCAGTTCATGTTCCCTATACACGTCCTGCTCCAGGTCCCTCAGGAGTTATTATTGGAGTTAGGTCATCGGGATGGTGTTTCTAGATACAGACATGCTTCTCTTCTGTGACCTGTCAGAGATTGTGTGCTGAAGGTGGGATTGTAGAACACCGGTCAGGAAGTGTATGTGTGCACATGGAGACTGAGGGACCTGGAGCAGGACGTGTATAGGGAACATGAACACAGAAATAATAAACCATGTGTTAAAACATGAAGTCCATAAATAGTCCAATATCTTGTGTGATCAGCACCTGGATACAGCACCCTTAGAGTAAAGCAGTGGACTCTGTGATATATAATAGGAACAGAGGGGCGCCAGACTGAGTGCAGTATTAATCATGATTTTAATATAAACAAGTAGTAACTCACAGTTAAAATGACCGAGGTCAGCATGTAGTGAAAATTGCCAGTCCTGGAGTCTTATGGAACGTTGTAATATAGCGTCCTATTATTCTTAGCAGCCTGGGGCAATGATGTTCTCTTGCAAGGATGCAAAAAGAGCTGAGAACCAGGAAGCAGGAAGCGGAGAGCAGCTGATCACAGCCATGACCAGTGTGAACCGCAGGATAGCAAGATGGCGCCGGGCCGGACGTGACGTCACAGGAACAGGAAGTATGAGTATTCACAATGACAAAGGGCAGTAATGCATTTCTAAAGCTACAGCTTCTTCATCAGACCGTCTATTTTAATACCATTTTAATTAATACTGCACTCAGTCTGGCGCCCCTCTGTTCCTATTTTTAACACACCTTCCTAAAGGCTGCCTGTGTGTCATGGTACTGAATGTAGTTTACCCCACCCTGTGTCATTATGCAAAGAAGGGGGTATTGTCCCCTAAATGTATATCTCTTTGTGCCTGTGTTTGAATAAACAGTCTTATATTTTTTACCACCCTACACTGATGTCTCGATAAGTGACTGGGTGGGCTAAGGGATCTTGGATGGTGCCGGTACGGGCAAGGGAAGCTTATATGGCGGACATACTCCTCTTGAGTACGGGGGTCCGTCACAGTAGCGATGTGCAGCTGGCAGGGTTGACATAAAAGTGAGCCTACTACTTTGCCCTAAGTGGACAAAGCACAAGTTTGGCCCATGGAATGTACTATACATTTTGTAAATGGTAGTACATATTTATATGCACAATACAACAACAAAACTCCATCAATTGCTCACAAAACACAGGTGGCTCATTTTTAATTAGCTTGCAACACCTTTCAAGCAAAACACATTTTGTATGAGTAAATGTGTCTCACAAGTTTACAAAGCTGTGGTCATCCAAGTTTAACAGAAGTTCCCTAACTGAGAACCTTTATGACACCAGAAGTCCTTCCCAGCATCATATTTACACTAATACTATATATGTATTGTAAAAAAAAAGCTATAATAAAATACACCAACATCCAACCCTAACATGTTTGAAAAATAAAATTATCAGTATAAAAAAAATGCAGACTTTAATTACTTGCAATAAATTGGTGTTAATGTATTCAGTCTGATAAATGCTTATTTAAGCACAGGGTTTTTCCCTAGTGTGAAAAGTAGAACACTGTATTTCATTTCCAGGAGGGAGAGAAAAAGGGAGAGAAAGTAATAGAATTATAAATAACATCAACTCATCTACCATTTCCATATGCTGGGGAAATATGTTTATAAATGCATTTTCCAGAGATGTACCGGTGAATGGAAAGGCCCAACAATTACATCCATTATACATTTCTACTTAAATGTAAACATTCAAGCAAAAACTCTGTTTGTTTCATGCAGAGCAGACATAATAAGCCAACTGAACATTGTAAATACCAAAATATAGCCAAGACTATAAAGATTGCAGGGAATTCTTCTGTTCATTCATATTGATAATGAAATCTGTACATGACAGGTGTGAATAAATAAACATTTGCTTGGAGGTAAATCCTCTCTCTTTCTCTCAGCATCTAGTGCATCAAATCATGCAAATATTTTACTGATCCTTAAATAATAGATTAAATGTAATCTATAGTGGGTGCTGCAAATGTACAAATATAAGCTCAGATAAAAAGTCTGAGGGTACTTATAACTACATTTTAGAAAATCAGATAAGCTTCACAGGAGTGGCAACAACTGTAGCCATCTCTCATATCGGGATTGTGATGGGACATCCTACTTTGACCTTCTCCCCTTACTGGCCTTGGTGTAAAAGTTCCTCTGCTTCCCTTCAGCTGTCAGTCACTAACTGTAAGTGCCGGTTCACACTGCTGCGCTGTGAATTTGTTAAGTTTTTTCAGTTCATTCTGAGGTGCGAATTTACCACGAATTTACTGTGTTTTTACCGCAATTTGAATGCAAATTTCAGGAGTGGGACATAGCTGCGATTAATGTTCTAGCCAATGGAATCATAATGTCAAAAAAAAAAAAGGTGTTAACTTCCTGGTTTTTGTGGAGAATAGTGTGGTGGAATTCGCACATATATGAACCATCAAATGCGATTCCAGGACGAATTACATTGATGTCTATGGAGACTAAATTCGCAACGCAATGCTCTAAACTCGCACACGACCCTTTTTTTCATCGCATCACATTCGGAGAGGAATCGCAACACATAGATGTGAACCACCAATATTGAAAACAATTACTTTTTTGATGACATGCGAATCTAGTTTGTGTTTAACGCATCGCATTCGGTATCAACTCGCACAAGTGTGAACCGGCACTTAAAGTGGAAGTAAACCCTCCTATCATTTTCAGGCAAGGAAGCTGCCATCTTGGCCTCTGTTTAATCTTCAACTGCCATGATGCTGCACATGTGATCAGTTATGACACCAGCCATTGGATGGTTTGACAGTTTGGTTGAGAGCACAACCAATGGGACGGTTAGCATTCCCGGCATGCCGGGAATGTAGCTGCTTTTTGAAACTGTTAAATTGATGGGTTTACTTCCGCTTTAAGGCACCTATAACGTGTGTCACTGGTCACTAAACACAAAAACAAACAGGGTGCTGGGTTCAGATTTTCTAAGAGACATTGAAATTGTCACTGGGCACACTGGCTCTGGTTTGGCAGTACTCCACAAGAAAGGGACCACCTTTAGGAAAAAGGGAAAAGACCCAGAGATGACAATCCACACACATACAATCCAATGAGAGTGTCAAACGCGCAAGAGTCCAAGGTAATTTAATGATAAAATGTATTCACAGAAAATCGATCGTTTATGCTACAAGAATCTGACATGATGGTTAATTTTTTTTTTTTTAAATGAGAGAATCAAAATAGGATTTTTGTACTCACCGTAAAATCCTTTTCTCTGTCGTCCATGGACAGACACAGCTCCTTAATTCTTGACAGTTGGTTATGTTCCGTCTATTAGGAGAGGACTAGGCAGAACATGTTAGATATTTAATACATGTTACTTTAACAGAGTTGAACAGCCCTGCCCAGGGGGCGGTCCCACTGGACATAACCCTCCAGCCTGCAGTCAGCAGCCTCAGTTTGTAAAAAGCAGTACAAACTAAAAAAGGAGGGGTGGGTGCTGTGTCCGTCCATGGACGACAGAGAAAAGGATTTTACGGTGAGAACAAAAATCCTATTTTCTCTTTTCGTCCATGGACGGACACAGCTTCTTAATTCTTGACAGTTGGGACGTCCCAAAGCAGTGTCAAAAAACGAGGGGTGGGAACAGCAATCAAAAAAACAATTTCACCCCAAACAAGCAGAGCTCCTCAACGGAGGAGTTGCAACCTCCTGCAAAACTTTGCGGCTGAAGCTAGCAGCCGAAGATGCACTCACATCAACCCTGTAAAATTTTGAAAAAGTGTGAACGGACGACCAGCCTTAAACACTTGTGAGACAGACGCTTGATGTCGGAAAGCCCAAAAGGCACCAATAGCCCTGGTCGAATGCGCCGTGACAGGAAAGGGAGGCGCCCACCCATTAAGGGCATAGGCCTAGATGACGGTCTGCCTGATCCACCGAGAAATGGTGGCCGACGAAACCGCCAGACCCTTCTGCGGACCAGACACTGACACAAACAGCGAGTCAGACCTCCAGAACGGAGCCGTAGCAGACAGATACACCCGTAAGGCACATACCAAGTCTAATGAGTGCAGCGCAACCTCTTTGGGATGCGATGGCCGAGGACACAAGAATGGAAGTACAACGTCCTCATTCAGGTGAAAGGCCGAAACTACCTTCGGAAGGAAGGAAGGCTGCGGGCGTAGCGCCGCTTTGTCCTTATGGAGGACCAAATATAGGGACTTGCAAGACAAGGCCGCTAATTCAGAAACCCTACTGACTGACCCTCCTGACCCTCCACTCCTGTTATGGCTTATAGGAAGGCAACCTTCTGAGAGAGCGTCAAAAGAGGAATTTCCCTGATGTCCTCAAATGGAGGTTTCTGAAGTACTGAGAGCACCAGATTCAAATCCCACGGAGGTAGTGGTGGTCGGACCGGAGGGGCCACGTCGAACCCCTTGCACAAAAGTGCTCACCAAAGGATGAGCCGCCAAGGGTCGCTGAAAGAAAACAGCCAAGGCTGAAATCTGCCCCTTAATGGTGCGTAAGGCAAGTTTCTGATCCACTCCACGCTGTAAAAACAGCAGGATCCTGGAAACCGAATATGCCCGTGGACGCCATTCCATCTCCTCACACATAGAGATGTAGGCTCTCCACATGCGATGGTAGATCTTCCTAGAAGAAGATTTCCGTGCTCTCAACATGGTTGAAATGACTGAATCCAACAGGCCTCGGCCCCTTAGTACCTGGCTTTCAATAGCCATGCCGTTAAAGCCAGCAACTGTAAAGCAGGATGAAGAATGGGACCTTGCGAGAGAAGGTCCTCCCGCTTTGGCAGTCACCAAGGTACATCCGCCACCAGGCGCACAAGGTCGGCGTACCAGGGACGCCTGGGTCAATGAGAATCACCAGAATCTCCTCGGACTCTACTCTGCGGAGTAGACTAGGAAGCAAGTTCAGTGGGGGAAAGGCATAAATTAGTCGATACTGACCCCACGGGACCACCAACGCGTCTGACGCGTCTGCCCAGGGATCTCTGGACCTGGCCATGAACCTTGACACCTTGCGATTGAGTCAAGAAGCCAGGAGATCCACGTCTGGCGTGCCCCATCTCCGGCAAAGGAAAAACCTCAGGATGTAATGACCATTCCCCTTGGTCTAGCCTCTGGTGACTCAGATAGACCGCCTGACAGTTTTCCACGCCCGGAATGTAAACTGCCGATAGAGCCGGCACGCTCCTTTTCAGCCACCGCAGGATGTGAGCGATCTCCGACGCTGCAACCGAGCTTCTTGTTCCTCCTTGATGGTTGACGTATGCCACTGCCGTGGCTGTCACGATCAGGCATCGGGCTTGAAGATCAATTGCAATAGCAGTGGCAGGACAGGCATACAGGCAGTCACTTCTGGCAGATGACACAGGCTCACCTGAGGTGCGGAGTCTAAGTACTAGCTGGTTTTCCCCAGAGCTCCGGATGGTGGAGATGGATTTAGCTGCAAGCCAGGTCGCCGTCCTCAAGTTTGCCCCACCAGGGTGTGAGCAAGCCGGGGTCCAATAGTGAATAACAGACAAGGATGAAACAGCAGCGTGGTCAGAAAACAAGCCAAGGGATCAATCACGAGTGGCTGCAGGTTGGGATCAAGCAGTAGAGTGGTCAAAGAACAGGCCGAGGGTCAAACACGGGTGGTTGCAGATTGGGATCAGGCAGTAGAGAAGTCCAGGAACAAGCCAAGGGTCAATCACGAGTGGTTGTAGGTACAGATGGCAGCAGGAAAGACAGCAGCAAGGCACTGGCAGGGAAGGCACAATAACCTGGTAAGGAGGAAGTGCTGAGACAAGGCTTTTATAGGAAGTTCATGGGAGGAGCAAGGCTTTCAAGGTTCAACAGTAATCAAGACTCAAGGCAGGGTTGTCCATTGGATCAGGTTTGTCCAGCAGATCAGGCAGGGAGCTGTCCAGCATCCCAGATAGCTCAGTGGGAAGAGTCAACGCCAGACACCAACGAGGTCCCAGGTTCAAGCCCAGGTCCTGACCGTGGCGCTGTCTGACTGGATCCTGACTGGACGCCCTTGTAGCCTCTGTGACCACTTGGAGAGGCACAGCCTGATCGTCCGGAGTTCCAGGATGTTGATTGGCAGTTGGGATTCGCCCTGGGACGCCTGAAACCCCCAGACTCCTCCTCCAACCAGTCAGGCTGGCGTCCATCATGATCACAGTCCAATGAAAGGTGAGGAATGACTTCCTGGACCAAAGAGCCGGGGAGCTCAGACACCAACTCAGAGAGGCCCTAACAACAAGATGACTTATCTGAATCTGACGATCCAGAGACAACAGAGATTTGTTCCATTTGGAGAGAATCTCCCTTTGCAAGACCCGAGTGTGGAATTGGGCGATCTGACGATCCAGAGACAACAGAGATTTGTTCCATTTGGAGAGAATCTCCCTTTGCAAGACCCGAGTGTGGAATTGGGCATATGGTACTGCCTCGAAAGAGGCTACCACGAGGCCCAGGACTCGCATGCAAAAACGGAGAGATGACCATTTACGGGATGTCAACAACCTCACCGCAGTCTGGAGTGTCTGCAACTTCTCCAAGGGAAGAAAGACTCTGGCCTCCGAGGAGTCCAGAATCAACCCTAGGTACTCTAGGCGCTGGGTCGGTACTAACACTGAATTTTGGAGGTTCAGTATCCAAACAAACTCCCGGAGGGTCTGACTGGCTATAGACACGTCCTCCTCTAATTCTGAGCTTGAAACAGCTCTCAGAAAAAGGTCGTCCCAGTAGCCCACGATAGCAATGCCACGCTGTCTCAGCAAAGCTAGAATCGGGGCGAGCACCTTGGGGAAAACTCTTGGTGCCGAGCTAGGCCAAAGGGAAGAGCCACAAATTGATAGTGGTCTTTGCCGATCTCAAAACGCAGGAACCACTGATGCCTGACGCAGATGGGGACATGCAAGTATGCGTCCTTGATATCCAAGGATGCCAGGAAGACCCCCGGATGGAGCGCAGCCACCACCGAACGAATCGATTCCATCCAGAATTTTTTAATCTTTATAAAGGCATTGAGGGCCTTGAGGTCCAAGATTGGACGGACTCCGTCCCTCTTTGGGAACACAAACAGATTCAAGTGGAAACCCTGAAACCTGTCCTGTGGTGGTATGGGTATGATCACCCCACACCGCAACAAGTCTCGCACTGCCCCCTAGAGGGCAGCCCGACGAGCCGGAAGGAGAGGCAGATTTGAGGGAAAAAATCTGTTTGGTGGACAAGAAAGGAACTCTATCTTATACCCCTTGGTAGCCACCCGGCAGACCCACTGGTCAGAGAGCAGGGAGGTCCATCGAGCTGAAAACCCCTCACCCTGGAGTCGGGCAGGGGCAAAACTTCATGCGGCAGCAGGCTTGTTTGCTGGCTTGTTGGGCTTGCTCACCCAGGGACGCTTCTGTCCCCCAGCTGGACCTTTTTCCGCTTGGGAGGGTCTGCCAGCAGGTCCTGACTGACGAAAATGACTGCCGAATATACCGCTTCTGTGTGGGAAAGGAGGGCCCCGGCTTACAGCGCAGCTCCTTCCCTTTAGTGGACATCCTTAATGATGTCATCCAGTGAGGCACCAAAAAGCTTCCCACCTTTGAAAAGCAAATCTGCCAGAGTGTTCTTAGAAGCTTGGTCAGCGGACCAGCATTTCAGCCAGATTAGGCGGCGCAATACCACCGCAGATGCGGAGGCCCTGGAGATCAAAGGGTACTGCATCCAGGGTTGCATTACAGACGTACATGAGTCCCTGTACCAACTGTTCGGCCAGTGACACGCATTCTGGAGGGAGCTGATGCTCCTCCACAGTCTGGTGCAATATTTTTGCCCATTCAGTGAGTGTCTGGGACACCAAGGGAGCAGCCAATATAGGCCGCAATGCTGACCCCAGCATGGTGAACTAGAGCGGCTCACCGCTTCGGACCTCCTATCAGTAGGGTCCTTAAAAGCAGGGGTCCCCTCCACCGGGATAGTGGTTACTTTATTTAACCGAGAGACCGGGGGATCAATGACCGGAGGAGAAGCCCATTTTTTTTTTTTTTAAAAGGCTCTGTTCAAATGGGTAACGGACCGCCATGCGCTGAGGGACCGCAAAGGGCCTCTGCGGCCGTTCCCATTCCTTATCTATGAAATCAACATAAGGAAAACCCTTAACAGAGCGGGTCGGTTTGTGCGACCCAAAAGGGACAGGCCCTGCTGTGGAAGTCCCAGCTGCATCTTCCAGCTTGAGAGTGTCCTTCACAGCATTGATAAGTGCACTCACAAGTGCCCTGTCTTGCGCTGACCCGGACAAGGGGTCCTCCTCACAGGGAAGGTCCTGGTCTGCCTCTTCTGACATACCAGAACAGGAGTCCTGAGCTGCAGTCAGGCCCGAGTCTGAGTCAGAACATTCCCCAGGAGATGGCAGGGGAGGGGGCGCTTAGTACCCCACTTACGCCCGCACACAGCTTCCACCCTGGCAACAAATGACTCCAGGACTGGTGACAAAGCGTCCATGGAAACCACAGGTGCAGGGGCACCGGTTGCTGCCTCTGGAATGTTTGGGGGAAAAAATGCCAGCTTCTGACTCCATATTGCCCACTGACAAGCCCTTAGGGACTTAGTCAAGATACCTGACACAAAATACAGTCCACCCTCCTTGCTGCACTGACCGAGGGGGGGATACCCAGGGGACTCACCGCCTAGCCAGAGACTGTTCAGCGCCGCTGCCCGCTCTCCATCCGCACACCGCGTGTGCCTGAGGAACTGTGTGAGGTGAATGGCGCCGTTCGCACTGTTCAGGAAGCCAGCAAGCACTAGAGGCCAGAACCCACTCCAAAATGGCCGCCGGGTGCCTCAGAGAAAGCGCGCAGACCACAAGAAAATGGCCGCTCGCAATTACAGATCTGCAACATAGCGCAGCCACGGCAAAATTGCCACCAATTGGATTTTCAATGCAATGCACAGGCCCCAGAAAAATGGCGCCAGCGCTTCAAAAAATGGCGCCCAGCAAGCGAGGTGGACGAGAAGGCCAGCAGCGGAGGCTTCCCATAAATTACTACCCCCCCACACAGAGAGCAGACCTGGACACCCCCACAGCCCCCCGCTGGGACCTAGAGCCCCCCTGAAGGTATTCCCCGGTCGCAGCGAGCCCCACAAGGGGAGGAGGAAAAAAGGGGTGACAGAGGGAGAGAGGGGAGGGCAGGAGGACCCCCTAACGACCCCCTTAGGAATGCCCAGCTGTTCCATCCCACCAAAGCAGGGGGAACTGTACTTACCCGTCCTTGCGAGAACCTGCTGGTGCGTTCCTGACAGACCTACAACCAAGCAGTACGGAGTAGCTGTCGGCCCGGTCCACTGTGACTGAGACAGCAAGCCGCCCGGTCATATGTGAACCCTGGAGCATAGATCACCGGCCACCCTTGGAGCCATGGGGTATGTCGTGGCCGACCCTGCACGTAGCTAGGGCCTGCTCACTCTCGATGGCCGGACTGGGGGACTACAAGGATCTATATTATCCTGCCTGTCATGCCCAGCCGGCAGTTGATAGAAGATTCTCAAAAAATAAAATAATAAAAAGTAAAAATTTCTTCAGGACTCTGGGCCCAAAGGGAGCCAGGTCCTTCTCCTCTAATAGGTAGAAAAAAACTAAGGGTGGAGGGTTATGTCTGGAGGGACCGCCCCCTGGGTGGGGCTGTTCAACTCTGTTAGAGTAACATGTATTAAATATCTAACATGTTCTGCCTAGTCCTCTCCTAATAGACGGAACATAACCAACTGTCAAGAATTAAGGAGCTGTGTCCGTCCATGGACAAAAAGAGAATGAGCCCAATAACATTTTGAAAGTCGAACGATCGAGCGTATCAAACAATTTTTATAAAGATTTTCTAACCATTTATGGCCACCATTACAGTTGTTGGATCATCTAGGTATACCTGCCAGGCTTATTTAAAGAAGAACTCCGGGGAAAAAAATATTTTCCCATGCAGTGGGGCTGTGCCTGCACTGCAAGCGTTAGCTACTCGTTTTGGTCTAGGGGCTGCAGGGTGCAGATATATGGGCTGTTCCTGACATTATCACACCCATAGACTGGCTCTGGACATGAGGATGGCAGGAACAGTCCACCACTGGATGTTTTCCGGAGGATTGAAGGACCGAGTAAGTACAGCTTTCCCTTACGCCCCTAAATAAAACAAGTAATTAACCCATGCAGTGCGGGCACAGCCCCACTGCAATGGGAAAAAAATTGAGTTCTTCTTTAAGGTTAGTGCAAAATGCAATGATCGTGTCTAACGTGAAATAACTCAACTCCACATTATTTTGTGTATCCTCCATTTTTTCAATGTTGGTGTGAGTATATTCCTCATTTACATTTTGGAACTTTTTCTCAATTTAAATGCTTCAGTTTCAAACAATTCAAATCGTTATTGTTCATGACATGGTTTTTCCACAGATATATACACACAAAGAAATTCAATCTGGGCTGTCTTCTAAAGAAGTTGGCGCTGCCCCATGAAACGCGTAGAAAGATTTAAGCCTTCATGAATTGAAAATCACATGTTTCAGCAATTATGGGTGATATGTTGTACATACATGTCTGATGTGGGTATATTCATAATATTATCTAAATTGAACTACAATACTGTTATCTTTTTAAACATTTTGTAATAACATTTTGTACGTTTTTAACACCTTTTTGGACCCTTCCTTAAAAATTGTACACCGCTGCATGTTTTTTTTTTTTTACCTGCAAGGCAAAGGCATAATGTGCTAGTATGCATTGCATATTAGCACATTATGTGAAACTTACCTCAAAACAAAGCCTTCCAGTGATGCGATGTCATTGCTGGAGACAGCTTCCATCTTCACCCATCTTGCTTTCGGGTTCACGGACTCTGGCTCTGTGACTGCCCTGAGCCGCGATAACGTCACTCCCGTGCTTGCACAGTCGGCCGTTTCTTCAGAGCGCATGCGCCAGTGATTTCACTGGCGGCATGTACAGTAAATATCTCCTACACGGTGCATGTTTAGGAGATATTTACACTACCTAAGGGTAAGTATTATTATATGCTTACTACCTATAGGTAAAATTTAAAGATGGAAGTTTACTTCCTCTTTAAGAACCACTCACAAAAGTCCCATGGGCATATTTCCTTTTGGTTTTTCCAGTAAAAAAAAAAAGATGAGTGTACATGTACCTACAGGGATAAAACCCAGCCACATAGTTTGATCTGTAAATTAAAAGCTGAACCTTGCTCTCTCACCTTCTGGACCTTAAGATTGGCCTTCCACTATAATGGACAAACAACTGGTCTATAAAAAGGTGTGAGATGGACAGGCCGGCTCTCAGCACTGCTAGAAAGTGTCAAAATGTCCATATCAGTGTTCTTCTGTACAGTATTCAGGCTAATGGGGTGTTTGAGGAGATTTTTGAAGCGTTTGATGGCTATTGGTGTTAGTTTAGGGAACCATTGCAATGCTACCTTAATTCTAATAGGGCACTATGGGGTACTGTTTGCACACAGTCACTACACTTTGCAATAACATGCTAAATAAGCCCTAATCAGTAACATAAAAGACACAAATGTATCATTGTATGTGTGTTCATCTAATCCAAACCACAAAATGAAAATAAATAATAAAGTAATGTATTTTCCAGTGTTGTGATGGTATGATCTAAGGAAACACATTAATCCTAATCCATACACCCAAAGATGAATATATTAACTGTTCCACCTGCTTTAATAATCTCATCATTTCAAGGGCACTACACAAATCCAAGATAGTCACTGTCCTACTGTTATGTCAATGCAAATATCCATATACAAGTGATCATCTAAAATACTGACAAATCCATGCATAAAAATGCAAGAACTCAAGCAGAATGAAACACACAACCCTGCAATGCAATTTATAAACAACATAACAAACCCTCCAAACATACACATTTCACAGTCCAGCCCCAACCTTGTACTAGTCACCTATCCAAGCTGTTGTAGATAGAATGGATTACTTTTCTTACAACATGGCACTATCCATAGAAAAATATGTGGTTATAAATGCTGAATGTATCCCATGTATTCAGTTTGAATGTTTATTTCTGTGTCCATAATATCAGAACATATATGTGTACAGAAATGGGGTATAAAGGTTCACATGCGCTACACCGATACGTCAAGATACGTCCGGGGATTATAAACTGCTTTTACCGTAAAAATAGTCTAAAAATAGGAGAATTACACCCAACCGTTCCCAAAACAATTCAGATTCATAGAACAATTTCCGATCACAAAGAGTGAGTCTACGTAGGCATCCACCGGGCTCATATACATAATAAACACTACAAATTCACTGTCAGGGAAAAAAAAAAAAACTATACACACATAATCCAAATCAGCCACCCCCAACCATCAGCCATCCTCCTTCCAGCCATTCATAGATTGGAGTAAGCCATGTAGGCGCAGCTGGTAAAGAACACAAATGACATAAATGACACAAATGACAATCCACACTGATGGGGTCCTATAGCAATATTAATGCAGGATTCTCCATCTAACACAGCCCAGCCTTTCCCAACAAGTGACATGAATGGAAGATGAAATAAACATCCATCCCCAAAACAGACAAAGCAACCCCCCCACCCCCACATAAATTCCAGCACAAGCAGCACCCACCCCCTCCTGGCATCTGTATGGCTGCCATGGTGGGTGATGGAGAATGGATGGGGAAAGGGATGTACAGGAGGATTACCCCAGTGCTGGCTCATAGGAAGGATCAGGGACCCGGGCTGTCATACATTGTAACCCAGGAGAGGACCAGCTGGGATTACCTTAGCAACCAGAGAATCCGCTTCTCCTCCTCCTCCTCCTCCTCAGTGGCGGCTTCCTCGGCTCTCTGTGCTCTCCCTGTCACAGGAATGTGCGGGGAGCCCGGGGCATGGTCCTCACAAGAGATGGGGTGCAGCCCAGACACCTGCTCAGTGCAAAGAGGGAGGTGGGAAGGAAGCCACAGGGTCCCCCGGAGACAGGTCCATCCCTGTGCGTGCTAAACACTGGCTGAGGATGGATGGATAGAATAAACAGGACAGGCTGCTTCCCTCCTCCTCCACCTCCTCCCTCTCCTCCTCCTCCCGCTCCGAGGATGCTGCAGTAGCCGGAGCGCTCTCTGATGGAGCTTTATGGTATGGAAGACAACATCCTCCTCATCCCTCTCCGGGGTGTGCATGTTCAGCGGGAGCGTCCGCCCGCTAGATGGCGCTGTGCGCGCTCCTCCCTATGTGTACGATGGGATCACTGGCTGGAGGTGAGGGGAGCAGGCTTGTCTATCACAGTTCATCATAGAGCCCTTCACCTCACACCTCAGCTCACACCTCCAACACACCCAGGAAACACAAACCCCAATGCGTCTAGGCCCCCATTCACACCTAGCGATTTAGAATCGCAAGCAGAATCGTCGCAGTTCTGCCCGCGATTCCAAATTGCGCTGAAATTGTGGCAAACACGTGTTTTGGTTCCATTCTTTCTTATGTTTTATTGTTTTCACACGTCAAAATCAGGCGTGACCAAATCACACGAGGCTTATCGCCCAATAACATGGATGAGCCTCTTCTGCACAAACAAATGTGAATAGGGTTATGCGCAACTCGTGGTAATATGTGTAAATTGCGCTAAAAGAAAATCGCAAGCAGAAACAGTTGCATTCACACCTGATCGAAGCAATGTTTTGCATTGCACGCATGGCTGTGGTTAGCCATTTAAAGATCGGAAGGACCCCGTTAATGACCAGGCCATTTTGTGCCATACGGCACTGCGTCGCTTTAACTGACAATTGCGCGCACGTGCGACGCTGTACCCAAACAAAATTGATGTCTTTTTTTTCCCCACAAATAGAGATTTCTTTTGGTGGTATTTAATCACCTCTGCGGTTTTTATTTTTTGAGCTATAAACAAAAAAAGAGCAACAATTTTGAAAAAAAAAGCAATATCTTTTACTTTTTGTTATAATAAATATCCCCCAAAAATATAAAAAAAATAATATCTTCCTCAGTTTAGGCCGATATGTATTCTTCTACAAATTTTTGGTAAAAAATAAATAAATAAATAAGTGTATATTGATTGGTTTGCGCAAAAGTTATAGCGTCTACAAAATAGGGAATAGATTTATATATTTTTTATTATTATTTTTTTTTTTTACTAGTAATGGCAGTGAAATGCGATTTTAAGCTGGACTGCGACATTGTGGCGGACAGATTGGACACCTAACAGAATCTTTTACACTTTTTTGGGAACCAGTGATATTATTACAGTATCAGTACTAAAAATATGCACTGCTATTGTACTAATGACACTGGCAAGGAATGGGTTAACATCCGGGGCAATCAAGGGGTTAAATGTGTTCCCTGCAGGGGTTTTCTAACTGTATGGGGGACTGCGTCACTGGGGAAACACACAGACCTGTCTTCCTGCTTAGCAGAAAGACGGGATCTGTGTGATCTCCCCTGTCAGAACGGAGATTTGCCTTATTTACACAGGCAGATCCCCGTTCTGTCACTGCAGGGAACGATTGCGGGTGGCCGGCGGACATCGAGTCCACCCCACCCGCTGATTGGCACCCCCGCTGGCCAGTGGATGCACGCGCGTGCCTCCGGCGGCACGCACGCGCCCACAAAAAAGAGTTCCCGAGCCGACAGCAATGACGGCGATTCACGGGAAGGAGCTCACCTGCCGCAGTATAATGACGGCGGCTGGTCGGCAAGTGGTTAAAGGGGCTGTAAAGACTCATGGTTTTTCACCTTAATGCATTCTATGTGTTTGGGGTGCCATTCAAAAATAACGGCACCGCGCATTTTTCACACGCTTCCAGAAAAGTGGGCTGAAATGAGCATTTTTGCCCAGGTTGCCATGTTTCTCAGGTGTGAATGCAGCCTTACATTGTCCCTGATCGGGTGTCTGTAGCCTGAAGCTCCAGAAGGTACCTGACCTACCTTTGGGCCATGTTCACACATACTTCAGCCACCTCTGTTTTACTGCACTTGAAGAAGGCTTACCTGTAGCTACCCCGGATATCTCCTAAACCTGCACCCGAGGGGCTAAAAGGGAGCTGAAGTTGAGACAAAAATGCAATAATGTATACACCAAAGCTATCTGCCAGCCAAGCCATCTAACTTTTTTTTGTCTCAAATTTTTTATTAGGATTTCATGTTATACACGAAGTACAAGCTTACATCTATATTTCATAAATACAACTTTTTAACCACTTAAGCCCCGGACCATTATGCAGCTTAAGGACCAGAGGTGATTTTACAATTTGGCACTGCGCTGTTTAACTGGAAATTGTGCGGACATGCAATGTTGTACCCAAACGAAATTTGCGTCCTTTTCTTTCCACAAATAGAGATTTATTTTAATGGTATTTGATTGCCTCTGCGATTTTTTTTTTTTTTGCGATATAAACGGAAAAAGACCGAAAAGTTTGAAAAAAAATGATATTTTCTACTTTTTGTTATAAGAAAAATCGAATAAACTCAATTTTAGTCATACATTTAGGCCAAAATGTATTCAGCCACATGTCTTTAGAAAAAAAAAAGGCAATAAACGTATATTTATTGGTTTGCGCAAAAGTGTTACAGCGTCTTCAAACTAGGGTACATTTTCTGGAATTTACACAGCTTTTAATTTATGATTGCCTATCTCATTTCTTGAGGTGCTAAAATGGCAGGGCAGTACAAAACCCCCCCAAATGACCCCATTTTGGAAAGTAGACACCCCAAGGAAATTGCTGAGAGGCATGTTGAGCCCATTGAATATTTTTTTTTTGTCCCAAGTGATTGAATAATGACAAAAAAAAAAAAAAAATTACAAAAAGTTGTCACTTTGCTCACACATGCCATGGTTATATGTGGAATTGCACCCCAAAATACATTTTGCTGCTTCTCCTGAGTACAGGGATACCACATGTGTGGGACTTTTTAGGAGCCTAGCTGTGTACGGGACCCCGAAAACCAAGCACCGCCTTCAGGATTTCTAAGGGCGCAAATGTTTGATTTCACTCCTCACTACCTATCACAGTTTCGAGGGCCATGAAATGCCAAAATAGCACAACCCCCCCCCCCCCCAAATGACCCCATTTTGGAAAGCAAAGGCCCTACAGATTAAAATGGTGGGTGTTGCATTCTTTTTTTCCACACAGTATTTGCGCAGCGATTTTTCAAACGCATTTTTTGGGGAAAAAATACACTTTTTTTTATTTTAATGCACTAAAACACACTATATTGCCCAAATGTTTGATGAAATAAAAAATATGATCTTAGGCCGAGTACATGGATACCAAACACGCATACTTTAAAATTTCGCACAAACGCGCAGTGGCGACAAATTACATACATTTTTAAAGGTTACCGCATTAGATTTACAGAGGAGGTCTACTGCTAAAATGACTGCCCTCGATCTGACCTTCGCGGTGATACCTCTAATGCATGATGCAATTGCTGTTAACATATGACGTCAGACCGACGCTTGCGTTCACCTTTGCGCAAGAGCAGGGCGGGACAGGGGTGCCTATTTTTTTTTTTTAATAATTAATTTTGCTTTTTTATTTTATTTTTAAACTGTTCCTTCCATATTTTTTTTTTAATCATTTTTATTGTTATCTCAGGGAATGTAAATATCCCCTATGATAGCAATAGGTAGTGACAGGTACTCTTTTTTTGAAAAAACTGGGGTTTATTAGACCCTAGATCTTTCCCCTGCCCTCAAATCATCTGACCACACCAAGATTGGTGTGATAAAATGCTTTCCCAATTTCCCAATGGCGCTTTTTATATCCGGGGGGGGACATTCCCTCCCACTGCTTGTAAAAGCAGTCCAGAGGCTAATTAGCCGCTAGGATTGCTTTTACAGGAAAGCCGGCCACTGGCTGAAAAGAATGATACCAAGATGATACCTAAACCCGCAGGCATCATTCTGGTATAACCATTCAAAGTCCAGCAACATACCAGTACGTTGCTGGTCCTTGTTGGACATGTATTGTAATCTTTTTTTTCATGCAGCCTGTTGGCTGAACGAAAAAAAAGAGATTTATTGGTGGGTATGCCCACCATGAGAATACCTCCCTTCATTCACCCACTTCTAATGATGGGCATACATGCACCATTTATATATGCCGAAGCATGGGGGCATTCTCCCGAAAAAAGTTATGCCGCGTACACACGGTCAGACTTTTCCACGGGCAAGCCTCCGTCGGAATTTTAACTGTATGTACGCGGCATTAGGAGCAAAATCGCTCCTCCGCCCCTGCTGCCCCCATGCTTTGGCATATATGCTCTTTTTTTTAACTGTGGTGGTGAAATCACCTCCTACAGCACTGGAGTCACAGGGATCAGGCCTGTCTCTCCGAACGCTGCAGTTATGTGTGTTGTGTTTTGTAAGTGACAGTGATCGATCGATACTGCACTTGGGTGGCCTGGGCTGGACGGAGGGGCAAAACGCAGGTGCTAGCAGGTATCTGGGCTGATCCCGCTAACACTGCGTTTTTGGGAACCCTAAACTGCTGGGGACGCTAGTATAGATCTGATCAGATCCACTATACCACTAAGGGATGTGTATGCTTCACGCGTGGGTGTTAGCGCTACTGGCACTAACCTGACGCTGTCTGGGGCGACGCAGACCCTCTCTGATGCTAAATCCTAATTGATATCACCCGCCGGGCGATCAGGGGGTTAAACCTTTATTGGGTTATATACGGCGGGTGCCCTGACACTATAAAAAGCAAACTAACTAACCAGTGTCACCCATAACATTTATACAGTGATCACTGGTGAAAGGGTTAACTAGGGGCAATCAGGGGGTTAAAACCTTTATTAGGTAATATATGGGGGTACCTGACGCTATATAAAAACCTGACAGGGAACCTAAATAACAAAATAACTAACTGGCTAACCAGTTTCACCAGTGACACTTATACGGTGATCACTGGTGAAAGGGTTAACTCTAGGGGGCAATCGGGGGGTTAAAACCTTTATTAGGTAATATATGGGGGTACCTGACGCTATAAAAACCTGGCGGCGAACCTAAAAAAATAACTGACTACCTAGCGGCACCAGCATAACTAATACAGCGATCATAAAAACGATCGCTTAGTGACACTGGCAAAAGGGGGTGAAAGGGTTACCTGGGGGGCGATCAAGGGGTTAAACCTTTATTAGGTAATATATGGGGGTACCTGACGCTATAAAAACCTGGCGGCGAACCTAAAAAAATAACTGACCATCTAGCGGCACCAGCATAACGAATACAGCGATCAGAAAAACGATCGCTTAGTGACACTGGCAAAAGGGGGTGAAAGGGTTACCTGGGGGGCGATCAAGGGGTTAAACCTTTATTAGGTAATATATGAGGGTACCTGACGCTATAAAAACCTGGCGGCGAACCTAAAAAAATAACTGACTACCTAGCGGCACCAGCATAACTAATACAGCGATCAGAAAACGATTGCTTAGTGACACTGGCAAAAGGGGGTGAAAGGGTTACCTGGGGGGCGATCAAGGGGTTAAACCTTTATATGGGGGGGTTAGGAGGCTACCCTGGACCTAAAGGGACCTAACACTAACTGCCCTGACACTTTTACAGTTACAAATGTCACTGTTTGCAGTGATCAGTAAATAAATGATCACTGCAATCGGTGACACTGTGACTGGGGGCTGGGGGGTGATCTGGGGGTGACTGGGGGGGCGATCGTGTGCCTATGTGTCCTGGTGTCAGTGTACTGTTTGTGCACTTACTTGATGTCTTCTCTCCACAGCGCTCCGGAACGAACTGAGCGCTGCAGGAGAGATGACATCACTTCCTCTGCCTGTGTTTACATTACACAGGCAGAGGAAGCATTTGATTCGCCGGGAGCGATCGCGAGGGGGTGGCCAGAAACCAATGGCCGCCCCCTCATCACGGATCGCTCCCGGAGCGATACCGACCGCTCACTGTACCGGAGGGGGGTCCGATCGGACCCCCCACCCATACGAAGGCAGGCACGTACAGGTACGTGATTGTGCCTGTCCGTGCCATTTTGCCGACGTATATATACAGTGAGCGGTCGTTAAGTGGTTAAAGTGTGTATGTAGTAAATATGTCAGTTATAATAGGAATCATATTATAATAGGACTCAGCATTGTTTTAGGTTGAGATTACATGAGCTTTGGATGCTGAGGATCAGTATGGTTGGTGATCTGCAGGATCAGTTCGATGCGGCATCTGTCCCCCGGCGCCTCTAACACTGAGAACCAAGTGATCGAACACTACCGATCGCTCAGTTCTCACAGCTTCATGAGCAGAGAGCTGCAGACTGTCAGTCAGTGACTCACTGCTCTGCCCCCCCCATGCACTCACTGGAGCGCTGGGCTGGGGAGGGGCGGGAGTGGCCTGCTCAGGCTCTCCGTGGCTCGCTGAGAGCCTGAGCCGGGTGTCGGTCTATCGATCTAGCTTCTGCACCCCTGTGACTTCAGCCCGCTCTCTGCTGTAAACGGTTCACAGAACAAACTGCACTCCTGTGATCCATAGGAGAAGCACAGCCAAACAAGCTTTGGCTGTACTTCTCCTTTATTCCCTCATTCCCACCGCCGCGACTTGTCATGCAACAAAGTCACATGACAAGTTGCACCCCATTAGCGGCAATGGAGCCGTTTTAATCGGTGCGACTCAAGTCGCTCCAACTTGGAGAAAGGTTTCTGCACTACTTTGGGGCGACTTTATCACAACCTGCATTATCTTCTGTTATAGAAGTCGTATGCAAGCCGAGATGAAGTAACGCAGGAATGTCGGCTTCAAAGCCGTGCGACTTTGAAGCTGCACTGGTGTGAACTGGCACTTAAGGATAAGTTCACCTTTGGGAACATGTTATATGTTCCACCCATTTTTTGTAACATGTTCCCACTTCTTCAGCATCTCCCCAATCCGCTGCATCTAGTGACAGCAAGCAGGAGATCTTCTCCCCTTGCTCGCTGTCACTATTAAAAAAAAAACACGGCTGACCAAGGCTCTGCCCACCCAGCTGCATCATTTATTTACAGAATTCTGTGAATGGGAAACTACAAGTACCAACAACCTTTGTGGCTGTCGGCTTGTAGTGCTCAATGTACTGCTAGGGCGCTGTTGAGCACTCTAGGTAGTTAATTGTCTCTTCCTGTTATTGTGTATCTGTCTGTCTGTACAAAGTACGAGCAGACAGATACACCGACAAGTCTGCAGGAGTCCTGCATGGCTTTCCAAGCTCCTAGTAAAAAAAATATTAAATGCACATTATTACCTGAAAAAAGATGTGCATTTATAATTTTTTATAAATGTGAATTAAGGTGAATTAATTATTTAACACCTGAACGCAGTTTTGCAAAGTTGACACGTGCTAATAAAATTGTACATATTATTGCAACTTCTTAAGCCCTGTACACACGATCGGATTTCCTATGGATTCTAATCCGATGGATTTTTCCATCGGAAATCCGATGAAGCTGACTTCCATCAGTCTTGCCTACACACCATCAGTCAAAAAAACGATCGTCCCAAAGGCCGTGACGTACGATGGCACTATAAAGGGGAAGTTCAAATCCAATGGCGCCACCCTTTGGGCTGCTTTTGCTGATTTCGTGTTACCGTGTGTTAGTAAAAGTTTGGTGAGAGCCGATTCGCACTATTCAGTCTCCGTGCTTTTCAGTCCGTTACAGCATGACGAATGTGCTATCTCCATTACGAACGCTAGTTTTACCAGAACGAGCGCTCCCGTCTCATAATTCAGTCTGAGCATGTGTGGGTTTTTTATCCGATGGAGTTCCACACAGACGATCGGATTTTGCTATCGTTTTTTTTCCCATCGGAAAAATGTAAAACATGTTTTATTTTTTCACACCGATGGAAAAAAGACCGATGGGGCCCATAAACGATCGGTTCGTCCGATGAAAACAGTCCATCGGACTGTTTTCATCGGTGAAACCGATCGTGTGTACACGGCTTTAGTGTATCCAGGTCCTGGATATCTCATGATTTCTTTTTTATTACCAAAGTAAAACTGGCCCAAAATAGTAAAACCATATTTCTCGAAATGTAACTGTTTATTTCTTTCCATCATTATGATCTACCACCAAAGAACAACCTAAAACAAATTCTCCTACTTCTGACGATCACAGCGATACCCCATATGTTATTTGTTGGCTGTACCCATAGTAGGGCCCAGAAACAATAGTGTTCATTCTGTTTTTTTATTTAATCCTACCTAAAACACACTGACCCTGCCCTTTGTCCTGGATTGTGACATTTGACCCCAACCCTGGCCTAAATCAAAAACTGATCTAGCTATTTTATCTTTTTTTTTTTTTACACTTTTTTTATTGTTTACAATCTTCTCCTTTAGCAAGAAGAGAAAGAATATAGTGTATCTTATTCTCAATTCAAGAGCAGAAAGAACATGGGTGGGCTGTACAGTGAATGATCGCTGTGATAGCCAATCACAGGCTTACACAGTGATCATGTGATTGAGAGCCGGTCCTCCTATTTCCTGATCGTTATTACGAGACCTAGAGCTGTTGGTGATAACTCTCTTTGCTGGAAGTACTCTGTGTGGCATTTACTCAGTAAAAACCCAGGTACAGTAATACCTCGGATTGCAAGTAATGCGATTAACGAGCATTTCGCAATACAAACTATTACTTTTTCAAAATCCTGACTCGGTATGCGAGTGTTGTCTCGCAAAACGAGCAGGATTCAAGCCTCTGCGGTGTGTAGTACCACATTTGGTCAGAGGCGCGGGGGGCACCGGTGACACTCGGAGCTGTTCGGAGCCATTCGGATGCACTCAGAAACACTCTGAAATACTCAGAAACATTTGAAAATACTCCGTTCCCGAGTGTTTCCGAACCTCTCCGAAGATTTCTGAGTGCATCCGAGCGGTCTCCGAGTATTTCTGAGTCTCTCCGTCGCCCCCCCACCACTGGCCAAATGCGGTACTGCATACAAAAGAAGTCAATGTGGAACAAATGATCTTTGTTTCCATTGACTTCTTTGATGTGCGAGTGCTTGGGATTACAACCATTCTCCTGGAACGGATTATGCTCGTAATCCCACAAAAGAAGACCCACTTAAAGCGGAGTTCCAGACAAAAATGGAACTTCCACTTTTCGGAACCCTCCCCCCCTCTGGTGTCACATTTGGCACCTTTCAGGGGCAAGGGGGTGCAGATACCTGTATAATACAGGTATTTGCACCCACTTCCGGAAAGTGACTTCCGTGGGAGTCACGCCCCTCCCCCCCCCTGCTGTGTTCTGGGAAACACACGGCTCCCAGAACAGAGCAGGGACCAGTAGGATAGCGTAGCATGGCTCGCGCATGCGCAGTAGGTAACTGAGCAGTGAAGCCGCAACGCTTCACTTCCCGATTCCCTCACCGAGGATGACGGCGGGGGTAGCCGAGAGACGAGCGATTGCTCGCCTTCAGCTGCCGACATCGCTGGACTCCAGGACAGGTAAGTGTCCATTTTTTAAAAGTCAGCAGCTACAGTATTTGTAGCTGCTGACTTTAAAAAAAATTTTTTTCGGTGGACCTCCTCTTTAACCACTTCAATACAGGGCTTTTTGTACCTATTCAATACCGGGCCTATTTTGGCACTTCTCCTACATGTACAAATCATCATTCTTTTGCTAGAAAATTACTCAGAACCCCCAAACATTATACATGTTTTTTTAGCAGACACCCTAGGGAATAAAATGACGGTCATTGCAACATTTTTTCTTGCACAATATTTGCGCAATAATTTTTCAAACGCCTTTTTAAAAAAAAAAAAAATGGTTTCATGAATTAAAAAATAACAAAACAGTAAAGTTAGCCCAATTTTTTGGGAAAATATGAAAGATAATGTTACGCCGAGTAAATAAATACCTAACATGTCACGCTTTAAAATTGCGCACACTCATGGAATGGCGCCAAACTTCGGTACTTAAAAATCTCCATAGGCGACGCTTTAATTTTTTTTACAGGTTACCAGGTTAGAATTACAGAGGAGGTCTAGTTCTAGAATTGTTGCACGCGCTCTAACGCACGTGGCGATACCTCACATGCGTGGTTTGAACGGCGTTTACATCTGTGGGTGACTTACGTGTGCATTCGCTTCTGATCGCGAGCTACCGGGGACAGGGGCGTTTTAATTTTTTTTTTAATTTATTTATTATTTTTTTTTACTTATTTATTTATTTTTTTACAATGATTTTACTTTCTTTTTTTTTTTGATCACTTTTATTCCTATTACAAGGAATGTAAACATCCCTTGTAATAGGAATGTGTGTGACAGGTTCTCTTTAATGAGAGATGTGGGGTCAATAAGACCCCACATCTCTCCTCCAGGCTGGAAAGCATGAGATCAGTGAAAATTTTTTCACTGATTTCATACTTACAACCGCAATGGCGGCTTTGTTTACATTTGAGACCCGGGCATGACGTCATCACATCGCGCCCGGGCCTCCGACGATCATAGAGATGACTGGTGACCATCTGGTCACCAGTCATCCCTATGCTCATCACGTGACTCCACCAACGATGCCGGAAGATTCGCTCCGGGTCCCCGATCGCACAGGGGAGCCCGGAGAAGCACCGGATGGCGGCGGGAGGGGAACCGCCGCTATGATCGTTCTTATGGTGCACAGAATCGCTGGCACTTCAAAAGGATATCTGAATGATGCCTCTAGCTGCAGGCATCATTCAGATATCCCCCTACAAAGCCGAGGACGTCATATGAGGAGATCCCATCTGTGGACATCATTTGTCTATGGCTGGGTAGGGAAGTGGTTAAGGGATGCCGCATATATGTGTATGTTCATGTTAAATAACTGTACTAGAGAATAGTGATGAGCCGAACACCCCCGGGTTCGGTTCGCACCAGAACCCGCGAACGGACCGAAAGTTCGTACGAACATTAGAACCCTATTAAATACAATGGATGCGAACGTTCGAATTCTAAAGTGCTAATTATACCGACTATTATGCATGTTATTGTCCTAAAAAGGGTTTGGGAACCCGGGTTCTGCACCAGGGGACATGTATCAATGCAAAAAGAAGTTTTAAAAACGGTCGTTTTTCGGGAGCAGTCATTTTAATGATGCATAAAGTGAAAAAAAAAAGTCAAATATTCCTTTAAATATCGTACCTGGGGGGTGTCTAAAGTATGCCTGTGAAGTGCCACGTGTTTCCCGTGTTTAGAACTGTCCCTGCACAAAATGACACTTCTAAAGGAAAAAAAAGCCATTTAAAACTGCTTGCGGCTTTAATGTAATGTCTGGTCCCGGTAATATGGATGAAAATCTTTAAGAAAAATGGCATAGCTACCCCATGACCCCCCCCCCCTACCCCAGCCCATTACCAGCCCCTTTGGGTCTTGTATGGATATTAAGGGGAACCCCGCACATAAAATAAAAAAGGCCCTATATACTCTGAACAGCCGTATACAGGCGGTGCATACAAGACAGGGACTGTAGGTTTGTTCTTATGTAGAATCTGTTTGTAATTTTGAACAGGTACATTGTTTAAGTGTAGCTCCAGCCCAAAAATCTATTTTTAAACTTTTTGGAAAACATAGGTAAGGGTTATCACCCCTGTAACATTTGTTTTGCTGTCTGTGCCCCTGTTCAGAACATTTCACCTCACTTTCCGTCCCAATGACAACTGTTTTTGAAATGTGGTGTTTTTCTTGAAACAAGGATTGGTGATAAAGCATCAGTACAGAGGAGACACCTTTCTCCCATATTAATTCTTACAAGAGAGAATTTTCCTTCCAAGGGGTAGATTTCCTCTCACTTCCTGTTGTCTTCTTGCGTTTGCAAGTAGGAGTCATTTGTAAGTTGGATGTTTGAAAGTAGGGACCTGCCGTATATACTCTGCAGAAATAGGCCCCTTAGTTGTTGGTGTTGGCACAACACTGTAAGCACTCACAGTTACTCTTGGTTGGTGCTGGAACGCCCTGCTGTCAACTATTATATCAGGAATTTTAATTACATATAATTGTTGAACAGTGGTAGTAAAAATTGGGCCTTTGATGGTGGTGCTGGTGCCACAACACTGTAAGCCCTGACAGTTACTCTTGGTGGGTGCAGCAATGGGCCCTGCTGTGAATTATTAGATCAAGAATTGTAATTGCATGCCCCTGTTGAACAGGGGCTGAAAAATTGGGCCTTTCGTGGTGGTGGTGGTGGTGGTGGTGTTGCCACAACACTGTAAGCCCTCAGAGTTACTCTTGGTGGGTGCAGGAATGGGCCCTGCTGTGAATTATTAGATCAAGAATTGTAATTACATGCCCCTTTTGAACAGGGGCTGAAAAATTGGGCCTTTCGTGGTGGTGGTGGTGGTGGTGGTAGTGGCGTTGCCACAACACTGTAAGCCCTCAGAGTTACTCTTGGTGGGTGCAGCAATGGGCCCTGCTGTGAATTATTAGATCAAGAATTGTAATTACATGCCCCTGTTGAACAGGGGCTGAAAAATTGGGCCTTAGGCACTGGTGGCACAACACTACAACCCCTCACAGATACTGTACTTGGAGCACAGCAATGAGCCCTGTTGCAAAGTATTGCTTCAAAAATTGTAATTACACGCCCCTGTTAAACAGGGGCTGAAAAATTGGGCCTTAGCCACTGGTGGCGGCACCCATAAACAAAAATGATCTTCCAAGCTATCATCATCAATCGTATCATTGAGGACTCGGAGGAGGAGGATAGCCAGTCAACATAACAGCACAGGCACTCAGCATCAGCATCAGTCTTGAAGGGATGTGACATGTTAAAATCAATTAGTCTGTTATATCAGCATCAGGTGTGTGGTAGCTGGTGGTGATCCAAGACTGGTTCATCTTGATGAAAGTCAGTCGATCAACCGAGTCGGTGGACAGGCGCACCCTGTGATCCGTGACAAATCCTCCAGCAGCACTGAATGTGCGTTCCGAAAGAACGCTGGATGCAGGACAGGCCAGTAGCTCAATTGCATACTGTGCAAGCTCTGGCCAGTGATCCATCCTCAAGACCCAGTAAGCCAGAGGATTTTCGGTGGGGAAGGTGTCCAAGTCTGACCTTGCCCCTAGATATTCCTGCACCATGTTTATCAGACGCTGGCGATGGTTGCTGGAACCGATCATACTTTGGGGCTGCGGACTAAAGAATTGTCTGAACGCATTGGTCAGACGGCCACCTTCCCCACCGCTCCTTCTTTGACTGGCCGAAGCCTCAGCAACTCGTTGTCCAGGACCAGGAGTTTGTAACCTCCCAGTCTCTGGGAACGCGTTGCACAGACCTTTCTGCAAGGCCTCCCGGAGTTGTCTCATCCTCTGCTCCCTCTGCGACGGTAACATAAGGTCCGCAACCTTACCCTTGTACCGTGGATCAAGGAGAGTGGCCAGCCAGTAATGGTCCCTCTCCTTGATCCGAAGAATACGAGGATCCTTCCGCAGACTTTGCAGGATCAGGGAGGCCATGCAGCGTAGGTTTGCTGAGGCATTCGGTCCGGAGTCCTCTGGGTCACTAAGGACGACATGATCCGCAGCCACCTCCTCCCAGCCACGTACAAGTCCACTGGTTTCTTGGGACTGTAAATCATCCCTAAAAGACTGCTGCTGATGATGCTGAGTGCCAGCCTCCACCTCCATGCTGACACAATCCTCCTCCTCCTCCTCCTCCTCCTCCTCCTCCTCTTCCTGTGCGATGGGTGGGACAGAAGGAACACTGTCTGGGTAAAGGGGGCCTTGAGAGGCAAGGAAGTCCTCCTCTTCCTGCCTCTGTTCTGCCTCAAGTGCCCTGTCCATTATTCCACGCAGCGTGTGCTCCAACAGGTGGACAAGAGGTACAGTGTCACTGATGCATGCACTGTCACTGCTCACCATCCTCGTGGCCTCCTCAAATGGTGCCAGGACAGTGCATGCATCCCTGATCATGCCCCACTGGCGTGGAGAAAAAAAAACAAGCTCCCCTGACCCTGTCCTGGTGCCGTAGTCGCACAGGTACTCATTGATGGCCCTCTGCTGCGTGTGCAGCCGCTGCAGCATGGCCAACGTTGAGTTCCACCTGGTGGGCATGTCACATATAAGGCGGTTCTTGGGCAGGTTCAACTCCTTTTGCAGCTCAGCCAGGCGAGCACTGGCATTATAAGATCTGCGGAAATGCACACAGACTTTCCTGGCCTGCCTCAGGACATCCTGTAAGCCCGGGTACCTGCCCAAGAACCGCTGCACCACCAGGTTAAGGACGTGAGCCACACAGGGCACATGGGTCAGTTGTCCCTGTCGGAGGGCGGAGAGGAGGTTGGTGCCATTGTCGCAAACCACCATTCCTGGCTTAAGCTGGCGTGGCGTCAACCACCTCTCGGCCTGGCCCTGCAGAGCAGACAGGACCTCTGCCCCAGTGTGACTTCTGTCCCCCAAACACACCAGCGCAAGCACGGCATGGCATCTTTTTGCCTGCGTACTTGCGTAGCCCCTTGAACGGCTACGGAGCACCGCTGGTTCAGAGGACAAAGCACAGGAAGAGGCCATGGAGGAAGAAGAAGAGGAGGGGGTGGAGGAGAGAGGTGTGTCACAACCAGTAGTAGCATTTTGGAGGCGTGGCGGTGGAACAACCTCCAACACTACTGCACCTTGTCCTGCATCCTTCCCAGCTGCCAAAAGAGTGACCCAATGGGCCGTGAAAGAAAGGTAACGTCCCTGTCCATGCCTGCTGGACCATGAGTCAGCGGTAATATGCACCTTACCGCTGACCGCCCTGTCCAGCGAGGCCAAGACATTGCCTTCCACATGCCGGTAGAGAGCCGGAATAGCCTTCCGTGAGAAAAAGTGGCGTTTGGGAACCTGCCACTGAGGAACCGCACATTGCACAAACTCACGGAAGGGGGCCGAGTCTACCAACTGAAAAGGCAGCAGTTGAAGCGCTAGCAATTTAGCCAAGCTAGCATTCAACCGCTGGGCATGTGGATGGCTGGGAGTGAACTTCTTTCGACGGTCCAGCAGCTGGGGCAGGGAAATTTGCCTGCTAGAATCGGACGTCGGTGTACTGCTAGCAGAGTGGCCGCAAGTACTTGGCTGTGACACACCTAATTCTACACCTTCATTCCTCTCAGTGCATGTTTCAGAGAGGACTGAAGTTATAGTGGGGTTGGAGATCCCAGCTGATGCGGTGCAAGGAGAGGTCCGCTTTGTTCTTTGGTGTGGGTCTTTGAGGTAGGCTTGCCAACGAGCTGCATGGCAGGTCAACATATGTCTGGTCAGGCATGTGGTACCCAAGCGGCTGATGTTTTGGCCACGCGATATACGCTTGAGACATATGTTGCAAACAGCAGCTGTGCGATCTGATGCACTAGCCTCAAAAAAGGCCCACACCAAAGAACTTTTTGAATGACGGGCAGAGGCAGCGCCCTGCACAGGCGGAGCTCTGCGGTGTGATTCCGTCGGTGTACTGCCCTTACGCTGGCCACCAAAGGGCATCCTGCCTCATTGGAGATGTGCCTCCTCCTCATCCTCCTCCTCCTCCTCCTCTCTCCTATTAGGCACCCACGTGGAGTCAGTGACCTCATCATCCCCTCCCTCCTCATCACTGGAGCCAATCTGGCAGTATGCTGCAGCTGCTGGAACATGACTGCCAGATTGGTGTCCTTCTTGAGCATCCCCTCTGTCTGCTCTCACGCTACTGCCTTCCTATAGCTGGGTTTCATCATCAGACCCTTCGAAACGATGGGCATCCTCCTGGAGCATGTACCCAACACTGTGCTCAAACAGTTCGGGGGACTCCTCAGGAGGAGGACATGGTGGGTCTAGGGAAGGAGTGACTGATGATGAGTCTGACATTGATACCAGGGAAGAGGACGCTTTGGCAGCTGCTTTGCCAGTACCCTGAGCCTGGGTGAGAGAGGATGAGGAGGAGGAGGAGGGCTTGGTCATCCACTCTGCCAAGTCTTCGGCATGATGTGGCTCAACATGTCCAGCTGCCGAAAAGAAGGACAAGCGTGTCCCATGGCCATTTGCTGATGACAATGCACCGCGTCCACGACCAGCACTGTTGCCCCCAGACACAGAGCCTGCTTGCCCTCTTTTATTGCCTCCTGACTGTCTGCCTCTCCTTGTTTGCCTTCCAGACATTCTAATAGATGGCCTGCAGGGAGATGGGAAAAAAGCAATAAGGGCTACCTTCAGGTGTCCTTCTCTGTCCCTTTACTTAAGGATTTCTAAATATGGTTGAGGATGATTGCTTTCGCACAGAATAGCACAACGACAATTTCCCTGACTGTCCAAAAAACAAGGATTTCAAAGATGGTTGATGAGGAATGCTTTAGCACAGTATAGCACAAGGAGAATTTCCCTCACTGTCCTTCCCTGTCCCTAGAAACAAGGATTATCACAGTGAAAGAAACTGACACTCTTGCTACCTATAGTTTTCTGTCCCTAGAAAAAATGTTTTTTTAAAGATGGTTGATGATCAATGCTTTAGCACAGTATAGCACAAGGAGAATTTCCCTCACTGTCCTTCCCTGTCCCTAGAAACAAGGATTATCACAGTGAAAGAAACTGACACTCTTCCTACCTATAGTTTTCTGTCCCTAGAAAAAATGTTTTTTTAAAGATGGTTGATGATCAATGCTTTAGCACAGTATAGCACAAGGAGAATTTCCCTCACTGTCCTTCCCTGTCCCTAGAAACAAGGATTATCACAGTGAAAGAAACTGACACTCTCCCTACCTATAGTTTTCTGTCCCTAGAAAAAATGTTTTTTTAAAGATGGTTGATGATCAATGCTTTAGCACACTATAGCACAAGGAGAATTTCCCTCACTGTCCTTCCCTGTCCCTAGAAACAAGGATTATCACAGTGAAAGAAACTGACACTCTTCCTACCTATAGTTTTCTGTCCCTAGAAAAAATGTTTTTTTAAAGATGGTTGATGATCAATGCTTTAGCACAGTATAGCACAAGGAGAATTTCCCTCACTGTCCTTCCCTGTCCCTAGAAACAAGGATTATCACAGTGAAAGAAACTGACACTCTCCCTACCTATAGTTTTCTGTCCCTAGAAAAAATGTTTTTTTAAAGATGGTTGATGATCAATGCTTTAGCACAGTATAGCACAAGGAGAATTTCCCTCACTGTCCTTCCCTGTCCCTAGAAACAAGGATTAGCACAGTGAAAGAAACTGACACTCTCCCTACCTATAGTTTTCCGTCCCTAGAAAAAATGTTTTTTTAAAGATGGTTGATGATCAATGCTTTAGCACAGTATAGCACAAGGAGAATTTCCCTCACTGTCCTTCCCTGTCCCTAGAAACAAGGATTAGCACAGTGAAAGAAACTGACACTCTCCCTACCTATAGTTTTCTGTCCCTAGAAAAAATGTTTTTTTAAAGATGGTTGATGATCAATGCTTTAGCACACTATAGCACAAGGAGAATTTCCCTCACTGTCCTTCCCTGTCCCTAGAAACAAGGATTAGCACAGTGAAAGAAACTGACACTCTCCCTACCTATAGTTTTCTGTCCCTAGAAATTTTTTTTTTTTAAAGATGGTTGATGATCAATGCTTTAGCACACTATAGCACAAGGAGAATTTCCCTCACTGTCCTTCCCTGTCCCTAGAAACAAGGATTATCACAGTGAAAGAAACTGACACTCTTCCTACCTATAGTTTTCTGTCCCTAGAAAAAATGTTTTTTTAAAGATGGTTGATGATCAATGCTTTAGCACACTATAGCACAAGGAGAATTTCCCTCACTGTCCTTCCCTGTCCCTAGAAACAAGGATTAGCACAGTGAAAGAAACTGACACTCTCCCTACCTATAGTTTTCTGTCCCTAGAAAAAATGTTTTTTTAAAGATGGTTGATGATCAATGCTTTAGCACAGTATAGCACAAGGAGAATTTCCCTCACTGTCCTTCCCTGTCCCTAGAAACAAGGATTAGCACAGTGAAAGAAACTGACACTCTCCCTACCTATAGTTTTCCGTCCCTAGAAAAAATGTTTTTTTAAAGATGGTTGATGATCAATGCTTTAGCACAGTATAGCACAAGGAGAATTTCCCTCACTGTCCTTCCCTGTCCCTAGAAACAAGGATTAGCACAGTGAAAGAAACTGACACTCTCCCTACCTATAGTTTTCTGTCCCTAGAAAAAATGTTTTTTTAAAGATGGTTGATGATCAATGCTTTAGCACACTATAGCACAAGGAGAATTTCCCTCACTGTCCTTCCCTGTCCCTAGAAACAAGGATTAGCACAGTGAAAGAAACTGACACTCTCCCTACCTATAGTTTTCTGTCCCTAGAAAAATTTTTTTTTTAAAGATGGTTGATGATCAATGCTTTAGCACACTATAGCACAAGGAGAATTTCCCTCACTGTCCTTCCCTGTCCCTAGAAACAAGGATTATCACAGTGAAAGAAACTGACACTCTTCCTACCTATAGTTTTCTGTCCCTAGAAAAAATGTTTTTTTAAAGATGGTTGATGATCAATGCTTTAGCACACTATAGCACAAGGAGAATTTCCCTCACTGTCCTTCCCTGTCCCTAGAAACAAGGATTAGCACAGTGAAAGAAACTGACACTCTCCCTACCTATAGTTTTCTGTCCCTAGAAAAAATGTTTTTTTAAAGATGGTTGATGATCAATGCTTTAGCACAGTATAGCACAAGGAGAATTTCCCTCACTGTCCTTCCCTGTCCCTAGAAACAAGGATTATCACAGTGAAAGAAACTGACACTCTCCCTACCTATAGTTTTCTGTCCCTAGAAAAAATGTTTTTTTAAAGATGGTTGATGATCAATGCTTTAGCACACTATAGCACAAGGAGAATTTCCCTCACTGTCCTTCCCTGTCCTTAGAAACAAGGATTAGCACAGTGAAAGAAACTGACACTCTCCCTACCTATAGTTTTCTGTCCCTAGAAAAAATGTTTTTTTAAAGATGGTTGATGATCAATGCTTTAGCACAGTATAGCACAAGGAGAATTTCCCTCACTGTCCTTCCCTGTCCCTAGAAACAAGGATTATCACAGTGAAAGAAACTGACACTCTTCCTACCTATAGTTTTCTGTCCCTAGAAAAAATGTTTTTTTAAAGATGGTTGATGATCAATGCTTTAGCACAGTATAGCACAAGGAGAATTTCCCTCACTGTCCTTCCCTGTCCCTAGAAACAAGGATTAGCACAGTGAAAGAAACTGACACTCTCCCTACCTATAGTTTTCTGTCCCTAGAAAAAATGTTTTTTTAAAGATGGTTGATGATCAATGCTTTAGCACAGTATAGCACAAGGAGAATTTCCCTCACTGTCCTTCCCTGTCCCTAGAAACAAGGATTATCACAGTGAAAGAAACTGACACTCTCCCTACCTATAGTTTTCTGTCCCTAGAAAAAATGTTTTTTTAAAGATGGTTGATGATCAATGCTTTAGCACACTATAGCACAAGGAGAATTTCCCTCACTGTCCTTCCCTGTCCCTAGAAACAAGGATTAGCACAGTGAAAGAAACTGACACTCTCCCTACCTATAGTTTTCTGTCCCTAGAAAAAATGTTTTTTTAAAGATGGTTGATGATCAATGCTTTAGCACACTATAGCACAAGGAGAATTTCCCTCACTGTCCTTCCCTGTCCCTAGAAACAAGGATTATCACAGTGAAAGAAACTGACACTCTTCCTACCTATAGTTTTCTGTCCCTAGAAAAAATGTTTTTTTAAAGATGGTTGATGATCAATGCTTTAGCACAGTATAGCACAAGGAGAATTTCCCTCACTGTCCTTCCCTGTCCCTAGAAACAAGGATTATCACAGTGAAAGAAACTGACACTCTCCCTACCTATAGTTTTCCGTCCCTAGAAAAAATGTTTTTTTAAAGATGGTTGATGATCAATGCTTTAGCACAGTATAGCACAAGGAGAATTTCCCTCACTGTCCTTCCCTGTCCCTAGAAACAAGGATTAGCACAGTGAAAGAAACTGACACTCTCCCTACCTATAGTTTTCTGTCCCTAGAAAAAATGTTTTTTTAAAGATGGTTGATGATCAATGCTTTAGCACACTATAGCACAAGGAGAATTTCCCTCACTGTCCTTCCCTGTCCCTAGAAACAAGGATTAGCACAGTGAAAGAAACTGACACTCTCCCTACCTATAGTTTTCTGTCCCTAGAAATTTTTTTTTTTTAAAGATGGTTGATGATCAATGCTTTAGCACACTATAGCACAAGGAGAATTTCCCTCACTGTCCTTCCCTGTCCCTAGAAACAAGGATTATCACAGTGAAAGAAACTGACACTCTTCCTACCTATAGTTTTCTGTCCCTAGAAAAAATGTTTTTTTAAAGATGGTTGATGATCAATGCTTTAGCACACTATAGCACAAGGAGAATTTCCCTCACTGTCCTTCCCTGTCCCTAGAAACAAGGATTAGCACAGTGAAAGAAACTGACACTCTCCCTACCTATAGTTTTCTGTCCCTAGAAAAAATGTTTTTTTAAAGATGGTTGATGATCAATGCTTTAGCACAGTATAGCACAAGGAGAATTTCCCTCACTGTCCTTCCCTGTCCCTAGAAACAAGGATTAGCACAGTGAAAGAAACTGACACTCTCCCTACCTATAGTTTTCCGTCCCTAGAAAAAATGTTTTTTTAAAGATGGTTGATGATCAATGCTTTAGCACAGTATAGCACAAGGAGAATTTCCCTCACTGTCCTTCCCTGTCCCTAGAAACAAGGATTAGCACAGTGAAAGAAACTGACACTCTCCCTACCTATAGTTTTCTGTCCCTAGAAAAAATGTTTTTTTAAAGATGGTTGATGATCAATGCTTTAGCACACTATAGCACAAGGAGAATTTCCCTCACTGTCCTTCCCTGTCCCTAGAAACAAGGATTAGCACAGTGAAAGAAACTGACACTCTCCCTACCTATAGTTTTCTGTCCCTAGAAAAATTTTTTTTTTAAAGATGGTTGATGATCAATGCTTTAGCACACTATAGCACAAGGAGAATTTCCCTCACTGTCCTTCCCTGTCCCTAGAAACAAGGATTATCACAGTGAAAGAAACTGACACTCTTCCTACCTATAGTTTTCTGTCCCTAGAAAAAATGTTTTTTTAAAGATGGTTGATGATCAATGCTTTAGCACACTATAGCACAAGGAGAATTTCCCTCACTGTCCTTCCCTGTCCCTAGAAACAAGGATTAGCACAGTGAAAGAAACTGACACTCTCCCTACCTATAGTTTTCTGTCCCTAGAAAAAATGTTTTTTTAAAGATGGTTGATGATCAATGCTTTAGCACAGTATAGCACAAGGAGAATTTCCCTCACTGTCCTTCCCTGTCCCTAGAAACAAGGATTATCACAGTGAAAGAAACTGACACTCTCCCTACCTATAGTTTTCTGTCCCTAGAAAAAATTTTTTTTTAAAGATGGTTGATGATCAATGCTTTAGCACACTATAGCACAAGGAGAATTTCCCTCACTGTCCTTCCCTGTCCTTAGAAACAAGGATTAGCACAGTGAAAGAAACTGACACTCTCCCTACCTATAGTTTTCTGTCCCTAGAAAAAATGTTTTTTTAAAGATGGTTGATGATCAATGCTTTAGCACAGTATAGCACAAGGAGAATTTCCCTCACTGTCCTTCCCTGTCCCTAGAAACAAGGATTATCACAGTGAAAGAAACTGACACTCTTCCTACCTATAGTTTTCTGTCCCTAGAAAAAATGTTTTTTTAAAGATGGTTGATGATCAATGCTTTAGCACAGTATAGCACAAGGAGAATTTCCCTCACTGTCCTTCCCTGTCCCTAGAAACAAGGATTAGCACAGTGAAAGAAACTGACACTCTCCCTACCTATAGTTTTCTGTCCCTAGAAAAAATGTTTTTTTAAAGATGGTTGATGATCAATGCTTTAGCACAGTATAGCACAAGGAGAATTTCCCTCACTGTCCTTCCCTGTCCCTAGAAACAAGGATTATCACAGTGAAAGAAACTGACACTCTCCCTACCTATAGTTTTCTGTCCCTAGAAAAAATGTTTTTTTAAAGATGGTTGATGATCAATGCTTTAGCACACTATAGCACAAGGAGAATTTCCCTCACTGTCCTTCCCTGTCCCTAGAAACAAGGATTAGCACAGTGAAAGAAACTGACACTCTCCCTACCTATAGTTTTCTGTCCCTAGAAAAAATGTTTTTTTAAAGATGGTTGATGATCAATGCTTTAGCACACTATAGCACAAGGAGAATTTCCCTCACTGTCCTTCCCTGTCCCTAGAAACAAGGATTATCACAGTGAAAGAAACTGACACTCTTCCTACCTATAGTTTTCTGTCCCTAGAAAAAATGTTTTTTTAAAGATGGTTGATGATCAATGCTTTAGCACAGTATAGCACAAGGAGAATTTCCCTCACTGTCCTTCCCTGTCCCTAGAAACAAGGATTATCACAGTGAAAGAAACTGACACTCTCCCTACCTATAGTTTTCTGTCCCTAGAAAAAATGTTTTTTTAAAGATGGTTGATGATCAATGCTTTAGCACACTATAGCACAAGGAGAATTTCCCTCACTGTCCTTCCCTGTCCCTAGAAACAAGGATTAGCACAGTGAAAGAAACTGACACTCTCCCTACCTATAGTTTTCTGTCCCTAGAAAAAATGTTTTTTTAAAGATGGTTGATGATCAATGCTTTAGCACAGTATAGCACAAGGAGAATTTCCCTCACTGTCCTTCCCTGTCCCTAGAAACAAGGATTAGCACAGTGATAGAAACTGACACTCTCCCTACCTATAGCTTTCTGTCCCTAGAAAAAATGTTTTTTTAAAGATGGTTGATGATCAATGCTTTAGCACACTATAGCACAAGGAGAATTTCCCTCACTGTCCTTCCCTGTCCCTAGAAACAAGGATTAGCACAGTGAAAGAAACTGACACTCTCCCTACCTATAGTTTTCTGTCCCTAGAAAAAATGTTTTTTTAAAGATGGTTGATGATCAATGCTTTAGCACACTATAGCACAAGGAGAATTTCCCTCACTGTCCTTCCCTGTCCCTAGAAACAAGGATTATCACAGTGAAAGAAACTGACACTCTTCCTACCTATAGTTTTCTGTCCCTAGAAAAAATGTTTTTTTAAAGATGGTTGATGATCAATGCTTTAGCACAGTATAGCACAAGGAGAATTTCCCTTACTGTCCTTCCCTGTCCCTAGAAACAAGGATTATCACAGTGAAAGAAACTGACACTCTCCCTACCTATAGTTTTCTGTCCCTAGAAAAAATGTTTTTTTAAAGATGGTTGATGATCAATGCTTTAGCACACTATAGCACAAGGAGAATTTCCCTCACTGTCCTTCCCTGTCCCTAGAAACAAGGATTAGCACAGTGAAAGAAACTGACACTCTCCCTACCTATAGTTTTCTGTCCCTAGAAAAAATGTTTTTTTAAAGATGGTTGATGATCAATGCTTTAGCACAGTATAGCACAAGGAGAATTTCCCTCACTGTCCTTCCCTGTCCCTAGAAACAAGGATTAGCACAGTGAAAGAAACTGACACTCTCCCTACCTATAGTTTTCCGTCCCTAGAAAAAATGTTTTTTTAAAGATGGTTGATGATCAATGCTTTAGCACAGTATAGCACAAGGAGAATTTCCCTCACTGTCCTTCCCTGTCCCTAGAAACAAGGATTAGCACAGTGAAAGAAACTGACACTCTCCCTACCCATAGTTTTCTGTCCCTAGAAAAAATGTTTTTTTAAAGATGGTTGATGATCAATGCTTTAGCACACTATAGCACAAGGAGAATTTCCCTCACTGTCCTTCCCTGTCCCTAGAAACAAGGATTATCACAGTAAAACACACTGACACTCTCCCTACCTATCCTTCTCTTTCCCTAAACTAAAGGAATCCAGGTTAAGCAAGAAAAAAAAAATGTCACTGTCCCTGCCTATGCTTCTCTTTCCCTGCTCCGGAACACACTACACTAGGCCGCTGTGCTGGCGGCCTTTTATAGTGTGGGGCGTGTACTAAACACCCTCAGCAATAATTGGCCACAGGCATCCTGCCTGTGGCCAATCATTGCTCTCCTCGCTGCCGGCGCTGTGATTGGCCAAGCATGCGGGGTCACAGTGCATGCTTGGCCAATCACAGCGCCTGGATGACACTGCGATGGCGTAGTGCATTGTGGGCCGTTCGCGTCACTCGAATTAGGCGCGAACGTCCCAAATCGTTCGATCTTCGTCGAACGATCGAACAGCCGATGTTCGAGTCGAACGTATGTTCGACTCAAACACCGAGCTCATCCCTACTAGAGAAGCTTCAAAACAGTTGTGGCCAATTTACTTGAGGGATTATGTGGCACTTGACATTACCTAAAGGTCACACATCATTTCAGTAAATGCACATAGAAATCATGTCAGAGACTAATGGGAAGGCCGGCCGTAGGCTGGCTTGAGTTTGTAGGAGGAGTCGGGGGGTATTTAAACCTGCCCTCCTCCTCCCTACTCCCACGGCCGGACCTTTGCTGTTTGTTTACGCGACGATGTGTGACGTCATCTTCAAGCGCTGGCCCGATTTCGGCTCCATGAGGATGTGGGGCTCTAGGAGGATTTTGGCTCTTTGTTTCGGCCGCGGCAGGTTCGGCATGTGGGGGAAGGGGGGTGGTCGGGCTCACATGTGCAGTTCATCTCGTCACTTTCTAATTTTCAGCAGGATTGTCGTTTTCTCCATAATTATTTGATGCATGTGTCTGTCGTTTCTTTTTTCCATTTTTCAGGACTAGGGATGAGCTTCGTGTTCGAGTCGAACATACGTTCGACTCGAACATCGGCTGTTCGATCGTTCGACGAAGATCGAACGATTTGGGCCGTTCGCGCCAAATTCGAGTGACGCGAACGGCCCACAATGCACTACGCCATCGCAGTGTCATCCAGGCGCTGTGATTGGCCAAGCATGCACTGTGACCCCGCATGCTTGGCCAATCACAGCACCGGCAGCGAGGAGAGCAATGATTGGCCACAGGCAGGATGCCTGTGGCCAATTATTGCTGAGGGTGTTTAGTACACGCCCCACACTATAAAAGGCCGCCAGCACGGCGGCCTAGTGTAGTGTGTTCCGGAGCAGGGAAAGAGAAGCATAGGCAGGGACAGTGACATTTATTTTTTCTTGCTTAACCTGGATTCCTTTAGTTTAGGGAAAGAGAAGGATAGGTAGGGAGAGTGTCAGTGTGTTTTACTGTGCGAATCCTTGTTTCTAGGGACAGGGAAGGACAGTGAGGGAAATTCTCCTTGTGCTATAGTGTGCTTTAAAAAAACATTTTTTCTAGGGACAGAAAACTATAGGTAGGGAGAGTGTCAGTGTGTTTTACTGTGCGAATCCTTGTTTCTAGGGACAGGGAAGGACAGTGAGGGAAATTCTCCTTGTGCTATAGTGTGCTTTAAAAAAAAAATTTTCTAGGGACAGAAAACTATAGGTAGGGAGAGTGTCAGTGTGTTTTACTGTGCGAATCCTTGTTTCTAGGGACAGGGAAGGACAGTGAGGGAAATTCTCCTTGTGCTATAGTGTGCTTTAAAAAAACATTTTTTCTAGGGACAGAAAACTATAGGTAGGGAGAGTGTCAGTGTGTTTTACTGTGCGAATCCTTGTTTCTAGGGACAGGGAAGGACAGTGAGGGAAATTCTCCTTGTGCTATAGTGTGCTTTAAAAAAACATTTTTTCTAGGGACAGAAAACTATAGGTAGGAAGAGTGTCAGTTTCTTTCACTGTGATAATCCTTGTTTCTAGGGACAGGGAAGGAAAGTGAGGGAAATTCTCCTTGTGCTATAGTGTGCTTTAAAAAAAATTTTTTCTAGGGACAGAAAACTATAGGTAGGAAGAGTGTCAGTTTCTTTCACTGTGATAATCCTTGTTTCTAGGGACAGGGAAGGACAGTGAGGGAAATTCTCCTTGTGCTATAGTGTGCTTTAAAAAAACATTTTTTCTAGGGACAGAAAACTATAGGTAGGGAGAGTGTCAGTGTGTTTTACTGTGCGAATCCTTGTTTCTAGGGACAGGGAAGGACAGTGAGGGAAATTCTCCTTGTGCTATAGTGTGCTTTAAAAAAACATTTTTTCTAGGGACAGAAAACTATAGGTAGGAAGAGTGTCAGTTTCTTTCACTGTGATAATCCTTGTTTCTAGGGACAGGGAAGGACAGTGAGGGAAATTCTCCTTGTGCTATAGTGTGCTTTAAAAAAACATTTTTTCTAGGGACAGAAAACTATAGGTAGGAAGAGTGTCAGTTTCTTTCACTGTGATAATCCTTTTTTCTAGGGACAGGGAAGGATAGTGAGGGAAATTCTCCTTGTGCTATAGTGTGCTTTAAAAAAACATTTTTTCTAGGGACAGAAAACTATAGGTAGGAAGAGTGTCAGTTTCTTTCACTGTGATAATCCTTGTTTCTAGGGACAGGGAAGGACAGTGAGGGAAATTCTCCTTGTGCTATAGTGTGCTTTAAAAAAACATTTTTTCTAGGGACAGAAAACTATAGGTAGGGAGAGTGTCAGTGTGTTTTACTGTGCGAATCCTTGTTTCTAGGGACAGGGAAGGACAGTGAGGGAAATTCTCCTTGTGCTATAGTGTGCTTTAAAAAAACATTTTTTCTAGGGACAGAAAACTATTGGTAGTGTGAGGGGGTTAGCTCGGCAGCGGGTGTGTGTGATCCCCTGGATGGGCTCCCCACACAAAAACAGGCCCAGCAGACGGAGGTTGTGGTTTTCAAGATCAAAAAGGTGCGGTTTATTTCTCTATTTACAGTGACAAAAAACACAGCAAAGCAAAAAGAAACATAAACAAAATAAACCCTGGTCAGCTTGACCTCTGACTAAACATGCAGGTTTCCTAACTAACAACTGGGATCAGCCTGGTGCTGTCCTAGTCCCTAAGTCCCTGGTTTAGTAAATGTCCAAACAAATAGCCACACAGGCTTTGTCTCACCGCACAGGGGTTCACTCTCCCTAGACAGTCCACACAGGTCTGGTTCCAGGCATGAGCAAACACCTAATGAAGCTGGGAGTTTTTATAGAGGCCTTAAACGAGCTGACAAGCTTCAGCTGGTCTCATCAACTCCCTGCCTGCACGACGCCCAGCACTCTCCCTAGAGGTATGAATCATCCATGAGCCCACTAGCCTCAGCTGGGCTTCATCAACTCTCTCCCTAGTTGTATAAGTCGGCATAAAGCCTGAATCTGGGAGAAATATACCTACCCCCCTGGATGCAAGCAGGTGACTTTACCTTCCTGCTGTCACATACCCCCCCTCTTGTTTTAACCTTGGGGTTGGAACACCAGCAATCAGGCATTCATGTACTCGAGACAAAGCATCCACATTCCCCATTTGAACGCCAGGGCGATGCTTTACTGTGAAGTTGAATTCCTGTAGGGCCAGGAACCACCTATTTACTCTTCTATTTGTCTCCTTGTTTTGAGCCATCCACTTTAACGGAGCGTGATCCGTAACCATGTCAAAGTGCCTACCTAGCAGATAGTACCGAAGGGAATCTAGAGCCCACTTCACCGCTAAACACTCCTTTTCAACCGTGGCGTAATTTACCTCATGGGACTTCAACTTCCTGCTGAGGTAAATGACTGGGTGCTCTTCCCCGTTCCAGACCTGGGACAATACTGCTCCTAACCCCACATCTGACGCATCACTTTGTACGACAAAGTCTTTAGAGAAGTCGGGTGAGTACAACACTGGCTGGCTACATAAGGCTTGTTTCAAGAATTGGAACGCTGCCTCAGCCTCGGGGGTCCATTTAATCATGACCGACCCTTTCCCTTTCGTCAGGTTGGTTAGGGGCACAGCCTTAGAAGCAAAGTGGGGAATGAAGCGCCGATAATAACCCGCGATTCCCAGAAAGGCTCGTACCTGCTTCTTGCTGTTGGGACATGGCCAACTCTGGATGGCCTCGACTTTGTTGAGTTGGGGTTTTATTACTCCCCTGCCAATGGTGTACCCAAGATATTTGGCCTCCTCCTGCCCAATGGTACACTTCTTGGGGTTAGCCGTAAACCCCGCTTCCCGGATAGAGTCTAGGACTGCTTGCACTTTTGGCAGATGTGAGGCCCAATCTGTGCTATGGACAATTACGTCATCCAGGTAAGCCGCAGCATACTTCCGATGGGGCCTCAGTATCTGGTCCATTTTCCGCTGGAATGTGGCCGGCGCATTCTGTAACCCGAACGGCATTCTCTTATATTGGAACGCCCCGTCTGGGGTTACAAATGCGGTTTTCTCTTTGGCCGACTTGGCCAGGGGAATTTGCCAATACCCTTTTGTGAGGTCAAGAGTCGTCATGTATCGGGCTGTTCCCAGCCGGTCGATCAACTCATCTATACGTGGCATGGGGTAGGTGTCAAATTTTGTAACTTTGTTCAACTGACGAAAATCGTTACAAAATCGCCAGCTCCCATCCGGTTTAGGCACCAACACAATGGGACTAGACCAATCACTTTGGGACTCCTCTATCACCCCAAGTTCAGCATTTTCTGTACTTCCTCCCGTATTGCCTCCCATCGGGCCTCTGGGATCCGATAGGGTTTTAACTTCACCCTTTCACCGGGCGGGGTAATAATATCATGCTCTACCCCAGATGTTTGTCCCGGCAGTTCAGAGAACTCCTCCTTGTTGCGAAGCACAAACTCCTTAACCTCCTGTTGTTGGGGTTGTGACAAGGTGGCTGCTATTCCAACCTCCGGAATCACGCAACCAGTTTGAGCTGGTGACCAAGTTTCTGCGACTAGGGACTCTCTATCCCTCCAGGCTTTCAACAGATTAACGTGATAGATCTGTTCGGGCTTTCGCCTTCCTGGTTGTCTGACCTTATAATTCACTTCGCTCACTTTTTCCATTATCTCGTAGGGGCCTTGCCATTTGGCAAGGAATTTACTTTCAACCGTAGGGACAAGTACCAATATCCTATCCCCCGGGGAAAAGGTACGGGTCTTGGCTCCATGGTTGTACACTCTCTGCTGTGCCAACTGCGCTTGGGCCAAATGTTCCTTCACGATGGGCATTACCTGTGCAATTCGATCTTGCATCAGGGCGACATGCTCAATCACACTCCTGTGGGGAGAACTCTCACTTTCCCAAGTTTCCTTGGCAATATCCAACAGCCCTCTTGGGTGTCTCCCATACAGTAACTCAAAGGGGGAGAATCCCGTAGAGGATTGGGGCACCTCCCTAATAGCAAACATCAAATAAGGAAGTAGACAGTCCCAATCCTTTCCATCTCTATCCACCACTTTCTTCAACATTTGTTTTAGGGTTTTGTTGAATCTTTCAACCAGCCCATCGGTTTGGGGGTGATACACAGACGTACGCAATTGCGTCACTTTGAACAATTTACACAGCTCTTTCATAACCCGGGACATAAAGGGTGTACCTTGGTCCGTAAGCAGTTCTTTACAAATACCCACCCGGCTAAAAACAAGAGATAGCTCTTTGGCTATGGTTTTGGCCGAGGTATTTCGGAGAGGGATCGCTTCTGGATAACGGGTGGCATAGTCCATTATAACTAATATGTACTGGTGCCCCCTAGCGGACTTGATTATAGGACCTACCAAATCCATTGCGATCCTCTCAAACGGGACCTCAATGATGGGTAGAGGGACCAGCGGGCTACGGAAATGTGGCATCGGGGCCGACCTCTGACACACAGGGCAGGAGGAACAATAATTTTCTATGTCCTTCATCACCCCAGGCCAATAGAATCTCTGTAATACCCTCTCTCGGGTTTTCTCTGTCCCCAGATGACCTCCAAGAATGTGCCCATGGGCCAACTCCAACACCAACTTCCTGTAAGGTTTGGGCACCACAAGCTGCTCAACGGTTTCTTCTGCCCTTTTTGCCACCCGATACAGTAGGTCCTTCTCTACGCTGAAGTATGGGTAAGTGCAGGTATTATCTGGGTTCACTAACTCGCCATCTATTTCCACTACGTTTTCCCGTGCCTTTATTAGGGCGGGGTCTTTTAACTGTTCTGTGGCAAAATTTTCCCTGTGAACCTCAAGATCAGAAAACTCCACAGACGGTAGGTTTTCGTCTGAGGAGGTGGGCTCCTCTCCAGTTTCTTGAGTCTCGCCTGCCAATACTGACAAGGGAAATTCTGGAGAGTCCTCACCACTCTCAGAGGAGTTCTGGCTATCACCTTCCTGGTACATAGGGGCACCAGTGGGGGGCTCAGGATCATCCCACAGTTCCCAGAACTTCGGAAAATCCCTTCCCACAATGGCATCATGCGGTAATTGAGATACTAACACCACTGGATGAGAGAGGGTACCTTTGGGGGTCTTGAAACACACTGTAGTCACTGGATACTCTCGGGTGTCCCCATGCACACAAATAACAGCTACCTTGCTATTCCCAGAGACCTCTGTTTTAACTAATTCAGCCTTTATCAGGGTCACAAGGCTACCTGAATCCAGTAATACCACAACATTTCTACCATTAATACACATTTTGCATAAATGTTTCTCAGTTCCCCGAATGGCAGTGCATGCGACTGTCGCACACAGCGACTGACGTCTGTCCGTCAGAAAGTCACATTGCATGGGTTCCTCCACAACCGGGCAATTTGCTGCAATATGTCCCGCTTGCCGGCAGCGGTAGCAAACAATCCATTTGGCTGCCTCTTGAGCCCCTGACTTCCCAGGCTGTCCTCGCCAAACTTTGGGTAGAGCTCCCACCCTCTCACTCTCTCCACCCTCACCCCTTGGAATCCTCTTATCCGCCCCTGGGGATGGTCTGGTCTTAGGGTGGAAAGTCCGAGAGTCTCTGGAAGAGGCCGTCAGGTTCTCTGTAGCCAAGTATTTCTCTACACGATCCACAAGACCACCGGCCGTCTCTGGGTCTCCATGGCTTACCCACTTTTGGATGGCAGTAGGAAGAGCTCTCAAAAACCGATCCATTACAACACGTTCCACAATCTCTGGTGCGGACAAAGTCTCTGGCTGTAGCCACTTCCTGCTCAGGTGAATGAGATCATACATTTGAGACCTGGGGGGTTTTCCAAGCTGGAAAGTCCAGTTATGCACACGCTGAGCCCGGACAGCCAGGGTGACACCCAGCCTTGCCAATATTTCAGCTTTTAGCATCACATAGTCTTTTGCTTGGTCAGGCTCTAGGTCATAGTAAGCCTTCTGTGATTCACCAGTTAACAGAGGAGCCACCAGTCCAGCCCACTGCTCCTCAGGCCACTTTTCTTTTTCAGCAGTCCTTTCAAATGTGGTCAAAAATACCTCTGGATCATCCTCTCCAGTCATTTTTGTCAATAAACGACTCACCCCAAAGGACGCGGTATTAGTGGGACGGCTTTCCTCACTGGTCTGCGGACGTTGCTGCATTACTGCTTCCATTTGTTGTAGTCTCTGCTCTTGCTTCTGTAACAGGTCTATGAAGCGGGCCTCAGATTGCTGCTGGGCTGCAAGGCTCTGTTGATGAGCTTGCTGCTGGGCTGCGAGGCTCTGTTGTTGAGCTGCAAGGCTCTTTTGCAAACCTGCATTTGTCTGCTGTTGATTGGCATTTGCTAGAGCCAGCTGTTTCAGTATCTCCTCCATGCTGGCTTAAAAAAACTGCCCGCATTCTCCACCAACTGTGAGGGGGTTAGCTCGGCAGCGGGTGTGTGTGATCCCCTGGATGGGCTCCCCACACAAAAACAGGCCCAGCAGACGGAGGTTGTGGTTTTCAAGATCAAAAAGGTGCGGTTTATTTCTCTATTTACAGTGACAAAAAACACAGCAAAGCAAAAAGAAACATAAACAAAATAAACCCTGGTCAGCTTGACCTCTGACTAAACATGCAGGTTTCCTAACTAACAACTGGGATCAGCCTGGTGCTGTCCTAGTCCCTAAGTCCCTGGTTTAGTAAATGTCCAAACAAATAGCCACACAGGCTTTGTCTCACCGCACAGGGGTTCACTCTCCCTAGACAGTCCACACAGGTCTGGTTCCAGGCATGAGCAAACACCTAATGAAGCTGGGAGTTTTTATAGAGGCCTTAAACGAGCTGACAAGCTTCAGCTGGTCTCATTAACTCCCTGCCTGCACGACGCCCAGCACTCTCCCTAGAGGTATGAATCATCCATGAGCCCACTAGCCTCAGCTGGGCTTCATCAACTCTCTCCCTAGTTGTATAAGTCGGCATAAAGCCTGAATCTGGGAGAAATATACCTACCCCCCTGGATGCAACCAGGTGACTTTACCTTCCTGCTGTCACAGTAGGAAGAGTGTCAGTTTCTTTCACTGTGATAATCCTTGTTTCTAGGGACAGGGAAGGACAGTGAGGGAAATTCTCCTTGTGCTATAGTGTGCTTTAAAAAAACATTTTTTCTAGGGACAGAAAACTATAGGTAGGAAGAGTGTCAGTTTCTTTCACTGTGATAATCCTTGTTTCTAGGGACAGGGAAGGACAGTGAGGGAAATTCTCCTTGTGCTATAGTGTGCTTTAAAAAAACATTTTTTCTAGGGACAGAAAACTATAGGTAGGGAGAGTGTCAGTGTGTTTTACTGTGTGAATCCTTGTTTCTAGGGACAGGGAAGGACAGTGAGGGAAATTCTCCTTGTGGTATAGTGTGCTTTAAAAAAACATTTTTTCTAGGGACAGAAAACTATAGGTAGGGAGAGTGTCAGTGTGTTTTACTGTGCGAATCCTTGTTTCTAGGGACAGGGAAGGACAGTGAGGGAAATTCTCCTTGTGCTATAGTGTGCTTTAAAAAAACATTTTTTCTAGGGACAGAAAACTATAGGTAGGAAGAGTGTCAGTTTCTTTCACTGTGATAATCCTTGTTTCTAGGGACAGGGAAGGAAAGTGAGGGAAATTCTCCTTGTGCTATAGTGTGCTTTAAAAAAACATTTTTTCTAGGGACAGAAAACTATAGGTAGGAAGAGTGTCAGTTTCTTTCACTGTGATAATCCTTGTTTCTAGGGACAGGGAAGGACAGTGAGGGAAATTCTCCTTGTGCTATAGTGTGCTTTAAAAAAACATTTTTTCTAGGGACAGAAAACTATAGGTAGGGAGAGTGTCAGTGTGTTTTACTGTGCGAATCCTTGTTTCTAGGGACAGGGAAGGACAGTGAGGGAAATTCTCCTTGTGCTATAGTGTGCTTTAAAAAAACATTTTTTCTAGGGACAGAAAACTATAGGTAGGAAGAGTGTCAGTTTCTTTCACTGTGATAATCCTTGTTTCTAGGGACAGGGAAGGACAGTGAGGGAAATTCTCCTTGTGCTATAGTGTGCTTTAAAAAAAAATTTTCTAGGGACAGAAAACTATAGGTAGGAAGAGTGTCAGTTTCTTTCACTGTGATAATCCTTTTTTCTAGGGACAGGGAAGGACAGTGAGGGAAATTCTCCTTGTGCTATAGTGTGCTTTAAAAAAACATTTTTTCTAGGGACAGAAAACTATAGGTAGGAAGAGTGTCAGTTTCTTTCACTGTGATAATCCTTGTTTCTAGGGACAGGGAAGGACAGTGAGGGAAATTCTCCTTGTGCTATAGTGTGCTTTAAAAAAACATTTTTTCTAGGGACAGAAAACTATAGGTAGGGAGAGTGTCAGTGTGTTTTACTGTGCGAATCCTTGTTTCTAGGGACAGGGAAGGACAGTGAGGGAAATTCTCCTTGTGCTATAGTGTGCTTTAAAAAAACATTTTTTCTAGGGACAGAAAACTATAGGTAGGGAGAGTGTCAGTGTGTTTTACTGTGCGAATCCTTGTTTCTAGGGACAGGGAAGGACAGTGAGGGAAATTCTCCTTGTGCTATAGTGTGCTTTAAAAAAACATTTTTTCTAGGGACAGAAAACTATAGGTAGGGAGAGTGTCAGTGTGTTTTACTGTGCGAATCCTTGTTTCTGGGGACAGGGAAGGACAGTGAGGGAAATTCTCCTTGTGCTATAGTGTGCTTTAAAAAAACATTTTTTCTAGGGACAGAAAACTATAGGTAGGAAGAGTGTCAGTTTCTTTCACTGTGATAATCCTTGTTTCTAGGGACAGGGAAGGACAGTGAGGGAAATTCTCCTTGTGCTATAGTGTGCTTTAAAAAACATTTTTTCTAGGGACAGAAAACTATAGGTAGGAAGAGTGTCAGTTTCTTTCACTGTGATAATCCTTTTTTCTAGGGACAGGGAAGGACAGTAAGGGAAATTCTCCTTGTGCTATAGTGTGCTTTAAAAAAACATTTTTTCTAGGGACAGAAAACTATAGGTAGGAAGAGTGTCAGTTTCTTTCACTGTGATAATCCTTGTTTCTAGGGACAGGGAAGGACAGTGAGGGAAATTCTCCTTGTGCTATAGTGTGCTTTAAAAAAACATTTTTTCTAGGGACAGAAAACTATAGGTAGGGAGAGTGTCAGTGTGTTTTACTGTGCGAATCCTTGTTTCTAGGGACAGGGAAGGACAGTGAGGGAAATTCTCCTTGTGCTATAGTGTGCTTTAAAAAAACATTTTTTCTAGGGACAGAAAACTATAGGTAGGAAGAGTGTCAGTTTCTTTCACTGTGATAATCCTTGTTTCTAGGGACAGGGAAGGACAGTGAGGGAAATTCTCCTTGTGCTATAGTGTGCTTTAAAAAAACATTTTTTCTAGGGACAGAAAACTATAGGTAGGAAGAGTGTCAGTTTCTTTCACTGTGATAATCCTTGTTTCTAGGGACAGGGAAGGACAGTGAGGGAAATTCTCCTTGTGCTATAGTGTGCTTTAAAAAAACATTTTTTCTAGGGACAGAAAACTATAGGTAGGAAGAGTGTCAGTTTCTTTCACTGTGATAATCCTTGTTTCTAGGGACAGGGAAGGACAGTGAGGGAAATTCTCCTTGTGCTATAGTGTGCTTTAAAAAAACATTTTTTCTAGGGACAGAAAACTATAGGTAGTGTGGGGGGGTTAGCTCGGCAGCGGGTGTGTGTGATCCCCTGGATGGGCTCCCCACACAAAAACAGGCCCAGCAGACGGAGGTTGTGGTTTTCAAGATCAAAAAGGTGCGGTTTATTTCTCTATTTACAGTGACAAAAAAACACAGCAAAGCAAAAAGAAACATAAACAAAATAAACCCTGGTCAGCTTGACCTCTGACTAAACATGCAGGTTTCCTAACTAACAACTGGGATCAGCCTGGTGCTGTCCTAGTCCCTAAGTCCCTGGTTTAGTAAATGTCCAAACAAATAGCCACACAGGCTTTGTCTCACCGCACAGGGGTTCACTCTCCCTAGACAGTCCACACAGGTCTGGTTCCAGGCATGAGCAAACACCTAATGAAGCTGGGAGTTTTTATAGAGGCCTTAAACGAGCTGACAAGCTTCAGCTGGTCTCATCAACTCCCTGCCTGCACGATGCCCAGCACTCTCCCTAGAGGTATGAATCATCCATGAGCCCACTAGCCTCAGCTGGGCTTCATCAACTCCCTCCCTAGTTGTATAAGTTGGCATAAAGCCTGAATCTGGGAGAAATATATCTACCCCCCTGGATGCAACCAGGTGACTTTACCTTCCTGCTGTCACATACCCCCCCTCTTGTTTTAACCTTGGGGTTGGAACACCAGCAATCAGGCATTCATGTACTCGAGACAAAGCATCCACATTCCCCATTTGAACGCCAGGGCGATGCTTTACTATGAAGTTGAATTCCTGTAGGGCCAGGAACCACCTATTCACTCTTCTATTTGTCTCCTTGTTTTGAGCCATCCACTTTAACGGAGCGTGATCCGTAACCATGTCAAAGTGCCTACCTAGCAGATAGTACCGAAGGGAATCTAGAGCCCACTTCACCGCTAAACACTCCTTTTCAACCGTGGCGTAATTTACCTCATGGGACTTCAACTTCCTGCTGAGGTAAATGACTGGGTGCTCTTCCCCATTCCAGACCTGGGACAATACTGCTCCTAACCCCACATCTGACGCATCACTTTGTACGACAAAGTCTTTAGAGAAGTCGGGTGAGTACAACACTTGCTGGCTACATAAGGCTTGTTTCAAGAATTGGAATGCTGCCTCAGCCTCGGGGGTCCATTTAATCATGACCGACCCTTTCCCTTTCGTCAGGTTGGTTAGGGGCAAAGCCTTAGAAGCAAAGTGGGGAATGAAGCGCCGATAATAACCCGCGATTCCCAGAAAGGCCCGTACCTGCTTCTTGCTGTTGGGACGTGGCCAACTCTGGATGGCCTCGACTTTGTTGAGTTGGGGTTTTATTACTCCCCTGCCAATGGTGTACCCAAGATATTTGGCCTCCTCCTGCCCAATGGTACACTTCTTGGGGTTAGCCGTAAACCCCGCTTCCCGGATAGAGTCTAGGACTGCTTGCACTTTTGGCAGATGTGAGGCCCAATCTGTGCTATGGACAATTACGTCATCCAGGTAAGCCGCAGCATACTTCCGATGGGGCCTCAGTATCTGGTCCATTTTCCGCTGGAATGTGGCCGGCGCATTCTGTAACCCGAACGGCATTCTCTTATATTGGAACGCCCCGTCTGGGGTTACAAATGCGGTTTTCTCTTTGGCCGACTTGGCCAGGGGAATTTGCCAATACCCTTTTGTGAGGTCAAGAGTCGTCATGTATCGGGCTGTTCCCAGCCGGTCGATCAACTCATCTATACGTGGCATGGGGTAGGTGTCAAATTTTGTAACTTTGTTCAACTGACGAAAATCGTTACAAAATCGCCAGCTCCCATCCGGTTTAGGCACCAACACAATGGGACTAGACCAATCACTTTGGGACTCCTCTATCACCCCTAAGTTCAGCATTTTCTGTACTTCCTCCCGTATTGCCTCCCGTCGGGCCTCTGGGATCCGATAGGGTTTTAACTTCACCCTTTCACCGGGCGGGGTAATAATATCATGCTCTACCCCAGATGTTTGTCCCGGCAGCTCAGAGAACACCTCCTTGTTGCGAAGCACAAACTCCTTCACCTCCTGTTGTTGGGGTTGTGACAAGGTGGCTGCTATTCCAACCTCCGGAATCACGCAACCAGTTTGAGCTGGTGACCAAGTTTCTGCGACTAGGGACTCTCTATCCCTCCAGGCTTTCAACAGATTAACGTGATAGATCTGTTCGGGCTTTCGCCTTCCTGGTTGTCTGACCTTGTAATTCACTTCGCTCACTTTTTCCATTATCTCGTAGGGGCCTTGCCATTTGGCAAGGAATTTACTTTCAACCGTAGGGACAAGTACCAATATCCTATCCCCCGGGGAAAAGGTACGGGTCTTGGCTCCACGGTTGTACACTCTCTGCTGTGCCAACTGCGCTTGGGCCAAATGTTCCTTCACGATGGGCATTACCTGTGCAATTCGATCTTGCATCAGGGCGACATGCTCAATCACACTCCTGTGGGGAGAACTCTCACTTTCCCAAGTTTCCTTGGCAATATCCAACAGTCCTCTTGGGTGTCTCCCATACAGTAACTCAAAGGGGGAGAATCCCGGAGAGGATTGGGGCACCTCCCTAATAGCAAACATCAAATAAGGAAGTAGACAGTCCCAATCCTTTCCATCTCTATCCACCACTTTCTTCAACATTTGTTTTAGGGTTTTGTTGAATCTTTCAACCAGCCCATCGGTTTGGGGGTGATACACAGACGTACGCAATTGCGTCACTTTGAACAATTTACACAGCTCTTTCATAACCCGGGACATAAAGGGTGTACCTTGGTCCGTAAGCAGTTCTTTACAAATACCCACCCGGCTAAAAACAAGAGATAGCTCTTTGGCTATGGTTTTGGCCGAGGTATTTCGGAGAGGGATCGCTTCTGGATAACGGGTGGCATAGTCCATTATAACTAATATGTACTGGTGCCCCCTAGCGGACTTGATTATAGGACCTACCAAATCCATTGCGACCCTCTCAAACGGGACCTCAATGATGGGTAGAGGGACCAGCGGGCTACGGAAATGTGGCATCGGGGCCGACCTCTGACACACAGGGCAGGAGGAACAATAATTTTCTATGTCCTTCATCACCCCAGGCCAATAGAATCTCTGTAATACCCTCTCTCGGGTTTTCTCTGTCCCCAGATGACCTCCAAGAATGTGCCCATGGGCCAACTCCAACACCAACTTCCTGTAAGGTTTGGGCACCACAAGCTGCTCCACGGTTTCTTCTGCCCTTTTTGCCACCCGATACAGTAGGTCCTTCTCTACGCTGAAGTATGGGTAAGTGCAGGTATTATCTGGGTTCACTAACTCGCCATCTATTTCCACTACATTTTCCCGTGCCTTTATTAGGGCGGGGTCTTTTAACTGTTCTGTGGCAAAATTTTCCCTGTGAACCTCAAGATCAGAAAACTCCACAGACGGTAGGTTTTCGTCTGAGGAGGTGGGCTCCTCTCCAGTTTCTTGAGTCTCGCCTGCCAATACTGACAAGGGAAATTCTGGAGAGTCCTCACCACTCTCAGAGGAGTTCTGGCTATCACCTTCCTGGTACATAGGGGCACCAGTGGGGGGCTCAGGATCATCCCACAGTTCCCAGAACTTCGGAAAATCCCTTCCCACAATGGCATCATGCGGTAATTGAGATACTAACCCCACTGGATGAGAGAGGGTACCTTTGGGGGTCTTGAAACACACTGTAGTCACTGGATACTCTCGGGTGTCCCCATGCACACAAATCACAGCTACCTTGCTATTCCCAGAGACCTCTGTTTTAACTAATTCAGCCTTTATCAGGGTCACAAGGCTACCTGAATCCAGTAATACCACAACATTTCTACCATTAATACACATTTTGCATAAATGTTTCTCAGTTCCCCGAATGGCAGTGCATGCGACTGTCGCACACAGCGACTGACGTCTGTCCGTCAGAAAGTCACATTGCATGGGTTCCTCCACAACCGGGCAATTTGCTGCAATATGTCCCGCTTGCCGGCAGCGGTAGCAAACAATCCATTTGGCTGCCTCTTGAGCCCCTGACTTCCCAGGCTGTTCTCGCCAAACTTTGGGTAGAGCTCCCACCCTCTCACTCTCTCCACCCTCACCCCTTGGAATCCTCTTATCCGCCCCTGGGGATGGTCTGGTCTTAGGGTGGAAAGTCCGAGAGTCTCTGGAAGAGGCCGTCAGGTTCTCTGTAGCCAAGTATTTCTCTACACGATCCACAAGACCACCGGCCGTCTCTGGGTCTCCATGGCTTACCCACTTTTGGATGGCAGTAGGAAGAGCTCTCAAAAACCGATCCATTACAACACGTTCCACAATCTCTGGTGCGGACAAAGTCTCTGGCTGTAGCCACTTCCTGCTCAGGTGAATGAGATCATACATTTGAGACCTGGGGGGTTTTCCAAGCTGGAAAGTCCAGTTATGCACACGCTGAGCCCGGACAGCCAGGGTGACACCCAGCCTTGCCAATATTTCAGCTTTTAGCATCACATAGTCTTTTGCTTGGTCAGGCTCTAGGTCATAGTAAGCCTTCTGTGATTCACCAGTTAACAGAGGAGCCACCAGTCCAGCCCACTGCTCCTCAGGCCACTTTTCTTTTTCAGCAGTCCTTTCAAATGTGGTCAAAAATACCTCTGGATCATCCTCTCCAGTCATTTTTGTCAATAAACGACTCACCCCAAAGGACGCGGTATTAGTGGGACGGCTTTCCTCACTGGTCTGCGGACGTTGCTGCATTACTGCTTCCATTTGTTGTAGTCTCTGCTCTTGCTTCTGTAACAGGTCTATGAAGCGGGCCTCAGATTGCTGCTGGGCTTGTTGCTGAGCTTCCAGACTCTGTTGGTGAGCTTGCTGCTGGGCTGCAAGGCTCTGTTGATGAGCTTGCTGCTGGGCTGCGAAGCTCTGTTGTTGAGCTGCAAGGCTCTTTTGCAAACCTGCATTTGTCTGCTGTTGATTGGCATTTGCTAGAGCCAGCTGTTTCAGTATCTCCTCCATGCTGGCTTAAAAAAAAACTGCCCGCATTCTCCACCAACTGTGGGGGGGTTAGCTCGGCAGCGGGTGTGTGTGATCCCCTGGATGGGCTCCCCACACAAAAACAGGCCCAGCAGACGGAGGTTGTGGTTTTCAAGATCAAAAAGGTGCGGTTTATTTCTCTATTTACAGTGACAAAAAAACACAGCAAAGCAAAAAGAAACATAAACAAAATAAACCCTGGTCAGCTTGACCTCTGACTAAACATGCAGGTTTCCTAACTAACAACTGGGATCAGCCTGGTGCTGTCCTAGTCCCTAAGTCCCTGGTTTAGTAAATGTCCAAACAAATAGCCACACAGGCTTTGTCTCACCGCACAGGGGTTCACTCTCCCTAGACAGTCCACACAGGTCTGGTTCCAGGCATGAGCAAACACCTAATGAAGCTGGGAGTTTTTATAGAGGCCTTAAACGAGCTGACAAGCTTCAGCTGGTCTCATCAACTCCCTGCCTGCACGACGCCCAGCACTCTCCCTAGAGGTATGAATCATCCATGAGCCCACTAGCCTCAGCTGGGCTTCATCAACTCCCTCCCTAGTTGTATAAGTTGGCATAAAGCCTGAATCTGGGAGAAATATATCTACCCCCCTGGATGCAACCAGGTGACTTTACCTTCCTGCTGTCACAGTAGGGAGAGTGTCAGTGTGTTTTACTGTGCGAATCCTTGTTTCTAGGGACAGGGAAGGACAGTGAGGGAAATTCTCCTTGTGCTATAGTGTGCTTTAAAAAAACATTTTTTCTAGGGACAGAAAACTATAGGTAGGGAGAGTGTCAGTGTGTTTTACTGTGCGAATCCTTGTTTCTAGGGACAGGGAAGGACAGTGAGGGAAATTCTCCTTGTGCTATAGTGTGCTTTAAAAAAACATTTTTTCTAGGGACAGAAAACTATAGGTAGGGAGAGTGTCAGTGTGTTTTACTGTGCGAATCCTTGTTTCTAGGGACAGGGAAGGACAGTGAGGGAAATTCTCCTTGTGCTATAGTGTGCTTTAAAAAACATTTTTTCTAGGGACAGAAAACTATAGGTAGGGAGAGTGTCAGTGTGTTTTACTGTGCGAATCCTTGTTTCTAGGGACAGGGAAGGACAGTGAGGGAAATTCTCCTTGTGCTATAGTGTGCTTTAAAAAAACATTTTTTCTAGGGACAGAAAACTATAGGTAGGAAGAGTGTCAGTTTCTTTCACTGTGATAATCCTTGTTTCTAGGGACAGGGAAGGAAAGTGAGGGAAATTCTCCTTGTGCTATAGTGTGCTTTAAAAAAACATTTTTTCTAGGGACAGAAAACTATAGGTAGGAAGAGTGTCAGTTTCTTTCACTGTGATAATCCTTGTTTCTAGGGACAGGGAAGGACAGTGAGGGAAATTCTCCTTGTGCTATAGTGTGCTTTAAAAAAACATTTTTTCTAGGGACAGAAAACTATAGGTAGGGAGAGTGTCAGTGTGTTTTACTGTGCAAATCCTTGTTTCTAGGGACAGGGAAGGACAGTGAGGGAAATTCTCCTTGTGCTATAGTGTGCTTTAAAAAAACATTTTTTCTAGGGACAGAAAACTATAGGTAGGAAGAGTGTCAGTTTCTTTCACTGTGATAATCCTTGTTTCTAGGGACAGGGAAGGACAGTGAGGGAAATTCTCCTTGTGCTATAGTGTGCTTTAAAAAAACATTTTTTCTAGGGACAGAAAACTATAGGTAGTGTGAGGGGGTTAGCTCGGCAGCGGGTGTGTGTGACCCCCGGGATGGGCTCCCCACACAAAAACAGGCCCAGCAGACGGAGGTTGTGGTTTTCAAAATCAAAAAGGTGCGGTTTATTTTCTATTTACAGTGACAAAAACACAGCAAAGCAAAAGAAACATAAACAAAATAAATCCTGGTCAATTTGACCTCTGACTAAACATACAGGTTTCCTAACTAACAACTGGGATCAGCCTAGTGCTGTCCTAGTCCCTAAGTCCCTGGTTTTAAATGTCCAAGCAAATAGCCACACAGGCTTTGTCTCACCGCACAAGGGTTCACTCTCTCCAGGAAGTCCACACAGGTCTGCTTCCAGGCATGAGCTAACCCCTAATGAAGCTGGGAGTTCTTATAGAGGCCTAAATGAGCTGACAAGCTTCAGCTGGTCTCATCAACTCCCTGTCTGCACGACGCCCCACACTCTCCCTAGAGGTATGAGTCATCCATGAGCCCACTATCCTCAGCTGGGCTTATACAACTCTCCACCTAGTTGTATAAGTCGGCGTAAAGCCTGAATCTGGGCGAAATATATCTACCCCCCTGGATGCAACCAGGTGACTTTACCTTCCTGCTGTCACAGTAGGAAGAGTGTCAGTTTCTTTCACTGTGATAATCCTTTTTTCTAGGGACAGGGAAGGACAGTGAGGGAAATTCTCCTTGTGCTATAGTGTGCTTTAAAAAAACATTTTTTCTAGGGACAGAAAACTATAGGTAGGAAGAGTGTCGGTTTCTTTCACTGTGATAATCCTTGTTTCTAGGGACAGGGAAGGACAGTGAGGGAAATTCTCCTTGTGCTATAGTGTGCTTTAAAAAAACATTTTTTCTAGGGACAGAAAACTATAGGTAGGGAGAGTGTCAGTGTGTTTTACTGTGCGAATCCTTGTTTCTAGGGACAGGGAAGGACAGCGAGGGAAATTCTCCTTGTGCTATAGTGTGCTTTAAAAAAACATTTTTTCTAGGGACAGAAAACTATAGGTAGGAAGAGTGTCAGTTTCTTTCACTGTGATAATCCTTGTTTCTAGGGACAGGGAAGGACAGTGAGGGAAATTCTCCTTGTGCTATAGTGTGCTTTAAAAAAACATTTTTTCTAGGGACAGAAAACTATAGGTAGGAAGAGTGTCAGTTTCTTTCACTGTGATAATCCTTGTTTCTAGGGACAGGGAAGGACAGTGAGGGAAATTCTCCTTGTGCTATAGTGTGCTTTAAAAAAACATTTTTTCTGGGGTCAGAAAACTATAGGTAGGAAGAGTGTCAGTTTCTTTCACTGTGATAATCCTTTTTTCTAGGGACAGGGAAGGACAGTGAGGGAAATTCTCCTTGTGCTATAGTGTGCTTTAAAAAAACATTTTTTCTAGGGACAGAAAACTATAGGTAGGAAGAGTGTCAGTTTCTTTCACTGTGATAATCCTTGTTTCTAGGGACAGGGAAGGACAGTGAGGGAAATTCTCCTTGTGCTATAGTGTGCTTTAAAAAAAATTTTTTCTAGGGACAGAAAACTATAGGTAGGAAGAGTGTCAGTTTCTTTCACTGTGATAATCCTTGTTTCTAGGGACAGGGAAGGACAGTGAGGGAAATTCTCCTTGTGCTATAGTGTGCTAAAGCATTCCTCATCAACCATCTTTGAAATCCTTGTTTTTTGGACAGTCAGGGAAATTGTCGTTGTGCTATTCTGTGCAAAAGCAATCATCCTCAACCATATTTAGTAATCCTTAAGTAAAGGGACAGAGAAGGACACCTGAAGGTAGCCCTTATTGCTTTTTTCCCATCTCCCTGCAGGCCATCTATTAGAATGTCTGGAAGGCAAACAAGGAGAGGCAGACAGTCAGGAGGCAATAAAAGAGGGCAAGCAGGCTCTGTGTCTGGGGGCAACAGTGCTGGTCGTGGACGCGGTGCATTGTCATCAGCACATGGCCATGGGACACGCTTGTCCTTCTTTTCGGCAGCTGGACATGTTGAGCCACATCATGCCGAAGACTTGGTAGAGTGGATGACCAAGCCCTCCTCCTCCTCCTCATCCTCTCTCACCCAGGCTCAGGGTACTGGCAAAGCAGCTGCCAAAGCGTCCTCTTCCCTGGTATCAATGTCAGACTCATCATCAGTCACTCCTTCCCTAGACCCACCATGTCCTCCTCCTGAGGAGTCCCCCGAACTGTTTGAGCACAGTGTTGGGTACATGCTCCAGGAGGATGCCCAGCGTTTCGAAGGGTCTGATGATGAAACCCAGCTACAGGAAGGCAGTAGCGTGAGAGCAGACAGAGGGGATGCTCAAGAAGGACACCAATCTGGCAGTCATGTTCCAGCAGCTGCAGCATACTGCCAGATTGGCTCCAGTGATGAGGAGGGAGGGGATGATGAGGTCACTGACTCCACGTGGGTGCCTAATAGGAGAGAGGAGGAGGAGGAGGATGAGGAGGAGGCACATCTCCAACGAGGCAGGATGCCCTTTGGTGGCCAGCGTAAGGGCAGTACACCGACAGAATCACACCGCAGAGCTCCGCCTGTGCAGGGCGCTGCCTCTGCCCGTCATTCAAAAAGTTCTTTGGTGTGGGCCTTTTTTGAGGCTAGTGCATCAGATCGCACAGCTGCTGTTTGCAACATATGTCTCAAGCGTATATAGCGTGGCCAAAACATCAGCCGCTTGGGTACCACATGCCTGACCAGACATATGTTGACCTGCCATGCAGCTCGTTGGCAAGCCTACCTCAAAGACCCACACCAAAGAACAAAGCGGACCTCTCCTTGCACCGCATCAGCTGGGATCTCCAACCCCACTATAACTTCAGTCCTCTCTGAAACATGCACTGAGAGGAATGAAGGTGTAGAATTAGGTGTGTCACAGCCAAGTACTTGCGGCCACTCTGCTAGCAGTACACCGACGTCCGATTCTAGCAGGCAAATTTCCCTGCCCCAGCTGCTGGACCGTCGAAAGAAGTTCACTCCCAGCCATCCACATGCCCAGCGGTTGAATGCTAGCTTGGCTAAATTGCTAGCGCTTCAACTGCTGCCTTTTCAGTTGGTAGACTCGGCCCCCTTCCGTGAGTTTGTGCAATGTGCGGTTCCTCAGTGGCAGGTTCCCAAACGCCACTTTTTCTCACGGAAGGCTATTCCGGCTCTCTACCGGCATGTGGAAGGCAATGTCTTGGCCTCGCTGGACAGGGCGGTCAGCGGTAAGGTGCATATTACCGCTGACTCATGGTCCAGCAGGCATGGACAGGGACGTTACCTTTCTTTCACGGCCCATTGGGTCACTCTTTTGGCAGCTGGGAAGGATGCAGGACAAGGTGCAGTAGTGTTGGAGGTTGTTCCACCGCCACGCCTCCAAAATGCTACTACTGGTTGTGACACACCTCTCTCCTCCACCCCCTCCTCTTCTTCTTCCTCCATGGCCTCTTCCTGTGGTTTGTCCTATGAACCAGCGGTGCTCCGTAGCCGTTCAAGGGGCTACGCAAGTACGCAGGCAAAAAGATGCCATGCCGTGCTTGCGCTGGTGTGTTTGGGGGACAGAAGCCACACTGGGGCAGAGGTCCTGTCTGCTCTGCAGGGCCAGGCCGAGAGGTGGTTGACGCCACGCCAGCTTAAGCCAGGAATGGTGGTTTGCGACAATGGCACCAACCTCCTCTCCGCCCTCCGACAGGGACAACTGACCCATGTGCCCTGTGTGGCTCACGTCCTTAACCTGGTGGTGCAGCGGTTCTTGGGCAGGTACCCGGGCTTACAGGATGTCCTGAGGCAGGCCAGGAAATTCTGTGTGCATTTCCGCAGATCTTATAATGCCAGTGCTCGCCTGGCTGAGCTGCAAAAGGAGTTGAACCTGCCCAAGAACCGCCTTATATGTGACATGCCCACCAGGTGGAACTCAACGTTGGGCATGCTGCAGCGGCTGCACACGCAGCAGAGGGCCATCAATGAGTACCTGTGCGACTACGGCACCAGGACAGGGTCAGGGGAGCTTGGTTTTTTTTCTCCACGCCAGTGGGGCATGATCAGGGATGCATGCACTGTCCTGGCACCATTTGAGGAGGCCACGAGGATGGTGAGCAGTGACAGTGCATGCATCAGTGACACTGTACCTCTTGTCCACCTGTTGGAGCACACGCTGCGTGGAATAATGGACAGGGCACTTGAGGCAGAACAGAGGCAGGAAGAGGAGGACTTCCTTGCCTCTCAAGGCCCCCTTTACCCAGACAGTGTTCCTTCTGTCCCACCCATCGCACAGGAAGAGGAGGAGGAGGAGGAGGAGGAGGATTGTGTCAGCATGGAGGTGGAGGCTGGCACTCAGCATCATCAGCAGCAGTCTTTTAGGGATGATTTACAGTCCCAAGAAACCAGTGGACTTGTACGTGGCTGGGAGGAGGTGGCTGCGGATCATGTCGTCCTTAGTGACCCAGAGGACTCCGGAGCGAATGCCTCAGCAAACCTACGCTGCATGGCCTCCCTGATCCTGCAAAGTCTGCGGAAGGATCCTCGTATTCTTCGGATCAAGGAGAGGGACCATTACTGGCTGGCCACTCTCCTTGATCCACGGTACAAGGGTAAGGTTGCGGACCTTATGTTACCGTCGCAGAGGGAGCAGAGGATGAGACAACTCCGGGAGGCCTTGCAGAAAGGTCTGTGCAACGCGTTCCCAGAGACTGGGAGGTTACAAACTCCTGGTCCTGGACAACGAGTTGCTGAGGCTTCGGCCAGTCAAAGAAGGAGCGGTGGGGAAGGTGGCCGTCTGACCGATGCGTTCAGACAATTCTTTAGTCCGCAGCCCCAAAGTATGATCGGTTCCAGCAACCATCGCCAGCGTCTGATAAACATGGTGCAGGAATATCTAGGGGCAAGGTCAAACTTGGACACCTTCCCCACCGAAAATCCTCTGGCTTACTGGGTCTTGAGGATGGATCACTGGCCAGAGCTTGCACAGTATGCAATTGAGCTACTGGCCTGTCCTGCATCCAGCGTTCTTTCGGAACGCACATTCAGTGCTGCTGGAGGATTTGTCACGGATCACAGGGTGCGCCTGTCCACCGACTCGGTTGATCGACTGACTTTCATCAAGATGAACCAGTCTTGGATCACCACCAGCTACCACACACCTGATGCTGATATAACAGACTAATTGATTTTAACATGTCACATCCCTTCAAGACTGATGCTGATGCTGAGTGCCTGTGCTGTTATGTTGACTGGCTATCCTCCTCCTCCGAGTCCTCAATGATACGATTGATGATGATAGCTTGGAAGATCATTTTTGTTTATGGGTGCCGCCACCAGTGGCTAAGGCCCAATTTTTCAGCCCCTGTTTTACAGGGGCGTGTAATTACAATTTTTTTAGCAATAATTTGCCATAGGGCTCATTGCTGTGCTCCAAGTACAGTATCTGTGAGGGGTTGTAGTGTTGTGCCACCAGTGCCTAAGGCCCAATTTTTCAGCCCCTGTTCAACAGGAGCATGTAATTACAATTCTTGATCTAATAATTCACAGCAGGGCCCATTGCTGCACCCACCAAGAGTAACTCTGAGGGCTTACAGTGTTGTGGCAACACCACCACCACCACCACCACGAAAGGCCCAATTTTTCAGCCCCTGTTCAAAAGGGGCATGTAATTACAATTCTTGATCTAATAATTCACAGCAGGGCCCATTCCTGCACCCACCAAGAGTAACTCTGAGGGCTTACAGTGTTGTGGCAACGCCACCACCACCACCACCACGAAAGGCCCAATTTTTCAGCCCCTGTTCAAAAGGGGCATGTAATTACAATTCTTGATCTAATAATTCACAGCAGGGCCCATTCCTGCACCCACCAAGAGTAACTCTGAGGGCTTACAGTGTTGTGGCAACACCACCACCACCACCACGAAAGGCCCAATTTTTCAGCCCCTGTTCAACAGGGGCATGCAATTACAATTCTTGATCTAATAATTCACAGCAGGGCCCATTGCTGCACCCACCAAGAGTAACTGTCAGGGCTTACAGTGTTGTGGCACCAGCACCACCATCAAAGGCCCAATTTTTACTACCACTGTTCAACAATTATATGTAATTAAAATTCCTGATATAATAGTTGACAGCAGGGCGTTCCAGCACCAAACAAGAGTAACTGTGAGTGCTTACAGTGTTGTGCCAACACCAACAACTAAGGGGCCTATTTCTGCAGAGTATATACGGCAGGTCCCTACTTTCAAACATCCAACTTACAAACGACTCCTACTTGCAAACGCAAGAAGACAACAGGAAGTGAGAGGAAATCTACCCCTTGGAAGGAAAATTCTCTCCTGTAAGAATTAATATGGGAGAAAGGTGTCTCCTCTGTACTGATGCTTTATCACCAATCCTTGTTTCAAGAAAAACACCACATTTCAAAAACAGTTGTCATTGGGACGGAAAGTGAGGTGAAATGTTCTGAACAGGGGCACAGACAGCAAAACAAATGTTACAGGGGTGATAACCCTTACCTATGTTTTCCAAAAAGTTTAAAAATAGATTTTTGGGCTGGAGCTACACTTAAACAATGTACCTGTTCAAAATTACAAACAGATTCTACATAAGAACAAACCTACAGTCCCTGTCTTGTATGCACCGCCTGTATACGGCTGTTCAGAGTATATAGGGCCTTTTTTATTTTATGTGCGGGGTTCCCCTTAATATCCATACAAGACCCAAAGGGGCTGGTAATGGGCTGGGGTAGGGGGGGGGGGGGTCATGGGGTAGCTATGCCATTTTTCTTAAAGATTTTCATCCATATTACCGGGACCAGACATTACATTAAAGCCGCAAGCAGTTTTAAATGGCTTTTTTTTCCTTTAGAAGTGTCATTTTGTGCAGGGACAGTTCTAAACACGGGAAACACGTGGCACTTCACAGGCATACTTTAGACACCCCCCAGGTACGATATTTAAAGGAATATTTGACTTTTTTTTTTTCACTTTATGCATCATTAAAATGACTGCTCCCGAAAAACGACCGTTTTTAAAACTTCTTTTTGCATTGATACATGTCCCCTGGTGCACAACCCGGGTTCCCAAACCCTTTTTAGGACAATAACATGCATAATAGTTGTTATAATTAGCACTTTAGAATTCGAACGTTCGCATCCATTGTATTTAATAGGGTTCTAATGTTCGTACGAACTTTCGGTCCGTTCGCGGGTTCTGGTGTGAACCGAACCCGGGGGTGTTCGGCTCATCACTATTCAGGACGTTGTTCAAGTATTTACGTTTGCGTCAGAATCTGTTTCTTTTTCAGGTTGTTTCAGTTAGACCACTTTCACACTGAGGCGCTTTTCAGGCGCTTTCACGCTAAAAAAAGCGCCTGAAAACGTATTTCCATTAAAATCAATGAATCCTTTCACACTGGGGCAGTGCGCTGAAAAAACGCCCCTCTCCATTGAAATGAATTGAAAGCTCTTCAAAAGCGCCTGAAAAGCGCTTCAAAAGAGCTCAGTGTTTTACTGGCAGTTTTTCAAGCGCCTCAGTGTGAAAGTGGCCTTAGTGTCATGCATTGTTCATTCATGTTCAGGGTGCTGGTTCCACTCCGAGTTTTACTCTTGATTCACGCTGGGGACGGATGCACAAGGTGGGGGGTGGTTCTCGGGTTTAGGTTAAGTCGAATTGCACATGTATGCCGTCTTAGGTCTCTTGGGGGGGGGGGGGTAGTAGTTCCACTGCGGGGTCACCCACCACATTTGTGGGTGTTAACGGTTTGAGATGTTTCGTTTTTAATTGACTTGGTCAGTGGCAAGAAGTCTCCTCAACCATTTGGGTTTTACGTTTCAAATTCCTTCATGCATCACGTGGCACGCTCGGACATGGCCTGACACGTATTCAGGTCTCGTAGGGGGGTTTTCTGGGCATCATCTGTTGCACTTTGGTTCTCGTCCTGGGGGTCTGACTCATTTTCAGTCCCATTCGTCCATTTATTTCAGGGCATTTCAGGTGCCAGACGCAAGGTTTTTCGTTCAGGTTGAGGTTTCCCGGTGCAGGTAGGTCTGGGTACTGGGCGCCATGCTCCATTTCTCGTTTACTTAAGGGTCTGCTTGCCACTGTGGTTTACCTATTTCGTTTTAGGTCTTAGCGGGTTGAGTTGTTTCGTTTTTAATTGACTTGGGCAGTGGCAAGTCTCCTCACCCGTTGGCTCAATCCTTTGTTTCAAATCAGTTATTTTTTTAATCATTAGACCTGTCACGTTTCAGGTTCTGGGGGGCCTGAGTGTGCGTTTTTAATTTATCTGCAACTGCAGGTGGCTCGGCCCTCTTAGTCGAGTGGGGGAGGGGGTGGTCGTTCTGAGCCAGATTAGGTTTTGTTTTAGGTTTAAGAGGGCGGTGGGGGATTTCGGAGTCGGTTCTAGTTTTGTTGGTCTGAAGTGAGTTCTGTCATGGTGTTTTCATTTGTTTCGGTTGTTTTAGGACATGTCTCAAGCAGCGGACATAGAGGATTTCGCCTCCGTTTCCCCTTCTCCAGCGAGGGGGTCAGTTCTGGGCGGCACGCCTTCCTTGAGGTCCTGGACTGTTCCAAGGTTGATTGCGGAGTTGCGGCTTAGGGGCATCGCGCACTCGCCATCAGCTCGCAGGGCAGAACTGTTTCAGACTTTTGTCCCCCTCCTCTGCGAGATCTGACGCGGAACAGGTCACCCTACGTGCCATGGCCACATCCCTGACTCAGATCCATTCCACCCTCAGCTCTCTGGTGGGCTCTTTTCAGGATTTAGGGGCCAGGGTGGAGGTTCTGGAGGCCAGTCCAATTCCTACCTCTGTGGATCTGGCTGTTCCTGGGGTCGCGGCAGGGCCCAAGGTCCCCATGGTTCCTGGGCCTTCACTGTCAGGTACTTGCACCAGTGCCCCTTCCGTCACCCCAGCCCATTTCATTCCAGGGAACATCAGGAAAGACATTCTCGATGGGAAGGATGTCAACTTGGCGTCCTTGTAGAAACAGAGGAAAGGAAAAACGTACCGCTCAAAAGCTTGAGAATTCACCAAATGGCTGCTTCCGCCCAGTCACTCACACAGGTGCTGGCTCTGCACTGATGCATGGGAGAAAAAGAAACCCTGGACTGCCGCACTCTGTATAGACAGTTATTTATTCCAAAATTTCAAGTAAAAAATCCAAATTCAATATAAATCCATACATCCAAAACAACAAATGCAGATAGTATGCATGCAGGGAAGGGTGGCTAACGCGTTTCACGTCACGAATTGACGCTTACTCATAGCTATGCTATAGCTATGAGTAAGCGTCAATTCGTGATGTGAAACACGTTAGCCACCCTTCGCTGCATGCATACTATCTGCATTTGTTGTTTTGGATTTATGGATTTATTTTGAATTTGGATTTTTTACTTGAAATTTTGGAATATATAACTGTCTATACAGAGTGCGGCAGTCCAGGGTTTCTTTTTCTCCCAACTTGGTGTCCTTGTTGATAGCCTCGCATGATGTGGCTGACAACAAGTCGTACGCCTGTGGGGACGTTTCTGTCATCATCAAGTCCAGGGACCACAGGTTAAACCGCAAGCTCTCTATCCCTGAGTTCGTGTTAGCGTTCAGTTTGTTTAGAGACATTGTCTGCTCTGCGAGTCCCCATAGGAGAGAGGAACTGGATCACTACCTCTATGCGGTGGTGGAGTTGGGTCACAAGTTCGGGGGTATGGCGTTTTATGTTTTCCACCGATCATTCTCCGCCAAGCCGCAGCCTTGTTGACCCAGCATCAGGTGGTTGTATGGTTGTAGTCTGGGACAAGATAGATACGGAGCTTTTCTGCCATCATTTTGCGGGGTTGAGGTCACCGGTCTGCGCCACCTGCCAATCGTCATCACACACGGCTTATTGGTGCCCCAACGTGGAACCTCCGGTTCTTCCAGGCACTTCCAGAGCTTTCCCCGCTTCACTGCCAGCACCAGACTCACATTTTGGGTCCAAGAGTAGTCCATGGTTATTCAATGTTTTTGCCCAAGCTCTTGAGTGGATTCTCGTCCATGTGGAGCATTGTCATGAGGTCATTCATTACCTGGATGACTTCCTCCTCATCGAAAGTCCCCAGCGAGTCCCCATTGATTTGCAAAAGTTGCTGCCGTTTTTTTTTTTTTTTTTAAGTTGGAGGGCCCATCATCGGCACTCAATTTTTTGGGGATCATTCTGGACACCAATGTCATGCAGGCCAGGCTTCCGGCTGGCAAGCTCACAAGGATCAGGGAATGCATTCATACCTTTTCGGTCTCTCAGGTCTGTACCAGGGTGGAGTTGTTGTCTCTCTTGGGCATGTTGAATTTCGCCATGCGGATCATTCCGCAGGGAAGATCCTTCATATCCAGGTTGTTAGCGTTGTTACCATCGGCACCGGATTCAGACTCGCAAGTCAAGCTGAACGCTGCGGCGTTGGCTGACCTTCGTATGTGGGGCGAGTTTTTCCGGTGTTGGAATGGGGTTGCCATGTTCATTCCTGCGGAGTCCAGTTCCTCTCCCCAGGTTGGAACTAACGCAGCAGCCATGGTGGGCTTTGCTGACATTTTTGGCACCCACTGGTTGGCTGGGCCTTGGCCGGAGGACATGTTGGCTATCCCAGGGTTCACGGATTCATCTGCCTTATTTGAGATTTTCCCCATAGTGGCTGCGGCTTGGGTATGGGGCAGTTCATGGTCAGGGCAGACAGTGGTTTTCTCCACGGACAATCTGGCGGCCGTGGAGATTATCACCAAGGGGAGGTCACGGTCCTTGGTCATCTTGTCTTTCATTCGTAGGTTTAAGTTGGTTATCCCTGCAACATCAATTTCACATTCAATGTAGGTTCATAAGTGGGGTGGACAATGTGGCGGCCAATGCGCTATCCCGGCTCAACTTTCCGTAATTTTTCGGGCAGGTCCCGTATGCCGACGCATGTGCCACACCATCCCCGCAGGTTTCCTTTCTGATGTTGGTTTAAACTCCCATTGGCTTGATGCGGCAGTCCTGGTCGGTGCATCGTTGTCAGTCAGCACCAAGAAGGCTTACACCTCGGCCTGGAAGTCCTTTCAGGTTTTTCAGTCTCAGTACCCATGTGTCAACAGCCCTGATGTCCGGTATTTGTTGGCTTTCATTGCGTACTACCATACCAAACTGAGGTTGTCTCATGGCACCATCAAAACATATCTTGCCGGGGTTCAGCACCATCTGTCCTTGCAGGATCCGAATCGGCCTGCCATTTTCTCGGCCCATGTCATCAAGGCTGTTCTGAGAGGCATCCGGAGGAATTCGTCTTCCGGCTACTATCTGTAGACTCCCAGTCACAGGGCATATTTTCCGAAGTATGTCTGGTTTGCTGGATGCGCTGCCTTTCGGGAGGCTCCTCAGTGTGGTGCTCAAAGATGCCATTTACATAGCCTTTTTTTTGGGTTCCTCAGGCCGGGTGAGTTTTTCCATTCCGGGCCTGGTTCCCGTATACTCACGATAGGCCAGCTGGTCGGACATCCGAACCATTACAATTTACATCTGTTAGCTTGCAAGACTCAGCAGTTTGGGGCTGGCACGGATGTTATGTACTTCAGAACCAGCGGTGCATGGTGCCCTGTGACGGTATTGGATCAGCTCATGGTGCTGATCGGCGACAAACCCAGGGATTGTCCCTTGCTTCCATTCCCGGTGGCTCCCCTCACGGTGGCGCAGTTCTCCAAACACTGCCGCACATTGTGGTCCAACTTGGGTTTGAACCCGGCAAGCCTGTCGGGTCACTCATTTAGGATTGGGGTGGCCTCTGCGGCTTCACGCCAGGGTATCCCGACTCATGTCATCAGGAAGTTGGGGAGGTGGAATTCGACTTGTTTCACCGTGTATATCCCTGATCCTCAGATTGGGATGTCTCGGGCCTTCATGCATCTGACTGGTTGATGTTGGTATGCTGTCAATAAAATCTGTTACTGCTTACCCTAGTGTCCTCTTTTTGGCCCCTTTTAGGCGTACTGACCACGTGACCTTTGGCACACTCTGGGTCTTGCTCATATGTTATTTTCCATGTTCGTACAAGTACAAATGGGAAGGCCGGCCCTAGGCTGTCCTGAGTTTGTAGGAGGAGTCAGGGGGTATTTAAACCCGCCCTCCTCCTCCTTACTCCCACGGCCAGACCTTTGCTGTTTCCCACCCTCCCAGCCCCTTTTATTTTGCTTTTCTTTTATCATGTCTTGTTCGGGTATGCCCCCTTTTAGGCGTACTGACCACGTGACCTTTGGCACACTCCGGGTCTTGCTCATATGTTATTTTCCACGTTCGTTACTCATATCTCACGCAGAGACTCTGAGTACAACATACATGTGTAGCACTCACCTAGTTAGGCTGCTAGAGAAATTTCGTTTTTGGCTCCTGCTGTAGCCAGAAGAACAGTAATTGTTTATTCTGGTTTGCTCGGGGCTGCACAGGCTGAGAGTTTGATTGCTTCCCTCTGCCTTTAGAAGAAGTTTCTTGAGTTTAGGGAGGGAAAATTCAGATGACCAGCCTAAATATTGAGTAAGGCCCAGCCAATCCTTGGGAAGGTGTGCCCATTTGGTGGCTGGGAAAGCTGTTAAATAATTTGGAGATTGTCTTTTCTTTCACCTGAGGGGATAGATCACTGAGCTGAAAGGAGGAGGGGGCCGCTCAGTCCTGGCACCCCTGGGACTGGATGATGGGCTACTAACAAGAAGCTTGACCTATGGGCTGATCCTATTCCATGATTCTGTGAGTAGAGCCTCCTATCCGCTCTGTAAGCTACTTTATGGTCCCCAGCACTGAACCTATAGATTGTTCCAGTCTAGCCTCTCTGTTCTGCAAACTAGTTCATTGTCCCTAGCTCTGAACCTATAGACTGTTTCAGTCTAGCCTATCTGTTCTGCAAGCTAGTTCTTGGTCCCAAGCCATGAACCTATAGACTGTTTCAGTCTAGCCTATCTGGTCTGCAAGCTAGTTCTTGGTCTCAAGCCATGACCCTATAGACTGTTCCAGTCTTGCTGCACCTGGTCTACAAAATATCTCATGGTTCCCAGAGAGTTGTCCTCCATGGAATTGTGTCCATGCGGAGGCTGGAGCCGCTGGTAGAGATGTGCAGTTCATTTAGTTTCAAATCGAAATTCATTTATTTTTTTCTTTTGCACATGTCTAGCGACTAGCTCAGGCTCTCGACTCGCTAAGAAGTTGAGCCAGCTGGTGGTCCAGGCATCTGGGTTGATCCCGACCATATGGTTGGGATCTTTTCAGAGCCCGGACTTGCTCTGTGATGTCAGCTGAAAATGGGTCACAGAAGTGCAGAACGAACTCCTGCAGCTATGTGATCCATAAGAGAATTAGAGCCAAAAAAGATTTGGCTTTACTTCTCCTTAAATGCTGTTGGTAGCCTGTATCATACAGTATATCATTTTTTATTCTGCCCATAGTTCTGCCTTTAAGTTCCTCAAAAGAACGTGGTTTCCATGACCAAACAAAAGTTAACAAACATTACTAAAACAACTAGATTTAAGCTTTTGAATGGTGTTTATTGTATGTTTATTGTATGCTTCTATCATGTGTAAAACTGTACATATCCATCCTATACATAAATAGGAGCAATTATGGTAACCATGGTCTTCTAGGCATACAGGTGAGGCTGATTAGTGAACGCAATAACAGACCAGGTGTTCTACATACAGTAATTCTATATTCTTGGTCTGGAAGTCAGAGGGTTTTTCTTTTTTTTTTCTTTTGTTGAAATTGTTCCACAGCAAGCTCTGATGACTGACACAGTTTTGATAAAATGCATATTTCCATTCATTTAAATAAATGTTTTATTCTTCCTCTTGTTGGAGAAAGGTGACATTTGAGCTTTTTACTGCCACAGTATTAGTGCACTTAAGGAAAATCACTGAAAATACACCTTGAAGAAAAGAGACAATTTTTTTCACTTGTGTATAGTGCTAATCATGAAAACCATGTTTTACATTACAGGTAAACAATTTAAAATACAGAATTGGGATAGCACAAATATATTAACAAAAAATAAGGTATAAAGAAGTTTTCATTTAGGCTCCATTCACACCAGAAGGTGGGATACAGCGTGCATGCTTTTTTGACTGTTTCTGTGCGTTTTGTTAAGGGCATTAATTTCAATGGGCTGCCCTATGCACGAAAAACTACTAATCACAGTATAATATACGAGAATGATTGTTGAATCTATATTTGTACAAACAGTATGATAAGATTCGCACTTAACAACTACTTTTCATATAAGAAAAAGAGGGGAGAGAAAAAACACAGTGCAAAAACCTGCATAGTAAAGTAAGTTAAATCCAGAATTTTTTTTAAAAACCGGAGGAAATGCACTCACAAGGGGTTAAGTGAGGGATGGATGGTGGAATATGGCTGGGTCATTGCACAGTAAGGAAGCTGACAATCTCTGACGGGGCACCCATGCCTCAGATGAAAGCATAGATGATCCAGTGATAGCAGAGTTCCAGGCGTGCTTCAAGATATTTAGGACTGCCGACAAGCCAGGACATGCAGCCATGAGACCAGGATCCATTCTCCTCAGCCTTCAATAGGACACATCTCAAGGTATCTCACCTTTTTAAACTTTTTTCCAGGAAGTCCAGGGGTGCACAGAGACAAATGTTCTTTTTTTTTAAACTACCAAATTTGCCTTGCCCTATATGTAAAAAGCCACTATGCATAATAAAGGGTTAATCAATCTCTTTACTAAGCATATATAAGAGCATGCTTCAACCAGAAGCCTTCCTCTGGATCAACTGTGGGTATAGGATTGCATAGTTGCCAACAGTCCAGTTTTTCCCGGGACAATCACGGATTTGGGACCCTCGTCCCGGATTTATTTTGTCCCGCCTATTTTCCCGGAATTTTGCCTTTGTCCCGGCCGCCGGGAAAATCAGGAATGTTTGGGTAAAACGGCGGGCTACAAAAAGATGGCCGCCGTGCAGACACAAGGATTATTTCCTCTTGTGTTCAGTGGCGAGGGGAGGAGCAGCCAATCGGCTTCTCCCCTCTCTGTGTTCACACATGAGAAAGCGAGGCGGGGCGGTATTAGAAGCATTTGCATTCGTGTGTGCGCGGCAATGTACAGGGCTGGGGAGGCGGAGTTCCGATAGGAGCCGAGAGCTAGGGGGAACAGAATCCGGCGGGGGAACCATTCTCAGCACGACACCGGGAAATTATCATGGACCGTGGAGCTGCCGCTGCCTCTGCCTCCAGCACACACACGGAGACGCCGGGAGGTGAGAGCATCTGTTCCTCTGGGCCAGTGAAAAATGCTGTGTAAATATGGCACTCAGCATAGATATCCCCCTGAACTCCGCTGTTCTCGTGTCGCTCTCTACTCCTGCCCAGTGGCTGCCGCTGCTAGGGGACATAGACCTGTAAGGAGGGCTCCGCTGCTGGGGGACACCAGATGTAAAGGAGGGCTCCGCTGCTGGGGGACACCAGATGTAAAGGAGGGCTCTGCTGCTGGGGGACACCAGATGTAAAGGAGGGCTCTGCTGCTGGGGGACACCAGATGTAAAGGAGAGCTCTGCTGCCGGGGACACCAAATGTAAAGGAGGGTTCCGCTGCTGGGGGACACCAGATGTAAAGGAGGTCTCCGCTGCTGGGGGACACCAGATTTAAAGGAAGGCTCCGCTGCTGGGGGACACCAGATGTAAAGGAGAGCTCTGCTGCCGGGGACACCAGATGTAAAGGAGGGCTCCGCTGCTGGGGGACACCAGATGTAAAGGAGGTCTCCGCTGCTGGGGGACACCAGATTTAAAGGAAGGCTCCGCTGCTGGGGGACACCAGATGTAAAGGAGGGCTCCGCTGCTGGGGGACACCAGATGTAAAGGAGGGCTCTGCTGCTGGGGGACACCAGATGTAAAGGAGGGCTCTGCTGCTGGGGGACACCAGATGTAAAGGAGAGCTCTGCTGCCGGGAACACCAGATGTAAAGGAGGGCTCCGCTGCTGGGGGACACCAGATGTAAAGGAGGGCTCCGCTGCTGGGGGACACCAGATGTAAAGGAGGGCTCCGCTGCTGGGGGACATCAGATGTAAAGGAGAGCTCTGCTCCCGGGGACACCACATGTAAAGGAGAGCCCCGCTTCTGCCAGCTGCTGGGGCCACTGAAGTAAGGAGGGCTCTGTTGCTGGGGGACACAGATCTGTAAGGAGGGCTCCACTGCCGGGGACACCACATGTAAAGGAGGGCTCCGCTGCCAGGGACACAGTTCTGTAAAGAGGGGCTCTGCTTCTGGGGGCACCTGATGTAAGGATGGACTGCTGGGGAGGCACCTGATGCAAGGACGGATTGCTGGGGAGGCATCTGGTGGCAGACGACGTGGCAGGTGACACGCTTCCCCTGATTCGGCATTATGGTGAGTTGAATGATTTCATTTTATATTACAATGTAATAATAGAAATAATGCGCTTCAATCACCCTGACACCATAACAAACATGGTGCCGGGATGATTGAAGCGCCAACAACAGGTGTTTTGGAGTATCTTTATCTGCCGATTTTGTTAAACTTTCTGGAATACACATATTTCTATTGTGGTGTAGGATCTGGCTTCTTTCTTTCTTTCTTTCTTCATCTCGGACTTCAACCACACCCTTTCTGAGCCACGCCCATTTAAGCCACACCCACTATCACGCGTAAACCCTGCCCATTTTTCGCCGCGGCACGCTTCGCGTTTTTTCCAATGTTGCCAACTATGGGATTGTGCATATAAGATTGTAGATCTTTTAATGGTTAAACTGGATGGGCTTGTGTCTTTTTTTCAACCAGACTAACTATGTAATTATGTGTAGCGCCCCCCCCCAATATTTTGGGGCGCTATGTGTAAATTTAGGGACAGTCTGAGCCAGTAGTTGGGCTCAGACCAATTTATGATTAAATTCTGCTCTGTTCTGGGTGTGATACTTCCTGGCAGTAGTGTTCTCCTTTGCCTGTAGGTGGCACTGTCACCGCCGGCATGGGTTGAGCTACGGGGGTATCACAGCACCTTGGGTGTCCTCTCTTGGCAGCCGTGCAGTGGGCATGATCTACCTGCTGTACATGCTGGGAGAGGGTACAAAAGGGGCAGACGCCATTTGGTGCAAGGCGATTCCAGTGGGTACCCCTAGGCATTCAGGGGGGACCTCTGGTCCAGTGATTGTGCCTCGTGGCCCGCATGGCACAAGGTGCGCGAGTGTGTTTAGGCCTCGTGCACCTTCATCTCGAGGTTCTGTTGCTGCATCGATGGCCCAGCTCCACTGACAAGGGCCTACGCTTCAGAGAAGGATCCCAGGCTGCCCGTTTGTAGGGGGCCCATCTTTAGGAAAAGTGGTCCAGAGGAAGATCAGTCCCGGCGGAGATTAGCGACGGTACTGCTGTCTCAGGGAGAAGCCTGGAGGCTTGCCTAAAGGGGGACTCATCGTCTCTGATATCCGTGCTCCATCCCGGCTGCTAGGACTGCTCTCATAGGGACTATCCGGGTGAGCAATACCCACTCAGGCTTGAGTGGCGACGAGTGTATATACTGAACTTAAGTGTTGCGTGCCTGAACCTTCCCCTACTTTCTTTCAACTTCCTGCTCTCTCTCTTCAAGTTGACTCAAAGAGAAAAAAAGAATAAAGCCTTGCTGATTAGGTTTCACTCATGTGTGGACATTGGCCTTATTCCTGGAAATTTTTGTTTGCCTAGACAACGGAGCTAAAGGATCCACTCTGGAGAGGTAATTGCTGCAGACCCAAAACAAAACCAGCGCGGTCTTTTAAATGTGCTACACGTGGGGGCTCGTCCGGGATCGATGACATTTTCATTAAAAAGGGATGTGACAATGTAAAGTCTGTTGCCCTGGCCCGCAGCCTTAGAGTGGGATCGCCTATGAGTTCGGGGTGTACTACACCCCGTATGGAGGTCCCGGGCCATAGAGGAGAAAGCTGTATCTGCCCCAAGTGGAAGACCCCTAACAGGGCTTGATATGGTTTCAGTCCGGAGATCCCCAGATGCCATTGTGTTACCTGGAGCCAGGGATCGTGCAACTCTCCCCAATCTTGCTCGTTTACAGTGGATTCTTAACAAGAGAGTGGCTAGTGAATATGGCTTTGAGTACACATACGTACCCAAAGGACTGTTGTTCGAGATAGAGGCCTATCGAGAAAGGTGGTATGCAGAAGCCATATAAGACTACCTCGAGGTGCCTAAGCCATACAGGTACTTTGCCCGCTCAGCTGCCATGACCGATCGCTTTAAGGGTTGCCGTCAGGACTGGAACTATGGTCGGCATATTCACGCCGATCGTCTTGTGATCTGTTGTCCAGGGAAAGAGGATGCTGTTTATTCTATAGAGACTCTGGACAAGCAATGGAAGTCGATTACCCTGCCAGATCCAAGCCTTTATCTCTGAGACACTCAGACAGGAATTTATTTTGCTTCTTTATCCTGTCTTTGCATGGACAAACCGTGCCTTGGATTCAAGTGACTTTGCCCCGCTGAAAAGTGGATGTCTACTCTTAAAGAGAAAAAAAAGTGGAGAGCTTGTTGTTGTTTTTTTTTCTCTCCCTCCTGCCTCAAACAAATGACAGTTTCCTCTAAATTGAACTTTGGGGTAGTCAGTCAGTAGGTCATGGTGAAAAGACACCGGGGTCAAGATGTGGGATGTTCAGTGTGTTGCATTACAGTCCCATGCGTAGCTACTATGGAATTTTGAAGCTCTGCCAACACTAGGGGGCAGTGGTCTGCAGAAAAAAAAAAAAAGAACTGCACTAATGAGAAAGTACTTAGGTTTAGATATTTTTTTTTCCTTTATGCTGTTCTATGCTAGGCTTATAAAATGAAACTTTAGAGAAGGAAATTGCTTCCTCTAGGGGAGGTAGTATACTTCTAAATTTGTGTAGAATGTTAGTGATAGGATGTGTATTTTTGTATGTATGTTGTGATTTCTTGCAGGTATTGGAGCAGCTATCAACACCACCGGAGAATGGAGTGGGATAGATAGCTAGTGATGGGTGGAATTACATTGTCTAAATATAATGTTATCTGTGTGCTATTTTTCTTTTCTTCTTTGTTAATGGGGACAAAAAAATTATTATTTTCAAATATATTGACAAGAAAAATTGAAAGTGAAGAATGGAAAATTTTTCTTATTTCTTATCGAGACAAACAAAATTATAAATAATTAAGAAAAGTTTCACACAAAATTAGAACTTCCGTAATCAAAAACATACATTCATTCAGATTATATAGTATAGAAATGCAGAAAAGGACAATACAAACAATGGTTTCTGTATAGTGTATGAAAAATTTTGGTTATCCAAATATGTTTATATTACTATGGGTTATGTGTTGCTTTGATGTCAGATTGGGGTCATTTGACTGGGTTTTATTTCTTTGTTTGCTATAGGCTGGAAATATAAGTTGAATTCACAGTCCTCCTCTCTTTGTGGTTTACCTGCTGACAGTTGCTATCTGTTGGACGTTGCCCTTCTCTGGACCATTTTGCACATATGATAAACAATGGAATTTTAGGTAACTTATAATATTGAGGAATTGTATATACTGTACCTAGGGAATTATATACAGTATCCCACAAAAGTGAATACACCCCTCACATTTTTGTAAATATTTTATTATATCTTTTCATGTGACAACACTGAAGAAATTATACTTTGCTACAATGTAAAGTAGTGAGTGTACAGCTTGTATAATAGTGTACATTTGATGTCCCCTCAAAATAACTCAACACACAGCCATTAATGTCTAAACCGCTGGCAACAAAAGTGAGTACTCCCCTAAATGTCCAAATTGGGCCCAAAGTGTCAATATTTTGTGTGACCACCATTATTTTCCAGCACTGCCTTAACCCTCTTTGGCATGGAGTTCACCAGAGCTTCACAGGTTGCTACTGGAGTCCTCTTCCACTCCTCCATGATGACATCACGGAGCTGGTGGATGTTAGAGACCTTGCGCTCCTCCACCTTCTATTTCAGGATGCCCCACAGATGCTCAATAGGGTTTAGGTCTGGAGACATGCTTGGCCAGTCCATAACCTTTACCTTCAGCTTCTTTAGCAAGGCAGTGGTTGTCTTGGAGGTGTGTTTGGGGTCGTTATCATGTTGGAATACTGCCCTGCGACCCAGTCTCCGAAAGGGAGGGGATCATGCTCTGCTTCAGCATGTCACAGTACATGTTGGCATTCATGGTTCCCTCAATGAACTGTAGCTCCCAGTACCAGTAGCACTCATGCAGCCCCAGATCATGACACTCCCACCACCATGCTTGACTGTAGGCAAGACACACTTGTCTTTGTACTCCTCACCTGGTTGCCACCACACACACTTGACACCATCTGACCCAAATAAGTTTATCTTGGTCTCATCAGACCACAGGACATGGTTCCAGTAACCCATGTCCTTAGTCTGCTTGTCTTCAGCAAACTGTTTGCTGGCATTGTTGTGCACCATCTTTAGAAGAGGCTTCCTTCTGGGATGACAGCCATGCAGACCAATTTGATGCAGTGTGCGGCGTATGGTCTAAGCACTGACAGGCTGATCCCCCATCCCTTTAACCTCTGCAGCAATGCTGGCAACACTCATTCGTCTATTTCCCACAGACAACCTCTGGATATGACGCTGAGCACGTGCACTCAACCTCTTTGGTCGACCATGGCGGGGTCTGTTCTGAGTGGAACCTATCCTGTTAAATCGCTGTATGGTCTTGGTCACCGTGCTGCAGCTCAGTTTCAGGGTCTTGGCAGTCTTCTTATAGCTAAGGCCATCTTTATGTGGAGCAACAATTTTATTTTTCAGATCCTCTGAGAGTTTTTTGCCATGAGGTGCCATGTTGAACTTCCAGCGACGAGTAGAGGGAGAGCGATAACACCAAATTTAACACACCTGCTCCCCATTCACACCTGAGACTTTGTAACACTAACGAGTCACATGAGACTGGGGAGCGAAAATGGCTAATGGGGCCCAATTTGAACATTTTCACTTAGAGGTATACTCACTTTTGTTGCCAGCGGTTTAGACATTAATGCCTATGCGTTGAGTTATTTTGAGGGGACAGCAAATTTACACTGTTATACTAGATGTACACTCACTACTGTACATTGTAGCAAAGTGTAATTTCTTCAGTGTTGTCACTTTAAAAGATGTAATAAAATATTTACAAAAATGTAAGTGGTATAATTCCATCACTGGGAGTATGGGTCTATGGATCTGTGTGTAAGATGATGTTTTGTGCCCATACAGTGCCTTGAAAAGTATTCATACTCCTTGAAATATTCCACATTTTGTCATGTTACAACCAACAATGTGAATGTATTTTATTGGGATTTTATGTGATAGACTAACACAAAGTGGCACATAATTGTGAAGTGGAAGGAAAAAGATAAATGTTTTTCAATTTTTTTTTACAAATAAATATGTGAAAAGTGTGGCGTGCATTTGCATTTAGCCCCCTTTACTCTGATACCCCTAACTAAAATCTAGTGGAACCAATTGCCTTGAGAAGTCAACTAATTTGTAAATAGAGTCCACCTGTGTATAATTTAATCCAAGTACAAATGCAGCTGTTCTGTGAAGCCCTCACAGGCTTTATTAGAGAATCTTAGTGAACAAACAGCATCAGGAAGGCCAAGGAACAGACAGGTCAGGGATAAAGTTGTCGAGAAAATTAAAGCAGGGTTAGGTTGTAAAAAAATATTCCAAGCTTTGAACATCTCACGGGGCACTGTTCAATCCATCATCCGAAAATGGAAAGAGTATGGCACAACTGCAAACCTACCAAGACATGGCTGTCCACCTAAACTGACAGGCATTCATCAGAGAAGCAGCCAAGAGGCCCATGGTACCTCTGGAGGAGCTGCAGATATTCACAGCTTAGGTGGGAGAATCTGTCCACAGGACAACTATTAGTCGTGCACTCCACAAATCTGCCCTTTATGGAAGGTTGGTAAGAAGAAAGTCATTGTTGAAAGAAAGCCATAAGAAGTCCTGTTTGCAGTTTGTGAGAAGACATGTGGGGGACACTGCAAACACGTGGAAGAAGCTGCTCTGATCAGATGAGACCAAAATTTAACTTTTTGGCCTAAAAGCAAAATGCTACAGTATGTGTGGCGGAAAACTCACCCTGAATACACCATCCCCACCGTGAAACATGGTGGTGGCAGCATTATGTTGTGGGGATGCTTTTCTTCAGCAGGGACACAGGAAAGCTGGTGAGAGTTAGAAGAAATCTTAGAAGAAAACCTCTCAGAGTCTGCAAAAGACCAGTGGCAGTGCGTCCATAAGGGCGCGACCGGGCGCCGCCCCCTCTTTCCTGCCACCTCTCTATCACCAATAGATAGATTCATGCATTGCATGAATCTATCTATGGTCGCCGCTGACACCCCCTATTCAGGCACCCAGGCCCCTTTTCGGGCGCCGGGCACCTGAATTACAGCGGAAAGGTATTTTTTTTAATCACCTGATTAGAGCCATAGGCTCTAATAGGCATACAAAAAGGTGAACAGCGAGCGCCATGCTGGGCGCTCGCAGTTCACTTAGCTGTGTGTTGGCAAACTGAATGAATATACGCTTTGCTAACACTGAACCGCCTCTCCGACAATCAGGTGCTCGGGTCTGTTACCTGTCACCTGATTGGCTGAAATGACAGGCACTGTTATTGGACGCCTATCAGGCATCCAATCCTAGGAGAGGACGGGAGGAGCGGGGGGAGAAGGCATGGAGGACACCGCTCGCCGCCTGCCGCTGCCACCCGCTGCCCACCCCAGACAGGGTAAGTGCCGGGCAGACGGCGGGCGGGGTCACAGTGGCAGCATTCGATTGGCAAAGTGGCTGCATTTGGGGCACAGTGGCAGCGTTTGATGGGCACAGTGGCAGCATTTGGGGCACGGTGGCAGCGTTTAATGGCACAGTGGCAGCATTTGGGGCACACTGGCAGCGTTTGATGGGCAAAGTGGCTGCGTTTGATAGGCACAGTTGCTGTGTTTGATGGGCACAGTGGCAACATTTGATGGCACAGTGGCTGCGTTTGATGGTACAGTGGCTGCATTTGATGGCACAGGGGCTGTGTTTGATGGCACAGTGGCTGCGGGTGATGGTACAGTGGCTGTGTTTGATGGTACAGTGGCTGCGTTTGGTACAGTGGCTGCGTTTGATGGGCACAGTGAGGCTGCAATTGATGTTTTTTTTTTTTCAGAATTTTTCAGTTTGTTTTCACCCCCCAAAAAATTTTGAGCACCAGCCACCACTGCTTGAGACTGGGGCGGGGGTTCACCTTCTAGCAGGAAAATTATCCTAAATATGCCAGAGCTACAATGGAATGGTTTGGATCAAAGCATATTCATGTGTTAGAATGGCATAAACATTTATCATTTTCCTTCCATTTCACAATTATGTACCACTTTGTGTTGGTCTATCACATACAATCCGTATAAAATACATTTACGTTTTTGGTTGTAACATGCCAAAATTTTGAAAATTTCAAGGGGTATGAATACTTTTTTAAGGCACTGTATGCTATGATCATGCTGTAGTCATCCTTTTCTTTTTTGACCCATGTTGTGGACAATTCATCATTACAGTCAACAGTGCATTGTTATTTTTTTCTTTATTTTTCTTTATTTAGATGGTTGTGGCAATAGTGGCATCCTTTGTGTCTCAATCCAGTAAACATTATACCAGGCAAATGCATCCATTTCAATTAGGGATGAGCCGAACTCCCCCTGGTTCGGTTCACACCAGAACTTGCGAACGGACCGAAAGTTCGCACGAACTTTAGAACCCTATTAAATACAATGGATGCGAACGTTCGAAATCAAAAGTGCTAGTTATAACGGCTAATATGCAAGTCATTGTCCTAAAAAGGGTATGGGGACCCGGGTTCTGCCCCAGGGGATATGTATCAATGCAAAAAAAAGTTTTAAAAACGTCCGTTTTTTCGGGAGCAGACATTTTACTGATGCATAAAGTGAAAAAAAAAAGTGAAATATTCCTTTAAATATCGTACCTGGGGGGTGTCTAAAGTATGCCTGTGAAGTGCCACGTGTTTCCCGTGTTTAGAACTGTCCCTGCACAAAATGACATTTCTAAAGGAAAAAAATGGTCATTTAAAACTGCTTGCGGCTTTAATGTAATGTCTGGTCCCGGCAATATGGATGAAAATCATTGAGAAAAATGGCATGGGTACCCCCCCACCCCACTACCAGCCCCTTTGGGTCTTGTATGGATATTAAGGGGAACCCCGCACCCAAAATTAAAAAAAGGCCCTATATACTCTGAACAGCAGTATACAGGCGGTGCAAACAAGACAGGTACTGTAGGTTTGTTCTTAAGTAGAATCTTTTTCTAATTTGGAACAGGTACATTTTTTAAGTGTAGCTCTAGCCAAAAAATCTATTTTTAAGCTTTTTGGAGAACATAGGGAAGGGTTATCACCCCTGTAACATTTGTTTTGCTGTCTGTGCAGCTGTTCAGAAGATTTCGCCTCACTTTCCGTCCCAATGACAAATGTTTTTGGAAAAGTGGTGTTTTTATTGAAACAAGGATTGGTGATAAAGCATCAGTAGAGAGGGGACACCTTTTTCCCATATTAACTTTTACAGGACAGAATTTCCCTTCCTAGGGGTAGATTTCCTCTCACTTCCTGTTGTCTCCTTCCGTTTGCAAGTAGGAGTCGTTTGTAAGTTGGATGTTTGAAAGTAGGGGCCTGCCGTATATACTCTGCAGAAATTTGCCCCTTAGGTGTTGGTGTTGCCACAACACTGTAAGCCCTCACAGTTACTCTTGGTGGGCGCTGGAACGCCCTGCTGTCAACTATTATATCAGGAATTGTAAATACATGCCATTGTTGAACAGTGGTAGGAAAAATTGGGCCTTTGGTGGTGGTGCTAGTGCCACAACACTGTAAGCCCTCACAGTTACTCTTGGTGGGCGCATGAATGGGCCCTGCTGTGAATTATTAGATCAAGAACTGTAATTGCATGCCCCTGTTGAACAGGGGCAGAAAAATTGGGCCTTAGGCACTGGTGCTGGTGCCACAACACTTCAACCCATCACAGATACTGTATTTGGAGCGCAGCAATGAGCCCTGTTGCAAAGCATTGCATCAAAAATTGTAATTACATGAACCTGTTAAACAGGGGCTGAAAAATTGGGCCTTAGCCACTGGTGCCACAACACTTCAACCCATCACAGATACTGTATTTGGAGGGCAGCAATGAGCCCTGTTGCAAAGCATTGCATCAAAAATTGTAATTACACGCCCCTGTTAAACAGGGGCTGAAAAATTGGGCCTTAGCCACTGGTGCCACAGCACTTCAACCCATCACAGATACTGTATTTGGAGCACAGCAATGAGCCCTGTTGCAAAGCATTGCATCAAAAATTGTAATTACACGCCCCTGTTAAACAGGGGCTGAAAAATTGGGCCTTAGCCACTGGTGCCACAACACTTCAACCCATCACAGATACTGTATTTGGAGCGCAGCACTGAGCCCTGTTGCAAAGCATTGCATCAAAAATTGTAATTACACGCCCCTGTTAAACAGGGGCTGAAAAATTGGGCCTTAGCCACTGGTGGCGGCACCCAGAACCACAAATGTTCTTCCAAGCTATCGGCAGGATCATTGAGGAAGAAGAGGATAGTCAGTCAACATAACAGGACAGTCACTCAGCATCATCATAAGCAGTCTTGAAGGGATGTGACATTTCAAATAAAAATATTCGGTTACATCAGCTTCAGGTGCTTGGTAGCTGGGGATGATCCAAGACTGGTTCGTCTTTATAAAGGTCAGTCGATCAACCGAGTCGGTGGACAGGCGCACCCTGTGATCGGTTACAAAGCCTCCAGCAGCACGGAATGTGCATTCCGAAAGAACGCTGGATGCAGGACAGGCTAGTAGCTCAATTGCATACTGTGCAAGCTCTGGCCAGTGATCCATCCTCAAGACCCAGTAAGCCAGAGGATTTTCGGTGGGAAAGGTGTCCAAGTCTGACCTTGCCCCTAGGTATTCCTGGACCATGTAAATCAGACGCTGGTGATGGTTGCTGGAACCGATCATACCTTGGGGCTGTGGACTAACAAATTGTCTGAACGCATCGGTCAGACGGCCACCTTCCCCACCGCTCCTTCTTTGACTGATCGAAGCCTCAGCAACTCGTTGTCCAGGACCAGGAGTTTGTAACCTCCCAGTCTCTGGGAACGCGTTGCACAGACCTTTCTGCAACGCCTCCCGGAGATGTCTCATCCTCTGCTCCCTCTGCGACGGCAAGATAAGGTCCGCAACCTTACCCTTGTACCGTGGATCAAGGAGAGTGGCCAGCCAGTAATGGTCCCTCTCCTTGATCCGAAGAATACGAGGATCCTTCCGCAGGCTTTGCAGGATCAGGGAAGCCATGCAGCGTAGGTTAGCTGAGGCATTCGGTCCGGAGTCCTCTGGGTCACTAAAGACGTCATGATCCGCAGCCACCTCCTCCCAGCCACGTACAAGTCCATGGGTTTCTTGGGACTGTAAATCATCCCTAAAAGACTGCTGCTGTTGATTCTGAGTGCCAGGTTCTACCTCCATGCTGCAACAATCATCCTGCTCCTTCTCCTCCTCGTCCTCTTCCTGTGCGATGGGTGGGACAGAAGGAACACTGTCTGGGTAAAGGGGGCCTTGAGAGGCAAGGAAGTCCTCCTCTTCCTGCCTCTGTTCTGCCTCAAGTGCCCTGTCCATTATTCCAAACAGCGTATGCTCCAACAGGTGGGCAAGAGGTACAGTGTCACTGATGCATGCACTGTCACTGCTCACCATCCTTGTGGCCTCCTCAAATGGTGCCAGGACAGTGCATGCATCCCTGACCATGCCCCACTGGCGTGGTGAAAAAAACCTGAGCTCCCCTGACCCTGTCCTGGTGCCGTAGTCGCACTGGTACTCATTGATGGCCCCCTGCTGCATGTGCAGCCGCTGCAGCATGGCCAACGTTGAGTTCCACCTGGTGGGCATGTCACATATAAGGCGGTTCTTGGGCAGGTTCAACTCCTTTTGCAGGTCAGCCAGCCGAGCACTGGCATTATATGATCTGCGGAAATGCACACAGACTTTCCTGGCCTGCCTCAGGACATCCTGTAAGCCCGGGTACTTGCCCAAGAACCGCTGCACCACCAGGTTTAGGACGTGAGCCACACAGGCACATCGGAGGGCGGAGAGGAGGTTGGTGCCATTGTCGCAAACCACCATTCCTAGCTTAAGCTGGCATGGCGTCAACCACCTCTCAGCCTGCCCCTGCAGAGCTGACAGAACCTCTGCCCCAGTGTGGCTCCTGTCCCCCAAAAACACCAGCGCAAGCACGGCATGGCATCTTTTTGCCTGCGTACTTGCGTAGCCCCTTGAACGCCTATGGAGCACCGCTGGTTCCGAGGACAAAGCACAGGAAGAGGCCATGGAGGAAGAAGAAGAGGAGGGGGTGGAGGAGAGAGGTGTGTCACAACGAGTAGTTGCATTTTGGAGGCGGAACAACCTCCAACACTACTGCACCTTGTCCTGCATCCTCCCCAGCTGCCAAAAGAGTGACCCAATGGGCCGTGAAAGAAAGGTAACGTCCCTGTCCATGCCAGCTGGACCATGAGTCAGCGGTAATATGCACCTTACCGCTGACCGCCCTGTCCAGCGGGGCATGGACATTGCCTTCCACATGCCCCGGTAGAGAGCCGGAATCGCCTTCCGTGAGAAAAAGTGGTGTTTGGGAACCTGCCACTGAGGAACCGCACATTGCACAAACTCACGGAAGGGGGCCGAGTCTACCAACTGAAAAGGCAGCAGTTGAAGCGCTAGCAATTTAGCCAAGCTAGCATTCAACCGCTGGGCATGTGGATGGCTGGGAGTGAACTTCTTTCGACGGTCCAGCAGCTGGGGCAGGGAAATTTGCCTGCTACAATCGGACGTCTGTGTACTGCTAGCAGAGTGCCCGCAAGTACTTGGCTGTGACACACCTAAATCTACACCTTCATTCCTCTCAGTGCAGGTTTCAGAGAGGACTGAAGGTATAGTGGGGTTGGAGATCCCAGCTGATGAGGAGCAAGGAGAGGTCCGCTTTGTTCTTTGGTGTGGGTCTTCAAGGTACGCTTGGCAACGAGCTGCATGGCAGGTCAACATATGTCTGGTCAAGCATGTGGTGCCCAAGCAGCTGATGTTTTGGCCACGCAAGATACGCTTGAGACATATGTTGCAAATAGCAGCGGTGCGATCTGATGCACTCGACTCAAAAAAGGCCCACACCAAAGAACTTTTGGAATAACGGGCAGAGGCAGCGCCCTGCACAGGCGGAGCTCTGCGGAGTGATTCAGTCGGTGTGCTGCCCTTACGCTGGCCCCCGGAGGGCATCCTGCCTCGTTGGAGATGTGCCTCCTCCTCTTCCTCCTCCTCTCTCCTATCAGGCACCCACGTGGAGTCAGTGACCTCATCATCCCCTCCCTCTTGATCACTGGAGCAAACCTGGCAGTATGCTGCAGCTGCTGGAACATGACTGCCAGATTGCTGTCCTTCTTGAGCATCCCCTCTCTCTGCGCTCATGCTACTGCCTTCCTCTAACTGTGTATCATCTTCAGACCCTTCAAAACGCTGAGCATCCTCCTGGAGCATGTACCCAACACTGTGCTCAAACAGTTCGGGGGACTCCTCAGGAGGACATGGTGGGTCTAGGGAAGGAGTGACTGATGACATTGATACAAGAGAAGAGGACGCGTTGGCAGCTGCTTTGCCTGTACTCTGAGCCTGGGTGAGAGAGGATGAGGAGGATGAGGAGGGCTTGGTCATCCACTCTACCAAGTGTTCGGCATGATGCAGCTCAACACGTCCAGCTGCCGAAAATAAGGACAAGCGTGTCCCATGGCCACGTGCTGATGACAATGCACCGCATCCACAACCAGCACTGTTGCCCCCAGACGCAGAGCCTGCTTGCCCTCTTTTATTGGCTTGTGACTGTCTGCCTCTCCTTGTTGGCCTTCCAGACATTCTAATGGCCTGCAGGGAGATGGGAAAACCAGCAATAAGGGATAGCTTCAGGTGTATACTGTGCAGGAGGCACACTACGCCCACTGTAAGTGCTGCAGATGCCTGCCTGTGTTACACAACAGAAAAACACAGCAATAAGGGGTAGCTTCAGGTGTATACTGTGCAGGAGGAACACTACGCCCACTGTAAGTGCTGCAGATGCCTGCCTGTGTTACACAACAGAAAAACACAGCAATAAGGGGTAGCTTCAGGTGTATACTGTGCAGGAGGCCCACTGTAAGTGCTGCAGATGCCTATTAGTGTAGCACAAAAGAAAAAAAACACGAGCAATTGGGGTAGCTTCAGGTGTATACTGTGCAGGAGGCACACTACGCCCACTGTAAGTGCTGCAGATGCCTGCCTGTGTTACACAACAGGAAAACACAGCAATAAGGGGTAGCTTCAGGTGTATACAGTGCAGGAGGCACACTACGCCCACTGTAAGTGCTGTAGATGCCTGCCTGTGTTACGCAACAGGAAAACACAGCAATAAGGGGTAGCTTCAGGTGTATACTGTACAGGAGGCACACTACGCCCACTGTAAGTGCTGCAGATGCCTGCCTGTGTTACACAACAGGAAAACACAGCAATAAGGGGTAGCTTCAGGTGTATACTGTGCAGGAGGCACACTACGCCCACTGTAAGTGCTGCAGATGCCTGCCTGTGTTACACAACAGGAAAACACAGCAATAAGGGATAGCTTCAGGTGTATACTGTGCAGGAGGCACACTACGCCCACTGTAAGTGCTGCAGATGCTTGCCTGTGTTACACAACAAGAAAACACAGCAATAAGGGGTAGCTTCAGGTGTATACTGTGCAGGAGGCACACTACGCCCACTGTAAGTGCTGCAGATGCTTGCCTGTGTTACACAACAGGAAAACACAGCAATAAGGGGTAGCTTCAGGTGTATACTGTGCAGGAGGCACACTACGCCCACTGTAAGTGCTGCAGATGCCTGCCTGTGTTACTCAACAGAAAAACACAGCAATAAGGGGTAGCTTCAGATGTATACTGTGCAGGAGGCCCACTACGCCCACTGTAAGTGCTGCAGATGCCTATTGGTGTAACGCAAAAGAAAAAAAACACAAGCAATAAGGGGTAGCTTCAGGTGTATACTGTGCAGGAGGCACACTACGCCCACTGTAAGTGCTGCAGATGCTTGCCTGTGTTACACAACAGGAAAACACAACAATAAGGGGTAGCTTCAGGTGTATACTGTGCAGGAGGCACACTACGCCCACTGTAAGTGCTGTAGATGCCTGCCTGTGTTACTCAACAGAAAAACACAGCAATAAGGGGTAGCTTCAGATATATCCTGTGCAGGAGGCCCACTACGCCCACTGTAAGTGCTGCAGATGCCTATTGGTGTAACACATAAGAAAGAAACCACGAGCAATAAGGGGTAGCTTCAGGTGTATACTGTGCAGGAGGCACATTACGCCCACTGTAAGTGCTGCAGATGCCTGCCTGTGTTACACAACAGGAAAACACAGCAATAAGGGGTAGCTTCAGGTGTATACTGTGCAGGAGGCACACTATGCCCACTGTAAGTGCTGCAGATGCCTGCCTGTGTTACACAACAGGAAAACACAGCAATAAGGGGTAGCTTCAGGTGTATACTGTGCAGGAGGCACACTACACCCACTGTAAGTGCTGCAGATGCCTGCCTGTGTTACACAACAGGAAAACACAGCAATAAGGGGTAGCTTCAGGTGTATACTGTGCAGGAGGCACACTACGCCCACTGTAAGTACTGCAGATGCCTGCCTGTGTTACACAACAGGAAAACACAGCAATAAGGGGTAGCTTCAGGTGTATACTGTGCAGGAGGCACACTACGCCCACTGTAAGTGCTGCAGATGCCTGCCTGTGTTACACAACAGGAAAACACAGCAATAAGGGGTAGCTTCAGGTGTATACTGTGCAGGAGGCACACTACGCCCACTGTAAGTGCTGCAGATGCCTGCCTGTGTTACACAACAGGAAAACACAGCAATAAGGGGTAGCTTCAGGTGTATACTGTGCAGGAGGCACACTACGCCCACTGTAAGTGCTGCAGATGCCTGCCTGTGTTACACAACAGGAAAACACAGCAATAAGGGGTAGCTTCAGGTATATGCTGTGCAGGAGGCCCACTACGCCCACTGTAAGTGCTGCAGATGCCTTTTGGTGTAACACAAAATAAAAAAAACACGAGCAATAAGGGGTAGCTTCAGGTGTATACTGTGCAGGAGGCACACTACGCCCACTGTAAGTGCTGCAGATGCCTGTCTGTGTTACACAACAGGAAAACAGAGCAATAAGGGGTAGCTTCAGGTGTATACTGTGCAGGAGGCACACTACGCCCACTGTAAGTGCTGCAGATGCCTGCCTGTGTTACACAACAGAAAAACACAGCAATAAGGGGTAGCTTCAGGTGTATACTGTGCAGGAGGCACACTACGCCCACTGTAAGTGCTGCAGATGCCTGCCTGTGTTACACAACAGGAAAACACAGCAATAAGGGGTAGCTTCAGGTGTATACTGTGCAGGAGGCACACTATGCCCACTGTAAGTGCTGCAGATGCCTGTTAGTGTAACACAAAGGAAAAAAACCATGAGCAATAAGGGGTAGCTTCATGTGTATACTGTGAAGGAGGCACACTATGCCCACTGTAAGTGCTGCAGATACCTGCCTGTGTTACACAACAGGAAAACACAGCAATAAGGGGTAGCTTCAGGTGTATACTGTGCAGGAGGCACACTATGCCCACTGTAAGTGCTGCACATTCCTGCGTGTGTTACACAACAGAAAAACACAGCAATAAGGGGTAGCTTCAGGTGCATACTGTGCAAGAGGCACACTACGCCCACTGTAAGTGCTGCAGATGCCTGTTAGTGTGACACAAAAGAAAAAAACCACGAGCAATAAGGGGTAGCTTCAGGTGTATACTGTGCAGGAGGCACACTACGCCCACTGTAAGTGCTGCAGATGCCTGCCTGTGTTACACAACAGGAAAACACAGCAATAAGGGGTAGCTTCAGGTGTATACTGTGCAGGAGGCACACTACGCCCACTGTAAGTGCTGTAGATGCCTGCCTGTGTTACACAACAGGAAAACACAGCAATAAGGGGTAGCTTCAGGTGGCTTAGCAAAAATGACACTGACACTGTTCCCTGCCTATCCTTCTCTGTCCCAGTGTACCAACACACTGTAAATGCACAAGGTTAATGAAAGAATATCACTGACACTGTCCCTGCCTATCCTTCTCTGTCCCTGTATACCAACACACTGTTAATGCACAAGGTTAATGAAAGAATATCACTGACACTGTCCCTGCCTATTCTTCTCTGTCCCTGTCTACCAACACACTGTAAATGCACAAGGTTAATGAAAGAATATCACTGACACTGTCCCTGCCTATTCTTCTCTGTCCCTGTATACCAACACACTGTAAATGCACAAGGTTAATGAATAAATATCAAAGACACCGTCCCTGCCTATCCTTCTCTATCCCTGCACGCCAACACACTACACAAGGCCGCCGGGCTGGCGGCCTTTTATAGTGTGGGGCGTGTACTAAACCCCCCTGAGCTATAATTGGCCACAGGCATCCTGCCTGTGGCCAATTATGGCTCTCCTCGCTGCGGGGTCACAGTGCATGCTTGGCCAATCACACCTCCGGCAATGCACTGCGATGGCGCAGTGTATTGTGGGCTGTTCGCGTCACACGAATTTGGAGCGAACGGCCCACAAAGTTCTGGTTTCGCCGAATGGGCGAACAGACGATGTTCGAGACGAACATGCGTTCGACTCGAACACCGAGCTTATACCTAATTTAAATAGTTATTTGACCTTTTGAGCATTGTGAGTGGTTGCATATAACCCCTTTTGTATAATGGATTTATAGTATTATTTCTGCTCTATTGTTAAAGTTTTTATTTTCATAACTCATCAATATTTGAATGTTGAAATGTCTTTAAGCTCATTGTTACATCTACAGGCTCCTTAAATCAAAATGCGGATTTGATGATTCATTGTTATATGTATGGATATGATGAGTGATTTGTTTTTAACAATTGCTGTGACCATTGGTCCCTTCCTTTTTATTCTGAAAAAAACTAAGTTTTATTGATGTATAAACATAATACAAGTACTGTTCATACAATAAAACTCAGGGATAACCACAATAAGGATGACATTGATCAATAAAATACAGCAGTATAAGTTAACCAGAATGCATAAGTCATCTCGTACATGTGGGCATAGTAAAAGTGAGTAAGTTGTCGAAAAGAACATCCACTCCAAGGTATGGGGGAAAAAGTGAAGCTTCGTAGTGTAGTATAGAATAAACCAGTGATAATACTTATCAGGTGCATGCGACAGCTGCCTGCAACCATCTATCCAAAATCTTATTATATTTGTTTGGACAACCCCTATTGACATAAATCTTTTTTTTATAGGGCAAAGAGTTATTCACCTCCGCTATGCGGGCCGCTCCCTTCTTTTTAAAGACTTTTGTATTAATAAAATAGTGGAGAATTTTATGAATTATATGTTAGTTGTCATTGAATCATGCCTCAAAAATCCCGTCTATCTTTTTTCTCTTTTATATTACTTTAGGGATGTGGCACCATGACACTTTTTAGAAATGGATGGAATATAATTATTTGTTCACATATTCTCTCTTGATCCCTGGAGAAAACAAATCTGAATATTTTGGTCCACAGAGAGTGATTGCACAACGGCAGCCTTCTAAATACAAGCAATTATTTTGTGGAACTGGACAGAATCCCTGTAGGGAATGAACTCTGTAGTAAGTACTGGACAGGCATCCCATGAGAAAGCAAAAGCAAGCTGCTGTCATTATTAAATACATTACTTACAGTATAACTACTACATAGAATACACTGTGTTACACATTATATATCTTTACACAATTCTCTTTTTATGGAAATAATACTAACTGCTGAGTTCACAGCTCCATTATGTAAAATATGCAGAATTTCAGATTTCACGTGGTATTTGACTGTGTGAGAGAATTAAACACAGGTAGTTTACTTCTACATTTACATAAAGTAATTTTGGGCCAGCTGTGAACTCATGCCCTGTACACATGATCGGAGTATCCAATGGTCAAAATTCCAATGGAATTTTTTATCGGAATTACGTTCAAGCTGTCTTACATACACACTGTCAGACTAAATTCCGACCGTCCAAATCACGGTGACGTAAAACACTACGACGAGCCGAGAAAAATGAAGTTCAATGCTTCCGAGCATGCGTCGACTTGATTCTGAGCATGCGTGGGTTTTGTTTCCGTCAGAGTTCCACACAGACGATAGGAATTTCCTATAATTTTTTTTTCCATCGGACAAATTTAAAACATGTTCTATTTCTAAACACCGATGGAAAAAAGTCAGATGGGGCTCACACACGATCAGAATTTCCGATGAAACAAGTCCATCAGTTATAAGAGCTAGGAGTTTTACTTGGCAAGGAGGACATTAAAGTGTATGTCCAGCCAAAACAATTTTTTTGTTTTGGATAGAGTTGGGATTGCATAAGAATACCTGTCAGGTTTTTACTGCCATTCATGGCTTCATTACAGAGAATACAGAGATATATTGACACTGACTGACCGTGACAATAGTTTCACCACATAGAAAGCGAGAGACATTTTCCAACAGCAACACAGACAGAAATAAAAATGTCAGTTTTTTAAATTAGTATAATTAAGGAAAGCAGGAACCCCTTGTCAGTTTTTTTTTTTTTTTTTGCTGTTTGTGTCCTTGTTGCAGATTCTCTCTAATTTCTTGTTTTTTTTTTTAACTGTGTGGTTAATTAGATACAAGACACTCATGCATCAAATGGGATGTGGGATTGGATTGTCTTCATTAAATGCCATTAGGGACAGCAAAAGTACATCGAGAAATATTCAATATGCGTTTGACAAAGCTTTCAAGTCTAGTGTCATCCAATGTTGGGGTCCTATTTATATATGGTCAAAGATGCTGGGGCAATAGCTGGCCTGTATGCATCATCTCTGTGATAAAGATAACAAACTCCTACTGCAGTCAGATGCACTTGTCACTGCATAGGGATATTTTCCAACTTGCAAGTACATTTATCCTTACCTGTGGACAGGACGGAAGAATTAAAGTACACCACTGTTGCTGGTGGATATGAATAGTGGCAGGTCTTGGCACTCTATACATTCACTAGAGTATAAATCAATTGTCATTCCATTGATTCTTTAGGACTTTGGCCAGTCATGCATACCAAATATGACCTCTTAATGATAATTTTTACAAGCAACTGTCATACAAAATTGCAAGTTTGTATACAGCAATCATGAATATTTGTGATCACGGCTCTACACATGCTGGCTCTCTTAGAGGACAAAAAAAGTAATTGGCAAGGAAAATCTATTGTTGCCATGAACAAGCTTGAGTAGGAGGCATCTGAGAAGGCTTAATCAGACAACCATTCACTTATACCTGTATACATATGATCTACGTGTATTTTTGCATATTCTATGTATGGGTAGCTTCAGACCCATGTCACTAGCAAGAACCTGCCAGTGATGGAATTGCTGTTGGTCAAGTCATATTCTTCTATGGTTTCGCTCCCTCACTGACCGTTTCATTGAAGTGTGGCTCCCTTACTGACTCCCTTACAAGATTTTATGACATTCTAGGCAGCAAGGCAGTGACTTACATAGGCAGTGTCAGTTGCATTTCAGTGATACTTTACCAGCTGCAGAATTAATATTTAAGGGATTTTTTTTTCATGAGACAAAACTGTAGGTGTATACTGTAAGGAGTAATATTACTCAAAAATCTCCTAAATGAGCAGAAATGAATCAAATGAGTTTAATTATCAATGTTTTATTTCATTCCTCGTCTGTACAGCAGAGGAAATTAGTCACTAAATTTGTCAATATGATTGAGTTGCAGCAATGTGCGATTAACCGTTCTTTTGTGTAATTACTATCTTCTTGTACAACACCTTACATTAAAAGTAATGCAATGCAATGGAATCACTCACTTTAGTTGCACAACTGAGATATCAAAATGTGTTCAGGTAAAACTAGCCTTAAATCTGAACTGCTCACAGACAGCTACAGTACAATGTGTTTAAATTATGGATTCTGGGTCCAGTGTTCTTTTTTGGCAAACAAAACAAAATTCAACCTCAAAATGATAAAAAATAAATGATAAATGTTTCAGCTAATTTTAACACAAACCATGTTTAAATATCAGGACATGGCCTGTGGCCATATGTGGTCATCTTAACTCCTAAAAATGCTAGCTCCCTGGCTGTCATGCTTGGTTTTTTAAATTTCTAAGTCACTGACCTCAAACACACATAAATCTGATGTTTCTTTGCCTTGGGTTTACTACATTCCTGTTAGGGTCACTGGCACAGCAGTATTAAAGTCAAACAGGGCCAGGCAACTGTCTTTCTCAGAACGAAGATAGAAATGGCCACCTAATATTTCTCTCATAACACAGGTACTTTAGAAACTGATAGGGATGAGCTCGGTGTTCGAGTCGAACGCATGTTCGACTCGAACATCGCCTGTTCGTCTGTTCGCCGAATTTCGAACATTATGGGCCGTTCGCGCCAAATTCGTGTGACGCGAACGGCCCACAATGGACTGCGCCATCGCACTGCATTTCCGGCGCTGTGATTGGCCAAGCATGCACTGTGACCCCGCATGCTTGGCCAATCACAGCGCCGGCAGCGAGGAGAGCCATACTTGGCCACAGGCGCCAATCATAGCTCAGGGGGGTTTAGTACACGCCCCACACTATAAAAGGCCGCCAGCGCGTCGGCCTCGTGCAGTGTGTTCTGGCGTGCAGGGAAAGAGATACATAGGCAGGGACAGTGTGTTCTATTCTTTTCTCAGGCATCTACAGGAGTTAGTGGGTGTTGTGTGCCTCCAGCACAGTATACACCTGGATCTACACTTTATTGCTGTTCTCTAAGCTAGATAGGCAGGCTGGGAAAGAGATACATAGGCAGGGACAGTGTGTTCTATGTTCTATTCTTTTCTCAGGCATCTGCAGGAGTTAGTGGGTGTTGTGTGCCCCCAGCACAGTATACACCTGTATATATCTGTCATTGCTGTTCTCTAATACAGGCATCTGCAGGAGTTAGTGGCACAGTATACACCTGTATATACCCGTCAGTGCAGTTTCAACCTTTTTGATACACAATATGTCATATGTGAATGATGGGAACCTATATACATCAATGTTTCATCCGAATACTCAAACAAAACATATACAAAGTGCAAAATGTATCATAAACTACAATTAAGGATGGTGGTGGAAACCCCTCAAATAAAAACTTCACAAAATGTGTCTTCTTCTTGGGGAAGTCACGTAACAAGTAGCAAAATACATTAAGGGTGGTGTCTATGAGGGAAGTGAGATCTCTTGCCCTGGTTTAGAGTGATGCCAATTTCCTGACGCTTCTTAAGGTCAGTCAGAGGCTGGTGAAATTCCTATGGTGCACCTGACCCATCACTTGGACCCCCATCTCACATGGGCTCACGTTGGGAAAAGTGACTTTCCTTAAGCCTGAACCTGGATTCAGGGGTAAAGCAGAAGCCTCCCATTTTGGGTGTAACAAGAGACTCTGCCTAAGGCAAATAAAAAATGGAAGCTGAGTGTGTGGTGGAGCTGACTGGTTGTAGTTGGAGCTTCCCTTTCCCCCAAAACTTGCAAAGCTGTATCATGGGCCATCATCTGGGAACTGGCTTACCAACCCAGACTTTAGGTGGTCCCTTACTTGTTGCTTTGCATGAACCTATTAATATTCTATGGAGCCTTAACCTGGGTCCATGAACCAATAAATAACCCTGACATATTTTTTAATTGAACAGTGCACAATAACATATAAGCATTTACATCTATGCATAGTGTCTTCTTGAAGGGTTAGGTGTGTTGTTTGCTATGTTGACATGCATTAGGGGATGAATGGGATACCCTCAAAAACACATGTACCAACACACATGAAACATGTACTTAACAAATAGTGTGAATGGGCACTGAAGACTTCCAATGTAATTAAAAGCCATGTTACATACATTTACAGAAAGCATTTAAGAGATTTAAAATATAAGTAAATTATACAGATATTTTGGAGACAAATACTACTTTGAGAAGTTCTAATAACATAATGAAATATGATGATAATTGAATATATAAACAGCCCTACGTTGTTTTTAATATAGCACCTTGCATTACTAAGAAAGCTCTGAGCAAAAACCTGCGATCATTAGATCTATCAATAAAATCCTCTGTAGTTTTAATCCCTCATCCATGGCAAATCTTGAAAGGAGCCTTTAAATCTCCTGCTGGAAAAAAGGATTGGCTATTAGTAAAAGGAAGGGGACACATGATGCCTAATCCTAAATTAGAACCCTCTCTGTATAGCATAATGTGTGCAGCTTTACATCTACTTCAGCTTGGGTTTAAAGGAGATAAAGACTATTATAAAGCTATCCACATTTTCAACAAAGCCACAGCTAGTTTCATGGGTCCCAATAGGAGCTGAAACATATGCTGGATTAAAGCAGTTTTAAAGCCAAAACAACAATTTTATATATTGCAGCTTACAAATCAATAAATGTGGTGGTTGCATTCATTTTCTCTTTTTAGGCTTTTTTCACAAATTATTTTCACCTGGAGATCAGGCAGTAATAGACTTCCTGCCTTTGGGTGTCTCCATTCTAGATGGAGGAGCAACAGAGACACCCTTGGATAGCAGCATTGTCAACTGGGGGAGAGGGTTAGAGTTATGCCCTGTACACACGATAGTTTTTTCAGATGAAAAAAGTCAGATGGACTTTTTTCATCGGAAAAAACAATCGTGTGTGGGCCCCATAGGACTTTTTTCCATCGGTGTATAAAAATAGAACATGTTTTAAATTTTTCCGATGGAAAAAAAAAACGATAGGAAATTCCGATCGTCTGTGTGGAACTCCAACAGAGAAAAAACCCACACATGCTCAGAATCAAGTCGACGCATGCTCAGAAGCATTGAACTCGTCGAGTGTTTTACGTCACCCGCATTTTGGACGGTCGGAATTTTGTCTGATAGTGTGTATGCAAGACTGATGTAAGTCAGCTTCATCGGAATTCCGACGGAAAATTCCATCGGATTTTATTCCATCGGAAATCCAATCGTGTGTACAGGGCATTAGATGTACTAGTGGATTTAGATGGAATGAACTAACAAATAAAAAACAAACCTCCAGCTAACACTTTATAAGCAGTAACAGCAACAGGTTTTTCTTTCTTTTGGAATGAAGGTTTTACATAAATGAATAAAAGCTGGCCATTGTAAGTACCACTGTCATCTAATAATCAGTAAACTGCGATATAATAAATGTTTGCTTTAGGGTTTAACACCACTTTAGGTTTATGTCACAGGACTATAGTTTGGCTTACTTAACTCAGAGCTATACTCTTCAATTCATACTGAACGGATAAGTTCACCTTTCTTAACATGTTACATGTTCGGGGTGTAACATGTAACATGTTATGAATGCACCGGCCCCCGCACCTCCCACTCCCCCACTTTTCCAGCTAGTGGGGGATCTTTTTCGCCCAGCATCATAATTCAACAAAGGTGATTCTAGGGCTATGTGTTGTGGTGTGTTAGAGTCATGCACATCAGGAATATTTTGATGAACACCCGAATTTGCCGGGTGCTCGGCGGGATGTTCCCCCACTGAGCAACCCCACAATGCACTGCGCACTGCACAGTGTATTTTAGGACCCTAATTGGAGGAAGTCTTGCACCTGACCACAGGTGCAAGGCTTTGCCAATTAGGGCATAGAGCACTGTCAGAGCCCTTATTGGACAAAGTGATGATGAATTTTTTCCAATCACAGCTCAGTGTCCCACCCCACACTATAAAAGGTTCCTTCCCACAGTAACCTTTTGTAGTGTGTTGTTTGTAGTGGAGATTTAGCAGGGCTCAGTGATAGCTAGTTAGTGTATTCTTGTGACTCTGAGTGTAAGGTGTTAGTGTAGTGTTAGTGTTAGTGTAGTGTTAGTATAGTGTGTCAGTATAGTGTAGTGTGAGAATAGTGTGTCAGTATAGTGTAGTGTGAGTATAGTGTAGTGTCAGTGTAGTGTTAGTGTAGTGCAGTGTTTATTATTGTTTTTTTTTTAATTGTCTTTTTTTTTGTCCCCTGCCTGCCCCCGGGGCATCAAATTTCAACTTTTTACAACAAGGCCAATTCTTGCTTTCATCAAGAGTACCTCTATAGGGTTACGATGTGAAGGCACCACCAACACCCAAAGACCATTTTTTCCACAACTGTTTGACTTATGCGTCAAATATTTTTTTTTTTACAGCAAGGCCAATTCTTGATTTCATCAAGAGTACCTCTAGATGGTTATGGGGTGAAGGTGCCACCAACACCCAAAGACCAATTTTTCCACAACTGTTTGACAGGGGCATCAAATATTTTTTTTTTACAGCAAGGCCAATTCTTGCTTTCATCAAGAGTACCTCTTTAGGGTTACAGTGTAAAGGCACCACCAACACTCAAAGCCCAATTTTTCCGCAGCTGTTACTTCTATCCAAGGTTTGTGAAAGAGTCACCAGTCTTTATCTCTAAAAAAATGTTTAATCTTGGCCTGAGTGTACTATAATATGGCTTCTTCACATGAGGCTTGCTCACTGTGGTGCAAAACTTTGTTATTTCCATCCAAAGTCTGCCAAAGAGACACCAAAATTTATCCCAAAAATCTCTAATCTTGTTCCGAGTGCACTAAATTGTGACCTCATCATACAGACTGGCTCCCCAAGCCGTTGTTTACTAAACAAAGAAAGCTTGCAGGGAAAAACAATTTAAATGTCTTTTTTTTTTTGCTTTATAAAGCTGCTTGCAGGACTTTTTGACGCCCTGCCAGCGCAGCGCCTCAGTGTGAAAGCATTTGGGCTTTCACATCACATTGGGATTGCAGATGTAGCTTCTTTCAGGCGCTTTACAGGCGTTTTTTTTAACGCTAAGACCCCTTTCACACTGGGGCGTTATTTAGGCGCTTTAGTGTAAAAGCACTCGGGCTTTCACATTGGGATTGCAGATGCAGCTTCTTTCAGGCGCTTTACAGTCGCTTTTTTTTACGCTAAAGTGCCTGAAAAACGCCCCAGTGTGAAAGGGGTCTAAATGTCAGTTTGGCTGCAGCAGGTTCTATGCACGGTACAGATGTGCCACTTTACAGGCAGACTCAGGCTACTTTCACACTGAAGCGCTGGATGCGCTGGCGGTATAGTGGCGCTATTTTTAGCGCCGCTATACCGTTGTTTTTGCCGCGATTTGCGGGCACTAGCGGGGGGATTTAAGGCAGAAAGATCCACAAACAAAGAGCAACCGAAGACAGCTGCAGATAGAGCCTGGAAAAGCATCAGAGCAGGGAAGTGCGATGAGGCTTCTCTTGTTCCTTTCCATGGTGGATATCGATTTCTGGAGGTTTGGATCTTAGGGATACTGAGACAGGAGAATTCCAATCTTCTGTGGATGCCTTGTCGGTTGCTGGTGCAGGACGCCATTCCCTACAGGAAGTTCCAGTCTACACGTGTATCCGAGTGGACCATCTTTATGCCTACTTGACCCACCGCTGCTGGCGTGTGAGTCCATACTTAGGGGTATGTTGCGGTTTAAAATCTATATTTAAGATTTAATATCTCACAGATATGATATAGGTTTAATAAGAGTTCTTTTTGGACAAGATTTGAAAGCTTTAACATAATGAACATTTATTCTGTATTGGTAAAGTCTAAACTAACACAAAGAAGCTATCTATACAGTCTTAGACAAGCAGGAAATAGTAGGTTAAAATATACAAAGTATTTACATGGAGGAACATAGAGCATCCTCCTAAAACCTTAAAATACTAACATGAGTAGTTACATAGACAGACCTTTGGCATAATTACCCCTTTAGACCCGTCCTTCAGGCCATCCTTCCATCAAGTAGTGACCTCCAATCTCCCTCTCTCTGAGTATATCTCTCTATACTGATACCCCATTGGTTGGCCTAGCTTGGGTCATGATTGGAGGGCTTACTCCATAAGTCAGCCCCCTTTCATGCAAATCCTGGTCACTCTATGTGGGCCGGAGATGTGATTGAAGTTTTCCCAGGGTTATAGGTGAGGCTCCCTCCCTTGTATTATCCCAGCATGGGACTCATTGACGAGAGTGGGTTTAACACAATGGCATTGTCTCTACAAGCGTGGGGCTCCGCCCTGTCTAGCTTTTAACAAAGGACCTCGCGAGGGTGAAGAAAGGGAATATATTCCGAAAGCCAAATGAACTATATCTACAGCAAGCCAATTGAAATATATTCGGTCAGCTAAATGAAATATATTCAGTTAGCTAAATGAAATACATGTACATCAAGCTATTTGAAATATATTCATATTTACAATATTTTACCGCTCTTCAATGCAGTTTATACATGTCCCATAAGGCAACAGGTTATGCCGCGTACGCATGATCGATTTTCTTGCCATTTTTTTTCTTGCCGTTTTTCACGTCATTTTTTTTTCATATTTCCTCTCAAGCCTGTCTTGCGTACACACGATCATTTTAAAAAACGATCAAGCAAAGCGCAGTGATGTACAACACGTACGACGGCACTATAAAGGGGAAGTTCCGTTCTAATGATGCCACCCTTTGGGACGCTTTTGCTAATTCCGTGTTACCGCGTGTTAGTAAAAGTTTGGTGAGAGACGATTCGCGCTTTTCAGTCTTCGTGCTTTGAAGATCGTTTTGTGGAGTTCAGTTTGTGCCTGTGGGTTCGTATCTGTTTTGCAGTGCTTGTAGTCAGTTCGTATCTGTTTATTCAGTGCGGTCTGCTCTGCTCGTTCCTGTTTTTCAGCTTGTTCTTCATTGGCCTTGCTGTTCTTCCGTGCGTTCTTCTAGTTCGTTCTGTTCAGCCGACCGTTATCTAGCCATGTTGCGGCTACGTACTCGTCGTAGAGTTCGTGCTGTAGTTGGTGCAGGGGTTCATGCTGTATCCCGACTCCATGCCATGAGCAGGGTCAGGAGGAGTTCATGGACCAAGAATTGGTTGCTCCAGCGGCACCAATTCTGTCACATGCCTTTGTTGCGGGAGATCAGGGAGAATAATCCTGATGATTTCAGGAATTTTCTCAGGATGTCTGACCCCGTATTTCAGCATCTGTTGGCTTTGGTGTCCCCCTACATTACCAGGCAGGACACCGTTATGCGGGAAGCCATCAGTGCTGAGCAGAGGCTCATCGCCACGTTGCGATACCTGGCGACTGGGAGAAGCCTGCAGGACCTTAAGTTCTCCACAGGCATATCCCCCCAGGCTCTGGGTATCATTATACCAGAGACTTGTTCTGCCATCCTTCAAGTTTTGCAGGAGAACTATATTAAGGTAAGTGTTCTTCTTAAAAAGCTCACTTTTTTTTTTGGGTGTTGTATACTTTATTTTTGGCTTAATTATCAGTCCCTAATTCACATGATTCTTAGCTGCAGGGAATGTCCAGTTTCTCCCCATGTATTTATTGTAAAAGTGTGTGGTTTGAGGCCTACCTTTTAAATGTGCCTTACTTAACCTCTCCAGCATGCTATCCCGGAGCCATACCTACCTTGCCTTGTCATTTCCATGTATTTTATTCTATGCTCCATCGTAGTGCTTTACCCAAAACGCACCCAAAATTTGGGCTAGGAATGTTTTTTTTTGGTTTACTTCATACAGAGTGTTACAGCCTTCATTTGTGATATCCCCAAATCATCTTCAACCCCCCCCCCCACTTTTTTTAAGGGTTTGTTCTTGGTTTGTTGTTGCTTACTAATATTTTGTTTTTTCTTTTTCTACCAATGTTGGCCCTGAATGTTTTAATGAAATCTGCTTTCAATGTTTCTTTCTCAAATTATTAATTTATTTTTGCTTTTATTCCACAGTTCCCTTCTTCGCCACATGAATGGCAGAATGTGGCTTCCGAGTTTGCCCACCGATGGAACTTTCCGAACTGTGGAGGAGCCATCGACGGCAAACATGTTCGGGTCGTCCCACCACCCCATTCGGGATCCTTTTATTATAACTATTAGGGGTTCCACAGCATCGTGATTATGGCAGTGGTGTCGGCCACCTACGAGTTCCTCTATGTGGACGTTGGCAAGAATGGCAGGATGTCTGACGGAGTTTGGGGAACGGCTCCTTTTGGATCTGCTGGCCTTGCCACCAGCGGAGCAGAATGTGGAGGGACTTCCGTTTGTGTTTGTGGCGGATGAGGCGTTTGGCCTGGGACCCCATTTGATGAGGCCATTCCCGCAACGCACCCTCAACCCTGAGAGGAGGGTGTTCAACTATCGGCTGGCCAGAGCCAGAAGGGTGGTGGAAAATGCCTTTGGCATCATGGCCAGCCGATTCCGCCTCTTCCTGACCTCCATCCACCTTGCCCCATACAAATGGAACCATGTGGTAATGACTTGCTGTGTGCTCCATAATTTCCTACGGGTGCATTCCACCAGTTATCTGGCTTTGAGTGGGCCTGAGGCCTCTTTATTGAATAATGAAACTTTAGTGGCCCTGGAACCTGGCCGTCCAGGCTTGGCCCCCCAAACCGGACGTGAGGTCCGTGACAAATATGTCGATTATTTTGTGGGTAGGGGGCCATTGAAATGCCTGAACAATTTTAACCTTATCATTTAATAAAATAAATATTTGTTTGGATTAAAGATTGGTTTGGTGTTTTCATTTACTAATGTTTTATGTTTCTCGTAGGTTTACCTAGTGCACTTGTATTGCCATGTGTATTTAGCATTCTTAATTTGCCTTCATTGTCAGTGTAAACACAAAACATCGAGTAGTTCACTTAGCACAACATTTACATAATGAAGCCACATTTTTAGAGGATCAAAATACCTTTATTGTTTATTTTTGGGGGAAACTTCCTTTGAAATGTAGATGTCCCCTTAATTTTTTGGTTTTTAAAACGCATGACCAGCCATGCATAAACAAAATATCTTAACAAATATTGGATAAAAATAAACATACACTAGTCCTTTAAAGGTGAAAACAAAAACAAACCTGCCAAAACACAGCAACTTCAACCTTCTTTTGTTATAAAAAATTAAACACGCCCAAGCACAGCCATGATCTTTTGTAGCCTTTCCTCCAGCCGCTTTGTATTTTGCCTGATCTCTGTCAAGTCTCCCTTTATTTTTTGGAGGTCACGACAGCAGACCATGAGGTATTGGATCAGGATCTGGGCACTATGATGTGTCAACTTTTCGGGGTCTCCGGCCAGAACTGCACCTAAATAAAAAAAAAAAACATGTAGTATAGAATATGTAGGCCTACATCTATTAACCTGCATCTGTCTGGTTTGACACTGACCTGTTGTGGTGCCACTTTCCACTTCCACAACCTCACGTTCCTCTCCATCATGTGGTTCTGGGGGTATTGTTGAAGGTGTTGGCATTTTGGACACATCTGACGTAGCTTTTTGAATCCCTATGGAGATTGCACGAAAAGGTATAGTTTCATTAGTAGTGAATATATTTGAGTGAAATTTAAAGCATGATAAAATAATTGGTAAACATAATTTTGAAGTGTGTTCCATTTTTAAATGTACCCCCAGTGACAACCGGAACACATGATTGGATACATAGCTAAAAACATAGCATATCCTTTAAAAAAAAAATTGACACATTGTAACACCCCAAAGTATATACACACGATCACCTGTGTGTGACACCCTCAAGGTTTTTGGCTTTTGGCCCACACTTGTACTACTGCGTTCTGTTGTTTAATCAGCTGCTGAGCATTCACACCCCTAAACATTACCATGCATATCCTTATTTTTTCCAAAAAATTGTCCTTTGGATTTGATCCAAAAAATAAATTGGTTACCAAATTTGCTCCCCCAAATAAAATTAAATACATGTGTGCTCACACTGGATGAACCCAAAACATCGTTTTATGAACTGTACGGAGAAAGAGGTTTAATACGTCCGTTTACTGTGCGGACAAACCAGAAAGATGGTATCTTTCACTGTACTATATCAAAGACAAAAATACACGACATAATACAAGTAATAATCTTTAGTAGGGAAAATAGAAAATAAATACTTTACTTTTTCCTAAAACTTTCTTGATTCTTTTGTATTGGTCGGGCTCCCGCAACTTCAGATCAGACCAACGTTTTCTGAGCTGTTCCTTCGTTCTGCACACCCCGAATTTCTTGTGAAGAGTTTTGACCATTTGCCCATAATTTTTGTCTTGACCAGATTAGGCCTTTCATAAGGACCATGCTTGGCATCATAATCCTCCCTCTTCAAAATGGCGACCATCTCCACCATTTCCTCGAATGACATGTTGGATGCCTTATATCTCCTGGGTCGGGATTTGGGCTCCTCAGGAATTTCATCCTCTGTCGAGGTAATCTCTGTCACCTGTGGCTCCGCCATGTTGATAAGCACTACGACGAGTGAGAAGGGGCGGGGAAAGTACAATATTGAACGTCAGGGGCGGGCAAAGCGTGCGTAGTTTCACGCATGCGCAGTGTATATCAAGTGAAGAACCATGTGTCGCAAAAACGTTCATTTGGCGGGAGAGGGAGTTAGCAACGAACATGTTGACGAAGGTACATAACAATTTAAGGATTTGAGTTTCATCAGAGGAGATTTGGGGCTTCTAAATATGTCGAAAATGCAGATTTGATGAATGTTGCCTGAAACATATGTATTTTGTTGTTTCTTGATTTTACAGAGAGAATGAATTCATTTAAGAACCCGGAGTTCATGGGGGAGTTCATTGATAAATGGAAAGAGCTACCTATCCTATGGCAAACAAAAAGTGGCGGAAATAAAAATAAAGTGGCCAAGACAGCAGCACTGGAGAGCCTGCTTGCATTTGTGCAAACCAAGATACCCACAACAACTCTCCAAGATGTGAAAACCAAAATTGCGACCATCAGAGGGACATCCAGGACCCAGAGAACTATGGTCCTGAGGTCCCAGAGGTCAGGTGCTGCAGCAGATAAGGTTTATAAACCCGGTCTGTGGTACTACAGCAAGCTTTCTTTTCTGGATGACCAGCTGGAAGTGCGGGAATCTCTCCCTACCCTTCCCCCAGAGGTCAATTCAGCCTTCCTTGTAGCCAACCCTCCAGCCTTCCCTGCAGCCAGCCCTCCAGCCTTCCTGGCAACCCTGCTCTGGCTTCCTCTGAGGATCAAGATGAGGTCCTTGAGGAGGCAGATTTGGATATATGGAGCCAGGTAAAGTATTGATATCTACATTTATATCTTACAAAATTGATGAATTAAAATTGATGTTAGTATTGTTAGGTATTTAATGTACTACAAAATAAATAGTTAAAGAGCAAGATACAGTAGTGGTCTAATTTAATGTGGACAAGGCAACAAAATCAGGATGCGGAATCAAGGAAAATGACATAAATTTTCACATTCAATTCAACAATGTCTAGAGGTGAACAATGTGTGTGATTGATGGTGTGAAAAAATACATAATGTGCCTTTCTTTTTTTACAGCCAGAGCAGAGCCAGGAAGAGGGTGATGTTGGGGATCAGGAGGAGGCAGGGCCCAGTGGCACCCAGGAGGAGGCTGGGCCCAGCACAAGAGCCCAGATGCCTCCCCTGATAGTTAAACCACGAGGGCCAAGGAGAGGTAGGCAGGTGGAGGAGGAAACAAGAGACTTCATCAGAGGCAACAGCGGCCCTCAGGGAGGCACCCTCTGCTGAGGAGGGCTTTGCCGCAGTCCTCGCGCAGAAGCTAGGCCAAATGGACTTGCGGCAAAAGCTCTACAGCGAGAGCCTTCTTTTAAAAGTCATCAACAAGGGATTGCTGGGGGAGCTCACCAAGTACACTGACATCACAGAGGTTGTCCCTACTCCTCCACCTCCTCCTCCTCCTACTACTACTCCTCCTGCCACAACCTCTCCTCCTGATCCCCAGCCTCCGAGGAAGAAACCAACCAAGGCTGCAGAGAAGGCTGGAGAGAAGGCTACAAGGAAGAGGAAAAAATAATGCCTGCTGTAGTACCACAGACTGGGGACATATATGACTTATCTGCTGTGGCTCCTGACCTCTGGGAGTTCAAGCCAAGATTGGGCTCCTTTTTGTTTTTGATCTAATCTATAGTTTGGTTTTCACATCTTGGATGGTTGTTGTGGGGTCAAAAGGATGCACAAATGCAAGCAGGCTCTCCAGTGCTGCCTTTCCCTTTAATTTGTTCTGTTCCTAAATAAAGGTTTTTTGATTTTGCCTTAAAATACTTGACTATGTGATTTGTATTTCAAAAGACAGTTTGCTAGGGAGCAGGCAGGGACATCTCAAATAATATTATTGTTATTAACAAGGGACACAAACCTCCATGAGGCAAAATGAGACAAATTTTGAAGGTTGGTGTGGTAACTTTATACAAGAATAATTTAAGCCAAAAAAAAAAAAAAAAAGAAGGCCACAAAAAAAAATTATAAATATATACTTAAAAAAAAAAAAGGATATTTACATTTATTCATGAATTTATGAGGGAGATGCGGCTTAAAAATAAGATTTTGCTATCATTAAATCAATTAGAAATTACTTTAGAAACAAGTTTGGCATAACTCTCAATGTCATTAGCAAAAGAGCGTAATTGTATAAGCATTATCAAAAGCAGAACGGAATGCGCAGCATTAAAACGATGCTATTAATTCCAACGTGACGAATGTGCCATCTCCATTACCAACGCTAGCTTTACCAAAACGAGCGCTCCCGTCTCATAGTTGCTTCTGAGCATGCACGTTTTTTTTCACTTCGTGAAAGCATACACACTATCGTTTTTCACGTCGTTAAAAAAAAAACGACATGAAAAACGACGTGAAAAAAGAGAGCATGTTCGAAATTTTTAATGCCCGTTTTTCACGTCGTTAAAAATGCTCTGGAGCATACACACGATCATTTTTAATGGCCATTTTTTTAAATGGCATTTTTAACGGCATGAAAAACGATCGTGTGTATGGGGCATTAGAGTATTTAATTCTGCCACCCTTCTCCCCTGGTGTTGGAAGTCACATCCTTGGGTGTTGTGCATCCTCAATATCCACCAACAACATAGCCATTTCATATTGCTACTGTAGACATTGCTTTTTGATGTAGAGCTACACTGACTCCTCCTTTTCCAGCATATCCTATATTGAACCTTTATATATGGACTTCACATACCCATTTTTCTTTTCACAGTATCACATTTACATAATATCACCATGTCGACTATATGCTTATTGTTTAATATATGTGTATTTTGGTCTTTGTGTACATTAGTTTGATTCATGGTGGTCATGGCTTCATAGGCCATATCTTATATTGGGTCACATTCACCTGTCCCCATTTTTCACAGGTCACGTTTGCACACTTGGCATGTGTGGACAATTTTTATTTATTTTTAGAATTGGTTCACATATCAATTTTCACGGCGCCGCATTTATTTATTTCCCTTTTCTTGTTTACAATACGTCTGATTGTTAATGCTGGCAGCTTATTACATTAGTTTCATATTTGGTAGCGCAACTTTTTTCTTCATACTTATACTGTACAAGGAGCAAGCGTGTCAGGGCACTGTTTGCAGCAGAGGTGCACGAAGACCTGGCATTCCTACCAGTACTTTACATGGCCGCAGGAATGCGCACTGGTGCCCGAGTGTTATGAGACACACAAGTATGTACATTGGCTCACTACAAGTTTAGGTGGTATTTACTGCAAAAACTAAGAAACGCTCTGCAAATCCTGCATAAACCTGTCTAAAAGTTAATTGACATAAAAAATAGGGGAACAAAAACATTTGTTAAATAAGGGATGGTCTAGCCACACAGTATTTAATGAGCTAGCTGGTTGTTAAGGAGGCGGCACACACCAGTGTCCTTAACAACCAGTGTATAGTTGGTTGTTAAGGAGCCAGGACCCACTGTTATCCTTAGAGCAGAACTAAACACTTCTATCCTTTTCAGCCAAGGAAACTGCCATCTTAGCCTATGTTTGATCTGCAATTGGTATGGTGCTGCATATGTGATCACTTATGACACCAGCCATTTGATGGTTTGACTGTTTGGTTGATAGCACAAGCATATATGACAATTAGCATTCCCGGGATGTTTTTTTTTTTATCTTTTTTTTTAATTTTCAGGTTGTACATACATTTGTAGCCCATGCAGGGGCAAGACCAACATGTCACATTTGCATACAACATGTAACCTAAGATCTAAACAAAAAACAATCTACTAAACTACTACACCAATGTGGGGAGAGGGTTCGGTTTAGGGTTAGCTATGCTCAAACCTGGAATATTAGAATAATGTAATATGGTTACATCAGGGTTAAGTGTGCTGTCAGAAATTATGCTTAATTAGAATAGGACTAGTAGCTGACTGCTGTAGTGGAGTCGTCAAGCCAACATGTCCAAACCTTTTAAAATAATTGGGGCAACCCCTGTTCGCATAGGTGGCCTTATACTGTATAAGGGTAGACTGGCGTTTATCAGACCCTTCCAGAATTTAACAGAAGAAGGGGATGGGTGTTTCCAATTCATTGTGATGGCTTTACAAGCGTAAAACAGTAGAAGATTAATAAGTATTCTCCTAGCCATGGTCACTGACAGTTGTTCAACCAGTCCTAGCAAACAATACCTTGGGTCACATGGTATATGGGTTTTGGTTACATTTGTTATCACTTGGATGACCTCTTGCCAGTATTGTTGTATTGCCGGGCAGCTCCAAAAAATATGAAAAAACTCTCTAGGCTAAATATGCCGCAGACATCCTGTGGAGCTTGTGGGTCCCGGCATGTTTTTTTAAACCGTTAAATTGATGGGTTTAGTTCCGCTTTAACAACCAGTGAGTGGCTGGTTGTTAAGAAGCCAGCACCAGCCAACCATGCCTCATCTGCTGTGGGATTCCCCACTGACAGCAAAATGTAAACAAAAGAAGATGACAGTAACAAAATATAAAATAAAAAACAGCATCTATACCAGGCCCTTTGGGTCTGGTATGTATTTTAAGGGGAATCACAAGTCAAAAATTAAAAAAACTAGTGTGAGGTTTCCTCAAAAATCTTTACCAGACCCTTATTCGAGCATGCAGCCCCAAAGGGGGCCCCAAAGGAAGTTCCAATCAGTAAACTGTAGCTCTGAAACACAGACCTAATGTTCTACTTGAGCCTCACAGTTCCTGTACAGTAGGACATCCTGACATCACTAAGAACCTCTCCGTCATCTCAATGACTTATTGTGGGCCATGCTAGGAAAAGATTTAACTTTGTAACTTTGTACATTCAATCTTGTGAAGTCTGTGCCAAGTCCAAGTTCCCTAGCCCGGACCCTTCTCTGCCTTTTTCTATTTCCAGCAATCCATGGACTAACCTCTCAAAGGATTGTATGTTAGACATTCATCGTTCATTTGGCCGCACAGCTGTGGGTCACAGTAGACCACGTTAACCTCTTAACTTAAGTTAAGCTAAAAAACTGGCAGCCTTGTTCATACATACACTGCATGGGATCCCCTTAGACATTGTTTCCGACCATGACTCTGAATACATTTAGAAGTTCTGGCGAGTCATCTGCTCTCTTCTAGGTGTTTCCATATTTCCTTCCTAAACCTATGACCCTCAATCCAATGGGCAGACTGAAATGACTTATCAGTACCTAAAACTTTTCCTCTGGTACTTTGTCCCAGATAACCAACTACATTGGGCATCCCACTTTCTCTGGGCAGAATATGCCCATCATAATCATCCACATTCCTCATCCAGGGTTCAACTCTATTTTTATGTCTACCAACACCATCTAAAGACCTGCTCATTCTTAAAGTTGTCTTTCCAATGTCCCTTGTTCCACCACAGTGGTCCATCTGAAAGTACATAACAATTCAACATCTGTAGCCGAAAAGACCTGTGCTGGTGTTCATCTTCACCCATCTAGTTCAAGGTCAGTGACTTGTTGTGACTTTCTAGCAAAAACATTTCTATTGAAGTGCTATCACAAAAGTTTGTACCCACATTAATCAGGCCACACTGAATTATTCAGATAGTCAATTTTGTTTCCTTCCATCTCAGATTGCCTCTGTCCTTTAAAGATTCCCATTACATCTCTTTACTGAAATTGGTGCACTCTCAGAACTCAGTGGCCTCCAGATCATCAGTACTCATGGGTGAACAAGAAGAGTATAAGATACAAAGGATTGTAGACTTCAGAAGGGTCATAAACTCCCTTTGTCCATTGGACAGGCTACAGGCCTGAGGAACATTCCGGGTAACCAACCTTTTCAGTACATTTTAAATGTTTAGTAAGCAGGCTCCACCAATCCCAATCAGTGAAACCAGCTCCTAAGAGTCCAGAGGCCTCTCCTCAAAGGAGATTAATTTTAGAATGCCTACATACTTACCTGTCCGCTGGCAGCCTGTCTGTTTGGTTCATAACACTCTCTCCTCCCAGCAACAGCCTGAGCCTTGAGTATGGATAAGTGGGATGTAGCACTGCACCTCTACTTTAAAATAGTGTCCTAGTTGGTGGACAAAGGGATGCAGCCTTCCAGCCCCTTATGTTGCCTTATTTAAACATCATTAACCAGTGCCTCTGTGCTACTGATAGTAATTACCTGCTGATCTAGTGCACCTGTATGACTTGCCTGTTTGTTCCTGTGATTGACCTTTATTTTGTTACTGGATACCGCTGCAGTCTGCTGCTGCCACTGACCTTTGCTACAGTTAACAGATGTGTGAATGAGTATGCCTGCTGTCAGCTGCCTGTCCAGACTCCTCCAGAGTGGCTTCAATCTGATATGGCAAGTCTACTCTTTTCTACTTATATACACTGTCTATAGCAACATTCTATAGCCTCTAAAAGGAAATCTAAACACAGCAAACAAAAAACAAAAAACTTGAATTCGGAGAAGGCAGAAAGCTATAAAAGGTACTTTTTTGAGTTAGAAATACATAATTCAATAGGATTTTTTTTTTAACCAACCAGAGTTTAGTGTACCTTTAAGTGCTCTGTGGCCTCCAGAGAAAGTGTAGTCACCACTGTTTCAAAGCACAAGCTAATCAGGTGTAAAGCATGGTGATGATTTGCAGTGAAGGGCCGGCAAGGTGCAGAAGAGACATATAACTAAACCACGTTTTAGCACCACCGACTGCCCACCTAAAACATAACATGCTGTCAGAAGTTTCTGTACACATGCCATTGCCATGGCAAATTTATCTTGGCATGTCAAGTTTAATAGGCGGCCATTTTAATTAATGTTTCTGTAAAGAAAAGTCCTATTTTGAATTGAAAAAAAAACAGCTACAAAAAAAATCACCCATTCAGAAGACAGCAGGACCACTGCTTTACAGCCCTCTGAAAAGCGATCCACCATGAGCTGCTTTTCAGAGGATGGTAGAAGTTGCCACCAGTGTGAAAGGGGCCCAATTGTTCATTTAAGCATAAAAGTTGTAAATACCATCTCCTACAGCCTTTTTCCTCCAAGGCTATAAATAATTGCATATTGGCTTCTGTATTATTCAATTAAAGATAATAGATACTGTTTCTGTTATTTCAGTTTCCAGTGCCCAGTGTACAGGTACATTTGCATCTGCAGAATTTATAATCGATAACAACCATATTGTTAGCATAGTACAGTACTAATCCTTTCATATGTTCAGCGCTACTTACCAGCACATTGAACCTGCAAATGGAAAATTACAATCACCACTGGTGTGTGCCTCCAGAGCAGAAAAAAAAATATATTTAAAATGAGTTTTCAAGATAAGATAAGCATCCTGTTTACATGACTCATTCCAAAACTAATCACATAGTGTTAAGATTTAAATGCTTCTATCCGTCACCACAACAGAAAACCACTGAAAAGGGGAATTTCCTATCTTTCTAAAAAACCTTTTGCTATTTTCCATGGTTCGGTTGTTTTTATTGGGTTTTGTTTTACATTTAATTTCAGACAGTATATTATACAGACCGAAAACAGTAATGAAAACATATTCCGTTTTATAAGAATAACAGTAACAGAAATTGACCTACAATCCAACTGGTCATAGATAAAAAGAAAAACAAGTACCGTATTTTTCCCCTTAAAATCTCCCACTGATTGTGAGGAAACGAGCGAGCGGAGCCGAGATACACAAAGCCGAAGTACACTCGGCTTTACTCGGCTCCTCTCGCAGTCACGCCCACCTCCACTGATTGCGAGAGGAGCAAGTGCCGCTGACATACAGAAAGCCGAGTGTACTTCGGCTAGTCTCGGCTCCACTCGCAGTCCCGCCCCGTGAGCAGAGCCGAGTCTAGCCGAAGTACACTTGGCTTTCTGTATGTCAGCGGCGCTCGTTCCTCTCCTCTCGCAATCAGTGGAGATGGGGGGGACTGTGAGCAGAGCCAAGTCTAGCTGAAGTACACTCGGCTTTCTGTATCTGGGCTCCGCTCGCTCCTCTCCGCTCACAGTCAGCGGAATTCGGCGCCAATTTTAAATCAGGGCAATTCTGCAAAGAGACTGGCAAGGCTGCAAAGGCACTGGGCAATGCTGAAAAGGCACTGGGCAAGGCTGCAAAGGCACTGGGCAAGGCTGCAATGATGGACAAGGCTGCAGATGGACACTGATAAGGCTGCATTGATGGACATTTAAATGTACATTTTTTTCCTTAAACTTCCCTCCTAAAAGTTTTTTTCCTTATAATTTCCTCCTTAACTTGGGGTGCGTGTTATACGCCAGTGCGTGTTATACGCCAATAAATACGGTAATTAAAGTGGTTGTAAACCCACTTTTTGGACTTCTACCTATAGGTAAGCCTAGAATAAGGCTTACCTATAGGTAGTAGAAATATCTCCTAAACGTGCACCTTTTAGGAGATATTTCACTTGTAGTCCACCGAAAATTCCAACGCCGCATGCGCGGGGAAGAAACTAAACTAAGTGCCGTTTCTTTCCTAGCCTGTGCCGTGAATCGCGGCTCCCGTGCGCATGCGCAGGGAGTGATGTCACGTGGCTCTGGCGAATCATAGAGCTGGAGTCCGTGGCCCAGAAGGAAGAGGGGCCAGAAGATGGACGCTGCCTACTTTGGGGACATCGCTGGATTCTTTTGCAGGTAAGTGGCACATAATGGGTAGGGATGAGCTTCGTGTTCGAGTCGAACCCATGTTCGACTCGAACATTGTCTGTTCGGCTGTTCGTCGAATTGCGAACATTATGGGCCGTTCGCACCAAATTCGGGTGGCGCGTCATGGCCCATAATTCACTGCGCAGTCGCAGTGCATTGCTGGCTGATGATTGGCCAAGCATGCACTATGACCCGCATGCTTTGGCCAATCACAGCGCGCAAAAAACGGAGAGCCATAATTGGCCAAAGCCAGGGTGGCTTTGGCCAATTATGTCTCAGGGGGTTTAGTACACGCCCCACCCTATATAAGGCCGCCTCCGTGGCGGCCTTGTGTAGTGTGTAGTGTGTTGCGGTGGTTAAAGAGAGAGCTTACAGAGAGAGAGAGACAGTGTCATTTATATTGAGTTAGATAGAGCAGGCAGGCGAGTCAGTTAGCTGCAGTTACAATGTGTAGAGGATATACATGCATCCTAGGTGTTGTATATATATTTATACACTGTATTTAGTTAAGCTAGATCCGTTCCTGTTATTCTCTATACTGTGACAGGCAGGCAGGTGATTGTGCTAGCTGCAGTGTTTCACTTAGTGTACTGTGTGCTTTGCAAAGCATTCACCTAAAGCTTACCTGAATACAATTAGTGGTGTTCTCATAATAAAACCACAGGCAGGGAGCTGCATTAATTTCATTTAGTGTACTGCAGTACGTCTGTCCTTTGCACAGCATTCATTTAAAGGAACCTGAATACAATTTGTGGTGTTCTCATAATAAAACCACAGGCAGAGAGCTGAACAGGTCTGAACAGGTGCACAGACAGCAAAACAAAAACTTTAGCGGCCCCGGTGAAGGAGTCAACCGGGTGCCCATCATCTCCAGTGAACTCCAAACTGAATGAGAAGCACATAAAAAGAGTGGGGAAGACCCCTCAGAAGAAACACAAGGTTCCTCAGTGGGAACGTGCTCCAAAGAAAGAGAGTAATGTCCCTCAGCGGATAGTTACACCCATTAAAAGGAGGGAGATCAATGCATACCAGGCCCAAGAGAGACTTAAGTCCAAAGAGAAATGGAAGAAAGAAAGTCCAAAAGGAAAACGCAAAGATCCAAGGAAAGAGACTCCTTCGAAGCGATATCCAGAGAAGCTGGTAGGTCCCTCCCTGATAGTACCCGATAGTACCTGTCCAAGTGGAGGGAGTCTACACAAGAGCCATATTGGATACAAGTGACCCTGTTGTACCGGCACTTTTATGACAAGCATCTAAGTCACCTACCCATCCAGAAGATTGAAGAGATGTAGATATGGGGGATTGGGACAGAGAGTTTCCCTTATGATGGCTATCTGCCTATAAAACTGACTTTCGACCCGTCCATAGCCAGGAAGGCCGAAGTGTTCGATACCTTAGCTGTGATATGCCCCCGACCGCCTGGAGCTAACAAGTGTTCCCTAATAATAGGGACCAACACAGATCTGGTCCGAAGACTCTTGGCCCCTCTTACAAAAGTGAAAGACCCCATAGTCACTGAGATCCACCCAATGTTGAAGACAGCCTACCAACGTCTGATATTAGAACAGAAGGCCCCAGAAGAGGGGGTAGGGAAGGTCTGGAGGCTGGGAAGAAGAGGAATAGTGCTGCAGCCCGGTGAAGTAGCCTGTTTGAAAGCCACTGTGAAGCTCACTTGGGAGCAGCCTGGGCCCTTTGTTATGCTGGAACCCGACCCAAGGGAAGAGCATTTGGGCCTAGAAGTAGTCCCAGAAGTGGTCCCGTTGAGGGCCTTGAAGAAGGCCCACTGTAAGGTGCCTGTGAGTGTCAGGAATACTACGGATGGCCCCATGGAGATCCCAGCCAGGATGCTGCTGGGTCAGGTGAGCCCTGCCACCCCAGTTGCTTTGTTGGATGTGGAGAAGGCAGATGGAGAAAGCACTGTGTGGGAGAAACTTTCCATGGAGAACCCAAACCTGCCCAGGGCTTGGAAAGAGAGAGCCAAGGCCCAGTTGACCAGGTGGAAAAAATCTTCTCTCAAGAGGAGTTGGATGCGGGGTGTGCAAGGAGTGCCACCCATCGAATCTGCCTCCAGGAAGACAAGCCCTTCAGGGAAAGAGTCAGGCGAGTTCCGTTAGCAGACCTCGAGGACTTGAGGGAACAGCTCGCCAAGTTCAAGCAAACCGGTGTGATTCGAGAATCTAGAAGCCCCTATGCCTCCCCGATAGTGGTGGTCAGAAAGAAGAATGGGTCATTGAGGCTGTGCATAGACTACAGGACCCTCAACAGGAGAACCATACCCGACCAGTACACCACTCCGAGGATAGAGGATGCCCTACAGAGCTTGTCTGGAGCCAAGTGGGTTCAGTGTTATGGACCTCAAGAGCGGGTACTATCAAATACCTATGCATCCAGAAGACAAAGAGAAGACGGCTTTCATAACCCCGGTGGGGTTCTTTGAATTTGACAGGATGCCTCAAGGTCTGTCTGGAGCCCCAGCCACCTTCCAATGTCTCATGGAGAAGACTGTAGGAGACATGAACCTCATCGAAGTCCTTGTATACTTGGATGACATCATTGTCTTCGGGAGAACCTTGGAAGAACATGAGGAGAGGCTGGAGAAAGTTTTGAAAAGACTGAGTGAGGAAGGACTCAAGCTCTCGCCTGAAAAATGCCAGTTTTATCAGTCATCAGTTAACTATCTGGGACACATAGTGTCTGAAGATGGGGTAGCCACAGACCCGAAAAGTTGGAGGCAGTCACTTCCTGGCCAAGGCCCACCACAGTGACAGAGCTCAGATCCTTCTTGGGGTTCTGTTCCTATTACAGGAGGTTCGTGGAGGGGTTTGCTCGGATAGCCAGGCCTCTGAATGAGCTGCTCAAGACGGAGGGGGAAGAGGATGACTCGGGTCCCAGGAAGCCAGGGGAGTCAGTCAAGGATCAGTGGAATGAGAAGTGTGAGAATGCCTTTCAGATGTTGAAGAAAAGCTTAACCACTGCCCCTGTCCTGGCCTACGCAGACCCTAAGAAGCCTTATGAATTTCACGTAGATGCCAGTCATGATGGCCTGGGAGGAGTGCTCTACCAGGAGCATGAAGAGCAACTGAGGCTCGTTGCGTATTTGAGCAGAAGTCTGACTCCCTCTGAAAAGAACTACCCCACCCATAAGTTGGAGTTCCTGGCCCTTAAGTGGGCGGTAGTTGACAAACTCAGAGACTATCTGTATGGGGCAGAATTCACAGTGAAAACCGACAACAACCCCCTCACATATCTTTTCACCACAGCCAAGTTGGATGCCACAGGACATAGATGGCTGGCGGCACTGTCTGCCTGCAATTTCAGCCTAAAATACAGGCCTGGGGCTGGAAATCGAGATGCAGATGCCTTGTCTAGAAGATCTCACGTCCCCACCTGCAGTACAGAAGATTGGACCCAAGTGGCACCCGACGGGGTGCAGGCCCTCTGTCAAGGGGCTGAACTCCAAGCCAGTGGCGGCTCAAGAGCAGAAGAGATAGGGGTTACCATAGTAGGAGTTCCCAAGCAGTACTGTGGGGTAACCCAACTGGGGGAAGATAACTTGCCAAAGTTGTCCAAAAGGGAGTTGAGATCTGACCAATTGGAAGACCCCATGGGGAGATTGGTTCTAGAGGCCCTGGAGAATCAGGATCCGAATAGACTCTTACGTCACCCTTCAAAGGAAGCTCGCCTGTTGAGGAAGGAGTGGGACAGGTTGCAGGTGCATCAGGGAGTGGTCTACCGAAGGGGCCCCTCTGATGACCTGGAAGACAAATGGCAGTTGTTCCTGCCCGAGAAACACTGAGAGACTGTCATGGTTGCTCTGCACGACAACCATGGCCACCTAGGGGCGGAAAGGACCTTCCAACTCATTAGGGACCGTTTCTATTGGCCCTGCATGAGGGCTGAAGTTGAAGAATACTGCCACCCATGTGCACGATGCATCCAGAGAAAGACTTTACCCCATCAAGCTGCCCCAATGGGCCATTTGCAAAGTCAAGGCCCACTTGATCTGGTATGCATTGATTTTCTCTGCCTCGAACCCGACCTGAGTGGACTAGGAAATGTTCTGGTAGTAACCGACCATTTCACCCGGTATGCCCAGGCCTTCCCAACCAAAGACCAGAAGGCTTCCACGGTAGCCAAAGTCCTTATGGAAAAGTACTTCGTACACTATGGGCTGCCGCAACGACTTCATTCAGATCAAGGAAGGGATTTTGAAAGTCGGTTTATCCGGAAGCTCCTGGATTCCTTGGAGATAAAGAAGACAAGAACTACCCCCTATCATCCACAAGGTGATGCTCAGCCGGAGAGGTTCAACCGAACCCTGCTCAATATGCTGGGGACCTTAAGCAGTGAGAAGAAACAGCATTGGAGCAACCACATAGCGGCAGTTGTGCATGCATACAACTGCACCACCAGTGACGCTACAGTGTACTCACCCTATAGACTTATGTTCGCCGAGAAGCAAGACTACCGGTAGATCTGGCCTTTGGCACCTCCATAGACCATTGTTCTGCCACTTCTCACAAAGGATATGTTGATAGACTCAGACACAATTTGAAATTTGCCTATGAACAGGCCCAGGCGGCCTCAGAACAAAGGGGGACCCGCAACAAGAAGAACTTTGATCTGAAAGTTCGGATTCAAGATTTACAACCTGGAGACAGAGTGTTGCTACGGAACTTGGGGGTCCCTGGAAAGCTTGCAGACAGATGGAGACCTGAACCCTATGTTGTTTGCAAGAGACTACCGGCCTACCCGTTTACAGACTTAAGCCAGAGGGAAGGGTGGGGCCCTTAAAGACCTGGCATCGGAACAACCAACTCCCACTAGCTGAAGCAGTTCGGATTCCCCCTGCGATGAGTTCCCCCGAGCCAATTTCCATCCTGGATACTCCCAGGCTGAACACTCGGTCCCAGACCCCTCAGATTGGGGATACAGAGACCTCAGAGCTAAGTGAAGATGAGGGGGAAGAACTTGATTGGCTTTGGCCTTCCCAGACCCCAGAAACTTCTGCTATTGATCTCCCACCTGAAGAAGATACCATAGACCAGTGGTTCTCAACTCCTGTCCTCAGGACCCACTAACAGGCCAGATTTTAAGTATTACCTTGGTGAGATGCAGACTAGAATACTGCAATCCCTTAACAGCAAATTATATCACCTGTCATGCATTTCAGTTATCTTGCAAACCTGGCCTGTTGGTGGGCCCTGAGGACTGGAGTTGAGAACCACTGCCATAGACGGAACACTAAATGCAGAAGCTACTGAGTTCACCCCGTCCAGTCCTTTGTTGGATTTTTGGGAAAATGCCTGTGACATACTCCCAGAAGAGGATCCAAGAGATGCCATGTACCTCCCTGCTCTGGAGTCCAGTGTTCCTGAACCAATGGAAACTCCCAAGTCGGTTCCAGAAGGTGAACCTGTTTTAGCGGAAAAAGAAAGCCCAAGAGGACAAAGGACACAAAGGGCCATCAAGCCTCCCAGAAGATTGACTTACCCACAGATGGGGAGGAGCTCGGAAGACACTGTGGTTACCGCCAGGAGGAGTATGGAAGACCCTAATCCCTCCACTGTTCATTTGGTGGGGGGCAACCCCAACTCACTCTCTGGCACAGTTAGGCAGGACACTAATGATAATGTGACCTGTGGGCAGGGGAGTTCACTGCCTCGTTTTTGGTGGGAATTTCCTCTGCCAACATCATATGCAACTTTGGTTGATGTTGTGCGTGCTATAATTTGATGTTATCTTTGGGGACCAAGGAGTTTAAGTGGGGGGAGTGTGTAGCGGGGTCTCCTTTAAGGCCCCGGGACTACGTTACCCAGAACCCTGTTCGGCACCCAGGGTGCATTTAGCCACCGCAGAGACTCATGGGAGGGGCTATATAAGGAAAGGGAGAGGCTGAGCTCTGCCTCTTTGGACACCGCGCTGCTATCAACAGGTCTTCCTGTGCGGATCTGCTGCAGTGCAGGGCCTGAAGCCAGGGCCTTGCACAACTTCCAGAGAGCCTTCCACCCCACTGCAGAGCCTGGGTAGCACCTGACTTTATCGAGTTTGGACATCAGTTGGACCGGAGACCCGGCCGTTGCAGACACTGTGTGTGGAGACACAGTAGGTGGAAGTCCCGGACTGGGATAGCGTCAGGAGTGGTGAGCGAGCACCTGCTCATTTATATAAACAGTACTTTGACTAGGCCTAGAGACTGCCTTGGCCCTCCTGGTTCTATTTTTCCTGTCCCACAGGAGACTAGTGGCGGAACTGAGTGAGTAGTCTCCTGTGAGTGGTTCATTCTGTCCTTTTTATTTTCCTACCCTTTGGATTACAAATAACTGTTCCTGTTGTGCACCACCAGTCAAGTTGCATGCGAAGAAACTGTTCTTCTAGAGACTGAGTTAGAAAATCTGGATCAGGCCTGATCTGTAGTCAGAGCTTAAGTTACTGCGCCATAAGGGCGCATAGATAGAGATAGTAGTACTTGGCGGGTAGTCGCCTGTGTTAGATTTTCTGCTGCAGTACTCTGCAGATATATATGTGTTATGTGTTAACCTTATGCCTTTTACCCGAAGTAAAGAAACATTATATTTTATCTCTTGCTATCAGTGTGTTGCCTTTATGGAAAGAGCTTACCCATGCAATACAGATAGATTGTGTGCATATACTGTTAGATTGTGATACTAGAGAAACCCCTAGACTAACTGTGCCAGAGTGGTTCGAGTAAAATGCCGGGGGTTGGCGGTGCTGTAGACAGAGCCTGAAACAAAATCCATCGGCTCTCTTAACTGGGGGTAGCGCTACATATATATGTATACACACACAGTAGTATAAAATATAGCTGTCTCCAGCAGCACCCCCCCCCCTCCCCATCAGACCAGCTCAGGGTGGGCGGCTCAGTGAGCTACTAACTATACCTATGTATAATATTATAATATAAATTTAGCTGTGTCCAGCACCACCCCCCCCCTGGTATCAGCCACAGCTATATTATATATAGGTATAGACCCTAAGCTGGTCTGATAAGGGGGGGGGGGTGTCCGCAGCCCAGGTGTAAACAGACAGTGACCCATACCCCAATCAGATCCGTCCAGCTAGCAGAAGTTCACAGCGGCATCTTGCCATCTTCCCTGGCTGCAGCCATCAGATACCGTCCACCACGGTCCAGCAAGCAACAAGCCTTGTCGGCAGGTCACAGCAGCTTGCCATCTTCCCTGTGGCCATCAGATCTGGTCCAGCAAGCAACACACCATGTAAGCAGGTCAGTTCCAAAATCCGAATCAAATCATCAATGCCAATAATGCCACAGATCCTATCCAGAGATCGGCATACAGTGGGATCTCTGAATCGGATCTGTACCCGAGGACAGCAGATAATGCAAAGTATGGACAGAGCTGCGTTGACGTCACTCCTGCGAATGTGTGCGGGAGCCCTCAATTGCAGCACAGTGCTCAGAAGATCCGGCACAGTATGCCAGACCTTCAGAGTGCATGCGTCAGTGACATCGCTGGATAGGGGGGTGACACCATGTTTTACCGCACCAGGTGACACCAATCCTAGTGACGCCACTGACTCCGAGACAGACTCGGGAATACCGCTAAGGGGGTTAAGCATCAATGAGAATTTATTCCTTTGGCAGAGATGGTTAATCGTGGGTTGCAGGAGGACAATATTATATAATAAATAATATGGGTATAGAATGGCACAAAATGGGGTATGGCAGTTACTACATCTGGTCAGGCTAAACCCATTTTGCACTATTATTTACCCATATTGTTTATTACTAGGGATGAGCTTCGTGTTCGAGTCGAACATACGTTCGACTCGAACATTGGCTGTTCGATCGTTCGACGAAGATCGAACGATTTGGGCCGTTCGCGCCAAATTCGAGTGACGCGAACGGCCCACAATGCACTACGCCATCGCAGTGTCATCCAGGCGCTGTGATTGGCCAAGCATGCACTGTGACCCCGCATGCTTGGCCAATCACAGCGCCGGCAGCGAGGAGAGCAATGATTGGCCACAGGCAGGATGCCTGTGGCCAATTATTGCTGAGGGTGTTTAGTACACGCCCCACACTATAAAAGGCCGCCAGCACGGCGGCCTAGTGTAGTGTGTTCCGGAGCAGGGATAGAGTAGCATAGGCAGGGACAGTGACTGTTATTTCTTTCTTGCTTAACCTGGATTCCTTTAGTTTAGGGAAAGAGAAGGATAGGTAGGGAGAGTGTCAGTGTGTTTTGTGCTTCTGCTATAGTGTGCTTAAAAAAAAACATTTATTCTAGGGACAGAAAACTCTAGGTAGGGACAGTGTCAGTTTCTTTCACTCTGCAAGTCCTTGTTTCCAGGGACCTGGAAGGACAGTGAGTGAATTGTCCTTTTGCTATATTGTGATTAAAAAAAACATTTATTCTAGGGACAGAAAACTCTAGGTAGGGACAGTGTCAGTTTCTTTCACTCTGCAAGTCCTTGTTTCCAGGGACCTGGAAGGACAGTGAGTGAATTGTCCTTTTGCTATATTGTGATTAAAAAAAACATTTATTCTAGGGACAGAAAACTCTAGGTAGGGACAGTGTCAGTTTCTTTCACTCTGCAAGTCCTTGTTTCCAGGGACCTGGAAGGACAGTGAGTGAATTGTCCTTTTGCTATATTGTGATTAAAAAAAACATTTATTCTAGGGACAGAAAACTCTAGGTAGGGACAGTGTCAGTTTCTTTCACTCTGCAAGTCCTTGTTTCCAGGGACCTGGAAGGACAGTGAGTGAATTGTCCTTTTGCTATATTGTGATTAAAAAAAACATTTTTTTCTAGGGACAGAAAACTGTAGGTAGGGAGAGTATTTTTTTTCTTTCACTCTGCAAGTCCTTGTTTCCAGGGACCTGTAAGGACAGTGAGTTAATTGTCCTTGTGCTATATTGTGCTGAAAAAAACATTTATTCCAGGGACAGAAAACTCTAGGTAGGGACAGTGTCAGTTTCTTTCACTCTGCAAGTCCTTGTTTCCAGGGACCTGGAAGGACAGTGAGTGAATTGTCCTTTTGCTATATTGTGATTAAAAAAAACATTTTTTTCTAGGGACAGAAAACTGTAGGTAGGGAGAGTGTTTTTTTTCTTTCACTCTGCAAGTCCTTGTTTCCAGGGACCTGTAAGGACAGTGAGTTAATTTTCCTTGTGCTATATTGTGATTAAAAAAAACATTTATTCTAGGGACAGAAAACTCTAGGTAGGGACAGTGTCAGTTTCTTTCACTCTGCAAGTCCTTGTTTCCAGGGACCTGGAAGGACAGTGAGTGAATTGTCCTTTTGCTATATTGTGATTAAAAAAAACATTTATTCTAGGGACAGAAAACTCTAGGTAGGGACAGTGTCAGTTTCTTTCACTCTGCAAGTCCTTGTTTCCAGGGACCTGGAAGGACAGTGAGTGAATTGTCCTTTTGCTATATTGTGATTAAAAAAAACATTTTTTTCTAGGGACAGAAAACTGTAGGTAGGGAGAGTATTTTTTTTCTTTCACTCTGCAAGTCCTTGTTTCCAGGGACCTGTAAGGACAGTGAGTTAATTGTCCTTGTGCTATATTGTGCTGAAAAAAACATTTATTCCAGGGACAGAAAACTCTAGGTAGGGACAGTGTCAGTTTCTTTCACTCTGCAAGTCCTTGTTTCCAGGGACCTGGAAGGACAGTGAGTGAATTGTCCTTTTGCTATATTGTGATTAAAAAAAACATTTTTTTCTAGGGACAGAAAACTGTAGGTAGGGAGAGTATTTTTTTTCTTTCACTCTGCAAGTCCTTGTTTCCAGGGACCTGTAAGGACAGTGAGTTAATTTTCCTTGTGCTATATTGTGATTAAAAAAAACATTTATTCTAGGGACAGAAAACTCTAGGTAGGGACAGTGTCAGTTTCTTTCACTCTGCAAGTCCTTGTTTCCAGGGACCTGGAAGGACAGTGAGTGAATTGTCCTTTTGCTATATTGTGATTAAAAAAAACATTTTTTTCTAGGGACAGAAAACTGTAGGTAGGGAGAGTATTTTTTTTCTTTCACTCTGCAAGTCCTTGTTTCCAGGGACCTGTAAGGACAGTGAGTTAATTGTCCTTGTGCTATATTGTGCTGAAAAAAACATTTATTCCAGGGACAGAAAACTCTAGGTAGGGACAGTGTCAGTTTCTTTCACTCTGCAAGTCCTTGTTTCCAGGGACCTGGAAGGACAGTGAGTGAATTGTCCTTTTGCTATATTGTGATAAAAAAAAACATTTTTTTCTAGGGACAGAAAACTGTAGGTAGGGAGAGTGTTTTTTTTCTTTCACTCTGCAAGTCCTTGTTTCCAGGGACCTGTAAGGACAGTGAGTTAATTTTCCTTGTGCTATATTGTGATTAAAAAAAACATTTATTCTAGGGACAGAAAACTCTAGGTAGGGACAGTGTCAGTTTCTTTCACTCTGCAAGTCCTTGTTTCCAGGGACCTGGAAGGACAGTGAGTGAATTGTCCTTTTGCTATATTGTGATTAAAAAAAACATTTATTCTAGGGACAGAAAACTCTAGGTAGGGACAGTGTCAGTTTCTTTCACTCTGCAAGTCCTTGTTTCCAGGGACCTGGAAGGACAGTGAGTGAATTGTCCTTTTGCTATATTGTGATTAAAAAAAACATTTTTTTCTAGGGACAGAAAACTGTAGGTAGGGAGAGTATTTTTTTTCTTTCACTCTGCAAGTCCTTGTTTCCAGGGACCTGTAAGGACAGTGAGTTAATTGTCCTTGTGCTATATTGTGCTGAAAAAAACATTTATTCCAGGGACAGAAAACTCTAGGTAGGGACAGTGTCAGTTTCTTTCACTCTGCAAGTCCTTGTTTCCAGGGACCTGGAAGGACAGTGAGTGAATTGTCCTTTTGCTATATTGTGATTAAAAAAAACATTTTTTTCTAGGGACAGAAAACTGTAGGTAGGGAGAGTATTTTTTTTCTTTCACTCTGCAAGTCCTTGTTTCCAGGGACCTGTAAGGACAGTGAGTTAATTTTCCTTGTGCTATATTGTGATTAAAAAAAACATTTATTCTAGGGACAGAAAACTCTAGGTAGGGACAGTGTCAGTTTCTTTCACTCTGCAAGTCCTTGTTTCCAGGGACCTGGAAGGACAGTGAGTGAATTGTCCTTTTGCTATATTGTGATTAAAAAAAACATTTTTTTCTAGGGACAGAAAACTGTAGGTAGGGAGAGTATTTTTTTTCTTTCACTCTGCAAGTCCTTGTTTCCAGGGACCTGTAAGGACAGTGAGTTAATTGTCCTTGTGCTATATTGTGCTGAAAAAAACATTTATTCCAGGGACAGAAAACTCTAGGTAGGGACAGTGTCAGTTTCTTTCACTCTGCAAGTCCTTGTTTCCAGGGACCTGGAAGGACAGTGAGTGAATTGTCCTTTTGCTATATTGTGATAAAAAAAAACATTTTTTTCTAGGGACAGAAAACTGTAGGTAGGGAGAGTGTTTTTTTTCTTTCACTCTGCAAGTCCTTGTTTCCAGGGACCTGTAAGGACAGTGAGTTAATTTTCCTTGTGCTATATTGTGATTAAAAAAAACATTTATTCTAGGGACAGAAAACTCTAGGTAGGGACAGTGTCAGTTTCTTTCACTCTGCAAGTCCTTGTTTCCAGGGACCTGGAAGGACAGTGAGTGAATTGTCCTTTTGCTATATTGTGATTAAAAAAAACATTTATTCTAGGGACAGAAAACTCTAGGTAGGGACAGTGTCAGTTTCTTTCACTCTGCAAGTCCTTGTTTCCAGGGACCTGGAAGGACAGTGAGTGAATTGTCCTTTTGCTATATTGTGATTAAAAAAAACATTTTTTTCTAGGGACAGAAAACTGTAGGTAGGGAGAGTATTTTTTTTCTTTCACTCTGCAAGTCCTTGTTTCCAGGGACCTGTAAGGACAGTGAGTTAATTGTCCTTGTGCTATATTGTGCTGAAAAAAACATTTATTCCAGGGACAGAAAACTCTAGGTAGGGACAGTGTCAGTTTCTTTCACTCTGCAAGTCCTTGTTTCCAGGGACCTGGAAGGACAGTGAGTGAATTGTCCTTTTGCTATATTGTGATTAAAAAAAACATTTTTTTCTAGGGACAGAAAACTGTAGGTAGGGAGAGTATTTTTTTTCTTTCACTCTGCAAGTCCTTGTTTCCAGGGACCTGTAAGGACAGTGAGTTAATTTTCCTTGTGCTATATTGTGATTAAAAAAAACATTTATTCTAGGGACAGAAAACTATAGGTAGGGACAGTGTCAGTTTCTTTCACTCTGCAAGTCCTTGTTTCCAGGGACCTGGAAGGACAGTGAGTGAATTGTCCTTTTGCTATATTGTGATTAAAAAAAACATTTTTTTCTAGGGACAGAAAACTGTAGGTAGGGAGAGTGTTTTTTTTCTTTCACTCTGCAAGTCCTTGTTTCCAGGGACCTGTAAGGACAGTGAGTTAATTTTCCTTGTGCTATATTGTGATTAAAAAAAAACATTTATTCTAGGGACAGAAAACTCTAGGTAGGGACAGTGTCAGTTTCTTTCACTCTGCAAGTCCTTGTTTCCAGGGACCTGGAAGGACAGTGAGTGAATTGTCCTTTTGCTATATTGTGATTAAAAAAAACATTTATTCTAGGGACAGAAAACTCTAGGTAGGGACAGTGTCAGTTTCTTTCACTCTGCAAGTCCTTGTTTCCAGGGACCTGGAAGGACAGTGAGTGAATTGTCCTTTTGCTATATTGTGATTAAAAAAAACATTTTTTTCTAGGGACAGAAAACTGTAGGTAGGGAGAGTATTTTTTTTCTTTCACTCTGCAAGTCCTTGTTTCCAGGGACCTGTAAGGACAGTGAGTTAATTGTCCTTGTGCTATATTGTGCTGAAAAAAACATTTATTCCAGGGACAGAAAACTCTAGGTAGGGACAGTGTCAGTTTCTTTCACTCTGCAAGTCCTTGTTTCCAGGGACCTGGAAGGACAGTGAGTGAATTGTCCTTTTGCTATATTGTGATTAAAAAAAACATTTTTTTCTAGGGACAGAAAACTGTAGGTAGGGAGAGTGTTTTTTTTCTTTCACTCTGCAAGTCCTTGTTTCCAGGGACCTGTAAGGACAGTGAGTTAATTTTCCTTGTGCTATATTGTGATTAAAAAAAACATTTTTTCTAGGGACAGAAAACTGTAGGTAGGGAGAGTGTTTTTTTTCTTTCACTCTGCAAGTCCTTGTTTCCAGGGACAGAGAAGGACACCTGAAGGTAGCCCTTATTGCTTTTTTCCCATCTCCCTGCAGGCCATCTATTAGAATGTCTGGAAGGCAAACAAGGAGAGGCAGACAGTCAGGAGGCAATAAAAGAGGGCAAGCAGGCTCTGTGTCTGGGGGCAACAGTGCTGGTCGTGGACGCGGTGCATTGTCATCAGCACATGGCCATGGGACACGCTTGTCCTTCTTTTCGGCAGCTGGACATGTTGAGCCACATCATGCCGAAGACTTGGTAGAGTGGATGACCAAGCCCTCCTCCTCCTCCTCATCCTCTCTCACCCAGGCTCAGGGTACTGGAAAAGCAGCTGCCAAAGCGTCGTCTTCCCTGGTATCAATGTCAGACAAATCATCAGTCACTCCTTCCCTAGACCCACCATGTCCTCCTCCTGAGGAGTCCCCCGAACTGTTTCAGCACAGTGTTGGGTACATGCTCCAGGAGGATGCCCAGCGTTTCGAAGGGTCTGATGATGAAACCCAGCTAGAGGAAGGCAGTAGCGTGAGAGCAGACAGAGGGGATGCTCAAGAAGGACACCAATCTGGCAGTCATGTTCCAGCAGCTGCAGCATACTGCCAGATTGGCTCCAGTGATGAGGAGGGAGGGGATGATGAGGTCAATGACTCCACGTGGGTGCCTAATAGGAGAGAGGAGGAGGAGGAGGATGAGGAGGAGGCACATCTCCAACGAGGCAGGATGCCCTTTGGTGGCCAGCGTAAGGGCAGTACACCGACGGAATCACACCGCAGAGCTCCGCCTGTGCAGGGCGCTGCCTCTGCCCGTCATTCAAAAAGTTCTTTGGTGTGGGCCTTTTTTGAGGCTAGTGCATCAGATCGCACAGCTGCTGTTTGCAACATATGTCTCAAGCGTATATCGCGTGGCCAAAACATCAGCCGCTTGGGTACCACATGCCTGACCAGACATATGTTGACCTGCCATGCAGCTCGTTGGCAAGCCTACCTCAAAGACCCACACCAAAGAACAAAGCGGACCTCTCCTTGCACCGCATCAGCTGGGATCTCCAACCCCACTATAACTTCAGTCCTCTCTGAAACATGCACTGAGAGGAATGAAGGTGTAGAATTAGGTGTGTCACAGCCAAGTACTTGCGCCCACTCTGCTAGCAGTACACCGACGTCCGATTCTAGCAGGCAAATTTCCCTGCCCCAGCTGCTGGACCGTCGAAAGAAGTTCACTCCCAGCCATCCACATGCCCAGCGGTTGAATGCTAGCTTGGCTAAATTGCTAGCGCTTCAACTGCTGCCTTTTCAGTTGGTAGACTCGGCCCCCTTCCGTGAGTTTGTGCAATGTGCGGTTCCTCAGTGGCAGGTTCCCAAACGCCACTTTTTCTCACGGAAGGCTATTCCGGCTCTCTACCGGCATGTGGAAGGCAATGTCTTGGCCTCGCTGGACAGGGCGGTCAGCGGTAAGGTGCATATTACCGCTGACTCATGGTCCAGCAGGCATGGACAGGGACGTTACCTTTCTTTCACGGCCCATTGGGTCACTCTTTTGGCAGCTGGGAAGGATTCAGGACAAGGTGCAGTAGTGTTGGAGGTTGTCCCACCGCCACGCCTCCAAAATGCTACTACTGGTTGTGACACACCTCTCTCCTCCACCCCCTCCTCTTCTTCTTCCTCCATGGCCTCTTCCTGTGGTTTGTCCTATGAACCAGCGGTGCTCCGTAGCCGTTCACGGGGCTACGCAAGTACGCAGGCAAAAAGATGCCATGCCGTGCTTGCGCTGGTGTGTTTGGGGGACAGAAGCCACACTGGGGCAGAGGTCCTGTCTGCTCTGCAGGGCCAGGCCGAGAGGTGGTTGACGCCACGCCAGCTTAAGCCAGGAATGGTGGTTTGCGACAATGGCACCAACCTCCTCTCCGCCCTCCGACAGGGACAACTGACCCATGTGCCCTGTGTGGCTCACGTCCTTAACCTGGTGGTGCAGCGGTTCTTGGGCAGGTACCCGGGCTTACAGGATGTCCTGAGGCAGGCCAGGAAAGTCTGTGTGCATTTCCGCAGATCTTATAATGCCAGTGCTCGCCTGGCTGAGCTGCAAAAGGAGTTGAACCTGCCCAAGAACCGCCTTATATGTGACATGCCCACCAGGTGGAACTCAACGTTGGCCATGCTGCAGCGGCTGCACACGCAGCAGAGGGCCATCAATGAGTACCTGTGCGACTACGGCACCAGGACAGGGTCAGGGGAGCTTGGTTTTTTTTCTCCACGCCAGTGGGGCATGATCAGGGATGCATGCACTGTCCTGGCACCATTTGAGGAGGCCACGAGGATGGTGAGCAGTGACAGTGCATGCATCAGTGACACTGTACCTCTTGTCCACCTGTTGGAGCACACGCTGCGTGGAATAATGGACAGGGCACTTGAGGCAGAACAGAGGCAGGAAGAGGAGGACTTCCTTGCCTCTCAAGGCCCCCTTTACCCAGACAGTGTTCCTTCTGTCCCACCCATCGCACAGGAAGAGGAGGAGGAGGAGGAGGAGGAGGAGGATTGTGTCAGCATGGAGGTGGAGGCTGGCACTCAGCATCATCAGCAGCAGTCTTTTAGGGATGATTTACAGTCCCAAGAAACCAGTGGACTTGTACGTGGCTGGGAGGAGGTGGCTGCGGATCATGTCGTCCTTAGTGACCCAGAGGACTCCGGAGCGAATGCCTCAGCAAACCTACGCTGCATGGCCTCCCTGATCCTGCAAAGTCTGCGGAAGGATCCTCGTATTCTTCGGATCAAGGAGAGGGACCATTACTGGCTGGCCACTCTCCTTGATCCACGGTACAAGGGTAAGGTTGCGGACCTTATGTTACCGTCGCAGAGGGAGCAGAGGATGAGACAACTCCGGGAGGCCTTGCAGAAAGGTCTGTGCAACGCGTTCCCAGAGACTGGGAGGTTGCAAACTCCTGGTCCTGGACAACGAGTTGCTGAGGCTTCGGCCAGTCAAAGAAGGAGCGGTGGGGAAGGTGGCCGTCTGACCGATGCGTTCAGACAATTCTTTAGTCCGCAGCCCCAAAGTATGATTGGTTCCAGCAACCATCGCCAGCGTCTGATAAACATGGTGCAGGAATATCTAGGGGCAAGGTCAGACTTGGACACCTTCCCCACCGAAAATCCTCTGGCTTACTGGGTCTTGAGGATGGATCACTGGCCAGAGCTTGCACAGTATGCAATTGAGCTACTGGCCTGTCCTGCATCCAGCGTTCTTTCGGAACGCACATTCAGTGCTGCTGGAGGATTTGTCACGGATCACAGGGTGCGCCTGTCCACCGACTCGGTTGATCGACTGACTTTCATCAAGATGAACCAGTCTTGGATCACCACCAGCTACCACACACCTGATGCTGATATAACAGACTAATTGATTTTAAAATGTCACATCCCTTCAAGACTGATGCTGATGCTGAGTGCCTGTGCTGTTATGTTGACTGCCTATCCTCCTCCTCCGAGTCCTCAATGATACGATTGATGATGATAGCTTGGAAGATCATTTTTGTTTATGGGTGCCGCCACCAGTGCCTAACGCCCAATTTTTCAGCCCCTGTTTAACAGGGGCGTGTAATTACAATTTTTGAAGCAATACTTTGCAACAGGGCTCATTGCTGTGCTCCAAGTACAGTATCTGTGAGGAGTTGCAGTGTTGTGCCACCAGTGCCTAAGGCCCAATTTTTCAGCCCCTGTTTAACAGGGGCGTGTCATTACAATTTTTGAAGCAATACTTTGCAACAGGGCTCATTGCTGTGCTCCAAGTACAGTATCTGTGAGGGGTTGCAGTGTTGTGCCACCAGTGCCTAAGGCCCAATTTTTCAGCCCCTGTTCAACAGGGGCATGTAATTACAATTCTTGATCTAATAATTCACAGCAGGGCCCATTGCTGCACCCACCAAGAGTAACTGTCAGGGCTTACAGTGTTGTGGCACCAGCACCACCATCAAAGGCCCAATTTTTACTACCACTGTTCAACAATTATATGTAATTAAAATTCCTGATATAATAGTTGACAGCAGGGCGTTCCAGCACCAACCAAGAGTAACTGTGAGTGCTTACAGTGTTGTGCCAACACCAACAACTAAGGGGCCTATTTCTGCAGAGTATATACGGCAGGTCCCTACTTTCAAACATCCAACTTACAAACGACTCCTACTTGCAAACGCAAGAAGACAACAGGAAGTGAGAGGAAATCTACCACTAGGAAGGAAAATTCTCTCCTGTAAGAATAAATATGGGAGAAAGGTGTCTCCTCTGTACTGATGCTTTATCAGCAATCCTTGTTTCAAGAAAAACACCACATTTCAAAAACAGTTGTCATTGGGACGGAAAGTGAGGTGAAATGTTCTGAACAGGGGCACAGACAGCAAAACAAATGTTACAGGGGTGATAACCCTTACCTATGTTTTCCAAAAAGTTTAAAAATAGATTTTTGGGCTGGAGCTACACTTCAACAATGTACCTGTTCAAAATTACAAACAGATTCTACATAAGAACAAACCTACAGTCCCTGTCTTGTATGCACCGCCTGTATACGGCTGTTCAGAGTATATAGGGCCTTTTTTATTTTATGTGCGGGGTTCCCCTTAATATCCATACAAGACCCAAAGGGGCTGGTAATGGGCTGGGGTAGGGGGGGGGGGGGGGTCATGGGGTAGCTATGCCATTTTTCTTAAAGAATTTCATCCATATTACCGGGACCAGACATTACATTAAAGCCGCAAGCAGTTTTAAATGGCTTTTTTTTCCTTTAGAAGTGTCATTTTGTGCAGGGACAGTTCTAAACACGGGAAACACGTGGCACTTCACAGGCATACTTTAGACACCCCCCAGGTACGATATTTAAAGGAATATTTGACTTTTTTTTTTTCACTTTATGCATCATTAAAATGACTGCTCCCGAAAAACGACCGTTTTTAAAACTTCTTTTTGCATTGATACATGTCCCCTGGTGCAGAACCCGGGTTCCCAAACCCTTTTTAGGACAATAACATGCATAATAGTTGTTATAATTAGCACTTTAGAATTCGAACGTTCGCATCCATTGTATTTAATAGGGTTCTAATGTTCGTTCGAACTTCCGGTCCGTTCGCGGGTTCTGGTGCGAACCGAACCCGGGGGTGTTCGGCTCATCACTATTTATTACCCTTGAAGTATGTTAACCACTTAACGACCGCCCACTGTAAATATACGTCAGCAGAATGGCACCGACAGGCACAATCACGTATATATACGTGATTGCCTTTGTATAGTTGGGGGGTCCGATCGGACCCCCCTTCTTTACAGTGAGCAGTCGTTTTACCTTCGGGAGCGATCCGGCATGAGGGGACGGCCGTTCGATTCCGGCCACCCCCTCTCGATCGCTCCCGGCGAATGAGAGAGCTTCCCCTGCCTGCCAGGAAGGAGGAAGTGATGTCATCTCTCCTGGGGCGCTCACATATACCGAGCGCCGTACAGGAGAAGATGCCAGGTTAGTACACACAACACTACACTGACACCAGGACACATAGGCACATAAATCGCCCCCCCAGGCCCCCCCAGCCCCCCCCAGCCCCCAGTCACAGTGTCACTGATTGCAGTGACCATTTATTTAGTGATCACTGCAATCAGTGACATTTGTGACTGTAAAAGTGTCACCAAAGTTTAGTCTTAGGTCCAGTGTAGCCCCCTAACCCCCCCTAATAAAGGTTTAACCCCCTGATCACCCCCCAGATAACCCTTTCACCCCCTATCACCACTGTCACTAAGCAATCATTTTTCTGATCGATGTCTTAGCGTCGGTGATGCTGATCGGTAGCCAGTAATTTTTTTTAGGTTCGCCGCAGGTTTTTATAGCGTCGGGTACCCCCATATATTACCTAATAAAGGTTTAACCCCCTTGATCGCCCCCCAGGTAACCCTTTCACCCCCTATCACCACTGTCACTAAGTTATAATTTTTCTGATCGATGTCTTAGCGTCGGCGATGCTGATCGGTAGCCAGTAATTTTTTTTAGGTTCGCTGCAGGTTTTTATAGCGTCGGGTACCCCCATATATTACCTAATAAAGGTTTAACCCCCTTGATCACCCCCCAGGTAACCCTTTCACCCCCTAGCACCGCCGTGGCTATGCGATCATTTTTCTGATCGATGTCTTAGCGTCGGTGATGCTGATCGGTAGCCAGTAATTTTTTTTAGGTTCGCCGCAGGTTTTTATAGCGTCGGGTACCCCCATTTATTACCTAATAAAGGTTTAACCCCCTTGATCGCCCCCCCAGGTAACCCTTTCACCCCCTATCACCACTGTCACTAAGCGATAATTTTTCTGATCGATGTCTTAGCGTCGGCGATGCTGATCGGTAGCCAGTAATTTTTTTTAGGTTCGCCGCAGGTTTTTATAGCGTCGGGTACCCCCATATATTACCTAATAAAGGTGTAACCCCCTTGATCACCCCCAGGTAACCCTTTCACCCCCTAGCACCGCCGTCACTATGCGATCATTTTTCTGATCGATGTCTTAGCGTCGGTGATGCTGATCGGTAGCCAGTAATTTTTTTTAGGTTCGCCGCAGGTTTTTATAGCGTCAGGTACCCCCATATATTATCTAATAAAGGTTTAACCCCCTGATCGCCCCCCAGGTAACCCTTTCACCCCTATCACCACTGTCGCTAAGCAATCGTTTTTATGATCGTTGTCTTAGTGTCGGTGATGCCGATAGGTAGCCAGTAATTTTTTTTTAGGTTCGCCGTCAGGTTTTTATATAGCGTCAGGTACCCCCATATATTACCCTAATAAAGGTTTTAACCCCCTAATTGCCCCTAGTTAACCCTTTCACCAGTGATCATCATATAAGTGTTACGGGTGACGCTGGTTAGTTAGTTTGCTTTTTATAGTGTCAGGGCACCCGCCGTATATAACCCAATAAAGGTTTAACCCCCTGATCGCCCGGCGGGTGATATCAGTTAGGTTTTAGCGTCAGAGAGGGTCTGCGTCACACCCCAGGCAGCGTCAGGTTAGTGCCAGTAGCGCTAACACCCACGCGTGAAGCATACACCCCCCTTAGTGGTATAGTATCTGATCAGCTCAATATCTGATCTGATCAGATCTATACTAGCGTCCCCAGCAGTTTAGGGTTCCCAAAAACGCAGTGTTAGCGGGATCAGCCCAGATACCTGCTAGCACCTGCGTTTTGCCCCTCCGTCCAGCCCAGGCCACCGAAGTGCAGTATCGATCGATCATTGTCACTTGCAAAACACAACACACATAACTGCAGCGTTCGCAGAGACAGGCCTGATCCCTGCGACTCCAGTGCTGTAGGAGGTAATTTCACCACCACAGTTAAAAAAAAAAGCATATATGCCGAAGCATTGGGGCAGCAGGAGCGGAGGAGCGATTTTGCTCCTAATGCCGCGTACATACGGTCGAAATTCCGACGGAGGCTTGCCCGTGGAAAAGTCTTACCATGTGTACGCGGCATAACTTTTGCGAGAAGATGCCCCCATGCTTCGGCATATATAAATGGTGCATGTATGCCCATCATTAGAAGTGGGTGGATGAAGGGCGATATTCTAATGGTGGGCATACCCACCGATCAATCTTTTTTTTTCGTTCAGCCAACAGGCTGCATGAAAAAAAAGATTACAATACATGTCCAACAAGGACCAGCAACGTACTGGTATGTTGCTGGACTTTGAATGTTTATACCAGAATGATGCCTGCGGGTTTAGGTATCATCTTGGTATCATTCTTTTCAGCCAGCGGCCGGCTTTCATGTAAAAGCAATCCTAGTGGCTAATTAGCCTCTGGACTGCTTTTACAAGCAGTGGGAGGGAATGTCCCCCCCCGGATATAAAAAGCGCCATTGGGAAATTGGGAAAGCATTTTATCACACCGATCTTGGTGTGGTCAGTTGCTTTGAGGGCAGAGGAAAGATCTAGGGTCCAATAGACGCCAGTTTTTTCAAAAAAGAGTACCTGTCATTACCTATTGCTATCATAGGGGATATTTACATTCTCTGAGATAACAATAAAAGTGATAAAAATAAATAAATATGGAAGCAACAGTTTAAAAATAAAATAAAAAAGCAAAATTAATAATAAAAAAAAAAAAAGCACCCCTGTCCTGCCCTGCTCTTGCCCAATGGCGAACGCAAGCGTCGGTCTGGCGTCATATGTAAACAGCAATTGCACCATGCATGTGAGGTATCACCGCGAAGGTCAGATCGAGGGCAGTAATTTTAGCAGTAGACCTCCTCTGTAAATCTAACGGGGTAACCTGTAAATGCTTTTAAAGGCTTTTAAAAATGTATGTAGTTTGTCGCCAATGCGCGTTTGTGCGAAATTTTAAAGCATGTCGTGTTTGGTATCTATGTACTCGGCCTAAGATCATCTTTTTTATTTCATCAAACATTTGGGCAATATAGTGTGTTTTAGTGCATTAAAATTAAAAAAAGTGTATTTTTTCCCCAAAAAATGCGTTTGAAAAATCGCTGCGCAAATACTGTGTAGAAAAAAAATGCAACACCCACCATTTTATTCTGTAGGGCCTTTGCTTTAAAAATATATATAATGTTTGGGGGTTCAACATAATTTTCTTGCAAAAAAAAATATGTTTTCATGTAAACAAAAAGGGCTTTGTCTTCAAGTGGTTAGAAGAGTGGATGTAAGCTTCCTAATGTTGTGAATAAAATGCCAGAACAGTTCAAAACCCCCCCAAATGACCCCATTTTGGAAAGTAGACACCCCAAGCTATATACTGAGAGGCATGTCGAGTCCATGGAATATTTTATATGTTGACACAAGTTGCGGAAAAAATAATTTTATTTTTTATTTTTTATTTTTTTGCACAAAGTTGTCACTAAATGATATATTGCTCAAACATGCCATGGGCATATGTGGAATTACACCCCAAAATACATTCTGTTGCTTCTCCTGAGTACGGGGATACCACATGTGTGAGACTTTTTGGGAGCCTAGCCGCGTACGGGACCCCAAAAACCAAGCACCGCCTTCAGGCTTTCTAAGGGTGTCAATTTTTGATTTCACTTCTCACTGCCTATCACAGTTTCGGAGGCCATGGAATGCCCAGATGGCACAAAACCCCCCCAAATGACCCCATTTTGGAAAGTAGACACCCCAAGCTATTTGCTGAGAGGTATTGTGAGTATTTTGCAGATCTCGCTTTTTGTCACAAAGTTTTGAAAATTGAAAAAAAAAAGAAAAAAAAAAAAAATGTTCTTTCTTCATTTTCAAAAACAAATGAGAGCTGTAAAATACTCACCATGCCTCTCAGCAAACAGCTTGGGGTGTCTACTTTCCAAAATGGGGTCATTTGGGGGGGTTTTGTGCTATTTTGGCATTTTATGGCCTTCAAAACTGTGATAGGTAGTGAGGAGTGAAATCAAAAATTTGCGCCCTTAGAAATCCTGGAGGCGGTGCTTGGTTTCCGGGGTCCCGTACGTGGCTAGGCTCCTAAAAAGTCCCACACATGTGGTATCCCCGTACTCAGGAGAAGCAGCAGAATGTATTTTGGGGTGCAATTCCACATATAACCATGGCATGTGTGAGCAATATATCATTTAGTGACAACTTTTTGTAATTTTTTTTTTTTTTGTCATTATTCAATCACTTGGGACAAAAAAAAAATATTCAATGGGCTCAACAGGCCTCTCAGCAATTTCCTTGGGGTGTCTACTTTCTAAAATGGGGTCATTTGGGGGGGTTTTGTACTGCCCTGTCATTTTAGCACCTCAAGAAATGAGATAGGCAGTCATAAATTAAAAGCTGTGTAAATTCCAGAAAATGTACCCTAGTTTGTAAACGCTATAACTTTTGCGCAAACCGATAAATATACGCTTATTGACATTTTTTTTACTAAAGACATGTGGCTGAATACATTTTGGCCTAAATGTATGACTAAAATTGAGTTTATTCGATTTTTCTTATAACAAAAAGTAGAAAATATCATTTTTTTTCAAAATTTTCGGTCTTTTTCCGTTTATATCGCAAAAAATAAAAATCGCAGAGGCAATCAAATACCATTAAAAGAAAGCTCTATTTGTGGGAAGAAAAGGACGCAAATTTCGTTTGGGTACAACATTGCATGTCCGCACAATTTACAGTTAAAGCAGCGCAGTGCAAAATTCTGAATTCACCTCTGGTCCTTTAGCTACCAAATGGTCCGGGGCTTAAGTGGTTAATGTGTGTGAAGTTTAGCGTTCTGGGTGTTTTTGTGCTGTTTCACAGCATTTTCTAATGAATTTGATCCAACACATTGGGGTTGATTTACTAAAGGAAAATCCACCTTGCACTTGAAAGTGCACATGGAAGTGCAGTCGCTGTAGATCGCTGTAAATCTGAGGGGAAGCTCTGCTGATTTTATCATCCAATCATGTGCAAGCTAAAATGCTGTACTATATTTTCCTTGCATGTCCCCCTCAGATCTACAGCATCTGCACTTCCATGTGCACTTTCAGTGCACTTTCAAGTGCAAAGTGGATTTTCCTTTAGTAAATCAACCCCATTGAATCGGCCAAATATTGCATATTGAATGAGTTGTATGCTTCTTACATAGGGGTTGATTTACTAAAGACAAACAGACTGCGCACTTTCATAGATCTTAGTAAGTGAGTTAAAGTTTCACTTTACAAAGAATACCTAATCACATGCAAGGAAAATAAAAAAACAGCATTTTTGCTTGCACATGATTGGATGATGGAAGTCAGCAGAGCGTATTCTCATTTACTAAGCTCTGGAGCAACTGCTCTTGCAGAGCACAACTGCTCTTTGCAAAGTGCATTGTCTATTTGCTTTTAGTAAATCAACCCCATAATCTCTCCTCTATTGACTGTTTATTGTGTGGTCTAAAGTATAGGGATATATGTACTAAATTCCAGTAAAGTGGGAATATTAACCACTTGCCAACCGCCGCACGCCGATGTACGTTGGCAGAATGGCACAGCTGGGCATATTGGCGTACAGGTACGACCCCTTTAATATGCACAACGGTGGGTCGCGCGCGCGGCGGTGCGCTCGTGACCCGGTCGGGTACTCCGTGACCACGCCCGCGGGACCCGATCCCCGCCGGTGTCCCGCGATCGGGTCACAGAGCTGAAGAACAGGGAGAGGTAAGTGTAAACACACCTCTCCCTGTGCTTCCTAGTGAGCCTTTAACTGATCGTCTGTTCCCTGTCATAGGGAACGACGATCAGTGATGTCACACGCCAAGCCACGCCCCCTACAGTTAGAATCACACATTAGGTCACACTTAACCCCTTTAGTGCCCCCTACAGGTTAACCCCTAAACTGCCAGTGTCATTTTCACAGTAATCAGTGCATTTTTATAGCACTGATCGCTGTAAAAATTACAATGGTCCCAAAATAGTGTCAAAAGTGTCTGATGTGTCCGCCATAATGTCGCAGTCACGATAAAAATCGCTGATCGCCGGCATTACTAGTAAAAAATAATTATTAATAAAAATGCCATAAAACTTTCCCCTATTTTGTAGACGCTATAGTTTTTGCGCAAACCAATCAATAAATGCTTATTGCGATTTTTTTTTACCAAAAATATGTAGAAAAGTATACGTATCGGCCTAAACTGAGGAAAAAAATGTTTTTTTATATATTTTTTGGGGATATTTATTATAGCAAAAACTAAAAAAATATTGGTTTTTTTTCAAAATTGTCGCTCTATTTTTGTTTATAGCGCAAAAAAAAACTGTAGAGGTGATCAAATACCACCAAAAGAAATCTCTATTTGTGGGAAAAAAAGGACGTAAATTGTGTTTGGGAGCCACGTCGCACGACCGCGCAATTGTCAGTTAAAGTGACGCAGTGCCGAATCGCAAAAAGGGGCCTGGTCCTTTAGCAACAAAATGGTCCGGGGCTTAAGTGGTTAATACTTCCACCAACCAGCAATGGGCGGCCAAGATTTTTCTTCAACAATACTTTCAGTCCAAAATCTCACTTTGAAGCCTACGTGTCTTGAAGGATTGTTCTTTTCTGGACAATGACCACAGCCTGGTTCCCTACTGCGCATGCGCGAGTCGCGCTGCGCATCCTCACTGGTCTCTGCTGTCTTCTGGGACCTGTGTGACTTCCACAATACAGCTCGGGGGCGGAGGAGGGGCCAATCACTGCTGATCACAACAAATGCAGATTATTGTTATTTCCTTTCCTCTGCGCCATCAGTGTCTGATGAAAGGAAATCCGATAACTGGCTTTCCTGTGGTGACAGGCATTTTCATTGATAATCCGGGTACTGATCATCAGTGCCCTGATGATAAGTGCAGCCCTATCACTGTCCATCTGTGCAGCATATCAGTGTGCATCAGTGTCCATCAGTACAGCATATCAATGCCCATCAGTGCTGAATATCAGTGCCCGTCAGTGCTGCATATCAGAGTCCATCAGTGCAGCATATGAGTGCCCGTCAGTGCCACCTATCATAAAAACATAGACAAGTGATGACAGAAAACAGACATTAGTCCATCAAGTCTGCCTGTTTTTTTTGGTTTTGGGTTTATTTATTTGTTTATTTTCTTCTCCTTTTTCATTAACTTTTCTGTCTGACTATCAGTGCCCATAGATGCTGCCTTATCAGTTCAGCCTCATCAGTGCCTCTTTATCAGTGCCCATCAGAGCAGCTAATCAGTGCCGCCTCATCAGTGCACCCTCATCAGTGGCCATCAGTGCAACCTCATTAGTGCCCATCATTGCAGCCTATTAGTGCCCATCAATGCAGCCTATCAGTGCCCATCAGATTTTTTTTTCACAACTCTGTCTTTTTTTGTTTGTTTAGCAAAAAAAAAAAAAAAAACCCCAGTGATGAATAAATACCACCAAAAGAAAGCTCCATCTGTCTCCAAAAAATTATAAAAATGTAATTTGTGTGTAGTGTTGTGTGACTGCAATTGTCATTCTGAGTGCAACAGTGCTGAAAATTAGCCTGGGCAGGAAGGGGGTAAATGTGCCCTGTATTGAAGTGGTTAATACTCAGCTTGTCTTGGGTTCACTCAACTCTACTTGATAGCCTCAGCCACCATCTTTTGGGCGGGGACCACTTCTGACTATGGAAAACATGACGGCTGGTACCCTTAAATGGTAACCAATGCTGTACACACCAGGTACCAGGTCTAAATCGGCACTTTAAAAAGTGAGTGTACAGTATTTGTGTTTTTATTTAATAAACTTACCGAGCGGCTTTACACTAGGATATTTTCCTTCCTGTCATCATTTTCTCTGAGTGATAATACTGGGCTATCAAGCAGAGTGAATCCAAGACAAGCTGAGTATTAACCACTTCCATACAGGGCACTTATACACCTTCCTGCCCAGACCAATTTTCAGCTTTCAGCGCTGTTGCACTTTGAATGACAATTGCGCAGTCATGCTACACTGTACCCAAACTAAATTTTTATCATTTTGTTCCCACAAATAGAGCTTTCTTTTGGTGGTATTTGATCACCTCTGCGATTTTTATTTTCTGAAAAAAAAAAAAAAAAAATAAACGAAAATTTTTTAAAAAATGTTTTTTTTGTCTCAGTTACAAAACTTTTTAAATAAGTAAGTTTTCTCCTCCACTGATGGGGCTGCACTGACGGGCACCGATGTGGTGGCACCAAGGAGGTGGCACTGATGAGGTGGCATTGATGGGCACTGATGATGGGCACTAATATGCACTGATATGCAGCATGGATGGGCACGGATAGGCGGCATGAATAGGCGGCACGGATGGGCAGGGATAGGCGGCACAGATGGGCACTTATAGGTGGCATGGATGGGCGGCACGGATGGGCACTGATAGGTGGCACGGATGGGCATGGGTGGGCACTGATAGGTGACACGGATGGGCACTGATAGGCGGCACGGATGTACTGTAATGATGGATGCCAATCAGTGCCAAACAATAATGCCTGCCAATCAGTGATGCCCATTGTGGGCACTGATTGGCATCCATTGTGGGCACTCATTGGCATCCATTAGGGGCACTGATTGGCATCCCTGGTGGTCTAGGGTGGCATACCTGGTGGTGGGCATCCCTGGTGGTCTGGTGGCATCCCTGGTGGTCCAGTGTGGGCATCCTGGGGGGCTGCGCTGATAATCGATCAGCACAAACCCCCCCTGTCAGAGGAGCAGCCGATCGGCTCTCCTCTACTCGCGTCTGACAGACGCGAGTGAGGAAAAGCCGATCACCGGCTCTTCTTGTTTACATCGTGATCAGCCGTGATTGGACATGGCTGATCATGTGGTAAAGAGTCTCTGTCAGAGACTCTTTACCTAGATCGGTGTTGTGGGGTGTCAGACTGACACCCCGCAACAACAATCGCCGCGATGCACGCCCCTGGGGGCGCGCAGCGGCTCATTATCCTGATCACGTCATATGACGTCCGGTCAGGATATTGAAACCACTTTGCCGCCGTCATTCTGTAATAGGGCGGGCAGCAAGTGGTTAAAGTAGACTTGTGCACAACGGAAAAATTAGTTTAGTTTTGGTTTGTTTTCTTTTCGGTCCTGTTGATTCGTAATCGTTCGTAATTTTGCTAGACAGGATTTTTCGTGTTCGGACTAATTCGTATTTTCGCAAGCGACATTTTTCGTTGAATCGGAATGATTCGTATTAATGTAAGCCTTATTTTTAGTTGATTTATAATTCGTACTTTCGGTAGAGTACATTGTTTTTCGTTGATTCTGGACACATATATAGTACCGTTGTACGTGTTGTACGTCACCGCGCTTTACTCAAACATTTTTTTTCACGATAGTGTGTAGGCAAGGCAGGCTTGAGAAGAATCACGTCGAGAAAAACGCTGTTTCTTTCAATGACATTAAAAGCGGTCGTGTGTGCGCGGCATTATTGTGCTTCGAATGGATTCGTACATTCGTAACTTTTTTCATAATGAATTATGCCGAAGACATTCGGGCATTTGCTATTTGCGATATAATTTATTTCGGATTCGGTTTTATTCGTAATTGCTTCCGAATGTCCGAAAGTTGCTAAATTCGGACGAATTTCGATTCGTTACGAAACGAATTGCACAAGCCTAGTTAAAGGGGACATGCCCCACAAGCACTATTGACCATGCTAGTTATAGATGTCCTTTCAGTGAGTGCAAAGTAAATGTGGGAGCACTGCATGCACAGTAGAATAGAGCACCAAGTTTTAAGTTTTAAAGAGCAGAAGTACTTTATCACTTGGGAAAATTTAAATGGGACTTTGCATCTGACACTTTAATTTAAATAGATTGACTGTTTATTATTATTTTCCGTGAAGCACATTAACCACGTTAAGACCAGGCCTTTTTCTGAAATTTGTTGCTTACAAGTTAAAATCAGTATTTGTTGCTATAAAATTACTTAGAACACCCCCCAAACATATATATATATATATATATATATATATATATATATATATATATATATATATATATATCTAGCGCACTCACCCCAGACTTTACCTGCTTTTTCTTTACTTGGCTCCTCCGCAGGAAAGAATGAGGCACACCGCACTAGCAGCCCGTACCCTCCTGGATGGGGAGATTAAGCGGTGTTAGTTTCTCGGGCTTGTCTGCGGCTGGTGTTAGAATTCTCCCAAGCTGATCTCGCCTCTGCATTTAGCCAGAGGCAAGTCCTTAATTCTCCCCAGTAAAGTAACTGTCCACACCAACTGAAAGTCCAACCTTTGTATTTATTTCACCACGGATAACAAATAGTCTCTATGAAAGCAGACAGGTTAATACGAGACACAGGTCAGATAAGGTGGGAGGAGGTCCAGGCACAAACTCAATTTAGGTTTCTCTTACTGTTCTGCTTTGCTGACTTGTTGAAGTTGGTCACTGCCACTGACCTGGTGAATAGGGCCTTGCCCTATTTGGTCACTGCCACTGACCTGGTGTGCATAGAGTCACTGCCACTATGACCTACAGAACATGCACTTCCTTCTGAAGAAACTTGGCCCTTGTTAAGGAGAAGAACCTCCCTCCGGAGAGTTACCAGAGGCCCCCACTGTCACCACGACTCTGCGCTGGGTCTTCAGAAGGGGTCACCTCCCTGGCCTCCTCGATCCTGGATACGGGTCCCCTCGCAAGGCGGCACCCTGGGAGCCCTTAATACCGGGCGGAACCCAGCCGAAGGCGCTGAGCTCCAGACCTCCAAAATAGTACCTCACCCCAGACTGAAGGTGTCTGGGATGGAACAGGAACTCGGCCCCCGGGCCTAGGGCACCCGGAGGCGACACACGCACCACCCAGGCTGAAGGTGCCTGGGCACGACCCCTCTTCCAGACCCTTTTTATACCCTCTCCCAACAGGCACAGCAGGTTCCCCACCCCACCGTCACCAGTGCCGAGAGGGGACAAAAAAGGCACAGCTCTGTATCAGTGGTTCAACCCTGGCCTACAGCAACAGCGCCACCTGTAGGCCACAGGGAACAGCACACCAATACTATCTCCCAGGGACAAAAATGGTCCAAGAAGCCTGACAATTAGTGTATCTGAGCCATACTACCACTCAGATACTTCCCCTAAATATAGCACCCCGCTACACATATATATATATATATATATATATATATTATATATATATATATATATATATATATATATATATATATATATATATATATATATATATATATATATATATATTTATTTATATATATATAAAAATAATATTAGCAGAGACCTTACAGAATATAATGGTGGTTGTTAAAATATTTTATGTCACACTGTATTTGTGCAGCGGTCTTTCAAACGCAATTTTTGGGGAAAAAATACACTTTAATGAATTAAAGAAAAAAAAACTGTAAAGTTAGCACAATTTTTTTGTATAATGTGTATGTAGCGGCCTTCACCCTCCCTCCCTTCTTCATCGGTTATTCTGGCTCTGGTCTAGGGGTATCTTGGAGGGGAGAGCGAGGTGCGCCACGCCCCATGTCCTCTCGATTACAGCATGTAGAGGTGAAGGCCAGTATCTAGTTGTATTCGGGCCTGTGTATACGCTTAGAGCCAAGTCTGTTCTGCTGATAACCCCTTTTGCTCCCAGTAATTGGAGTACCACACACTGAAAAGGTCCAACACTTATTTATTCCATAACGGCAAACAAATAGTCCTTTGCGAGCAGACAGTTTGAGACTCATAGAACAGTTCAGTATTGGTGGAGAGTAGGTCAAGGCACAATCCTCAAAGAAAACTAAACCGTTGAGATTTCACCAACGGTTGCTAATCTCAGTGGCTGTTAAATGGAATTTTTGGCTTCAGAGTCTCTTCCAGCGACTCCAGTGAACAGGAACTGGAGTTACCTTCGCTACGTTGCAGCCCCTGTCAGGGGGAAGACACCCCTCCAAGGGAGTTACCAGAGGCCCCGCCGTCACCGGGTTAATGCTGTACCGGACTATCCGGAAGCGTTACACTCCCCGGCCTCCTCGCCTCAGATACGGGTCCCAACACCTTAGGGCCCCTCGGACTCCTCCACCCTTGCGGAACCCAGTCGAAGTTACTGGGCCCCAGGCTCCGGCAGTAGTACCTCACCCCAGGCTTAAGGTGCCTGGGATGGACTCCATCTCTCGCTCCGGCCAGGTCAAGGGCACCTGGGCCCGGAACTCCGGAATGCCAGCACCCAGGCTGAAGGTGCCTGGGTGCGGCCGCGTCCTCCAACTCTGAACCCAAGGTCCGGGCGTCCGCCCCTTTCATCTCCTCTCCCTTTGCGTCACAGCGGGTTCCCCGCCCCGCTGCACCGGTGCCAGGAAAGGACAAAAAGGCACAGTCTTGCGGTGCAGGTTCAACTCCGGCCCAGGGCGACAGCGCCACCAGCAGGCCACAGGGAACCCTGCACCACCAGAGTCCTCCAAGAACCACAAAAAGGGATTCTCAGATTCCCTAACAATTAGTACATCTGGGTTAAATAACCCAGATGCTCCCCCCCCCCAATTTAAATACCCGCTACACTCTCCCCCCTGTAATTTGACACTGGTCCCCAGTGTCTGGTGCCAACCCACGTCTCCCAAGAAATGGCGGCATAAGTCTGACCCAGAGACCAACTACACAAATTGACCCTGAATTGTGCCAAGACCTAGAATGGGAAAGGGAAAATATAAAACAGTAAAACTTGCAGTAATACACTTCTGACATTTACAAATGCATCATCCTCCCCCTGACTATCTAAGGACCACCCATACTCCGTAGCCTTGACAGACGAATCTCCTGCAGAGGGAAAAACAAAAAAACATCCTAACACAATGTGTGTCTTTCTTGGAATGAACGGGCCTCTCCTTGAAAAGACCCATTCGCTCCAATGAACATGGTGATGCAAGTGTAAGAAAAAAAAAAGTCGTTGCGCAGCACCGCCACCTGGTGACAGTGCCACGGTAATAACACTTGGTCGAATCTTCCAGACAACTTTCTTCTTTTCTTTTTCTCTATACTGACTAAAACCCCAAAGTCAATGATTTCTCTGAAGTGCAAGGAGAAGGAACAACAGTAAGGCCTCGTACACACGGCCGAGATTCTCGTCGAAAAAAAAACATGTTGTTTTTTGACGAGATTCTTGGACAAGAAAATTGTCCCGGCCGAGTGTACACACGCTCGATTCAAAGAACCCGCGGTTCTTTGAATGGAGCGTACGCGGTGACGTCATCGACTACGACGAGCATGCGCTCGTCACATTCGATGCCGTCGCCGCCATCTTGGTATACCCTACATATGCCTAGGAAGCTACCGCGCATGCGTCGAATTTTGAACATGCGCGGGCTTCCGGGAGGACAGGTAAGTGTACACACACTCACTTTTCTCGTCGAGAAACATGCCGACGAGAAAAAAAGAGAGCAGGTTCTCTATTTTCTCGTCGAGATACTTGTCGATTTTCTTGACGAGAAACCATACACACGAACGAGTTTCTCGGCAAAAAATCTCTGCCAGCAAGTTCCTTGCTGGTTTTTGCCGAGAAACTCGTTCGTGTGTACGAGGCCTTACAGCTCCCATTTCTCCAAAAGAGTAAAACGCCCAAATCAAAAAAAATAAAAATAAATAGGGCACAGTCATTGCGTTCCGGCAAAAGCTCTCCAGGAAAGTCCAACAATGAGTAACAGAAAACACACAGGAGTCTTTTTCTCCTAAAGGTAGAACTTTGGGTGAGGCAGGAACAAGGGCTTCAGGTGCCTATCAAGAGTCTCCACATTATACTCAATGTTCTCTCCGTCCTTGCGACAAATAAGCACCTTGGATATGCCGACCCAACATCCACTCCGCTTTACAGTCCTTGAACTTCTTGGACACGGGGGATGAGCATGAAAGATATCGGCGAGCATGGGGCACTTTGAGATTTTCCCAGACAAACTCATCGTACCATCGCTGCCACAGGACCTCCACTTCAAAAAGCAAGTCCCAGGGTAGGTATGGGTACTCCCACCCATATTCACGGGCAACTCTCTGACAGAAGAGCCGCTGTAGCCGGGCCAGAGGTGGCATGGTGGCACGGTCTCCTTCTCCAGGCTGGACAATGGACTCCGGATGCCGAGGTACTTTAACTACCTCCGTTGGCTTGGACCTGGGAGCCCGCAGCAATGAACGTTGCGTTCCCGTCACCGGAACGGATGAAACAGCAGGTGATTCACAGGATGGAAGGGCAAGCAAGAGACCAGATTCCTCCCCGGCCTCCGGGACCTCGACTCGGGGTGTACTATCCCCTGTTGACATGGGCAGATCCCTTGGTGCGCGGAGCACGGGTAACGGCATCCTGTCCCAACCCTTGTGGTGAAAGACCTCGTCAATCTCGCCATCATCGGACAGCCATTCCAGGTCGGAGGTGTCGTACATTTCCGCGGGCAGGTAATTCCCAGTAGATGGGGAATCACCCTCCCTCACAGGCTCCACCGACAATGCACTCCCGACACCTCCAACCACACACACAGTCCCAACCCCTGGCTCACCTGGGCCTTCAGTAGAACAGGGATGTCCAGGGCTTTTCCCGCCGGATCCATCCAGGCCAGGCAAGCAGCCGGGCGAAGCTCTTCCACGACCACAGGATGCCTGTACTAGGCCGACTTTCCTCTTCGGAGGTGGGAGCAGGGAGCTTGTGGTGACCGAAGCAGCATCCTCAGATTTTTCTCTCTCAGTCTCTGGTTGGGCACTCTCCTTGCCCTGGTCAGCGCGCACAGAAATCTCCGCAAAGGCCTGGATCTCCCCTTCCGGAGTGGCGGTACCTGTGAGGCAGTTGAGGTTGAAGGCTCGGGGCCTTCCTGTGAATGGTTCCACCTCAAAAAGAAACTCCTTGCAGGCCTCACATCGCCCAAATGGCTTCAAACTGACCACTAGGGATGAGCTTCGAGTTCGAGTCGAACTCATGTTCGACTCGAACATTGCCTGTTCGCCCGTTCGCCGAACAGCGAACAAATTTGGGTGTTCGCGGCAAATTCGAAAAGTCTATGGGAGAAATCTAAAGTGCTAATTATAAAGGCTTATTTGCAAGTTATTGTCATAAAAAGTGTTTGGGGACCAGGGTCCTGCCCCAGGGGACATGTATCAATGCAAAAAAGTTGTAAAAACTGCAGTTTTTTCGGGAGCAGTGATTTTAATAATGCTTAAAGTGAAACAATAAAAGTGAAATATTCCTTTAAATTTTGTACCTAGGGGGTGTGTATGATATGCATGTAAAGTGGCGCATGTTTCCCGTGCTTAGAATTGTCCCTGCATAAAATGTCATTTTTGAAGGAAAAAAAGTCATTTAAAACTCACTCGCGGCTATTAATGAATTGTCGGCTCCCGGCAATACATACAAAAGTCATTGATAAAAATTAAAAATAAAGCGTGGGGGTCCCCCAGAATTCAATTACCAGGCCCTTCAGGTCTGGTATAGATATTAAGGGGAACCCCGCCGCAAATGTAAAAAAGAAATGCGTGCGGTTCCCCCAAATATCCATTCCAGGCCCTTCAGATCTGGCATGGATTTTAAGGGGAACTCCACCCCAAATTTAAAAAAAATGGCGTGGAGTCTCCCCAAAAATCCATACCAGACCCTTATCCGAACACGCAACCTGGCAGGCCGCAGGAAAAGAGGGGGGACGAGAGAGCGCCCCCCCCTCCTGAACTGTACCAGGCCACATGCCCTCAACATGGGGAGGATGTCCCCATGTTGATGGGGACAAGGGCCTCATCCCCACAACCCTTGCCCGGTGATTGTGGGGATCTGTGGGCGGGGGGCTTATCGGAATATGGAAGACCCCTTTAACAAAGGGGACCCCCAGATCCCGGCCCCCCCCATGTGAATTGGTAAGGGGTACATTTTACCCCTACCATTTCACGAAGAAAGTGTCAAAAAATTTAAAATAAAACACACAAACACCTTGGAAAAGTCCTTTATTAAAAAAATAAAATAAAACATTCCAGCAGTGAAATCCAGTGTCCCGCGGCGATCCGATGTCCAGCGCTGTCCGTCATTGGCTGAGCCTGAGCGGACCTGATGGGGAACTTCCTCCGCAGTCTATTACATGTATAGACCCACCCCTTCTAAAGTTCCCCATCAGGTCCGCTCAGCCAATGACTAGGTGTAAGGCTGAGGACCTGATGCGGAACATGAGAAGGGGCGGGTCTATACATGTATTACACAGTGAAGGAAGTTTCCCATCAGGTCCGCCCCCTCGGTATGTCAGACCCCGCCTACGTCATTGGCCTGAGCGGGGAACTTCCTTCACTGTGTAATTTAAATTTACGTGAGCAGAGATAGCTTGGGGCCAGGCCTCTCATTATCTTAAACATAATACACACGGCCTTAAATAAGGTGCGATAGTGGACTGGCAGCCAGTGCAAGGCGCAAAGGACAGGGGTGATATGATCTCTTAGTGGGACATCCATGAGTAACCTAGCCGCAGCATTTTGAATAAGTTGAAGCTTCTGCACTAACATCTTTGGCAATCCCAGATAAAGAGAGTTGCAGTAGTCTAGGCAGCTACCTATCGTGGCGCAGATAACAGTTTTTCTGTCCGAGATATCCAAATATTTAAACAGCCCCCTCAGGAGTTTTAGCTGCCAGTGACATGCACTGACGACCCTCTTTACCTGAGGAGCAGGATTCTGTGCCCATGAACGCAGCCTCGCTGTGCCCGTGAACTCAGACTCCCTGAGCACAGACTTACTGTGCCCCTGATGGCAGACTCACTGTGCCCCTGATCGCAGCTGTGCTCGTTAATGCAGCCTCAAACCCATCAATGCCCCATCAATGCAGACTCACTGTGCCCCATCAAATGCTCACCTGGAATGGATCACACACACACACACACACAGCGCTCCCCCCTCTCTCTGTCCTCTTCCTCTTGTAACACACACAGCCGGCATCTCCTGCTGTGTCACATGGAGCTGGGTCTGTGTTTGGCGGCACGGTGTTACAAGGTCCCGCCCCCCTAGACCGGCTCGTTTCATAGGAGGAACACTGATTCAATCTCCTATCACACGAGCCGGTCTAGGGGGGGTGGGACCTTGTTACACCGTGCCGCCGAACACAGACCCGGCTCCGTGACACACAGCGGGAGATGCTCGCTGTGTGTGTTACAAGAGGAAGAGGACAGAGAGAGGGAGGGGAGCGCTGCAGGCTCTGCTCAAAGCGGCACCAGGGCAGTCCGCTCCTGCCACTCTGTGTCCTTCGGGTGACAGTTTCCTGGCTGATCGCTTCAGCCAGGAAACAGTCAGCCTGGTCCACCTCCGCTCCTCACTCGCCCTGCACTAAATTCCACTCGCAAAAAGTGGAATTTTTGAGGGCTGCTCTATAGGGTGGTGGATCTAAAACGTGTCCATTTACACCAGCTGACATTTGATCCTTTCAACTAAAAACAGACAGATGGAGGATCCATTCACTATTCGTCTGGCAGATCGGATCGAATGACAGTAGGATGTAAACAAGCCATCCATAGAGAAAAGCAGGCTATGTCCTTGTCCACTGTGCATAAGCGGAATGGACACGGACCTGTCATCTACACTGATAAAAATGATTCTGTTGGCTCGTAATTTTAACATAAAATTTTTACAATTTTATACATAAAAATAAATGTTATTTAATTTACTTTGATATTTTAAGTACCTTACTTCATTTTCATTAGTTCTTAAAACACACCTTTTACATTTACAATAATAATGTATAATATTGAGTAATCTAGACAAAACTTTTAAGGTATGTGCATTTCCATATTCTAATTGAGTTACATTTACTTAAAAAAATTATCTTTTCATTTGACTGAAATTGCGGGACGCATATTCTTGCCAAACCTGCAACTGCATGAGTTTTGATGCTGTATATTTTAAAGAGTTTGACGTCTTTTGGAACTTTGAAAGCCTGCACAAGGCAGTTCACATACATTCAAGGCCCATCAGGACAAAAGTACACCACCAGTGGCAAGAATTTTTCCAAGTCACTACAAAGCCATGCAATGCCATTGAAAGGTAAGAGTGAACATTGAACATATTATCGTTCATATGCTTTAAATGTTGCTTAACCACTTAAGCCCCGGACCAATACGCAGCATAAAGACCAGAGGTGATTTTACAATTTGGTACTGCGCTGCTTTAACTGGAAATTGTGCGGACATGCAATGTAGTACCCAAACAAAATTTGCACCTTTTCTTCCCACAAATAGAGCTTTCTTTTAATGGTATTTGATTGCCTCTGCGATTTTTTTTTTGCGAGATAAACGAAAAAAGACCAAAAATTTTGAAAACAAATGATATTTTGTACTTTTTGTTATAAGAAAAATCGAATAAACTCAATTTTAGTCATACATTTAGGCTAAAAAGTATTCAGCCACATGTCTTTATTAAAAAAAATGTCAATAAGCGTATATTTATTGGTTTGTGCAAAAGTTATAGCGTCTACAAACTAGGGTACATTTTCTGGAATTTACACAGCTTTTAATTTATGACTACCAATCTCATTTCTTGAGGTGCTAAAATGGCAGGGCAGTACAAAACCCCCCCAAATGACCCCATTTTGGAAAGTAGACACCCCAAGGAAATTGCTGAGAGGCATGTTGAGCCCATTGAATATTATTATTTTTTGTCCCAAGTGATTGAATAATGACAAAAAAATAAATAAAAAATTACAAAAAGTTGTCACTAAATGATATATTTCTCACACATACCATGGTTATATGTGGAATTGCACCCTAAAATACATTTTGCTGCTTCTCCTGAGTACGGGGATACCACATGTGTGGGACTTTTTAGGAGCCTAGCCGTGTACGGGACCCCGAAAACCAAGCACCGCCTTCAGGATTTCTAAGGGCGCAAATTCTTGATTTCACTCCTCACTACCTATCACAGTTTCGAAGGCCATAAAATGTCAGAATAGCACAAAACCCCCCCAAATGACCCAATTTTGGAAAGTAGACACCCCAAGGAAATTGCTGAGAGGCATGTTAAGCCCATTGAATTTATTTTTTTTGTCCCAAGTGATTGAATAATGACAAAAAATAAATAAAAAAATTACAAAAAGTTGTCACTAAATGATATATTGCTCACACATGCCATGGTTATATGTGGAATTGCACCCCAAAATACATTTGGCTGCTTCTCCCATTTTGGAAAGTAGACACCCCAAGCTATTTGCTGAGAGGCATGGTGAGTATTTTACAGCTCTCATTTGTTTTTGAAAATGAAGAAAAAAAAATGTATATATTATATATATATATATATATATATATATATATATATATATATATATATATATATACACACACACACACACACACATATACACACACACACACACACACACACACACACACACGTATATATATATATATACACATATATATATTTTTCAATACTTTGTGACAAAAAGCGAGATCTGCAAAATACTCACCATACCTCTCAGCAAATAGCTTGGGGTGTCTACTTTCCAAAATGGGGTCATTTGGGGGGGTTTTGAACTGTCCTGGCATTTTATGAACAACATTAGGAAGCTTATGTCACACATTATCCACTCTTCTAACCACTTGAAGACAAAGCCCTGACACTTTTTGTTTACTTGAAAACTTATTTATTTTTTTGCAAGAAAATTAAGTTGAACCCCCAAACATTATATATTTTTTTAAAGCAAATATCCTGCATATTAAAATGGTGGGTGTTGCATTTTTTTTTTCACACAGTATTTGTGCAGCGATTTTTCAAACGCATTATTTGTAGAAAAAATACACTTTTTTTATTTTAATGCACTAAAACACACTATATTGCCCAAATGTTTGATGAAATAAAAAAGATGATCTTAGGCCGAGTACATGGATACCAAACACGACATGCTTTAAAATTTCGCACAAACGCGCAGTGGCGACAAACTACATACATTTCTAAAAGCCTTTAAAAGCCTTTACAGGTTACCACATTAGGTTTACAGAGGAGGTCTACTGCTAAAATTACTGCCCTCGATCTTCGCGGTGATACCTCACATGCATGGTGCAATTGCTGTTTACATATGACGCCAGACCGACGCTTGCGTTCGCCTTTGCGCAAGAGCAGGGCGGGACAGGGGTGCTTTTTTTTTTTTTTTTTTTAATTATTAATTTTGCTTTTTCATTTTATTTTTAAACTGTTCCTTCCATATATTATTTTTTTATCATTTTTATTGTTATCTCAGGGAATGTAAATATCCAATATGATAACAATAGCTAGTGACAGGTACTCTTTTTTTGAAAAAACTGGGGTCTATTAGACCCTAGATCTTTCCTCTGCCCTCAAAGCATCTGACCACACCAAGATCGGTGTGATAAAATGCTTTCCCAAATTCCCAATGGCGCTTTTTATATCCGGGGGGGGGGACATTCCCTCCCACTGCTTGTAAAAGCAGTCCAGAGGCTAATTAGCCGCTAGGATTGCTTTTACATGAAAGCCGGCTGCTGGCTGAAAAGAATGATACCTAAACCCACAGGCATCATTCTGGTATAACCATTCAAAGTCAAGCAACATACCAGTATGTTGCTGGTCCTTGTTGGACATGTATTGTAATCTTTTTTTTTTATGCAGCCTGTTGGCTGAACAAAAAAAAGAGATTGATCAGTGGGTATGCCCACCATTAGAATACCTCCCTTCATTCACCCACTTCTAATGATGGGCATAAATGCACCATTTATATATGCCGAAGCATGGGGGCATCCTCCCGCAAAAGTTATGCCGCGTACACACGGCAGACTTTTCCACGGGCAAGCCTCCGTCTGAATTTTGACCGTATGTACGCGGCATTAGGAGCAAAATCGCTCCTCCGCCCCTGCTGCCCCCATGCTTCGGCATATATGCTCTTTTTTTTAACTGTGGTGGTGAAATCACCTCCTACAGCACTGGAGTCGCAGGGATCCGGCCTGTCTCTGCGAACGCTGCAGTTATGTGTGTTGTGTTTTGTAAGTGACAGTGATCGATCGATACTGCACTTGGGTGGCCTGGGCTGGACAGAGGGGGCAAAACGCAGGTGCTAGCAGGTATCTGGGCTGATCCCGCTAACACTGCGTTTTTGAGAACCCTAAACTGCTGGGGACGCTAGTATAGATCTGATCAGATATTGATCTGTTCAGATACTATACCACTAAGGGAGGTGTATGCTTCACGCGTGGGTGTTAGCGCTACTGGCACTAACCTGACGCTGCCTGGGGCGACACAGATGCTCTCTGACGCTAAAACCTAATTGATATCACCCGCCGGGCGATCAGGGGGTTAAACCTTTATTGGGTTATATACGGCGGGTGCCCTGACACTATAAAAAGCAAACTAACTAACCAGCGTCACCCGTAACACTTATGCGGTGATCACTGGTGAAAGGGTTAACTAGGGGCAATCAGGGGGTTAAAACCTTTATTAGGTAATATATAGGGGTACCTGACGCTATATAAAAACCTGACGGGGAACCTAAATAACAAAATAACTAACTGGCTAACCAGTGTCACCAGTGACACTTATACGGTGATCACTGGTGAAAGGGTTAACTCTAGGGGCAATCAGGGGGTCAAAACCTTTATTAGATAATATATGGGGGTACCTGACGCTATAAAAACCTGGCGGCGAACCTAAAAAAATAACTGACTACCTAGCGGCACCAGCATAACGAATACAGCGATCAGAAAAACGATTGCTTAGTGACAGTGGTGATAAGGGGTGAAAGGGTTACCTGGGGGGCGATCAAGGGGTTAAACCTTTATTGGGGGGTTAGGGGGCTACCCTGCACCTAAAGGGACCTAACACTAACTGCCCTGACACTTTTACAGTCACAAATGTCACGGTTTGCAGTGATCAGTAAATAAACGATCACTGCAATCAGTGACACTGTGACTGGGGGCTGATCTGGGGGGTGATCTGGGGGTGACTGGGGGGGCGATCGTGTGCCTTTGTGTCCTGGTGTCAGTGTACTGTTCGTGCACTAACCTGATGTCTTCTCTCCACGGTGCTCCGGTCTATGTGAGCGCTGCATGGAGAGATGACATCACTTCCTCCTGCCTGTGTATACATTACAGAAACCAATGGCGGCCCCCTCATCACGGATCGCTCCCGAACCAAAAATGACCGCTCCATGTTCCGGAGGGGGGTCTGATTGGACCCCCCACCCATACGAAGGCAATCACGTACAGGTACGCGATTGTGCCTGTCCGTGCCATTTTGCCGACGTATATGTACATGGGGCGGTCGTTAAGTGGTTAAAGTGGATGCAAACCCACTCTCATCTTTTCTAAACTACTGCCATAGTGCTAATCTATAAGGCTATACATGCCTACTGCATGTATCCTTATCTGTCAAATGTCTCCAGTTTAGCTGTTTAAAGCCCCCCAAAACTGCAACTACACTCCCCTTGGCCAGAGCGTGCACAGGAGAGGCAGGGCGCGCTCACGGCCCCCCTGTCAATGCTACCCACATGTGAATGTCCAGTGACACTCGAGGATGATCGGTGCAGCAGGGACAGCTGTGAACACCATCCCCCTGCATGGCTTTTCATCAGCTGCTTCTCCTTCTCTCCCTCCCGCGGCTTTCACCTGAAAAAGCCATGCATGGGGGATCGCGGTGTTCACAGCTGTCTCTGCTGCACCGATCATCTGAGTGTCTGTGTCTTCCTCCTCCTCCTCTACCACCCCCTTCTTTTCTGGCCCCCTCCGTGTGTCCACATCCCGCTGTGTCTTCCCCCTCCGCTCCCCCTCGTCCATTGCAGCCGACGGCTTCATTCTCCTCTTCTCTACTCCCTCTCCTGAGGGCTGCGAGGGGGGGGAGGGTGGGCGCGCAGGGGGATCTGTCAGGATAGAGAGCGGAGAAAGGAGCTGGTATGTCAATTACCAGCCCCTCTCTTTTCTGAATGGGGCACAGAGCATTCGTTGCCGATCGATGTGTGTCCTGTGATAACTGAGCAGAGTAACCTGTGTGTTACTCTGCTTCAGTTTATGAATGGAGTGGAGCCTCTGTCTTCTCTGCATTCATCTTCTGTGCAGAGAAAAGGACTGGGGAATCTTTCCTGTCCCTTTCTCTGTCACAAAGGGGAGATGTCAGGGGTCTCTGTTTAGACCCCTGACATGTCACCAATGCCCCCAACAGGGCTGATAAAAAAAAAAAAAATCCAACATAAAATTGGAAGAAAAAAAAAAAGATTAAAAAAATGAAATTGAAAAAAAAAAAAAAAGAAAAAACGTCTGACGGCACAAACGCTTCCCCATACCGACACGATCCAGAGCCCCAAGACCACTGCCACCGACCACTGCCACGACCAATGCCCCACTGACACGACCACTACCCCACTGACAATGACATCGTCCACTGACACCGACCACTACCCCACTGGCACCGACCACTACCCCACTGACAATGACATCGTCCACTGACACCGACCACTACCCCACTGACACCGACCACTACCCCACTGACAATGACATCGTCCACTGACACCGACCACTACCCCACTGACACCGACCACTGCCCCACTGACACGGACCACTGCCCCACTGACAATGACATCATCCACTGACACCGACCACTACCCCACTGACGCGACCACTACCCCACTGACACGACCACTGCCCCACTGACACCGACCACTACCCCACTGACAATGACATCGTCCACTGACACCGACCACTGCCACAACCACTGACACCGACCACTGCCCCACTGACAATGACATCGTCCACTGACACCGACCACTGCCCCACTGACACCGACCACTACCCCACTGACAATGACATCGTCCACTGACACCGACCACTGCCCCACTGACACTGACCACTGCCCCACTGACAATGACATCGTCCACTGACACCGACCACTGCCCCACTGACAATGACATCGTCCACTGACACCGACCACTGCCCCACTGACACCGACCACTGACAATGACATCGTCCACTGACACCGACCACTGCCCCACTGACACTGACCACTGCCAATGACATCGTCCACTGACACCGACCACTGCCCCACTGACAATGACATCGTCCACTGACACATACCAATGCCCCACTGACACCGACCACTGCCCCACTGACACCGACCACTGCCCCACTAACACCGACCACTACCCCACTGACAATGACATCGTCCACTGACACCGACCACTGCCCCACTGACACCGACCACTACCCCACTGACACTGACCACTGCCCCACTAACACCGACCACTACCCCCACTGACACTGACATCGTCCACTGACACCGACCACTACCCCACTGACATCGACCACTGCCCCACTGACACCAACCATTGCCCTACTGACACCAACCACTGCCACACCCCCTTTCCAAAAAGCACTATGAAAAATATATGTTTAAAAAATAAAACCCCACCCTCCCATCATTGTTAAAATATATTAAATTGTAAAATAAAAAAATAATCTGACACGGTCCACTATCCTGACACCATCCTGCATGTACTACCCACCACTGTACACTCCGCATTCCAGTGATTCACACCGCATTGCTGTTCAGATCACATGCGATGTCTGTGCGATGCGATTTCAGCCATACAAACTGTATGGCTGAAATCGCATCATATTTGGACCAAACACGCACAGTACCCTTTTTTTTGGTCCGCACCAGAATCACATGGGTGTTCACACCTATGCAATCCGATTCATGTCCAAACTGTCAGTTTGCAGTGCGATATGCAAGCTAAAATGGGGGTGTCGTTAACATTGTGCGACACTCCCCAGCAGTTCACATATGGCAGTGTGAACTGCCGTGCGAGTCTGGTGCGATGTGGGGACCCGCAGTGGATTTGCAGGGTTACCGAATCGCACCAGTGTGAACCCAGCCTTGGTGGGAGCAGTCAGGTGACATTTGTAGGCTGTATGCTTTGAGGCTGGGTTCACAATGTCGCAGTCCTACTAAAAATTGCAGATCGCCGCCACTACCAGTAAAAGCAATAAAAAAAATAACTCCCTAAATCTATCCCATAGTTTGTAGATGCGATAACTTTTGCACAAACCAATCAATATACGCCTATTGCGATTTTTTTTTTTTTTACCAAAAATATGTAGAAGAATATATATCGGCCTAAAGTGATGAATAAATTTGTTTTATTATTAAAAAAAATTGGATATGTACTATAGCAGAAAGTAAAAAAAAAAATTGACGCCCTTTTTTTGTTATTAGCACAAAAACTGAAAACTGCAGAGGTGATCAAATACCACCAAAAGAAAGCTCTATTTGTGGGAAAAAAAGAACGTCAATTTTGTTCGGGTACAGCGTTGCACGACCGCGCAATTGTCAGTTAAAGCAACGGAATGTGACATCGCAAAAAATTACCTGGTCATTAAGGGGGCAAATCCTTCCGGGGCTGAAGTGGTTAAAGTGCAAATTACTTTCCTAAAAGCAATCTAAACAGTGAAATTCTTGCGAGCTACCATATGATGCCTATTAATTAATCAGGTCAGTTGCTCGCACTGATCACGTCTCATATGATCATGCACAACAAATTGAAATATAGAGGAGAGTGTTGCGCTGTTTTAACCTAAAATTGTGATACCTTATTAAATAATAAATGCTCTTATTGCAAATCATACAACTATTGCTTTATACATTATTTAAAGTTTTTCCACATATGGGTATAATAGAAGAAACTCGATAGTGTATTATCGTTTAAAAATGTTTATTAATTCGTGTAGCACACAGATCCCTTTCCTGCTTACCTCCGCTAGCAAGTGGGACACACCATGCCACATGCCCAGTGTCCTCCTTGTTGAAGAGGGTGAGCGGTGTTATCTATTTTTGGGTCTTGCAGCGAGTTACCTCTTTCCGTTGGTTCTTCACCCTAGAGTGTAGGAAGAAGTCTATTCTCTCTCTTAAGGAAGGCCAATGTCCAGACAGTATCAAACCCAATAAAAAGGGTTTATTTTGCTTTGGTTAAGAACTTGACAGGAAAAGTTGGAGATAAAGAGGAGTGAACAGGGAAGCAGGTTCAGGCACGCGGCACTTAACTATCATTCGTCGCCACTCAGGCCTGAGTGGGTTTTGCTCACCCGAATAGTCCCCCTAAGAGTGGTCCTAGCAGCCGGTGTGGAGCACGGAACATTTCCTTGTGGTTTCCTAGGGATACAATCAGGAGACAATCTCTAAGTCCCGAACTTCCCAGTCTAGTAACACTTGAGTCCTTAGGTGCCAATGGGGCACATTACTAGGCTTGTGGCGGACTACGGAATCCTTCCCTCCGATAGGTAACCATGCCTCTCCCGAGACAGTGACTTCTCTCACCGATCCCCTTGGGTAGATCCTCCCCTGGTTGCCTCTCCTTCAGAGCGGGTCACCCCTCACTTGGGTACCCTGGGATTCCTCTTTGGGTGTAGACCCCAGCCAAAGGTGTTGGGCCTACTTACAGTGATGCAGACTCAGGCTAAAGGTGCCTGGGGCTGGTACACACACACACCCCCGGCCTGGAGGCGCGAACTGCTCCCCCGAATAATGGCGTCTGCCCCTTATGTATCCTCTCCCAGCATGCACAGCAGATAGACCACGCCCACTGTACGGCTGCCGAGAGAGGACACCCAATAACGCTGCAACGCTACCTGTGGTTCAACCTGAGCCTGGGGCTGCAGTGCCACCCCCAGGCCACAGGGAACTATACTGCCAGGTAACATTACCTCAGAGCAGAAGCCAGTCTTTTTGAAGAATTCAACAGCCTGAGTCCAACTATGGGCTCAGGCTACCCCCTAAATTTAAGCATAGCGACCCCCAATTATTGGGGGTCTGCTACATATGCAACAGCAATCCCTATATTAGGGTACTCACATTTAATGACATTAGGAGCGAAACACATACACAATATTGGTATAATGTTCAGCGCTAAAACATCTCATCTGATTAAAGTTTAAAATTTAAATGAAAAGGCATGCATCTGCATACTGATACATGAAGGTGCAACCATGTGAATGGTGAGTGAATTGAAAGTTCTGGGGGATGAACCTGTAAGAATTAGTCTCTAAAAAAGTCTCTAAATGGAGGCTGTAAAGGGAGCGAGGCTGCTTCAGGCGCGGGCTGGTGAACCCGATCACTGTGAACAAAAGGAAAGCAAAAGGAGGAGAGAAAAGCACCAAGCCAATCCTTTAAACAGCTTAGGAATATATTCAGTATAGAAGTATAAAACAACACTAAAAACTTGCATGAAAAATGTTGGAGCACTTGCAGAGTGCTAGAGCGGGTGGGAACTTCCACATGCAGTGTCACAGGAGCACAGGAGGGCCGCCGAAAAGTCTCTATTGAGGGATCCACGAGCACCGTGTGTCAGCCGCAGCTGGAGCCTCGACAAGCCGTATGGAGATGACTTATACGTTCTGTATTCTATGTTCTTTACAGATATACTGTATATACATGCATATACATGTGTGTGTTTCAGTTTGATTTGTTAGCTGAGAAAGAGGCATTTTTTTAATAATTTTTTTGAGTACAGTGGTGTAGTGGTTAGCACTTTCGCCTAGCAGCAAAAGGGTCGCTGGTTCAAATCCCAACCACGATACTACCTGTCTGCAGTTTGCATGTTCTACCTTGTGCCTGTGTAGGTTTCCTCCCACAATCCAAAGACATGCTGGTAAGGAAATTGGCCCTAGTATGTGTATGTATGAATGTGAGTTAGGGATCTTAGATTGAAAGCTCCTTGAGCGCAGGGACTGATGTGAATGTACAATGTATATGTAAAGCACTCTGTAAATTGACAGTGCTATATACGTACTTGAAATAAATAAGTTAATGTATGTGTTCCTAACTTAAACTTTTCTAGAAACTGGAAAAATTGAGTTGGCTTTACTTGAACCTATGGTCTAGAAACTGGAAAAATGTAGTTGGCTTTACTTAAACCTATGGCCTATAAAGTGGTTGTAAAGGTTCAGTTTTTTTTTTAATAACAAACATGTCATACTTTCCTCCACTGTGCAGTTCGTTTTGCACAGAGTGGCCCTGATCCATCTGTTCTGGGGTCACATTAATGCATAGGATGCATTAAGATGAAAAAACGTAAAGGTTACAACCCCTTTAAACCTATGGTCTATAAACTGGAAAAATGTAGTTGGCTTTACTTAAAACTATAGTTCCAGACAAGTTAAGGTATGTATTCCTACCATGTTTTTATTGAACACACCATGTAAACATTCACAGTGCAGGTGGAAAAAGTATGTGAACCCCCAGACTAATGAGATCTCCAAGAGCTAATTGGAGTGAGGTGTCAGCCAACTGGAGTCCAATCAATTAGATGAGATTGGAGGTGTTGGTTACAGCTGCCCTGCCCTATAAAAAACACACACCAGTTCTGGGTTTGCTTTTCACAAGAAGTATTGCCTGATGTGAATGATGCCTCGCACAAAAGAGCTCTCAGAAGACCTACGATTAAGAATTGTTGACTTGCATAAAGCTGGAAAGGGTTATAAAAGTATCTCCAAAAGCCTTGCTGTTCATCAGTCCACAGTAAGACAAATTGTCTATAAATGGAGAAAGTTCAGCACTGCTGCTACTCCCCCCAGGAGTGGGCGTCCTGTAAAGATGACTGCAAGAGCACAGCGCAGACTGCTCAATGAGGTGAAGAAGAATCCTAGAGTGTCAACTAAAGACTTACAAAAGTCTCTGGCATATGCTAACATCCCTGTTACTACAGAGGAAGCCACTGCTGTCCAAAAAAAACATTGCTGCACATTTAGTTTGCACAAGAGCACCTGGATGTTCCACAGCAGTACTGGCAAAATATTCTGTGGACAGATGAAACCAATGTTGAGTTGTTTGGAAGAAACACACAACACTATGGGGTTGATTTACTAAAGGAAAATCCACTTTGCACTTGAAAGTGCACTGAAAGTGCACATGGAAGTGCAGATGCTGTAGATCTGAGGGGGACATGCAAGGAAAATAAAAAACAGCATTTTAGCTTGCACATGATTAGATGATAAAATCAGCAGAGCTTCCCCTAATTTCAGAGCTTCGCCTCAGATTTACCGCGATCTACAGCGACTGCACTTCCATGTGCACTTTCAAGTGAAAAGTGGATTTTCCTTTAGTAAATCAACCCCTATGTGTGGAGAAAACGAGGCACAGCACACCAACATCAAAACTTCATCCCAACTGTGAAGTATGGTGGTGGGGGCATCATGGTTTGGGGCTGCTTTGCTGCGTCAGGGCCTGGACAGATTGCTATCATCGAAGGAAAAATTAATTCCCAAGTTTATCAAGACATTTTGCAGGAGAACTTAAGGCCATCTGTCCACCAGCTGAAGCTCAACAGAAGATGGGTGTTGCAACAGGACAACAACCCAAAGCATAGAAGTAAATCAACAATAGAATGGCTTAAACAGAAGAAAATACGCCTTCTGGAGTGGCCCAGTCAGAGTCCTCACCTCAACCTGATTGAGATGCTGTGGCATGACCTCAAGAAAGCGATTCACACCAGACATCCCAAGAATATTGCTGAACTGAAACAGTTCTGTAAAGAGGAATGGTCAAGAATTACTCCTGACCGTTTTGCACGTCTGATCTGCAACTACAGGAAACGTTTGGTTGAAGTTATTGCTGCCAAAAGGAGGTTCAACCAGTTATTAAATTCAAGGGTTCACATACTTTTTCCACCTGCACTGTGACAGTTTACACGGTGTGTTCAATAAAAACATGGTAACATTTAATTATTTGTGTGTTATTAGTTTAAGCAGACTGTGGTTGTTTATTGTTGTGACTTAGATGAAGATCCGATCACATTTTATGACCAATTTGTGCAGAAATCCATATCATTCCAAAAGGGTTCACATACTTTTTTTTTGCAACTGTACATACATCAATAGTCATTTTTAATTAATTAATTCTAGCCTTATGTTATCTGTTTAGTGCTGTTTTTTACAGGAATGTCTTTTATTAATGTGTTTTTCTCTAATGTGCTTTATTACATATAATTATCCAGTTTATCGCTTTTGCCGTAATTTTAGGTGACTATACGCGGTATAATAATAAGTGCTATATAGGGTGATAATCCTGTAGTGATATATTCTGCTCTCTGCCCATACAAAAGATCGGTCTCTGCAGACATTTGTATGTGTGTATGTGCTGCCCTGCCGATCATCTGGTTGGTCGGACTTTCACTACGTATCCCTCTGTCTGCTTAACCTAGTCCGATGCAGACTCATGCTTTTGGCTGGACGAGGTGTTCTGCATAGCCAGACGAGGTTAATTACCATGTTCTACGTTTGGGTATATGAGAGCAGGTTTGTCGTATGGCCACACCCTCAGATGATGTCGTGAATGACGAAACGCATCAGGGTGGAGCCATACAACGAACGTAGTGACGTCAGCAAGTTCAGGGACATGGCTGGAGACTACCACTGATCATACGAGGATAGTGTGGTAGGAGACGCTGTGCAGTTAGCCGTACAAATCTTCTATGTTGATGATATGTGAACAAAGTCTATCTTTATGCATATGTTTGGAAGTGTATTTCTTAAAAGGGGGGTTGTTTTTAAACGGAATTAAAAACTATCAAAACAAGATTATGCTATGTTATATCTCCCTTCTTTCTTATGAATGACTAAGAGACTATAGTGTCTGGCACTGTCTGATCTGGGAGACGACACACCCGTGGAGAAAGTATGATCCTCTGAGATTTATGCGTATTAAACAAGCTCTCTTTGGTAAGAGTTTTCACAAGAGGGTGTTCCTCTGCACACTCCCCTCTCTCCTGTCTGCACGTGTGGAGGTGTTGGTGTCAGCAATATTAGCATATATAATCAACAAGGACTGAATTGTTTTTCCTTCGTTTGTTTATAACAGCCAACCTTGAAACTTTTTATGAACTTTTTATGAATCTTTTTATGGACTACACTAAATGTGCATATATTGATTTAATCTTTCTATGTTCTGTGATGGATTGTATGTATAGCGCTACCTGGGTCTTTTAGACATTACTGTTTTCATTGTATTTTTCTCTGGCTTTTTAAAGCAAGTTGTTTGGTAGCAGCTGAGGATTTAATTAGCTGAGTGATTACGATTTATTTCACTACTCCAAGAGCGCTCGTTATTTAAGAGCTGCCGTGCCTCCTCTATTCTATATGGTCTATAAACTAAAAAAAAAAAATTTAGTTGGCTTTACTTAAAACAACAAAGTTGAAAACATGAAAAGTCAGACAAAAATAAGTTTAGTTGACAGTACTTAAAAACCTGATGCAAATAGTTGCCTCAATTTTTTTGAGTAGACCCAGCACAATATTTTTTACAGTGTACCTGCTCAGCGGAGATAAGCAGACAGATCTCCTGCTGAGCAGGTGGATCCGCTGGCGGAGTCCACTAGTGTGAAAGAGCCCCCACCCACATGCTAGTGTGCATTGTGTTTATTTTTTTTACTTTTTGAAATGTCACAGAATTACACTTTATTTAACCTTATGCATAACAGCACATTGTGACAAAGTGTGGTGAGGTGCAATGCATTTTTGTGTGTTGCATAAAAATTTAGATGTTGCATTTTTATACAATGCACATAAATGGTGTGAACAGAGCACATATAGAACACATGTTTTGTGTATATCCTTATGTTCAGCCTGCATTAGGACCTGTTCACATCATGTTTTTGCGGTAAAGCGCATGTTACAGCAAAAATGACTGCAATTGGCAGCAATGCACATTTATTGCATTGGTGTGAAGCAGTGCTATTTATTTGCGATTTCTGATGAACATTACATTAACAACAATCTTTAATTTTTAGGGAGCACTACAAAACATGTTAGCGTGTTACCGCAATTTGCTTTGCCCCGCAACACACTTCCAATGGCAGATGTGTTGGGATATCATTATTTTTTCTTTTTTTTAAAGATATTTTTATTGAAGTTTTTCATACGGCATCATTCACTCACAATGACACTGCATTACACCAAAGCACATAACATGCGCTGACACATATTGTGGTAATGCGCACAATACAGCAACAGCATGGTGAGAACTTGTCTTTAGCCAGTGAAATGGCCCAAGTCTCATGGTGTGATTTGCAATTAAATGGTTTCGAGATGAAACAATTCTTTTAGCGCCATCCATCTGTAAGCTTCAAAATTAGCAAAATCATTTTCTGCTAAGACTGCAGTATTGGGAATGAAGACAATTTATAGCATTAATGCTAAATGATAAGTTTACAATTATGCTCCAGGAACCTGTAGTTTATATTCCCTATGGTCGCACAAACACAATTCAGTCTTGGTCACAGAACATTTCAGTTTTAGATTGGTTGCACAAGATGTAAATAGTAAACTTTTTATTAGGTGTTTTGTTATTATATTGTATTTTACAGAGGAACAAGAAACAGAGTGAATTTATCATACAAAACCTTGAGAGCATAGAGGGATTTACACTGCTGTTTATATGCAGGGGGGCGGGGTGAAGGATGATCAGGATCAGTGTGTTGGAGGTTGAAGATTAGAGAGGTCACGTAAGGGGGGGAAGATTATGGTGACTGTTGATGTGATGGAAGTATACAGCTTTCATTCTCTAAAATCATAGTATTTTGCAAAGTGGAGCAGAAATATGTAACAGTATTTTCTGAGAAATACTAAATAGGTACAATGAGCATGTTTGTCTGTAGATTTGTACAGACCAAAGAAAACTGTTGGAATTAACAAAAAAAAAAAAAAAAACATCCGTTGATCATTCTAAATTTAAATGCCACCATGTCCACTTAAACAGATGCTTTACTTGTTGGGAATAGAAAAATGTGCTTCTCACATTGCTTTCCCTACAGATTTACCTGCATAAAGTGAAAGTGCTACGCCCTGCTACTAGGTAAAGGGAGGTGAAACAGAATTCTCAAAGTTACAGTCTGGGGGGGCTCCCAAGTTTTGCATCTGTGTGGAAAAAGACGGGTTTCAAGTTTTCTCCAGGCTTCGTAGTCCTGGATCAGAGCCTGGAGCTTGGAGGCTTCAAAGAGATTTGGGTGGAAAGAAGTCTCCAATCCTGTGTCCAGGTCTTAAGGAGACCTACAGGCTGTGTGAGTGTGCAGGTGTACACGCTTTGTATAAACAAGGAGCTGACCATAGCTCAGGGCCCCATTAGAACAGTTTGTGTACTCCAGCCAGAAGGGATGTATGTTTCTGCCTGGAGACAGGGGTACTCTACTCAAGGGACTCCATGTTTGAGCAATTTCTTGTTTATTAGCAAGTTGAGGTGGCTGCGTAAGTCTGGGAGACTGAGAAAGCAGGGACAACTAGGCAAGCCCAGGGGACTGAGAGAATCTGTAAGTCTCAGAGAAGTGAGAGCTCCTGGGTCATCAGGAGAACCCTCACTGAGAGGTCAGGGAGTGGGCCTGTGATGCAGGGAGCACCAATTGCATGTTTGCACTGATCAGGCTGGCACTTGGAATTACATTGGATGCAAGGAGCAGCACATAAACCCTATTGTGACATGGACTAAGGGTGCTGTAACTGTAGGCTGAGTGAGCCAGGAGAATTAGAAGAGTTGGTTGACACAGTCGGAGGGATTCATGAGAATAGCAATAGTACTGCTGAATAGGGAGCCAGGTGGCTTAGCATTTTCTTTTCTTGTTTTTAGATGTTGAAATTTCTCTACATGAGCAACCTGCTGTAGGGACTTTACTTTTATTTTTTCAGTAAAAGTGAGCCAGCAAACCCTTAACCACAGTTCTGACTTGCATGAACTCAATACAAATGGAACCATCACTGAGCCAAATAACCCCCATATCGCAGTATGTAATCTCTAAAAATTAGCTTTCTCTATTAACACACTTTTGGTATGTTAAATACCAATAAAACAAACACCAAACAAATCTTAGCTTATGTTAGCAACCCTGAGTTGTTGTAACCATGTGTATGAAAATAAAATGAGAACATGCCATGCTCTCCTCAGCTTGTCCATCAGCCAGGTCACTGTAGTTCTGCTCATAACACAGTTTAGTAGAAATCATAAATGTCAAAGCCTTGTGTACCCTGGAGTACCAATTGGACGTCTTGCTCTATAAACTCCTTCTGGTTTCTTTCTTATCTAAACCAAAATGGCAATATAGGACATAAGAACCTAGAAGAAAGCAGATGTGGTCCACTGCTTTCTCCTCTCTAACTGAAGGTAGGCAGGTTGAATATGACTTGCCTACTCAGCAGTGAACAAGAAAAATAATGCCTTAAAATGGTATTTAACCCAAAATAAAAAATGTAATGTATTACAGCTGACCAATCACTAGATGTGGTGGCTGCAATAGTTTTCTTTTTTTGGATTTTTTGCCCTTTTTTCATCACCTATGATCTGGCCAGTAACACACCTCCTGTATTAGAGTGTCCCCACTCTTGATGAATGAGCAGAGGGGGCACGGTAGACAGCAGCTGGGTGCTGGGTCATAGATAAGAGCACATAAAGCCTGTTTATGTACCCACAATTATTTCCCAGGACTGCACACTAATATCTATGATTAAGCCCTACATGGATAAAACATGTTAGAACAGCTTTCCTTGTTGTTTCCTTTCCTGGTTGAGAGCCAGCTGAAGCCATTTTGCAATCATTTGTTTTGTGATTCACTATATTTTTTTGCGGTCCTGGGAAACATTTGTGGCTATAAAATATTTATGTTACAATTCACCATATACAAATTATATTGCAAATAAAATTAAAAAAAAAAACATGTAAATCCACTACAAACCATTTAAATAATCAAATACAGTATAGTCGTCACTGTCCATGGTCCTGAAAGAGAAATAGTACTTCCATTAATATCAGTGGGGCATTTTCACAATAGTAAGGTTATGTTTTATGGCCTAAAGAAGTTAAACAGAGATGGTTAAAATTCGATAGTAGGGAAAACTAAATGAGACTACATTTAATGTTACAGGCCTACTTTAACCAGGGATTCTCTACCCTCCCCCCACCCCCAACAATATCCCCAACACAAACCTAACTAATTGTTGCAACTATTAAAAAAACTCTAATCTAAACCTGTTTCACTATCAGGAAGCTGGTCCAGTTAAAATGATTTGCAACCAATATTGGACAAGTGCACGTGGACCGGAAGTGGCTGAAAGAAGAGGAAAAGCAGCACTGAGATGTAAGAAAGGCCAAACAAAAGGTGAAAATGGCTGAAAAGGGGGTGTGTTAGATCTTGGAAACCTGCTGCGTTGTGTGTAAGAGCGGAAGTTAGTTCTCTAGTGTCAGGGCCGCCATCAGGAATTTTGGGGCCCCTTACACAGCTTCAGACATGGGGGGCCCCCCTGGAGCAAATTGAGAGAAGCGGGGGGGGGGTGCCACGAATTGAGAAGCAGGGGGTTTGGGTGCTGACGAACACAAATAAAAACAAAAAATAGGGGGGTTGCCATCCAGGGCCCTGGGGACCTCCTGGGCCCCTTACAAAAAAAAAAAAAAAAAATTATAAAAAAATAAATAATCATTTTTATAAAAAAAAAAAAAAAGGAGGGAGGTTTCCATCCGGGGCCATGGGGACCTCCGGGCCTCTGGGGACCTCTGGGCCCCTTACAAAAAAAATAAAAATGTAATTAAAAAATATATATATTATATATATAAAATTTATTTTTATAAAAAATAAATAAAAAAGGGAGGTTTCCATCTGGGGCCCTGGGGACCTCCGGGCCTCTGGGGACCTCTGGGCCCCTTACAAAAAAAATAAATAAAAAAAAAAAAAAAAAAAAAAGTAATAAAAAAATTAATAAAAAAAAAAAATACAAAAAAGGGGGGTTGACATGCGGGGCCCTGGGGAACTCCGGGCCCCTGGGGACCACTGGGCCCCTTACAAAAAAAAATAAAAAAAATAAGGGGGGCCATCCGGGCCCCTGGGGACCTCCGGGCCCCTTACAGGTGTACTGCCTGTACCCCCCTGATGGCGGCCCTGTCTAGTGTACTCCTAGCACAAGGTATTTCAAATTTTGTTGCAGCTCTTAAAAACTTAAACACAGAAGAAAAGCATTTTTTTTTCTGCAAATGCAGCCTTACTACATAATAAATTATAAAAAGGTTCAGTGAGGCTTTTTAGGAAATCAAGTGTATTGGCAGTCATAATAGGAATTATCATATAAATTCTACTATGGCAACACAGGTGCATACTGTGATCTCCCAGCATTGACAGGAATACTGAGAAGTGCATGTCTGTCCGATCACACCTGTATTTCACACAGCTGCCTAGTGCAACCGAATTACCTTCACTGAACTACTAATTATTAATTAAATAAAATATATATCTTAATTGGGACATTAAGTAATGCCATTGTGGATTAACCACTATTACATATACATTGAGCTACTTCCTGAAAATATGATATATGGAAAATGCTTTGGAGAAATTAAAAACCACAAAAAAATATGTCAGACTTTGGATTTACCCACCTCCACTCCCACCGCCTGCTCTTTTAATAACTCTCCTCCCACCTTTCGCCTCTTTTTTATTCTCTCCATAGCCCCACCCGTCTAGAGGAGACCTCTGGTAGTTGTGATTTTTATGAACCATATTGTGTCAACTAATTTATCAACCTTAATATTCCTTCCTATTCTTTCCTTCTCCCACCTATGGTAATGTAACACATGGATAAATAATGGACAAATGGTAAGAGGGGTCTTATAAAGAAAGAGAAGACCCCATACTCGCCAATCGTCAAGGCCTAGGTGCCTGTGACCATGTTCACCGAGGATGGCAGCAATATATGCTTGGGAAGGGAGCTGAGGCTTTTATTGTTAGTGTTTGTACATGAACACAGGAATGCTGTGTTAGATGGTTAGGAGGAAAGAAGCACAAGGCCTGAGCAGTGGTGCTGCTAAAGAGAGCCAGGAGGCTGAATATTGCTTTATTTTGTGTTGATATTGGGAACCCATGCAAAGGAAGCCATTTGTTCTGTTGGGCTTTTCTTTTCTGTTAAACCACTTGAAGACCAGGGCTTTTTCTGACACTTCTGACATTCATGTAAAAATCTGTATTTTTTTACTAGAAAATTACTTAGAACCCCCAAGCATTATCCATATTTTTTTAAAGCAGAGGCCCTAGAAAATAAAATGGTGGGTGTTGCAATTTTTTATGTCACACAGTATTTGCGCAGCGGTTTTTCAAACTTAATTTTTGTGGGACAAAATACACTTTCATGAATTTTAAATGCACAAAAACACAATGTAATACGCATTGCTTGGTAAAATCTATAGGATGATGTAATGCTGAGTAATGTTGGATTAATCCCCCAGGGGTTAAATCTGCCACATGCTTTGTTTCCCTTCTGCTAGGTTAGGTCACTTCAAGCTCAAGATGATAAGAAGACACAAAACATGTGTAGCACACCGGCACTCCTTCTCCACTCTTTGGCTCGTTCACAGGAGAAGAAGGCACACAGTCTCCACCATGCCCGTACCCCCTGGGTTGCAGAGGTTAAGCACACTTGTTTTCATTTACGGGCCTTTGCAGCAGGGTTCCCCTTCAGAGTTGGTTTCCGTCCCTAATATGTAAGGACAAAGTCTCTATACCCCAAGTAACTCCAAGGTCCACACCAGCGTCAACTCCAACATAGAGTTTATTTCTTTATGCATGAACATCCACAAAATGAGGAGAAGAGAAAGGTGTTAGGAAGACAGATCAATTCAGGCACTCTTGTTTCTTTGCCACTCGATCCGAGTGGGTATAGCTCACCCAGATAGTCACCCAAAGGCACTAGCAGCCGGCGTGTAACTCGAACAGTCTATTCGATTCCCTAATGGATGCGTTCAGGAGATCCTCTGCCACAGAATCTATAGTGTCCCGAACCTCCTAATGGTCCTGTTGTTTAGATCCCTGTTTTCGGATGGATGACATCCCTCCAGAGAGTTACTGGACCCCTTCCTTCACTGTGATCTCTCACCAGTCTTTCGGAACGGTCCTCCCCCAGCCTCCTCTTCTAGAAACGGGTCCCCTCGCAAAGCGGCACCCTGGGATTCCTCCTCCCGAAGTGGGCTCCAGCTAAAGGTGCTGGGCCCAGGGCTGAAGTTGCAGTCCCAGGACTAAAAGGTGCCTGGGACTGAAGTGCATGTGGCCCCATGGCCTGGAGGGCCATGCATCACGCACCAGAACTGACTCTGGAACCAAAAAGAACCGACCCCTCCCAGGCGGCGTCTGCCCTTTATGTATCTTCTCCCGGCATGCACAGCAGGCAGACCACACCCACTTAATGGCTGCCGAGAGAGAACACCAAATCACTGCCCCATTACCTGTGGTTCAACCCCGAGTACAAGTGACAGCGCCACCCATACTCCCAAGGGGAGCTGCACACCAGGCAAAACAGCAGCAAGGCAGAGTCCAGCAAATTGAAAGATTCGAGCCAACTACCACTCGAATCGCCCTTAAATTTGGTATAGCAATCCCTAAAATTTGGGACCCCCGCTACACACTCCCCCTTCTTAAAGAGACACTGTCCCCAGTGTCTGGAGACAAATTTGCACAATCAATCCTGAGCAGGTGCAAACTTACCTTCAGAACTATGTACAAAAAAACAAAACAACAAAGAAAAAAACGACCAGAGTGCCTGAATTAAAGAAGTGAATTTCAGTAAAAGAAGAGACAAAAACATTTCACAAAAAAATAACATTCCCTCCCACCATCCTATCACAACTAGATCCTACCCAATCTCCGGTGAGTTGCTTGATGGTCTCCTGGATGGGAAAGAAAACACATATCATACAAATAAATAACATTCTATCACTACTGTATGTACATCAACCAAACCACCTCCACTAGAAGAGATAATTTGTTTCATCTAAATGACACACACTAAGCCTAGTGTATTTCCAAATAGTAGCATTGAATAAGTGCTTTAAAAGTTTTGCAGACCACTACCACCTACTGGCAGCACACATATATCTTTTTTTTTCCTTAGCCTAAGTGCGCACTAACGCACCACAATACAAGGATCTCCTTGTTGATTTCAGCGGCTTCCAGTTTGGCCCTGACTAGCTCTATCCCAAAGTTTTTTTCTTTTCCTTAAAAAGGGAAGGGGACAACAAAAACAAAGTCCTTCAAAAAGTAAAAATCCCTGGTAATAGAGTCAACACAGCAGTTCAAGGCATTTGTCCCCGAAGCGGTAACAAAAAAACAAAAACAAGTACCACTCAGAGGTAAAAGCATAGATCAGGGAGAGTCAGAGACTTCCAGTCCTTATCCAAAGTCTCAATCGAATAAGTCACATCATCTTTGTCCTTACTGCAGATCACGACCCGATCTGCGTGTATGTGGCGACCAAGAGTCCAATCTTTTCGGCAGCCCTTGTATCTTCCAGCCATTACGGCCGAACATGAAAGGTACCTGTGGCCTTTTACCTCCAAACGATCCCAGATAAAATCACTGTACCATCGTTCTCGGGAGGCTTCGATTTCAAACAACAAGTTCTTTGGGACGTATGGGTACTCCCATCCATAGTCCGCAGCAACCTTCTGGTTCAAAAGCCGTTGCAGTCGGGCCAAAGGCGGCATGGTTGCCCGATCTCCAGCTCCCGGCAGAACGATGGCATCCGGAGATCTCCTAGGGCGTACAGGCTCCAACTGTGGCATAGGAGGCCTTACTGGTGAACGGGCCTCCGGTACAGCAGGCACGGGAGAAACCGGAGCTTGTAACAGGTACGGGGACAACTTCTCCAGCACAAACAGGGGCTTTCACCCGGGGTGTAGTATCCCCCCCGAGTCCCTGGGCGATCCCTTTACACTATGGGGAGAAGTTAGCGAAATCTTGTCCTATCCCTTAGTGACAGACAGTTCATCAATCTCTGCATTATCTCCCATATCAGAGGAAGAGTCTATGTCTGAAGAGTCCCACATCTCTGCTGGCAGGCAAACTCTCGTGGACACAGGATCATCTTTTAACAGTTCCTTTGGGTCAGGTACCCAAGCGTACCTAATAGAACGGACATTAACCTTGGTTCCTTTCCCCGGCCGACCTCGACCTTTAACCATCATGGATCGTTCGGAAACTTCTCCGGCTGGACGATCCGAGTCAGGCGGGCGCTGGGGTGGGCCTCCACCGCGGCCACGGGAAGCCTTTAAGAGTCCTACCTTCCTTTTGGCAGGCAGAAGGGAGGGCTCCGTTGTGACTGATGCAGCATCCGCTGGGTTCTCCGCCTCGAATTCCTCAAATGGCCGAAGCTTCAGTCTTTACCTCCACCACCTCTGCGGGACTGCGCTTGGGAATGGCGGTGATAGCACACACCTCCTCCTCAGGAGTAACAGTACCTGAGATCCAATTCACTCGGTAGACTTTTGGCTTCTCTGTTGGCTGCTCTACCTCGAACAGGAATTCCCCACAGCGGGTACATCTTCCAAAAGGCAGAAGATGCACAATCAGTCCCTGACACTTTACACAGATCATGCCCAAGGCCTCTGCATCTCTGCATGCATAAAGGGCGAAACGGCCTCTGGGCCTCAGCCGGATTCCTGTGTCAGTCAAAGAGGCAGCAATAGGGGTCACATCCATGGTTGGACCGGGCAAAAAAAGAGTACAAGATCCCGGTGAAGCAGGTTTCCACGAAGGAGCGTACATGTCGCTTTGTCAATAGTCCAATAGATAATGTCCCTTTTGGCGCCAAACGCACCACGAGGAGCTCACACTTAGCGGGGCTCCTCCCCTTTCTTTTTCCTTCGCTGCACTTACTTTGCAGACTTTTCCAGACTTGCGACATGCCCACGAACTATGCAGCCAGAAATTGCCAGGTCTGAATTTTCCTTTCTCTTACTTGTGGCGCAGGTTGAATTTCACATAAGCATGGCCGACCTCCACGGAGCCTCACAGGGGAATAAAGTCCAACTTTTTTTTTTCTTCGGGGGGTACACACACACTACAAAAATCCCGGACTCTGAGCCCCCACGTGTAGCACACCGGCCCTCCTTCTCCACTCTTTGGCTCGTTCACAGGAGAAGAAGGCACACAGTCTCCACCATGCCCGTACCCCCTGGGTTGCAGAGGTTAAGCACACTTGTTTTCACTTACGGGTCTTTGCAGCAGGGTTCCCTCTCAGAGTTTGTTTCCGTCCCTAATATGTAAGGACAAAGTCTCTATACCCCAAGTAACTCCAAGGTCCACACCAGCGTCAACTCCAACATAGAGTTTATTTCTTTATGCATGAACATCCACAAAATGAGGAGAAGAGAAAGGTGTTAGGAAGACAGATCAATTCAGGCACTCTTGTTTCTTTGCCACTCGATCCCGAGTGGGTATAGCTCACCCGGATAGTCACCCAAAGGCACTAGCAGCTGGCGTGAAACTCGAACAGTCTATTAGATTCCCTAATGGATGCGGTCAGGAGATCCTCTGTCACAGAATCTATAGTGTCCTAACCTCCTAATGGTCCTGTTTAGATCCCTGTTTTCGGATGGATGACATCCCTCCAGAGAGTTACTGGGCCCCTTCCTTCACTGTGATCTCTCACCAGTCCTTCGGAACTGTTCCCCCCCCCCCCCCCCCCCCCCCCCAGCCTCCTCTTCTAGAAACGGGTCCCCTCACAAGGCGGCACCCTGGGATTCCTCCTCCTGAAGTGGGCTCCAGCTAAAAGGTGCTGGCCCAGGGCTGAAGTTGCAGTCCCAGGACTAAAGGTGCCTGGGACTGACGTGCACGTGGCCCCATGGCCTGGAGGGCCACGCAGCATGCACCAGGACTCGACTCTGGAACCAAAAAGAACCAACCCCTCCCAAGCGGTGTCTGCCCCTTTTGTATCCTCTCCCGGCATGCACAGCAGGCAGACCACTGCCGAGAGAGGACACCAAATCACTGCCCCATTACCTGTGGTTCAACCCTGAGTACAAATGACAGCGCCACCCATACTTCCAAGGGGAACTGCACACCAGGCAAAACAGCAGCAAGGCAGAATCCAGCAAATTGAAAGATTCGAGCCAACTACCACTCGAATCACCCTTAAATTTGGTATAACAATCCCTAAATTTGGGACCCCCGCTACACACGTATCAACTCAATATCAAACATTTATTTTGTGAGTTAGATATTTGTATAAATCAACATAAGGGGGGGTTATTTACTAAAGGCAAATCCACTTTGCACTACAAGTGCAAACTACAAGTGCAAAGTGCACTTGAAAGTGCACTTGAAAGTGCAGTTGCTGTAGACCCGAGGGGGACATGCAAGGAAAATAAAAAAAAACAGCATTTAGCTTGCACATGATTGGATGATAAAATCAGCAAAGCTTCCCCTCATTTTAGATTTTCCCCTCAGATCTACAGTGACTGCACTTCCAAGTGCACTTTCAAGTGCACTTTGCACTTGTAGTGCAAAGTTGATTTGTCTTTCGTAAATAACCCCCAAGGTGTTGGCTTAGACAATAGAAAATTACAAGTTAACAGGCTGCATTTGTAGCGAGAATGAAACTAGCTAATAATACTCAAATTTCTTAGAAATTACATACTTTTTTCAGTAAGGGTATTTTCACACTGCTCTGTAGCAAAATCGATTTTGCTATGTTTGGCATGCTATTGCTGTGTGTTTCTGGTGCATTTTTGGGTTTCCTGCACCTGTGAAAAATGGACATGCGACTCAAAAATGCACCAAAAACTTAAAATCGCAAGCAAAAAACACAGGAAAAACATATCAGTGTGAAAGGACCCGAAATCGATACTCGACTGTTTTGTTACACTTTAACTGCTTGCCGACCAGCCGCCACAGTTATACTGTACGGCGATCTGTGGGTGTGCGCATGCGCAGATTGGCCAGCAGGGGAGCCAATCAGCGGGTCCGGCAGACTCTATCTCCGCCGGCCGCCCGTGATCTTTTCCCGGAGAGACAGAATGGGGATTTGTCAAAGTAAAACAAGGCAGATCTCCGTTCTGACAGGGGATGACACACAGATCCTGTCTTTCTGCTATGCAGGAAGACAGATCTGTGTGTTGTGCCAGGAAGCCCACCCCCCATACAGTTATAAACCTCCCAGGGAACACATTTAACCCTTTGATCGCCCCTGATGTTAACCCCTTCCATGCCAGTGCCATTAGCACAATGTCAGTGCATATTTTTTGCACTGATCACTGAAAATAATGTAACTCGTTCCCAAAAAAGTGTCAAGAATGTCAGTTCGGTGTCCGATCTGTCTGCTGCAATATCGCAGTCCCGCTAAAAATCGTTGATCATTGCCATTACTATAAAAAAAAAAAAAAAAGCCATAAATCTATCCCCCATTTTGTAGACGCTATAACTTTTGCGCAAACCAATCAATATACACTTTTTGTTTTGTTTTTACAAAATATATGTAGCAGAATACATATTGGCCTAAATATATGAAGAAATTAGATTTTTAAATATTTTTATTGGACAGGTTTTATAGCAGAAAGTAAAAAATATTGTTTGTTTTTTTTCAAAATTGTCTGTCTTTTTTTGTTTATAGCAAAAAAAAAAACCCAGGGGTGATCAAATACCACCAAAATAAAGCTCTATTTGTGGGGAAAAAAAGGGACATACATTTTATTTGGGTACAGCATCGCACGACTGCGCAATTGTCAGTAAAAGTAACGCAGTGCCGTATCACAAAAAATGGTCTGGTCAGTGGGTAAATCCTTCCGGGCTGAAGTGGTTAAAGATACACTGACTGGAAACTACTGATAATATGAAACTCACCTAACTCTTCGGTAACATATATATGTATAAATTATAATATAAACATAGTGAAAAATGTCAGTGTGATGTGTTATTGTACACTTTAACCACTTGACCTCCAGAAGGTTTTATACCCTTCATGACCTGGGCATTTTTTGCTACGCAGCACCAGTGTTGCCAATCATCAGTAAATTCATGGACAATTTGTACAAATCTGTGATTTTTACAGCTGTCCATGAATGTCCGTTACAGACATGAAGTGTGCATAAAAACTCTGCCTACCAGGACGGCACCAGGGAACATGTGTTAATGATTTTTCTGTTGCTCTACCTGTGGCTCCGCTGCTGCAGTCCCACCTTCCGGCTTCCGCTCGCCGCTGCCAGCAATAGTGGTTGGTTGCTAGGACTGCCTGGCATCTAGCAACCAACCATGTGATTGGTACACCCCAAGGATTCAGTGGAGGAGAACAGAACTTTCTCCTCCAAACCTGGCTGCTGCCAGTGCCCAGCCTCTCTCCCTTCTTCAGGTGCAGCTGAGGGCTCAGGACTACATTAACAATGCCGCATATAAAAAAAAAAAACACTGATACCAAGCCCACTGAATCCCACCCACCAAGTCCCGCCCACCGAGTCCTGCCCATTGAGTTTCGGCTCCCATACAACCCTCGGCAAGGGGACTAAAGGAATCCAACATGGCATGGGGTACACTCACTGATGTTAGGACCTCTAATGAGGGAGCACCGCTGGAGGGCCACTGATGCAGGGACCTCTAATGAGGGGGGACACTGATGGAGGGACCTCTAATGAGGGGGGACACTGATGGAGGGAAGCTCTGATGAGGGGGGACACTGATGGAGGGAAGCTCTGATGAGGGGGGGACACTGATGCTGGGGAGAGCAGGAGAATACAGAGGACAGAGTCAAGATGATGACAGAATACACAGAGGATGGAGATGATGGCAGAATACACACAGAGGATGGAGATAATGGTAGAATACAGATGATGGAATATATCTGCTGTACTGTATGGGTTGGGTGTTGGGAGGTATTTTGGGGTATTTTAATCATTTTGTCTCCTTCTGTACTGTTTATTGTGGTGGGATGGGAAGGGGGGCAGACAAAGAGAAGGGAGGGCAATGAAAGTCCATAGTGGTGGAGGGGGAGAGAGACCCCCCGCTGAGGGGAAGATGCCTCTGGACTGGTGAGTTTTGGAATAGGTGAGGGTAGGTATAGAGGTGAGTGGCAGAATGGAGGGGGGGGTGTATGCAGAGGTGAGTGGCAGAATGGGGATGCAGAGATGAGTGATGGAATAGGGGGTTAGGCCCTCTCCATGGCTGGGACTGTGTCACTCAATGGAGGACTCTGGAAGAGAATTTGGATAATAGGACAGAGGTGGCGATGAGAGGAGCCAGTCGGATGACCATGCCTGACTGCCCTGCATGCAAGCCAGCAATGGAGCAGGCCAGTGACAGGCAACTCCATCCTCCAGTGGCCACACAAAGTCTGTTGGGGGGGTCACTGATGAAAGGGGGAATGAACACTCTAAGGTAAGGGGGGCACTGATATAAGGGTTCCCCCTGTTATCAGTAACTCTCCCTTATCTTAGTGTATTAACTCTGCGGAAGGTGATCTGTTCCCAGAATTCCCCCCTACATCAGAGTCCCCTTACAGAGCATGGGGGAACTCTGTGGACTCTGATGTTAAAGGAAGCTCTGTGAACTCTTATATAAGTGGGGCTCCAGAGACCCCCTTACATCAGAGTTTCCCTTTACACCAGAGTCTGCAGCATTACCCCTTACATCAGTCCTCAGAGTTTTCCTTTACATCAGAATCTGCACAGTCATTTCATTTACATCAGGATCTGCAGAGTTTTCCCTTGCACTGCAAATGGGAACCCTACAGACTGTGATTTAAGGGGGAACTCTATGCTGGATTAGACTGTGATTTAAGGGGGAACTCTATGCTGGAGAAATTATTTTTTTGCCTTTTGTTATACCTTAAACACATTGCTAATAGCAGTAGATACATGTGTACTGTTTTGCGCTCTCTGAAAACTGTCATTTTATGTACTTTTTAAAAGTGTCAGTAAAAAATTATGGGTTTTTTTTGTCAATACAAAACGTGTGCTGTCAGTAAATTTTTAGCATCCTGTCAGTAAATTTCACATCAGAAGGTTGGCAACACTGTTCAGCACTGTGCTACTTTAACTGGCAATTACTTGGTCATGCAACGCTGTACCCAAATTAACCCAATTTTTTCACACAAATAGAGCTTTCTTTTGGTGGTATTTGATCACCACTGGGTTTTTTATTTTTTGCTATATATAAATAAAAAAAAATACTGAATAATTTGAAAAAAAAAAAAAAAAAAAAAAAATTATTTTCTGTTATAACATTTTGCAAACAAATAATCTTTCTTCATAAATTTAGGCCAAAATGTGGTCTGCAATATTTTTTGGGTAAAAAACACAAATTGGTATATATTATTTTGTCTATGTGAAAGTTATAAAGACTACACACTATGGTATATATATATATATTTGAAAATGTATCAATTCTGATGTACTGACTGCCTATTTCTTGAGGCCCTAAAATGCCAGGACAGTACAAATGCCCCTTAAATGACAGTCCAAGGTATTTAGTAAGAGGCATGGTAAATTTTTTGAAGTTGTAATTTTTTGATGACAATTTTGGGGAAAATAAGGAAATTAAATAAAAAAAAAAAATCATAGCGACACTGTACTACTCTGGGGGGTTGATCAGAGAATACATTTTTAAGGCTTGCTATGGGAGCATCTGGCAGGGGGGAGAACCTGAAGGAGGACCCCAGAAGAGATGGATCAGGGCTACTCTGAACAAAACCAAACCATTGCATAGAACAATTATGTATGACATGTTTGCAAATTAAAAAAAAAAATATGTTTTCAATCACTTTAAACTCTCATAGTGAAGTGTCTGGAATTAACAAAAGATAACCCTCCAACTTCATGTTAGGGTCATCATTTCTTAGTTTAACACTATCTACAGAGACTATTGTGTTAAAAATATATTGCCATTCACTTCAGAATTCTATCTACTCATTTTCTGTTTCATCCTTTTTAGCCTCAACGGTTTCTTTCATTTTGAAATCTTTTCGGTTGGAGAGAAAGATTTTTATATAGGTGCATTTCCTGAAATTTGCAGGTGCTTTCCACTGAAAACCAGATTGCTGGGGAACTTTTGACACACGTGGATACTAAATTTAGCACAAAGAAAGCTGACATATATTTTGTCTGTAAGATCACCCACATACTCTAATGGCTTTTTAGATAATGCTGATGCTGCTAGAATCACTCCTTGAATTATAACCCATTTTTACTATTAGAATTATCCTAAATACCTTTTCATCTGGTCCTTTCTGCTTAAATTCTTTCCCTTTTAGCAATAAGAGCATAAAGAAAAAAAATCGAATTTTAATAGTTAAGCATACATTTTATCCTAAAACTTCATTGGGACTTTTGCATTTTTAAAATTTAAAGGGGCTAAATTCTACAGATGCCCATTTTAAAAAAAAAAATTTCACTGCTTTCTCAGTTAATTTCTCAGCTGACTAAGTCCAGGCTCTGACATCTGTACCTAACTGAAAATTTTGGAAAAGGATGCCCCTGGGATAATATGGACTGGAATATAGTGATATGGAATGCCAAACAAATATGTAAAAGGTAGAAAAATATATTATACAAAGATGTACATACAGTAACAAGAAAATATGTTTAAAAACAAAGAACTGGCATGCAGTTCTGGTTGCCCAAATACATACAGACGCACTCCAAAGTTGACAGATAAGTCAATACATATGGGAGCAAATGAAAACCGACATGTTTCGGACACAGATAGCTGGATTTGTAACAGCACCTATGTGTAATTCCTTCTTCAGGGTTTATGTAATGGTACAAGAGCATTAAATTTATCTAATAAAAAAAAAAAAAGGAAAAAACAGGGTATATAATATCAACATAACAATGAGTATAGTTGTGTATTTCTTTAAATCTCTTATGTAGATATGATTAGCATAACCATTAGACAACAAAACATCCAAAAGTAAATCAAAAGGAGATGTATAAGAAACATAATACAAAATCTGTATGGAAAAGTACTTACATCCCACACAGGATGATGATTGTATGTGTGATCAATTTTTCTTTAACAAGAGGACATGCCAGTGGAGGGACCACTAAGGGATATTCAGCCCGGTCCGCATATATTGCACACAGGTGTTTCAAATATGTAGTATGACGCCTGGCCCTTTAAGTAGTAAGATATACCGGCGCTAAAGGAGGTCTGTTGGAAAGGACCCACGCAGCCCACCAATGCTCACAGGGATAGTCCACGATCGAGCACTATGGATCTATTAAAAAGTAAATACAAAAATGTGTATAGGCTAAGGTGAATATAACAAAGTACATTAACCAGATGGGTAGAATAACACCAGCTGGGAAGGATTGTATAAAGAGGGTACTGTTAACAATACCTTAAATCTGTGACCTTGGCGTGTGTCTGAATCCTGGCTGTGCAGCAGTCTGAATGAAATTCATCTCTGCTTATATGTAGCCGCCAAGAAGTTCACAGCCAATCCGAGGCGTCTTGAAATTCCCACCATAGGAGGTGGAAAAAGGGGCTAGGTAAGGCTGGAGCATGGCTGAATGGGGTGGGCCAGACCAAGCTGGCCCAATCCCCGTCTCCCACGCTTCAAACTGTAGGAAACGCTCTGTTGTGAAGGCTATCCTCGGTCCTGGCGGCGTCCGGTGTCACCGCGCTGTGCGCGGTGACTTCAGGCGTCGACCCCGACCGCCAGCACGGGATGGGCGGAAGTGCTCAAGGATGGAAGATGAGGGGAGCATGCGCCAAGGCACGCTGCACCGTCTAAGGTAGTCCGCAAGCCAAACCACGGGGTCGGGGAGCCGCCACCAGGGGAGGGGCCGCTAGACAACATAGCGGCCAGCGCGTGCGCATGAGTATGGGAAAAGGATCCCAGTCACTGTCACCGCCTGATGCACTCAGAATGAGAGTGCAGCCCCAAGCTGGCCGAGGTTAGCCAGGAGCTTGCCCGTGCTGGGGAGCCTCGGGGGGCCAGGAGAGCCCAAACCAATCATCACCTCAAAGAAGAAAAAAAAATTATAAAAAAAAAAAATTAAAAATGTATTGAAAAAACTACAGAAGTCCAACATGGAGGGTGTGGTGTCTATGATGGGTTTAAAATAGGAAAACCGATCATTAGGGCAGAGTTTTATTTGGAAGAAAATCACAAAGGTGTCCATCCTTGCATATGGCATAGGTCCCATCTGTATTAGTATATCTATAAAATAATAGAAATGAAAGACAGAAGGAAAAAGAAACATAATATATGAATACAAAGTGAATAACAGTATATATAATGCAACTCAATAAACAGAGAAGAAAAGAAAATTGTTTATGACACATACATCTTGTACAGCATAAGCTAGTGGCAGAGGCGTAGCGTGGGGGGGCAGGGGGGCCGTGGCCCCGGGCGCAACATCCCGCACCAGTTAGTTTCTATCACTTCTCAATTCTGTGTCCCCGGTCCCTGTGTCACTGTTTCCCGGCCGTCATGTTGCGGCAGCTGGCGCCCTCTGATTGGGCGAATGTGATCATGTGCTGCGGCAGGGCTGGCCAGTCCTTAAACACGGGCGGCGCATGCGCAAAGGCTGCTCCTGGAGGAGTTCCGCCCGCACTTCTGTAATCTTCTCCTCCACCCTTCCTCCTAACTGCGCCGGATCTGGAAGTACGCAGTGGACTTCCTCTGGCACTCGGCAGTGTGGCATACCGATGGACAACAGAAAAAGGAGGTGAGTCACGAGTGAGCCTGTGAGGGAGGCCGGGAGCCATCTCAGATCAGAGCAGCCAGTTAGTTAGAGTCACGCCACCCGCGCCATGCCACTTGTTAGTGCACTGCCATTGCCAGCAAGAACACACAGTACAGACAGTTACATGCCAGATGCCCCCTCCAAGCCCCCCCCCCCCTCCTGCTGCAGGAATCGGAGTAATAATTTATTGAGCTTCATGGTGTATCCCCAGGGCTTTCAGCATGTAAGGGGTTAAATGGTTAAATGAATGTAATGTATGGGGTGGGCAGTGTAGTGTAAGTGGGGTGTGTAGTGTAGTGGGGGGCATTGTAGTGTTGGTGGGGTGGGCATTGTAATGTAAGTGGGGTAGACATTGTAGAGTAGTGAAGTTTAGTGGACAGTGTAGTGGGGTGGGCATTGTAGTGTAGTGGGGTAGGCAGTGTAGTGTAGTGGGCAGTGTAGTGTAAGTGTAAGTGGGGTGTGGGGTGGGCATTGTAGTGCAGTGTAAGTGGGGTGGGCATTGTAGTGTAAGTGGGGTGGGCATTGTAGTGTAAGTGGGGTGGGCATTGTAGTGTAAGTGGGGTGGGCATTGTAGTGTAAGTGGGGTGGGCATTGTAGTGTAAGTGGGGTGGGCATTGTAGTGTAAGTGGGGTGGGCATTGTAGTGTAAGTGGGGTGGGCATTGTAGTGTAAGTGGGGTGGGCATTGTAGAGTAGTGAAGTTTAGTGGACAGTGTAGTGGGGTAGGCAGTGTAGTGTAGTGGGGTAAGCAGTATAGTGTGGTGGGTAGTGCAGTGTAGTGGAGTTTAGTGGGCAGTATAGTGTAGTGTAGTAGGGTGGGCAGTGTACTGGAGTTTAGTGGGCAGTGTAGTGGAGTTTAGTGGGCAGTGTAGTCTAGTGGAGTTTAGTGGGCAGTGTAGTGGAGTTTAGTGGGCAATGTAGTGGGGTGGAGTTTAGTGGGCAGTGTAGTGTAGTGGAGTTTAGTGGGCAGTGTAATGTAGTGGAGTTTAGTGGGCAGTGTAATGTAGTGGAGTTTAGTGGGCAGTATAGTGTAGTGTAGTAGGGTGGGCAGTGTACTGGAGTTTAGTGGGCAGTGTAGTGGAGTTTAGTGGGCAGTGTAGTCTAGTGGAGTTTAGTGGGCAGTGTAGTGGAGTTTAGTGGGCAATGTAGTGGGGTGGAGTTTAGTGGGCAGTGTAGTGTAGTGGAGTTTAGTGGGCAGTGTAATGTAGTGGAGTTTAGTGGGCAGTGTAATGTAGTGGAGTTTAGTGGGCAGTGGAGTATAGTGGAGTTTAGTGGGCAGTGGAGTGGAGTTTAGTGGGCAGTGGAGTGGAGTTTAGTGGGCAGTGTGATGTAGTGGAGTTTAGTGGGCAGTGTAGTGTAGTGGAGTTTAGTGGGCAGTGTAATGTAGTGGAGTTTAGTGGGCAGTATAGTGTAGTGTAGTAGGGTGGGCAGTGTACTGGAGTTTAGTGGGCAGTGTAGTGGAGTTTAGTGGGCAGTGTAGTCTAGTGGAGTTTAGTGGGCAGTGTAGTGGAGTTTAGTGGGCAATGTAGTGGGGTGGAGTTTAGTGGGCAGTGTAGTGTAGTGGAGTTTAGTGGGCAGTGTAATGTAGTGGAGTTTAGTGGGCAGTGTAATGTAGTGGAGTTTAGTGGGCAGTGGAGTATAGTGGAGTTTAGTGGGCAGTGGAGTGGAGTTTAGTGGGCAGTGGAGTGGAGTTTAGTGGGCAGTGTGATGTAGTGGAGTTTAGTGGGCAGTGTAGTGTAGTGGAGTTTAGTGGGCAGTGTAGAGTAGTGTAGTGTAGTGGAGTTTAGTGGGCAGTGTAGTGTGGTGGAGTTTAGTGGGCAGTGTAATGTAGTGGAGTTTAGTGGGCAGTGTAGTGTGGTGGAGTTTAGTGGGCAGTGTAGTGGGGTGGAGTTTAGTGGGCAGTGTAATGTAGTGGAGTTTAGTGGGCAGTATAGTGTAGTGTAGTAGGGTGGGCAGTGTACTGGAGTTTAGTGGGCAGTGTAGTGGAGTTTAGTGGGCAGTGTAGTCTAGTGGAGTTTAGTGGGCAGTGTAGTGGAGTTTAGTGGGCAATGTAGTGGGGTGGAGTTTAGTGGGCAGTGTAGTGTAGTGGAGTTTAGTGGGCAGTGTAATGTAGTGGAGTTTAGTGGGCAGTGTAATGTAGTGGAGTTTAGTGGGCAGTGGAGTATAGTGGAGTTTAGTGGGCAGTGGAGTGGAGTTTAGTGGGCAGTGGAGTGGAGTTTAGTGGGCAGTGTGATGTAGTGGAGTTTAGTGGGCAGTGTAGTGTAGTGGAGTTTAGTGGGCAGTGTAGTGTAGTGGAGTTTAGTGGGCAGTGTAGAGTAGTGTAGTGTAGTGGAGTTTAGTGGGCAGTGTAGTGTGGTGGAGTTTAGTGGGCAGTGTAATGTAGTGGAGTTTAGTGGGCAGTGTAGTGTGGTGGAGTTTAGTGGGCAGTGTAGTGGGGTGGAGTTTAGTGGACAATGTAGTGGAGTGGAGTTTAGTGTGGAGTGGAGTGGAGTTTAGTGGGCAGTGTAGTGGAGTTTAGTGGGCAGTGTAATGTAGTGGAGTTTAGTGGGCAGTGGAGTATAGTGGGGTTTAGTGGGCAGTGTAGTGTAGAGGAGTTTAGTGGGCAGTGTAGTGGGGTGGAGTTTAGTGGACAATGTAGTGGAGTGGAGTTTAGTGGGCAGTGGAGTGGAGTTTAGTGGGCAGTGGAGTGGAGTTTAGTGGGCAGTGTGATGTAGTGGAGTTTAGTGGGCAGTGTAGTGTAGTGGAGTTTAGTGGGCAGTGGAGTGGAGTTTAGTGGGCAGTGTAGTGTAGTGGAGTTTAGTGGGCAGTGTAGTGTAGTGGAGTTTAGTGGGCAGTGTAGAGTAGTGTAGTGTAGTGGAGTTTAGTGGGCAGTGTAGTGTGGTGGAGTTTAGTGGGCAGTGTAGTGTGGTGGAGTTTAGTGGGCAGTGTAGTGTGGTGGAGTTTAGTGGGCAGTGTAGTGTGGTGGAGTTTAGTGGGCAGTGTAATGTAGTGGAGTTTAGTGGGCAGTGTAGTGTGGTGGAGTTTAGTGGGCAGTGTAGTGGGGTGGAGTTTAGTGGACAATGTAGTGGAGTGGAGTTTAGTGTGGAGTGGAGTGGAGTTTAGTGGGCAGTGTAGTGGAGTTTAGTGGGCAGTGTAATGTAGTGGAGTTTAGTGGGCAGTGGAGTATAGTGGGGTTTAGTGGGCAGTGTAGTGTAGAGGAGTTTAGTGGGCAGTGTAGTGGGGTGGAGTTTAGTGGACAATGTAGTGGAGTGGAGTTTAGTGGGCAGTGGAGTGGAGTTTAGTGGGCAGTGGAGTGGAGTTTAGTGGGCAGTGTGATGTAGTGGAGTTTAGTGGGCAGTGTAGTGTAGTGGAGTTTAGTGGGCAGTGGAGTGGAGTTTAGTGGGCAGTGTAGTGTAGTGGAGTTTAGTGGGCAGTGTAGTGTAGTGGAGTTTAGTGGGCAGTGTAGAGTAGTGTAGTGTAGTGGAGTTTAGTGGGCAGTGTAGTGTGGTGGAGTTTAGTGGGCAGTGTAGTGTGGTGGAGTTTAGTGGGCAGTGTAGTGTGGTGGAGTTTAGTGGGCAGTGTAGTGTGGTGGAGTTTAGTGGGCAGTGTAGTGGAGTGGAGTTTAGTGGGCAGTGGAGTGGAGTGGAGTTTAGTGGGCAGTGTAGTGTAGTGTAGTGTAGTGTAGTGGAGTTTAGTGGGCAGTGTAGTGTGGTGGAGTTTAGTGGGCAGTGTAGTGTGGTGGAGTTTAGTGGGCAGTGTAGTGTGGTGGAGTTTAGTGGGCAGTGTAGTAGATTTTAGTGGGCAGTGTAGTGTAGTGGAATTTAGTGGGCAGTGTAGTGGAGTTTAGTGGGCAGTGTAGTAGAGTTTAGTGGGCAGTGTAGTAGAGTTTAGTGGGCAGTGTAGTAGAGTTTAGTGGGCAGTGTAGTAGAGTTTAGTGGGCAGTGTAGTAGAGTTTAGTGGGCAGTGTAGTAGAGTTTAGTGGGCAGTGTAGTGTAGTGGAGTTTAGTGGGCAGTGTAGAGTAGTGGAGTTTAGTGGGTAGTGGAGTATAGTGGGGTTTAGTGGGCAGTGTAGTGTAGAGGAGTTTAGTGGGCAGTGTAGAGGAGTTTAGTGGGCAGTGTAGTGGAGTGGAGTTTAGTGGACAATGTAGTGGAGTGGAGTTTAGTGGGCAGTGGAGTGGAGTTTAGTGGGCAGTGTGATGTAGTGGAGTTTAGTGGGCAGTGTAGTGTAGTGGAGTTTAGTGGGCAGTGTAGTGTAGTGTAGTGTGGTGGAGTTTAGTGGGCAGTGTAGTGTGGTGGAGTTTAGTGGGCAGTGTAGTGTGGTGGAGTTTAGTGGGCAGTGTAGTGTGGTGGAGTTTAGTGGGCAGTGTAGTGTGGTGGAGTTTAGTGGGCAGTGTAGTGTGGTGGAGTTTAGTGGGCAGTGTAGTGGAGTTTAGTGGGCAGTGTAGTGGAGTTTAGTGGGCAGTGTAGTGGAGTTTAGTGGGCAGTGTAGTGGAGTTTAGTGGGCAGTGTAGTGGAGTTTAGTGGGCAGTGTAGTGTAGTGGAGTTTAGTGGGCAGTGTAGTGTAGTGGAGTTTAGTGGGCAGTGTAGTGTAGTGGAGTTTAGTGGGCAGTGTAGTGTGGTGGAGTTTAGTGGGCAGTGTAGTGTGGTGGAGTTTAGTGGGCAGTGTAGTGTTGTGGATTTTAGTGGGCAGTGTAGTGGAGTTTAGTGGGCAGTGTAGTGGAGTTTAGTGGGCAGTGTAGTGGAGTTTAGTGGGCAGTGTAGTGTAGTGGAGTTTAGTGGGCAGTGTAGTGTAGTGGAGTTTAGTGGGCAGTGTAGTGTAGTGGAGTTTAGTGGGCAGTGTGATGTAGTGGAGTTTAGTGGGCAGTGTAGTGTAGTGGAGTTTAGTGGGCAGTGTAGAGTAGTGTAGTGTAGTGGAGTTTAGTGGGCAGTGTAGTGTGGTGGAGTTTAGTGGGCAGTGTAGTGTGGTGGAGTTTAGTGGGCAGTGTAGTGTAGTGGAGTTTAGTGGGCAGTGTAGTGGAGTTTAGTGGGCAGTGTAGTGGGCAGTGGAGTGTAGTGGGGTTTAGTGGGCAGTGGAGTGGAGTTTAGTGGGCAGTGGAGTGGAGTGGAGTTTAGTGGGCAGTGTAGTGGAGTTTAGTGGGCAGTGTAGTGTAATGTAGTGGGCAGTGTAGTAGAGTTTAGTGGGCAGTGTAGTGTAGTGGAATTTAGTGGGCAGTGTAGTGTAGTGGAATGTAGTGGGCAGTGGAGTGGAGTTTAGTGGGCAGTGTAGTGGAGTTTAGTGGGCAGTGTAGTGTAGTGGAGTTTAGTGGGCAGTGTAGTGTAGTGGAGTTTAGTGGGCAGTGTAGTGTAGTGGAGTTTAGTGGGCAGTGTGATGTAGTGGAGTTTAGTGGGCAGTGTAGTGTAGTGGAGTTTAGTGGGCAGTGTAGAGTAGTGTAGTGTAGTGGAGTTTAGTGGGCAGTGTAGTGTGGTGGAGTTTAGTGGGCAGTGTAGTGTGGTGGAGTTTAGTGGGCAGTGTAGTGTAGTGGAGTTTAGTGGGCAGTGTAGTGGAGTTTAGTGGGCAGTGTAGTGGGCAGTGGAGTGTAGTGGGGTTTAGTGGGCAGTGGAGTGGAGTTTAGTGGGCAGTGTAGTGGAGTGGAGTTTAGTGGGCAGTGTAGTGGAGTTTAGTGGGCAGTGTAGTGTAATGTAGTGGGCAGTGTAGTAGAGTTTAGTGGGCAGTGTAGTGTAGTGGAATTTAGTGGGCAGTGTAGTGTAGTGGAATGTAGTGGGCAGTGGAGTGGAGTTTAGTGGGCAGTGGAGTGGAGTTTAGTGGGCAGTGTAGTGTAGTGGAGTTTAGTGAGCAGTGTAGTGGAGTTTAGTGGGCAGTGTAGTGGAGTTTAGTGGGCAGTGTAGTGGAGTTTAGTGGGCAGTGTAGTGTAGTGGAATTTAGTGGGCAGTGTAGTGGATTTTAGTGGGCAGTGGAGTGTAGTGGGGTTTAGTGGGCAGTGTAGTGGAGTGTAGTGGAGTTTAGTGGGCAGTGTAGTGGAGTTTAGTGGGCAGTGTAGTGTAGTGGAGTTTAGTGGGCAGTGTAGTGTAGTGGAGTTTAGTGGGCAGTGTAGTGTAGTGGAGTTTAGTGGGCAGTGTAGTGGAGTTTAGTGGGCAGTGTAGTGGAGTTTAGTGGGCAGTGTAGTGGAGTGGAGTTTAGTGGGCAGTGTAGTGGAGTTTAGTGGGCAGTGTAGTGGAGTTTAGTGGGCAGTGTAGTGGAGTTTAGTGGGCAGTGTAGTGTAGTGGAGTTTTGTGGGCAGTGTAGTGGAGTTTAGTGGGCAGTGTAGTGTAGTGGAGTTTTGTGGGCAGTGTAGTGGAGTTTAGTGGGCAGTGTGATGTAGTGGAGTTTAGTGGGCAGTGTAGTGGAGTGGAGTTTAGTGGGCAGTGTAGTGTAGTGGAGTTTTGTGGGCAGTGTAGTGGAGTTTAGTGGGCAGTGTGATGTAGTGGAGTTTAGTGGGCAGTGTAGTGGAGTGGAGTTTAGTGGGCAGTGTAGTGTAGTGGAGTTTAGTGGGCAGTGTAGTGTAGTGTAGTGTGGTGGAGTTTAGTGGGCAGTGTAGTGTGGTGGAGTTTAGTGGGCAGTGTAGTGTGGTGGAGTTTAGTGGGCAGTGTAGTGGATTTTAGTGGGCAGTGTAGTGTAGTGGAGTTTAGTGGGCAGTGTAGTGGAGTTTAGTGGGCAGTGTAGTAGAGTTTAGTGGGCAGTGTAGTAGAGTTTAGTGGGCAGTGTAGTAGAGTTTAGTGGGCAGTGTAGTGGAGTGGAGTTTAGTGGGCAGTGTAGTGTAGTGGAGTTTAGTGGGCAGTGTAGTGTAGTGGAGTTTAGTGGGCAGTGTGATGTAGTGGAGTTTAGTGGGCAGTGTGATGTAGTGGAGTTTAGTGGGCAGTGTAGTGAAGTGTAGTGTAGTGGAGTTTAGTGGGCAGTGTAGTGTGGTGGAGTTTAGTGGATTTTAGTGGGCAGTGTAGTGTAGTGGAGTTTAGTGGGCAGTGTAGTGGAGTTTAGTGGGCAGTGTAGTGGAGTTTAGTGGGCAGTGTAGTGGGCAGTGGAGTGTAGTGGGGTTTAGTGGGCAGTGGAGTGGAGTTTAGTGGGCAGTGTAGTGGAGTGGAGTTTAGTGGGCAGTGTAGTGGAATTTAGTGGGCAGTGTAGTGTAGTGGAATGTAGTGGGCAGTGTAGTAGAGTTTAGTGGGCAGTGTAGTGTAGTGGAATTTAGTGGGCAGTGTAGTGTAGTGGAATGTAGTGGGCAGTGGAGTGTAGTGGAGTTTAGTGGGCAGTGTAGTGTAGTGGAGTTTAGTGGGCAGTGTAGTGGAGTTTAGTGGGCAGTGTAGTGTAGTGGAGTAGAGTTTAGTGGGTAGTGTAGTGGAGTAGAGTTTAGTGGGCAGTGTAGTGGAATTTAGTGGGCAGTGTAGTGTAGTGGAGTTTAGTGGGCAGTGTAGTGTAGTGGAGTTTAGTGGGCAGTGTAGTGTAGTGGAGTTTAGTGGGCAGTGTAGTGTAGTGGAGTTTAGTGGGCAGTGTAGTGGAGTTTAGTGGGCAGTGTAGTGGAGTTTAGTGGGCAGTGTAGTGGAGTTTAGTGGGCAGTGTAGTGGAGTTTAGTGGGCAGTGTAGTGGAGTGTAGTGGGCAGTGTAGTGGAGTTTAGTGGGCAGTGTAGTGGAGTTTAGTGGGCAGTGTAGTGGAGTTTAGTGGGCAGTGTAGTCGAGTTTAGTGGGCAGTGTAGTCGAGTTTAGTGGGCAGTGTAGTCGAGTTTAGTGGGCAGTGTAGTCGAGTTTAGTGGGCAGTGTAGTCGAGTTTAGTGGGCAGTGTAGTCGAGTTTAGTGGGCAGTGTAGTGGAGTTTAGTGGGCAGTGTAGTGGAGTTTAGTGGGCAGTGTAGTGGAGTTTAGTGGGCAGTGTAGTAGAGTTTAGTGGGCAGTGTAGTGGAGTTTAGTGGGCAGTGTAGTGGAGTTTAGTGGGCAGTGTAGTGGAGTGGAGTTTAGTGGGCAGTGTAGTGTAGTGGAGTTTAGTGGGCAGTGTAGTGGAGTTTAGTGGGCAGTGTAGTGTAGTGGAGTTTAGTGGGCAGTGTGATGTAGTGGAGTTTAGTGGGCAGTGTGATGTAGTGGAGTTTAGTGGGCAGTGTAGTGAAGTGTAGTGTAGTGGAGTTTAGTGGGCAGTGTAGTGGAGTTTAGTGGGCAGTGTAGTGGAGTTTAGTGGGCAGTGTAGTGGAGTTTAGTGGGCAGTGTAGTGGAGTTTAGTGGGCAGTGTAGTGGAGTTTAGTGGGCAGTGTAGTGGAGTGGAGTTTAGTGGGCAGTGTAGTGGAGTGGAGTTTAGTGGGCAGTGTAGTGGAGTTTAGTGGGCAGTGTAGTGTAGTGGAGTTTAGTGGGCAGTGTGATGTAGTGGAGTTTAGTGGGCAGTGTGATGTAGTGGAGTTTAGTGGGCAGTGTAGTGAAGTGTAGTGTAGTGGAGTTTAGTGGGCAGTGTAGTGTGGTGGAGTTTAGTGGATTTTAGTGGGCAGTGTAGTGTAGTGGAGTTTAGTGGGCAGTGTAGTGTAGTGTAGTGGAGTTTAGTGGGCAGTGTGGTGTAGTGTAGTGGAGTTTAGTGGGCAGTGTAGTGGATTTTAGTGGGCAGTGGAGTGTAGTGGGGTTTAGTGGGCAGTGTAGTGGAGTGTAGTGGAGTTTAGTGGGCAGTGTAGTGGAGTGGAGTTTAGTGTGTAGTGTAGTGGAGTTTAGTAGGCAGTGTAGTGTAGTGGAGTTTAGTGGGCAGTGTAGTGTAGTGGAGTTTAGTGGGCAGTGTGGTGTAGTGTAGTGGAGTTTAGTGGGCAGTGTGGTGTAGTGTAGTGGATTTTAGTGGGCAGTGTGGTGTAGTGTAGTGGATTTTAGTGGGCAGTGTAGTGGATTTTAGTGGGCAGTGTAGTGTAGTGGAGTTTAGTGGGCAGTGTAGTGTAGTGGAGTTTAGTGGGCAGTGTAGTGTAGTGTAGTGGAGTTTAGTGGGCAGTGTAGTGTAGTGTAGTGGAGTTTAGTGGGCAGTGTGGTGTAGTGTAGTGGAGTTTAGTGGGCAGTGTAGTGGATTTTAGTGGGCAGTGGAGTGTAGTGGGGTTTAGTGGGCAGTGTAGTGGAGTGTAGTGGAGTTTAGTGGGCAGTGTAGTGGAGTGGAGTTTAGTGTGTAGTGTAGTGGAGTTTAGTAGGCAGTGTAGTGTAGTGGAGTTTAGTGGGCAGTGTAGTGTAGTGGAGTTTAGTGGGCAGTGTGGTGTAGTGTAGTGGAGTTTAGTGGGCAGTGTGGTGTAGTGTAGTGGAGTTTAGTGGGCAGTGTGGTGTAGTGTAGTGGATTTTAGTGGGCAGTGTAGTGGATTTTAGTGGGCAGTGTAGTGTAGTGGAGTTTAGTGGGCAGTGTGGTGTAGTGGGGTTTAGTGGGTAGTGTAGTGGAGTAGAGTTTAGTGGGTAGTGTAGTGGAGTAGAGTTTAGTGGGTAGTGTAGTGGAGTAGAGTTTAGTGGGTAGTGTAGTGGAGTAGAGTTTAGTGGGTAGTGTAGTGGAGTAGAGTTTAGTGGGTAGTGTAGTGGAGTAGAGTTTAGTGGGCAGTGTAGTGGAATTTAGTGGGCAGTGTAGTGTAGTGTAGTGGAGTTTAGTGAGCAGTGTAGTGTAGTGGAGTTTAGTGGGCAGTGTAGTGTAGTGGAGTTTAGTGGGCAGTGTAGTGTAGTGTAGTGGAGTTTAGTGGGCAGTGTAGTGTAGTGGAGTTTAGTGGGCAGTGTAGTGTAGTGTAGTGGAGTTTAGTGGGCAGTGTAGTGTAGTGTAGTGGAGTTTAGTGGGCAGTGTAGTGTAGTGGAGTTTAGTGGGCAGTGTAGTGTAGTGGAGTTTAGTGGGCAGTGTAGTGTAGTGTAGTGGAGTTTAGTGGGCAGTGTAGTGTAGTGGAGTTTAGTGGGCAGTGTAGTGTAGTGTAGTGGAGTTTAGTGGGCAGTGTAGTGTAGTGGAGTTTAGTGGGCAGTGTAGTGTAGTGGAGTTTAGTGGGCAGTGTAGTGTAGTGGAGTTTAGTGGGCAGTGTAGTGTAGTGTAGTGGAGTTTAGTGGGCAGTGTAGTGTAGTGGAGTTTAGTGGGCAGTGTAGTGTAGTGTAGTGGAGTTTAGTGGGCAGTGTAGTGTAGTGGAGTGGAGTTTAGTGGGCAGTGTAGTGTAGTGGAGTTTAGTGGGCAGTGTAGTGTAGTGTAGTGGAGTTTAGTGGGCAGTGTAGTGTAGTGGAGTTTAGTGGGCAGTGTAGTGTAGTGTAGTGGAGTTTAGTGGGCAGTGTAGTGTAGTGGAGTTTAGTGGGCAGTGTAGTGTAGTGTAGTGGAGTTTAGTGGGCAGTGGAGTTTAGTGGGGTTTAGTGGGTAGTGTAGTGGAGTAGAGTTTAGTGGGTAGTGTAGTGGAGTAGAGTTTAGTGGGTAGTGTAGTGGAGTTTAGTGGGCAGTGTAGTGGGGTGGAGTTTAGTGGGCAGTGTAGTGGAATTTAGTGGGCAGTGTAGTGGAATTTAGTGGGCAGTGTAGTGGAATTTAGTGGGCAGTGTAGTGGAATTTAGTGGGCAGTGTAGTGGAATTTAGTGGGCAGTGTAGTGGAATTTAGTGGGCAGTGTAGTGGAATTTAGTGGGCAGTGGAGTGTAGTGGATTTTAGTGGGCAGTGTAGTGGAATTTAGTGGGCAGTGTAGTGGAATTTAGTGGGCAGTGTGGTGTAGTGGAGTTTAGTGGGCAGTGTGGTGTAGTGGAGTTTAGTGGGCAGTGTAGTGTAGTGGAGTTTAGTGGGCAGTGTAGTGTAGTGGAGTTTAGTGGGCAGTGTAGTGGAATTTAGTGGGCAGTGTAGTGGAATTTAGTGGGCAGTGTAGTGGAGTGGAGTTTAGTGGGCAGTGTAGTGGAGTTTAGTGGGCAGTGTAGTGGAGTTTAGTGGGCAGTGTAGTGGAGTTTAGTGGGCAGTGTAGTGGAGTTTAGTGGGCAGTGTAGTGGAATTTAGTGGGCAGTGTAGTGGAATTTAGTGGGCAGTGTAGTGGAATTTAGTGGGCAGTGTAGTGGAATTTAGTGGGCAGTGTAGTGGAATTTAGTGGGCAGTGTAGTGGAATTTAGTGGGCAGTGTGGAGTGGAGTTTAGTGGGCAGTGTAGTGGAGTGGAGTTTAGTGGGCAGTGTAGTGGAGTGGAGTTTAGTGGGCAGTGTAGTGGAGTGGAGTTTAGTGGGCAGTGTAGTGGAGTGGAGTTTAGTGGGCAGTGGAGTGGAGTTTAGTGGGCAGTGGAGTTTAGTGGACAATGTAGTGGGGTGGAGTTTAGTGGGCAGTGTAGTGGAGTTTAGTGGGCAGTGGAGTGGAGTGGGGTTTAGTGGGCAGTGGAGTGGAGTGGAGTTTAGTGGGCAGTGGAGTGGAGTTTAGTGGGCAGTGGAGTGGAGTTTAGTGGGCAGTGGAGTTTAGTGGGCAGTGGAGTGGAGTTTAGTGGGCAGTGGAGTGGAGTTTAGTGGGCAGTGGAGTGGAGTGGAGTTTAGTGGACAATGTACTGGGGTGGAGTTTAGTGGGCAGTGTAGTGTAGTGGAGTTTAGTGGGCAGTGTAGTGGAGTGGACAATGTAGTGGGGTGGAGTTTAGTGGGCAGTGTAGTGTAGTGGAGTTTAGTGGGCAGTGTAGTGTAGTGGAGTTTAGTGGGCAGTGTAGTGTAGTGGAGTTTAGTGGGCAGTGTAGTGTAGTGGAGTTTAGTGGGCAGTGTAGTGGAGTTTAGTGGGCAGTGTAGTGTAGTGGAGTTTAGTGGGCAGTGGGTTTTAGTGGGCAGTTGAGTGGAGTGGAGTTTAGTGGGCAGTGTGGTGTAGTGTAGTGGAGTTTAGTGGGCAGTGGAGTGTAGTGGGTTTTAGTGGGCAGTGTAGTGGAGTGTAGTTTAGTGGGCAGTGTAGTGGAGTTTAGTGGGCAGTGTAGTGGATTTTAGTGGGCAGTGTAGTGGATTTTAGTGGGCAGTGTAGTGGAGTTTAGTGGGCAGTGTAGTGGAGTTTAGTGGGCAGTGTAGTGGAGTTTAGTGGGCAGTGTAGTGGAGTTTAGTGGGCAGTGTAGTGGAATTTAGTGGGCAGTGTAGTGGAATTTAGTGGGCAGTGTAGTGGAATTTAGTGGGCAGTGTAGTGGAATTTAGTGGGCAGTGTAGTGTAGTGGAGTTTAGTGGGCAGTGTGGTGTAGTGTAGTGGAGTTTAGTGGGCAGTGGAGTGTAGTGGGTTTTAGTGGGCAGTTGAGTGGAGTGTAGTTTAGTGGGCAGTGTAGTGGATTTTAGTGGGCAGTGTAGTGGATTTTAGTGGGCAGTGTAGTGGATTTTAGTGGGCAGTGTAGTGTAGTGGAGTTTAGTGGACAATGTAGTGGGGTGGAGTTTAGTGGGCAGTGTAGTGGAATTTAGTGGGCAGTGTAGTGGAATTTAGTGGGCAGTGTAGTGGAATTTAGTGGGCAGTGTAGTGGAATTTAGTGGGCAGTGTAGTGGAATTTAGTGGGCAGTGGAGTGTAGTGGATTTTAGTGGGCAGTGGAGTGTAGTGGATTTTAGTGGGCAGTGGAGTGTAGTGGAGTTTAGTGGGCAGTGGAGTGGAGTGGACAATGTAGTGGGGTGGAGTTTAGTGGGCAGTGTAGTGGAGTTTAGTGGGCAGTGTAGTGTAGTGGAGTTTAGTGGGCAGTGTAGTGGAGTTTAGTGGGCAGTGTAGTGGAGTTTAGTGGGCAGTGTAGTGGAGTGGAGTTTAGTGGGCAGTGTAGTGGAATTTAGTGGGCAGTGGAGTGTAGTGGAGTTTAGTGGGCAGTGGAGTGGAGTTTAGTGGGCAGTGGAGTGGATTTTAGTGGGCAGTGGAGTGGAGTGGTGTTTAGTGGGCAGTGTAGTGGAGTTTAGTGGACAATGTAGTGGGGTGGAGTTTAGTGGGCAGTGTAGTGTAGTGTAGTGGAGTTTAGTGGGCAGTGTGGTGTAGTGTAGTGGAGTTTAGTGGGCAGTGTAGTGTAGTGTAGTGGAGTTTAGTGGGCAGTGTAGTGGAATTTAGTGGGCAGTGTAGTGGAATTTAGTGGGCAGTGTAGTGGAATTTAGTGGGCAGTGTAGTGGAATTTAGTGGGCAGTGGAGTTTAGTGGGCAGTGGAGTTTAGTGGGCAGTGTGGTGTAGTGGAGTTTAGTGGGCAGTGTGGTGTAGTGTAGTGGAGTTTAGTGGGCAGTGGAGTGTAGTGGGTTTTAGTGGGCAGTTGAGTGGAGTTTAGTGGGCAGTGTAGTGGAGTGTAGTTTAGTGGGCAGTGTAGTGGAGTTTAGTGGGCAGTGTAGTGGATTTTAGTGGGCAGTGTAGTGGATTTTAGTGGGCAGTGTAGTGGATTTTAGTGGGCAGTGTAGTGGATTTTAGTGGGCAGTGTAGTGGATTTTAGTGGGCAGTGTAGTGGATTTTAGTGGGCAGTGTAGTGTAGTGGAGTTTAGTGGACAATGTAGTGGGGTGGAGTTTAGTGGGCAGTGTAGTGGAATTTAGTGGGCAGTGTAGTGGAATTTAGTGGGCAGTGGAGTGTAGTGGAGTTTAGTGGGCAGTGGAGTGTAGTGGAGTTTAGTGGGCAGTGGAGTGTAGTGGAGTTTAGTGGGCAGTGGAGTGTAGTGTAGTGGAGTTTAGTGGGCAGTGGAGTGTAGTGGGGTTTAGTGGGCAGTGTAGTGGAGTGGGCAGTGTAGTGTAGTGGAGTTTAGTGGGCAGTGTGGTCTTGTGTAGTGGAGTTTAGTGGGCAGTGTGGTGTAGTGGAGTTTAGTGGAGTTTAGTGGGCAGTGGAGTGGAGTTTAGTGGGCAGTGGAGTGGAGTTTAGTGGGCAGTGGAGTGGAGTTTAGTGGGCAGTGGAGTGGAGTTTAGTGGGCAGTGGAGTTTAGTGGGCAGTGGAGTTTAGTGGGCAGTGGAGTTTAGTGGGCAGTGGAGTTTAGTGGGCAGTGGAGTTTAGTGGGCAGTGGAGTGGAGTTTAGTGGGCAGTGGAGTTTAGTGGGCAGTGGAGTTTAGTGGGCAGTAGAGTGGAGTTTAGTGGGCAGTAGAGTGGAGTTTAGTGGGCAGTAGAGTGGAGTTTAGTGGGCAGTGGAGTGGAGTTTAGTGGGCAGTGGAGTGGAGTTTAGTGGGCAGTGGAGTGTAGTGGAGTTTAGTGGGCAGTGTAGTGTAGTGGAGTTTAGTGGGCAGTGTAGTGGAGTTTAGTGGGCAGTGTAGTGTACTGAAGTTTAGTGGGCAGTGTAGTGGAGTTTAGTGAGTAGTGGGGTGGGCAGTGTAGTGTGGTGGGGTGGGTAGTGTAGTGTAGTTTAGTGGGCAGTGTAGTGGGGTTTAGTTGGCAGTGTAGTGCAGTTTAGTGGACATTGTAGTGTAGTGGGGTGGGCAGGATAGGAATCAGGTTGGTCAGTGTAGTGGTCGGCGAAGGAATCAGGTTGGTCGGTGTAGGAATCGGATAGGTTAGTGTAGTGGTCAGTGTAGAAATCAGGTTGGTCAGTACTATTGTAGGAAAGGAAGGGACTCGGGGAGTGCTAAAAGTCTGCAGGTTGGGGGGGGGGGGGGGGGGCGCAGATTACTTGCCTTGCCCCGGGCGCTGACAACCCACGCTACGCCACTGGCTAGTGGTAATAAGATAATGGATGAAGGATGTTTTGCGAATTACAGGGATGGGGGATAGGGAAAGGGGACATGAAAAAATAAAATAAAAAGAAGGAGTAGGAGATGAGGAGGGGACAGCTATATATTAATTCAGAAGGTCTCTATCAAAAGTCCCAGAAGAGAAGCCAGGTAAAAATGGTTTGAAATTCATAGCTTGATTGAGGCCTGGAGGTGAGGTAGCATTCAGGACCGAGATCCATCTCAGCTCCCGCTGGAGGAGAAACTTGTCAAAGTCCCCTCTGCGGGGGCTGCGATGCACCCGGTCAAAATACCAACACCTCAATCTTGGGGAATACACCGCTGTGAGTTTGCAGGACATGCCTGCCCAGCGGTAACTCCGGATGATTGTCTCGCATGGCCTAAAGATGACGGTTTAATCTCTGCAATAATTTTTGTGTAGTTTTACCTATATAAAAACAATTGCAACTGCAGGTCAGAAGATATACAACTCCCGTAGCAGAGTGTTTAGGAGAAAATCTAAGGCCATTTGGTAAAAAGATGTTCTTTCTCGTATTCATGTATTTGCAATAAGTACATGTTCCACATTGGAAGGTCCCCAAATCTTTGCAGGGGTCACCCTTGGTTGAGCCTTGAAATTCGCTTTGGAAAAGCAAATCCCCTATAGACGTGGCTTGTCTGTAGGTGATGGCAGGTCTAGGGGGCACCAATGGTCCAATCACAGGGTCAGAAGTTAATAAGTGCCATTTTTTTTTGGCAAATGTGGGTTATTAAAGTATGGTCATCGGAGTATGTGGTAATAATCCTGTGATTATTTTCCAAATTTTTTGCTTGTTTTGGTGCTAATAAATCATGTCGATTCTGAGTTTGAGTACGTTTGAATGCTTTTTAAGGCACCTATGGCTGTACCCCCTTGCCAGAAGGAGTCTTTTAAGATTGTTAGCTTCCCGTTTGTAATCTGCTGGATTGGAACAATTACGTTTGATTCTTAAGTATTGTCCATACGGGATGGATTCAACTAGGGATCTCGGATGGAAGCTAGAGGAGTGCAGAATAGTGTTTCCTGCCGTTGGCTTGCGGAACAATTTGCATGACAGCATGTCCTCGCAATCCTTGAAAATTTCTACATCAAGAAATGTTATATTATTAGGGTCTGATACCATTGTAAATTTTAAATTAAATTCATTGATGTTGAGGGCAAGGAGGCATTCATCAAGCAGTTGTTGGGAACCATTCCATACGACGAAGATGTCATTGATGTACCTGTGCCACATGACAACGTGACACAGGTACATAGAGAGATCCTCGTCTGAAAAAAATGGCCCGTTCCCACTCCCCCAGGTACAGATTGGCGTAGCCAGGGGCACAACTGGTGCCCATGGCTACGCCCTGCACCTGGAGGAAGGTTTGGCCATCAAATGTGAACACATTATGTCTCAGTACAAAATCCAACGCCTGAAGTATAAATTCATTGAACGAATTTTCATGATGGCTGATTTGTGAAACGACATGTCTAATGCAGGAAAGGCCATGGGAGTGTGGGATGGAACTGTACAGAGCTTCTACGTCAATACTGACGAGAATTGAATTAGTAGGGATCTGAACTCCTTCAATGATACGTAATAAGTGAAGGGTGTCCTGAACATATGATGGAATACTTAAGACAAATGGTTTTAGGCGTTCGTCTATCAACCGTGACAAGTTTTCAGTGATTGCTCCGTTGCCGGATATTATAGGGCGGCCAGGGGGATTGTGGGCATTTTTATTAATCTTAGGGAGAGAATAAAATGTTGGTATTTTAGGAAAGGGAGTGCGAATGAAGTCTAAAAGTTTGTTTGGAAATGATCTTATATTGAAATAATAATACAACAAAAATTGGCGCTTCGGAAAAAATCAAATATATAGTGATAGTGGTTAAGCTGCAGCAGCTGCACCAAAAAGTGCTTCAAAAACTTGAAAAAATGTAATTATAAGCAGCGCTAGCAGTGAAACAAAAAAGATTTAGGAACAAGTCCTATATAGGAAAAAATGTGCAGGTGACACAACTCGTTGGAAAATAGTTCAAATAAAATCTAAAATATACTGACAGTGCTGAGCAAGTATAAATATGATAAATTGCAATGAGTGGATCCCCCTTCGGAGATTCCGCTCAAGAATAGTGAGTGTCCACAAATATAGTGACAAGAAAAACAAAACCCACTGCAGGGACCTTACTCACCGGGTAAAGAGGATCCAGAGCTTCCTGGTCAGGGTTTAGATGTGGACAACTGCTGGTACTTGGCTTGATGGATGCTTGTTGGAGGATTTAGGCTTCCACCGATAATAAAAACATAAGGGAGCAAGATAGTGAAGTATCGTTGGACAGTAAGTAAAGGCGCTGAATCAGCGCTACTTGCAAACTTAAGCAGAGACAGGCAATCAGAGAATAACTTTTGCGAATGCTGCTCTGGTGGCGTGTGTTCCACGGAGACAGGAACTTGCGTTACAAGTTAGCCGCAAACCGGAAATACGTCAACGTGTTTCGCCCCTCCTCCAGGGCGTCATCAAAGGACATCACTTCCAGCCTGCAAGGACAGAGGCGGCTCTCTAATTAGGCAAATTAGGCGGTCGTCTAAGGCCTCCCACTCCCAGGGGCCTCGTGGCCGCCTAATTTGCCTACCGTGTGTGGGAGTGAATGTCCACTGGTCAGCGCCCTCAGAGCCTTTAATACGGGGGAAATGCCCGCGGTGCGCACAACTAGGTTTTCCGCGGCCACTTGAGCACTGCCCGAGAGCTCAGGATCATCGAGTGGCTGCATGTAGTCCCCTCCTCTTCTGCCGTGCTCTGAGGATTTTCTTCTCCTACCATGTGCACTTGCAGACAGAGCTCCGATAATGCCCGCAGTGGCTGAGCAGCTCCCTGTTAAAATCTGTATTGGAGCTGGCGCCTGCCGATCATCTGGGTCTCGTCGCAAGGTACTACACGACACTCATGCCACAGCCGGACACTAACAGCATCCCATGACGGGTACCCCGAAAATCACTGCTGCTAGCCACCTGTGACCTCACTCACACACAGAGCAGTGCACTGATGATATGTTTGCCGCCCAGCATATGATGCCACCTACTGACCCCTGTCATCATCATTATCCTGTTCCTGGCATCCTATCATCATACTTCTTATCATCCCCTCTTCACCCCTCTGCCAGGTTCCTACCACCCCACCCCCTGTCATCTTCATCCCCCCCCTGCACCCCTCTGCCAGGTTCCTACCACCCCACCCCCTGTCATCTTCATCCCCTCTGCCAGCTTCCAACATCCCCATCCCTGTCACCTTTTTCCCCCCTGCACTCCTCTGCCAGCTTCCTACCACCCCGCCCCCCTGTCATCTTCATCCCCTCTGCACCCCTCTGCCAGCTTCCTACCACCCCACGTCATCTTCATCTCCCCTGCACCCCTCTGCCAGGTTCCTACCACCCCACCCTCTGTCACCTTCATCCCCTCTGCACCCCTCTGCCAGGTTCCTACCACCCCACCATCTTCATCCCCTCTACCAGCTTCCTACATCCCCACCCCCTGTCATCTTCATCCACCCTGCACTCCTCTGCCAGCTTCCTACCACCCCACGTCATCTTCATCCCATCTGCACCCCTCTGCCAGCTTCCTACCACTCCTCCCCGTCATCTTCATCCCCTCTGCCAGGTTCCTACCACCCCACCCCCTGTCATCTTTATCCCCTCTGCACCCCTCTGCCAGCTTCCTACTACTCCACCCCCTGTCATCTTCACCCCCATGTACCCCTCTGCCAGCTTCCTACCACTCCGCCCACTCTCATCTTCATCCCCCTGTACCCCATCTCTGACATCCTATCAACCCACCCCCTGTCATTTTTAACCTCCCCCAGTACCCCTCTGCTAGTTTTCTTCCACCCCACCCCCTGTACCCCTCTTCCAGCTTCCTACCACCCCACTTACTATAATCATCATCATTCTTATACCCCACCTCTGACATCCTACCACCCTGCCCCCAGTCGTCAACATCCCCATCACCCCCCCATCACCCCCTGTACCCCACCTCTAGCATCCAACCATCCTATCCCCATCATCATCATCCTTATCTTCATCCCCCCTGTCATCATCCTCCCTCTCGGCTGACATCCTACCACCCCACCCCACCCCCTGTCATCATCACCCTGTACCCCCATCTCTGGCATTTTACAACCCTGCCTCCTGTCATTATTCACATCCCTCCTGTACCCCACCTCTGGCATCCTATCACCCTACCACCTATCATTATAGGGGAGATATCTCAGCTTCTCACCCCAATGCTGCCATCACCCTAAACTGTATCCTGTCATCCAACCAACAGTACCCCAACAGTTGCATCTCACACCACAATACTGCTCTGCCACCCAGTGAGCAGTAATGATGTGCTGTAACCCCTATCAAACAATCAGTGAGAATTAATAATGTGTAGTAACCTCTCGCAACCAACCAGAGAGTGATAATGATAAGCAGTAACCTATAGCAACCAATCAGTGAGCAGTAATGATGTGCAGTAACCTATAGCAACCAATGGGTAAGTGGTAATTATGTGCAGTAACCTCTAGCAACCAATCGGTGAGCGGTAATGATGTGCAGTAACCTCTAGTAACCAATCAGTGAGCCTGAAGCAATCAGTGAGTGTGAACCAGATCTTTACGTTTACATTATTAAATTATTTATTTTTTAGATAATTCTTTGTGTGTGTTTTTTGGGATGTTGGGATGGAGAGCGAAATTGCTGGGGTGGGGGCAGGAAAATGTTTGCCCAGGGTCCAATCAATAATAAAGATGGCCCTGGTGTCCCCAGGCTGGCAGGATGAGCGGGCCGGCACACACTTGGGTAAAGCCATGGAAGCTACAGCCAGCTGTAACACCCCCCCCTCACACGGAGGTCATCTCATCAGCTGCAGGCAATAGCAGGCTCTACTGCCATCCTAGCCTTCACCCAAAGCCGGAACCACATTGCATGGCAGGAGTTGTAGTGCTCCACACACTAGACTTGGCCCTCCAGTGCCTGCGCGCTGCAGAGACTACACCTCCCAGGATGCACTGCAGGGCGCCCAAAGCGAATGTGTCAGCTTCTCCTGCTTGTAGTAGGGGACAGAGGGGAGTATAGAGGGATCATCTGTCTGCACTCTGTCTGTGGCGGGATCGTCTTTGGCTGTGGCACTAGTGTTGGGTGGCTGCTGCAGCAATGTGGTGTTACCGTGTTGTATCATGTCTGCAGCCTCTGGCCATCTCTTGTATCATGTCTGCAGCCTCTGGCCATCTCTTGTATCATGTCTGCAGCCTCTGGCCATCTCTTGTATCATGTCTGCAGCCTCTGGCCATCTCTTGTATCATGTCTGCAGCCTCTGGCCATCTCTTGTATCATGTCTGCAGCCTCTGGCCATCTCTTGTATCATGTCTGCAGCCTCCGGCCATCTCTTGTATCATGTCTGCAGCCTCCGGCCATCTCTTGTATCATGTCTGCAGCCTCCGGCCATCTCTTGTATCATGTCTGCAGCCTCCGGCCATCTCTTGTATCATGTCTGCAGCCTCCGGCCATCTCTTGTATCATGTCTGCAGCCTCCGGCCATCTCTTGTATCATGTCTGCAGCCTCCGGCCATCTCTTGCATCATGTCTGCAGCCTTCGGCCATCTCTTGCATCATGTCTGCAGCCTCCGGCCATCTCTTGCATCATGTCTGCAGCCTCCGGCCATCTCTTGCATCATGTCTGCAGCCTCCGGCCATCTCTTGCATCATGTCTGCGGTCTCTGACCATCTCTTGCATCATGTCTGCGGTCTCTGACCATCTCATCTCTTGTAGCATGTCTGCAGTCTCTGACCATCTCTTGTAGCATGTCTGCCATGTACCATGTCTGCAGTCTTTTCTGCAGTAATTTCTATCGCTTGAATATTTTTTTCAGTTATGGGAGTGAGAGGGGCCTCATGTCTAAGGTTTGCCTAAGGCCTCACAAAGCCCAGAGCCGCCTCTGTGCAAGAATTGATATTTATAGTGCCAAGGGAGACCACTCCTGGCAGAAAAAAAATGTAATAGATTCAATTAGAATCCACTGGAGTGTAATCCCACTTCCTGCCATTACATGATTTCCTGTCTGCCAAACACAACTTTAATAAAACTGACAAAAAAGGCTATCAAGCCTGTCATCAAAAAAAATGTATTTAAAAACATATGATAAAAAGTAACTAGGAAAAAAATTAATTTGTATACTCTCCCAGTGAGTGCCATCAATAATAGTACTTGGATAAAAAAAAAAAAAATGAATGAAAAAAATAAAATAAAAATAAATATGAAACTATAAAAAAAATATTTTTAGCTTCATAATTTTATTTTTATTAAAAAAAAAAAAAAAAAAAAAAAAAATGTAAAAATAAGACAAAAAATTAAATAAAAAATTACCAATTGGAAAGAAAACAATTCAAATCCGACTCGATGTTAAGTCCTGAAGGGGTTAAAGTGCAGAGCCTATGAATCCATTGGGATTCGTTCTGAGAAATATACTTTTTGAGATTGGAACCACGCCAATGCTCCACCACTCTATCTATTCTGCAGAATGTGAGCCCACTAGGGTCCCTGTTATGAAACAATGCTCCTCCACTCTATCTATTCCGTAGAACAATGCTCCTCCACTCTATTATTATTATTATTATTATTATTATTATATTGAAATGCCTCATCAACCAGATCATAGAATTTTTTGTTGAAGGCCTTCACAACACCAATACTGACTGGACGATACCAGTCGTGGTTGCCCAAAATGTTGCAGCACATTTCACTGTATTGGTTATTGTCTATGACAACTATGTTGCCTCGTTTGTCAGATGACTTAATAGTAATTTGGTGGTTTTTTGATAGATTTTTGAGAGCAAATTTCTCCTTCGGAGTAAGATTTGTATGATCTGGTGATGTGGGCACGAGATTACTAATCTCCTGACAAGTGATTTTTAGAAAATTAGCTACTCCTTGATTGGAGCTTGGGGCTGGGTAAAGTGATGAGGTTTTTTTCAGAGAGGACTTAGCTGTACCTAACTGCAGCTTTCTGGTGTGTGTGTAACGAGGAAAGGATCGCTGTTACTCCTAACCAGCCCAGGTGAACAAACGATAAGGAGAAGCCTCAGTCTACATGTCTCCACCATAACAATGGTCCTATGTCCTATTGGTCAAAAACAGTACCATATCCCAACAACAATAGTAATCAGAAAAAGGGGTGAAGAGAGGGACCAGGGATAGTGAGGTATCAAATATTACAAGAACTAATACAGATTATAACAAATATAATCTTTTTTTAGTTATACATCATTAAAATGTATTGTAAGCATAGACACTGTATACAGACACCATTGTCCTTTCACCTTGTTAAGAAAAATCCGGCCTTCTTCTGATAATCTGGGCCAGTTGTGTTGTTTGGCCCTGCTGTTCAGGAGTTTAAGTGCACCAATCAAAGTGGCTAGCTGAAGACACAAAGTCTTATCTTTTCTTCAAAAGGACTGGAGCTACTAGTGCCATACGGACCCGCACACACATATTCAGGGCTCTGTATATGCAGTGGGTGTATGTGGGAAGGAAATATTGGAAATTACAGTAAAGACAATTTCTGTTTTTTGTCATAACGTGTACGTTTCTCATTGGTCATTGTACTTACACTGTTGCCAGGTGTGCCAAGAGGGGCAGAGGCTGTTATTGGGGTTGAGAGGCAGCGTACGGAACAAACATACTTAAGCGGCTCCTGCGGGGGTAGCGCTACATTAATATTTTATCACATCTGAAATAATGTTCACATAGTGACCTGCGTTTTACTGCACTGGAAGAGCGCAGGTCACCACTAGGACACACAGAAAACAATTGTTTTCTATGTGTTCTGTTCATACTGCAACACAGCCTGGAGATGCGATGCAGTGAGCTGCTATAAAATGCAGAGAAGCTATGTAAAAATACAGCGAACAGGGAGGGAAGCCCACGTAACTATACAGTGCTAATCAACACCTCCCTCCTGCTCCATACTGACATGTTCCTAGACCTAGCCAGTAGGAGGTGAAACTAACAGGAATGGTGATCCCTCCCTCTAGGGATGAGCTTTATAGAGAGATAGAGAGATAGAGAGATAGAGAGATAGAGAGATAGAGAGATAGAGAGATAGAGAGATAGAGATAGAGAATTTAGTTTGAGCAGATTCAGTTAGCTGCAGTGTATTTAGTACATATATGCATCCAGGGTGTGTGTGTGTGTGTGTGTGTGTGTGTGTGTGTGTGTGTGTGTGTGTGTGTGTATATATATATATATGGTTCAGGCAGGTGATTCAGTTAGCTGCAGTGTAGAATATTAATATATATATATATATATATATATATATATATATATATATATATATATATATATATATATATATATATATATATATGCGTTTTTATGCAGCGAGTCCATATCAGACAGGCATTCTAGTTAAGGGCCTGGTAGCCCACGTTTATTAAAACAGAAAACCAAAAGCAAAATGTCCCTTCAGAATTCCCACGCAGAGGTTTAACTTAATTTAGCAGTCCCAAAAATAAGAAAAACATACCAAGCCACCTGGCTCTCTTGTTAGCAGTTCCTCTGCTTGCTTTAGGTACTGATACCTTAAACCACCAGATCTTCCAGTCTCACAGTCTTGGATGCACACAGCTTTGGGCTTCTTAAACGCACACAGCTTGAAGTCCCTTCATGCACACAGCTTCTGGCTCCTTGGACGCACACAGCTTAAAGCCCTTCAACGCACACAGCGTTTATCCTCACACAAAGACACTCATTAGCAGCCACTGCAGTTAGCAAGCTGCTCACCATCCTCCACTCTGCTCTCACCAGCCCCTCATTATATTGGTTGTGTGCACCTGAGCACACACCATGCTGGCTGTCCACAAGACCCGGACACAGGGTTGGAGATCCCATCCCACCCAAGACTCTGAAGGATCTCCAAGCCACAGAACCCCATGCAGACTTAGCAAAATCTGAGAAAACTGCCAGCAGTTTTCTCTGTTTTTAAATTTACGCTCTGTAGCTCTGCACTCAGGCGATATGCAGCCTCTGTGTCCACTTTAACCTAATTTTCATTGGGACAGAGCCTCGCTCTGCCACATACCCCCCCCCCTCTTGTTTCGATCCGGAGGGAGGAACACCAGCACACGTCATCAGGGTTGGGACACCTCTGTGCCGGTTGTCAGCCACGTAGGCCGAACCTTTTTTTCGGGTGCGTTTCCAGGTCAGTCCTTCCTTCACTCTCCATGGGATCACACTCATTTTTATTCTACGCTTTCTCCCTCTTCTGGGGTTCCTGAGCTTATTTGCATTTCTCGGGGGAACTCTGCCTTCCCTAATACCCTCACTTTCTTGATATAGGGGACCTGTTCTTAATACTTTGTCTGATGGGGAACCACCTTTTCCCTCACAGATACCAGTTTTTCCCATCACAACAGTTTTTTTTGGTTTAACAACTTTTCTGAGGTTACCCACGGCAATTAAACCCTTGTTATCAGTACCAACCAGTGACAGACCACAAATTCTGATGTTGCCACTTCCAGTACCATCAGTGTTTCCCCCCACAGTGTCTCCGGGTACTTTAATTTGTACTTTTGTGCGAATGACATGAAAAATCTCTGCTACTGCCACGTCTATTTCGGTCCCTTCCTTCACGTGAGGTCTAGTGTGTGAGGCAGTGTCCGTGCCCTCTGCTGACCACTGCTCAGCCGCACTTTGGACCGCACCAGCAGAACTTTTCCTAGTCACCGCATTATGTGGAGAGACCTCTGATGTTTTCAAATATTCTCCTGAGTGCCTTCCATCCAAACCGGTAACTGGAAGCACCCTCTCAGAGAACCTTGAGACCATTTGCCACACTGCTAATAAATATGGTACCACCCAGTTCCTCTCGTGATTAACATCAAGCATGGCTTGTACTACTTGGCTCCACCTACTGGTACTATGCAGTACCACCTTGTCCGACCACAGTGGAGACACCCAGGTGTACAGCAAATGTGTTTTTTGGACTTTAAGAATTTTCAACAACACATTTGTCCTCTTAATGCGATCCACATCAACATACAAGACCTTTCTAGGGACTTTTCCCTTATCAATGACGTGGAGGGGCTCATCCACTGAAGCTGGAAAGGTAGGCACATTTACAGTGACCTCCACCTCACTGGTGGTATCGGTCTTCACAGCCTGGTGCTCAACCGGAGCGTTGTCAGATGATGCGTCTCACATTTACCGTCTCTGTCCCAGCATCAGCGAACTGCTGCAGGTCATACGTCACATTGCCATTTTTGCACTCACTATTTTCCAGCGGTTGGACTGCATATAACCCAACTGCCATGCATGCGCCCTTAACCGGTCCTTCTGATTGGAGGGGGCCAATCTCTGCCAGGGCCAACACGCCCTTGGCCACTGGCCACCCTGCAATCCCTCCATTGGGCATAGCAGGTGTCATGTCCACACCTGTGTTATGTAACCTAGCCTTATCCAGCATGGCTAGCAATTGTTTGGCCCAGTTGTCCCAGTCAGTGGTACTTCCCTGACAGGTATCCTGAAGCAGTGCATCACCTGTTCCAAGAGGCACCAAAGGAACCTGGGACTCATTACCCAATACTGTACATTTGTCATCTCTATACGCATCACATTGTACAAGCACAGTTTCACTTATGTCACATTGGGACGATGCTTCGTCACAGAACGCAGGGTGCAATACACTATTTTGACCAGATTGTTCTGGTGGCGCTACCATCACATCCAGCTTTACACTTCCAGCTTTAACAGGGTGAATAACTTGTTCACCAATCTGGTCACATACCAGGCGGGTGGTCTGCACCCACACACACTCATTGTGTGGTGCAATCCCTCCTTGTTCCCCCAGAGTAGTGCCAGAGCGGTCCTGGATAACCTCCAGTTCCAACACAGGGAGACCCCTGGAGGTTTCCACAGACAACCCTGCAGCTCTGCCTCCAACCTTTTTAGTAAACACATTACCAACATTATTTTCAAACATGACATTTCCAGAAATACATTTCTCAACCTTTAGAGGATCATCATGACACTTAGACATAGCTGTAGCTATTGTGGGTGGCCCTTTACCCACTTGAGCAGCTCCACAGCTGACCTGGGAAACCCTCTGCTCCAACACTGTGGGCTCCTGGGGGGTTTCCCTGGGCAACCCTGCAGCACCTGTCTCTGTCACTAGGGAACATGGTATATGGATTTCTTTGGTCACCCCTAGTACAGCTCTTCCAGCACTCTGCTGGATTCCACCAGGTACATACAGAGTCCCCATGTCCTTTTTAGTCTTTAGTACTGCTGCCAGTTGGGCTTTACCCTGTGCCTCCCCCCTACTCTGGGTAGTATACTGTAGCAAGTCCACCTGTACTGCAGATCTCCCCGCTGAACACACTTCAATTTCATTGGGTTCTGACCCATAAACTGCAACAGTCTTACCAATTCCTGTAGCCGTTGTCATAGCCTTCATTTGAGTGTGTTGTCTCTCATCTGTGGAGTCTCCACAGGCTGACTCTTCCATGTGGTCATGGAGCAACACTGCAGCCTTTCCAGACCCACCAACACCCCCTGCTTGTAACACATGATCCCTGTTGCTAGGGGTAACAGCAGACCAGCACTCCAAAGATGGTTGGCTACACCTCATGGTGGTCACAGACTGTTGTGCCCTTCTTTCTGGGCTGACCACTTCACATAAGCGGCCATAATACACAGCTTTATATTCCTTATGCTCATTAGTACCCCCTGCAGGCCACACAGACTTCTTGCCACTGTTGCCAGGTGTGACAACTGATATGTTTTCAGAAAACACAGGGCTGGTATACTGATGCACATTCATGCTCTCCTGAGCCATTCCTTGATTGGTGCTTTGTTGTCGCAGTATTGCCTCTCTCGTTGCTATGGGTGATGACCTCCTTTTGCTGGAGCATTGCTGGCAGCCCATGATGCGATTGAACTCTCCTATAAGAAGGATTTCCTCTTTAAACTGGCGGTAGTCATCCTGGTCCCCGTCCATCAAATGGTAAACTGACTCTATCAGTAATAAGGTTTGCAGCAATTTTGGCCACCGGTCTCTAGGCCATTTCCTCCTTACAGCGACTTTTTCAAATTTTTCCAGGAAGTCCCCAACCTCCTCTGTAGGTAGCATGGTTTGCATGTAATCAGAGGCCAAGATCATAGCCCCTTGAACTGCATCCGACTCTTTAGTCTGGTTCCGCTTGAACCACTCATTCACGGTCTCATACACCACTGGCCCCTCTTGACCGGCCCTCCTAGGCGTAGACATCTTCTCAGGCCACGCTGAGCTCACTTCACTCTTTAACTTGATTTAACATGAACTGTTTTGACTGTCTCATCCTTGCAGTCACATGCACAGCAGTAGGGATGAGCTTCGTGTTCGAGTCGAACATACGTTCGTCTCGAACATCGGCTGTTCGATCGTTCGACGAAGATCGAACGATTTGGGCCGTTCGCGCCAAATTCGAGTGACGCGAACGGCCCACAATGCACTACGCCATCGCAGTGTCATCCAGGCGCTGTGATTGGCCAAGCATGCACTGTGACCCCGCATGCTTGGCCAATCACAGCGCCGGCAGCGAGGAGAGCAATGATTGGCCACAGGCAGGATGCCTGTGGCCAATTATTGCTGAGGGTGTTTAGTACACGCCCCACACTATAAAAGGCCGCCAGCACGGCGGCCTAGTGTAGTGTGTTCCGGAGCAGGGAAAGAGAAACTTAGGCAGGGACAGTGACATTTATTTTTTTCTTGCTTAACCTGGATTCCTTTAGTTTAGGGAAAGAGAAGGATAGGTAGGGAGAGTGTCAGTGTGTTTTACTGTGCGAATCCTTGTTTCTAGGGACAGGGAAGGACAGTGAGGGAATTCTCCTTGTGCTATAGTGTGCTTTAAAAAAAAAAATTTCTAGGGACAGAAAACTATAGGTAGGGAGAGTGTCAGTGTGTTTTACTGTGCGAATCCTTGTTTCTAGGGACAGGGAAGGACAGTGAGGGAATTCTCCTTGTGCTATAGTGTGCTTTAAAAAAACATTTTTTTCTAGGGACAGAAAACTATAGGAAGGAAGAGTGTCAGTTTCTTTCACTGTGATAAACCTTGTTTCTAGGGACAAAGAAGGAAAGTGAGTGAAATTCTCCTTGTGCTATAGTGTGCTTTAAAAAAACATTTTTTCTAGGGACAGAAAACTATAGGTAGGGAGAGTGTCAGTGTGTTTTACTGTGCGAATCCTTGTTTCTAGGGACAGGGAAGGACAGTGAGGGAATTCTCCTTGTGCTATAGTGTGCTTTAAAAAAACATTTTTTTCTAGGGACAGAAAACTATAGGAAGGAAGAGTGTCAGTTTCTTTCACTGTGATAAACCTTGTTTCTAGGGACAAAGAAGGAAAGTGAGTGAAATTCTCCTTGTGCTATAGTGTGCTTTAAAAAAACATTTTTTCTAGGGACAGAAAACTATAGGTAGGGAGAGTGTCAGTGTCTTTTACTGTGCGAATCCTTGTTTCTAGGGACAGGGAAGGACAGTGAGGGAATTCTCCTTGTGCTATAGTGTGCTTTAAAAAAACATTTTTTCTAGGGACAGAAAACTATAGGTAGGGAGAGTGTCAGTGTGTTTTACTGTGCGAATCCTTGTTTCTAGGGACAGGGAAGGACAGTGAGGGAATTCTCCTTGTGCTATAGTGTGCTAAAGCATTCCTCATCAACCATCTTTGAAATCCTTGTTTTTTTGCACAGTCAGGGAAATTGTCGTTGTGCTATTCTGTGCAAAAGCAATCATCCTCAACCATATTTAGAAATCCTTAAGTAAAGGGACAGAGAAGGACACCTGAAGGTAGCCCTTATTGCTTTTTTCCCATCTCCCTGCAGGCCATCTATTAGAATGTCTGGAAGGCAAACAAGGAGAGGCAGACAGTCAGGAGGCAATAAAAGAGGGCAAGCAGGCTCTGTGTCTGGGGGCAACAGTGCTGGTCGTGGACGCGGTGCATTGTCATCAGCACATGGCCATGGGACACGCTTGTCCTTCTTTTCGGCAGCTGGACATGTTGAGCCACATCATGCCGAAGACTTGGTAGAGTGGATGACCAAGCCCTCCTCCTCCTCCTCATCCTCTCTCACCCAGGCTCAGGGTACTGGAAAAGCAGCTGCCAAAGCGTCCTCTTCCCTGGTATCAATGTCAGACTCATCATCAGTCACTCCTTCCCTAGACCCACCATGTCCTCCTCCTGAGGAGTCCCCCGAACTGTTTGAGCACAGTGTTGGGTACATGCTCCAGGAGGATGCCCAGCGTTTCGAAGGGTCTGATGATGAAACCCAGCTAGAGGAAGGCAGTAGCGTGAGAGCAGACAGAGGGGATGCTCAAGAAGGACACCAATCTGGCAGTCATGTTCCAGCAGCTGCAGCATACTGCCAGATTGGCTCCAGTGATGAGGAGGGAGGGGATGATGAGGTCACTGACTCCACGTGGGTGCCTAATAGGAGAGAGGAGGAGGATGAGGAGGAGGCACATCTCCAACGAGGCAGGATGCCCTTTGGTGGCCAGCGTAAGGGCAGTACACCGACGGAATCACACCGCAGAGCTCCGCCTGTGCAGGGCGCTGCCTCTGCCCGTCATTCAAAAAGTTCTTTGGTGTGGGCCTTTTTTGAGGCTAGTGCATCAGATCGCACAGCTGCTGTTTGCAACATATGTCTCAAGCGTATATCGCGTGGCCAAAACATCAGCCGCTTTGGTACCACATGCCTGACCAGACATATGTTGACCTGCCATGCAGCTCGTTGGCAAGCCTACCTCAAAGACCCACACCAAAGAACAAAGCGGACCTCTCCTTGCACCGCATCAGCTGGGATCTCCAACCCCACTATAACTTCAGTCCTCTCTGAAACATGCACTGAGAGGAATGAAGGTGTAGAATTAGGTGTGTCACAGCCAAGTACTTGCGGCCACTCTGCTAGCAGTACACCGACGTCCGATTCTAGCAGGCAAATTTCCCTGCCCCAGCTGCTGGACCGTCGAAAGAAGTTCACTCCCAGCCATCCACATGCCCAGCGGTTGAATGCTAGCTTGGCTAAATTGCTAGCGCTTCAACTGCTGCCTTTTCAGTTGGTAGACTCGGCCCCCTTCCGTGAGTTTGTGCAATGTGCGGTTCCTCAGTGGCAGGTTCCCAAACGCCACTTTTTCTCACGGAAGGCTATTCCGGCTCTCTACCGGCATGTGGAAGGCAATGTCTTGGCCTCGCTGGACAGGGCCGTCAGCGGTAAGGTGCATATTACCGCTGACTCATGGTCCAGCAGGCATGGACAGGGACGTTACCTTTCTTTCACGGCCCATTGGGTCACTCTTTTGGCAGCTGGGAAGGATGCAGGACAAGGTGCAGTAGTGTTGGAGGTTGTTCCACCGCCACGCCTCCAAAATGCTACTACTGGTTGTGACACACCTCTCTCCTCCACCCCCTCCTCTTCTTCTTCCTCCATGGCCTCTTCCTGTGGTTTGTCCTCGGAACCAGCGGTGCTCCGTAGGCGTTCAAGGGGCTACGCAAGTACGCAGGCAAAAAGATGCCATGCCGTGCTTGCGCTGGTGTGTTTGGGGGACAGAAGCCACACTGGGGCAGAGGTCCTGTCTGCTCTGCAGGGCCAGGCCAAGAGGTGGTTGACGCCACGCCAGCTTAAGCCAGGAATGGTGGTTTGCGACAATGGCACCAACCTCCTCTCCGCCCTCCGACAGGGACAACTGACCCATGTGCCCTGTGTGGCTCACGTCCTTAACCTGGTGGTGCAGCGGTTCTTGGGCAGGTACCCGGGCTTACAGGATGTCCTGAGGCAGGCCAGGAAAGTCTGTGTGCATTTCCGCAGATCTTATAATGCCAGTGCTCGCCTGGCTGAGCTGCAAAAGGAGTTGAACCTGCCCAAGAACCGCCTTATATGTGACATGCCCACCAGGTGGAACTCAACGTTGGCCATGCTGCAGCGGCTGCACACGCAGCAGAGGGCCATCAATGAGTACCTGTGCGACTACGGCACCAGGACAGGGTCAGGGGAGCTTGGTTTTTTTTCTCCACGCCAGTGGGGCATGATCAGGGATGCATGCACTGTCCTGGCACCATTTGAGGAGGCCACGAGGATGGTGAGCAGTGACAGTGCATGCATCAGTGACACTGTACCTCTTGTCCACCTGTTGGAGCACACGCTGCGTGGAATAATGGACAGGGCACTTGAGGCAGAACAGAGGCAGGAAGAGGAGGACTTCCTTGCCTCTCAAGGCCCCCTTTACCCAGACAGTGTTCCTTCTGTCCCACCCATCGCACAGGAAGAGGACGAGGAGGAGGAGGAGGAGGATTGTGTCAGCATGGAGGTGGAGGCTGGCACTCAGCATCATCAGCAGCAGTCTTTTAGGGATGATTTACAGTCCCAAGAAACCAGTGGACTTGTACGTGGCTGGGAGGAGGTGGCTGCGGATCATGTCATCCTTAGTGACCCAGAGGACTCCGGAGCGAATGCCTCAGCAAACCTACGCTGCATGGCCTCCCTGATCCTGCAAAGTCTGCGGAAGGATCCTCGTATTCTTCGGATCAAGGAGAGGGACCATTACTGGCTGGCCACTCTCCTTGATCCACGGTACAAGGGTAAGGTTGCGGACCTTATGTTACCGTCGCAGAGGGAGCAGAGGATGAGACAACTCCGGGAGGCCTTGCAGAAAGGTCTGTGCAACGCGTTCCCAGAGACTGGGAGGTTACAAACTCCTGGTCCTGGACAACGAGTTGCTGAGGCTTCGGCCAGTCAAAGAAGGAGCGGTGGGGAAGGTGGCCGTCTGACCGATGCGTTCAGACAATTCTTTAGTCCGCAGCCCCAAAGTATGATCGGTTCCAGCAACCATCGCCAGCGTCTGATAAACATGGTGCAGGAATATCTAGGGGCAAGGTCAGACTTGGACACCTTCCCCACCGAAAATCCTCTGGCTTACTGGGTCTTGAGGATGGATCACTGGCCAGAGCTTGCACAGTATGCAATTGAGCTACTGGCCTGTCCTGCATCCAGCGTTCTTTCGGAACGCACATTCAGTGCTGCTGGAGGATTTGTCACGGATCACAGGGTGCGCCTGTCCACCGACTCGGTTGATCGACTGACTTTCATCAAGATGAACCAGTCTTGGATCACCACCAGCTACCACACACCTGATGCTGATATAACAGACTAATTGATTTTAACATGTCACATCCCTTCAAGACTGATGCTGATGCTGAGTGCCTGTGCTGTTATGTTGACTGGCTATCCTCCTCCTCCGAGTCCTCAATGATACGATTGATGATGATAGCTTGGAAGATCATTTTTGTTTATGGGTGCCGCCACCAGTGGCTAAGGCCCAATTTTTCAGCCCCTGTTTTACAGGGGCGTGTAATTACAATTTTTTTAGCAATAATTTGCCATAGGGCTCATTGCTGTGCTCCAAGTACAGTATCTGTGAGGGGTTGGAGTGTTGTGGCACCAGTGCCTAAGGCCCAATTTTTCAGCCCCTGTTTAACAGGGGCGTGTCATTACAATTTTTGAAGCAATACTTTGCAACAGGGCTCATTGCTGTGCTCCAAGTACAGTATCTGTGAGGGGTTGTAGTGTTGTGCCACCAGTGCCTAAGGCCCAATTTTTCAGCCCCTGTTCAACAGGGGCATGCAATTACAATTCTTGATCTAATAATTCACAGCAGGGCCCATTGCTGCACCCACCAAGAGTAACTCTGAGGGCTTACAGTGTTGTGGCAACGCCACCACCACCACCACCACCACCACGAAAGGCCCAATTTTTCAGCCCCTGTTCAAAAGGGGCATGTAATTACAATTCTTGATCTAATAATTCACAGCAGGGCCCATTGCTGCACCCACCAAGAGTAACTCTGAGGGCTTACAGTGTTGTGGCAACACCACCACCACCACCACCACCACGAAAGGCCCAATTTTTCAGCCCCTGTTCAACAGGGGCATGCAATTACAATTCTTGATCTAATAATTCACAGCAGGGCCCATTGCTGCACCCACCAAGAGTAACTCTGAGGGCTTACAGTGTTGTGGCAACGCCACCACCACCACGAAAGGCCCAATTTTTCAGCCCCTGTTCAAAAGGGGCATGTAATTACAATTCTTAAACTAATAATTCACAGCAGGGCCCATTGCTGCACCCACCAAGAGTAACTGTCAGGGCTTACAGTGTTGTGGCACCAGCACCACCATCAAAGGCCCAATTTTTACTACCACTGTTCAACAATTATATGTAATTAAAATTCCTGATATAATAGTTGACAGCAGGGCGTTCCAGCACCAACCAAGAGTAACTGTGAGTGCTTACAGTGTTGTGCCAACACCAACAACTAAGGGGCCTATTTCTGCAGAGTATATACGGCAGGTCCCTACTTTCAAACATCCAACTTACAAACGACTCCTACTTGCAAACGCAAGAAGACAACAGGAAGTGAGAGGAAATCTACCACTAGGAAGGAAAATTCTCTCCTGTAAGAATAAATATGGGAGAAAGGTGTCTCCTCTGTACTGATGCTTTATCACCAATCCTTGTTTCAAGAAAAACACCACATATCAAAAACAGTTGTCATTGGGACGGAAAGTGAGGTGAAATGTTCTGAACAGGGGCACAGACAGCAAAACAAATGTTACAGGGGTGATAACCCTTACCTATGTTTTCCAAAAAGTTTAAAAATAGATTTTTGGGCTGGAGCTACACTTCAACAATGTACCTGTTCAAAATTACAAACAGATTCTACATAAGAACAAACCTACAGTCCCTGTCTTGTATGCACCGCCTGTATACGGCTGTTCAGAGTATATAGGGCCTTTTTTATTTTATGTGCGGGGTTCCCCTTAATATCCATACAAGACCCAAAGGGGCTGGTAATGGGCTGGGGTAGGGGGGGGGGTCATGGGGTAGCTATGCCATTTTTCTTAAAGATTTTCATCCATATTACCGGGACCAGACATTACATTAAAGCCGCAAGCAGTTTTAAATGGCTTTTTTTCCTTTAGAAATGTAATTTTGTGCAGGGACAGTTCTAAACACGGGAAACACGTGGCACTTCACAGGCATACTTTAGACACCCCCCAGGTACGATATTTAAAGGAATATTTGACTTTTTTTTTTCACTTTATGCATCATTAAAATGACTGCTCCCGAAAAACTACCGTTTTTAAAACTTCTTTTTGCATTGATACATGTCCCCTGGTGCACAACCCGGGTTCCCAAACCCTTTTTAGGACAATAACATGCATAATAGTTGTTATAATTAGCACTTTAGAATTCGAACGTTCGCATCCATTGTATTTAATAGGGTTCTAATGTTCGTACGAACTTTCGGTCCGTTCGCGGGTTCTGGTGCGAACCGAACCCGGGGGTGTTCGGCTCATCACTACACAGCAGTTTGTTACACAGTTCACAGCAGTAAAAATAAAACAATTCTCACAGGTGCACTACCTGCATGCAACAGTCCATCAAATAAACTTCTGCGCAATGCAGTTCGCCTGGCTGCCACACACAGCTAGCAGCAGTTCACCACAGAGAGAATTTTTTTTTTTACTTTTCCTTTACAGATACACCACCTGCAACACGCAATGCCTTTTGCCTGGCTGCACTTCCATAGACAGCCAACAGTTCCTGACCTGAACTCACTATGGAGCAAGGACCCGGATTCCACCGTAGTGTTGCCCGCTGAATCCACCACTGTGATATTGGGGTGTTTTAGCTCAAGTGGATAGGTGCGTTTTTATGCAGTGAGTCCATATCAGGCATTCTAGTTAAGGGCCTGGTAGCCCACGTTTATTTAACCACTTGACCACTGGGCACTTAAACCCCCTTAATAACCAGACCAATTTTCAGCTTTCGGTGCTCTCACATTTTGAATGACAATTACTCAGTCATACAACACTGTACCCATATGAATTTTTTGTCCTTTTTTTCACACAAATAGAGCTTTCTTTTGGTGGTATTTAATCACTGTTGGGTTTTTTATTTTTTGCGCTATAAGAGAAAAAAGACTGAAAATTTTGTAAAAAAATGATTATTTTTTCGTTTCTGTTACAAAATTTTGCAAATTACTATTTTTTCTTCATAAATTTTGGCCAAAATTTATACTGCTACATATCTTTGGTAAAAATAAGTACAAATTGGTGGATATTATTTGGTCTTTTTGAAAGTTATAGAGTCCACAAGCTATGGTGCCAATATCTGAAAATTGATCACACCTGAAGTACTGACGGCCGATCTCATTTCTTGAGACCCTAACATGCCAGAAAAGTACAAATACCCCCCAAATGACCCCTTTTTGGAAAGAAGACATTCCAAGGTATTCAGAAAGAGGCATTGTGAGTTTTTTGAAGTTGTCATTTTTTCCCACAATTCTTTGCAAAATCAAGATTTTTTTTTTCTTTTTTTTTTTTTTCACAAAATTGTCATATTAGCAGGTTATTTCTCACACACAGCATATGCATTCCACAAATTACACCCCAAAACACATTCTGCTATTCCTCCCGAGTATGGCGATACCACATGTGTGAGACTTTTACACAGCGTGGCCACATAGAGAGGCCCAACATGCAGGGAGCCCCTTCAGGCGTTCTGGAGCACCCAGGCCAATTCTGACATTTCTCTCCTACATGTAAAAATCATCATTTATTTGCTAGAAAATTACATAGAACCCCAAAACATTATATATGTTTTTTTAGCAAAGACCTTAGAGAATATAATGGTGGTTGTTGCAACTTTTTATCTCGCACGATATTTGCACAAAAAAAAAAAAACAGTAAAGTTAGCCCAATGTTTTTGCATAATGTAAAAGATGAAGTTACGCCGAGTAAATAGATACCTAACATGTCACCCTTAAAAATTGCACACACTCGTGGAATGGCGCCAAACTTCGCTACTTAAAAAAATCCCCATAGGCGACGCTTTAAATATTTTTACTGGTTGCATGATTTTAGTTACAGAGGAGGTCTAGGGCCAAAATGATTGCTCTCGCTCTAACGTTCGCAGAGATACCTCACATGTGTGGTTTGAAAACCGTTTTCATATGTGGGCGGGACTTACGTATGCGTTCGCTTCTGTATGCGAGCTCACGGGGACAGGGGCGCTTTAAAAAAAATATATTTTTTTTATTGTTCATTTTACTTTATTTATTTTAGTTTGACATGTTTTTCCGCCCCAAAAATTTTTTTGATCACTTTTATACCTATTACAAGGAACGTAAACATCCCTTGTAATAGGAATATGGCATGACAGGTCCTCTTTACAGTGAGATATGAGGTCAATAAGACCCCACATCTCACCTCTAGGCTGGGAAGCCTAAAAAAAAACAAAAAAAAAAACAACAATCCTGGCTTTGATCGTAGCGGTGAGTCGGTAGAAGCACCGGAGGGCAGCGGGAGGGGGGGGACATCCCCTCTCGCCTCCCGTAAGAATGATCAAGCAGCGGAACAGCCGCTATGATTGTTCTTATGGTGTAGGGAATCGCCGGCTGAAAAAGCTGATATCTGAATGATGCCTGTAGCTGCACCCATCATTCAGATATCCCCGTACAAAGTCAAGGACGTCATATGACGGCCGGCGGGCGGGAAGTGGGCATTGCGGAGTATTGCCGGGCATTGCGGAGTATTGCGGACTATGGCAGGGTATTGCGGAGTATTGCGGACTATGGCAGGGTATTGCGGAGTATGGCAGGGTATTGCACGGGGTATTGCACAGGGTATTGCAGGGTATTGCAGAGTATTGCGCAGGGTATTGCAGAGTATTGCGCAGGGTATTGCAGAGTATTGCGCAGGGTATTGCAGAGTATTGCGCAGGGTATTGCAGAGTATTTCGCAGGGTATTGCAGAGTATTGCGCCAGGGTATTGCAGAGTATTGCGCCAGGGTATTGCAGAGTATTGCGCCAGGGTATTGCAGAGTATTGCACCAGGGTATTGCAGAGTATTGTGCAGGGTATTGCAGAGTATTGCGCAGGGTATTGCAGAGTATTGCGCAGGGTATTGCAGAGTATTGTGCAGGGTATTGCAGAGTATTGCGCAGGGTATTGCAGAGTATTGCGCAGGGTATTGCAGAGTATTGCGCCAGGGTATTGCAGAGTATTGCACCAGGGTATTGCAGAGTATTTTGCAGAGTATTGCGCAGGGTATTTTGCAGAGTATTGGCAGGGTGTATTGCAGAGTATTGGCAGGGTATTGCACCAGGGATGGCTGAGCAGGGATGGATGGATGGCTGGATCTGTGACTGCAATTGTCACAGATCCAGCCCACAGAGCTGCTGCTGCCATCCGCTCCCTCCCCTCTCCTCTCACACTGTACCGATCGGTGCAGAGAGGGGAGGGAGGAACCGGCGTCATCAAATGACGCCGGTCTGTTTACAAGTGATTGCTCCGTCATTTGACGGAGCGATCACGTGGTAAACGGCCGCTATCGGCGGCGATTTACCGCGATTCGTGATCCGCCGGGTCGAGGACCCGGCGGTCACGGAGTTTCCCGTGTGCGCGCCCCAGGGGGCGCGCGGGAGCGCGATTCTGGGAGGACGTTATATAACGTCCTCCCAGAGTTAAGCAACCACCTTGTCGACGTTATTTGTCGGCAGGTGGTTGTTAAGTGGTTAAACAGAAAAACAAAAGCAAAATGTCCCTTCAGGATTCCCACGCAGGGGTTTAACTTAATTTAGCAGTCCCAAAAATAAGAAAAACATACCAAGCCACCTGGCTCTCTTGTTAGCAGTTCCTCTGCTTGCTTTAGGTACTGATACCTTAAACCACCAGATCTTCCAGTCTCACAGTCTTGGATGCACACAGCTTTGGGCTTCTTAAACGCACACAGCTTGAAGTCCCTTCATGCACACAGCTTCTGGCTCCTTGGACGCACACAGCTTAACCACTTAAGCCCCGGATAGAGTTGCCACCTCATCCCTTTAAAACCGAACACATATTAATTACACCGGTTCTGTGGCTGAGTAAGGTGGTAATTAAACTCACTTGGTGCCTTACCTGAATTAAATTAGCCTCAGAACCTGTGTAATTCATATGTGTTCGGGTTTAAAGGGATGAGGTGGCAACCCTAGCCCCGGACCATTTGGTAGCTAAAGGACCAGAGGTGAATTCAGAATTTTGCACTGCGCTGCTTTAACTGTAAATTGTGCGGACATGCAATGTTGTACCCAAACGAAATTTGCGTCCTTTTCTTCCCATAAATAGAGCTTTCTTTTAATGGTATTGGATTGCCTCTGCGATTTTTATTTTTTGCAATATAAACGGAAAAAGACCGAAAATTTTGAAAAAAAATGATATTTTCTACTTTTTGTTATAAGAAAAATCAAATAAACTCAATTTTAGTCATACATTTAGGCCAAAATGTATTCAGCCACATGTCTTTAGTAAAAAAAATGTCAATAAGCGTATATTTATTGGTTTGCGCAAAAGTTATAGCGTTTACAAACTAGGGTACATTTTCTGGAATTTACACAGCTTTAAATTTATGACTGCCTATCTCATTTCTTGAGGTGCTAAAATGGCAGGGCAGTACAAACCCCCCCCCAAATGACCCCATTTTGGAAAGTAGACACCCCAAGGAAATTGCTGAGAGGCATGTTGAGCCCATTGAATATTTTTTTTTTGTCCCAAGTGATTGAATAATGACAAAAAAAAATAAAAAATTACAAAAAGTTGTCACTAAATGATATATTGCTCACACATGCCATGGTTATATGTGGAATTGCACCCCAAAATACATTCTGCTGCTTCTCCTGAGTACGGGGATACCACATGTGTGGGACTTTTTAGGAGCCTAGCCACGTACGGGACCCCGGAAACCAAGCACCGCCTTCAGGATTTCTAAGGGCGCAAATTTTTGATTTCACTCCTCACTACCTATCACAGTTTTGAAGGCCATAAAATGGCAAAATAGCACAAAACCCCCCCAAATGACCCCATTTTGGAAAGTAGACACCCCAAGCTGTTTGCTGAGAGTCATGGTGAGTATTTTACAGCTCTCATTTGTTTTTGAAAATGAAGAAAGAAATTTTTTTATTTTTTTTCTTCAATTTTCAAAACTTTGTGACAAAAAGCGAGATCTGCAAAATACTCACAATACCTCTCAGCAAATAGCTTGGGGTGTCTACTTTCCAAAATGGGGTCATTTGGGGGGGTTTTGTGCCATCTGGGCATTCCATGGCCTCCGAAACTGTGATAGGCAGTGAGAAGTGAAATCAAAAATTTACACCCTTAGAAAGCCTGAAGGCGGTGATTGGTTTTTGGGGTCCCGTACGCGGCTAGGCTCCCAAAAAGTCTCACACATGTGGTATCCCCGTACTCAGGAGAAGCAACAGAATGTATTTTGGGGTGTAATTCCACATATGCCCATGGCATGTTTGAGCAATATATCATTTAGTGACAACTTTGTGCAAAAAAAAAAAAAAATTGTCTTTTTTCCGCAACTTGTGTCAACATATAAAATATTCCATGGACTCGACATGCCTCTCAGTATATAGCTTGGGGTGTCTACTTTCCAAAATGGGGTCATTTGGGGGGGTTTTGAACTGTTCTGGCATTTTATACACAACATTAGGAAGCTTACATCCACTCTTCTAACCACTTGAAGACAAAGCCCTTTTTGACACTTTTTGTTTACATGAAAACATATTTTTTTTTGCAAGAAAATTATGTTGAACCCCCAAACATTATATATATATTTTAAAGCAAAGGCCCTACAGAATAAAATGGTGGGTGTTGCATTTTTTTTTTCTACACAGTATTTGCGCAGCGATTTTTCAAACGCATTTTTTTGGGGAAAAAATACACTTTTTTTATTCGCACAAACGCGCATTGGCGACAAACTACATACATTTTTAAAAGCCTTTAAAAGCCTTTACAGGTTACCCCGTTAGATTTACAGAGGAGGTCTACTGCTAAAATTACTGCCCTCGATCTGACCTTCGCGGTGATACCTCACATGCATGGTGCAATTGCTGTTTACATATGACGCCAGACCGACGCTTGCGTTCGCCATTGGGCAAGAGCAGGGCAGGACAGGGGTGCTTTTTTTTTTTTTTAAATTTTTTTTATTAATTTTGCTTTTTTATTTTATTTTTTAATTGTTCCTTCCATATTTTTTTTTTTTTATAATTTTTATTGTTATCTCAGGGAATGTAAATATCCCCTATGATAGCAATAGGTAGTGACAGGTACTCTTTTTTTGAAAAAAACTGGGGTCTAGACCCTAGATCTTTCCTCTGCCCTCAAAGCATCTGACCACACCAAGATCGGTGTGATAAAATGCTTTCCCAATTTCCCAATGGCGCTTTTTATATCCGGGGGGGGGACATTCCCTCCCACTGCTTGTAAAAGCAGTCCAGAGGCTAATTAGCCACTAGGATTGCTTTTACATGAAAGCCGGCCGCTGGCTGAAAAGAATGATACCAAGATGATACCTAAACCCGCAGGCATCAATCTGGTATAACCATTCAAAGTCCAGCAACATACCAGTATGTTGCTGGTCCTTGTTGGACATGTATTGTAATCTTTTTTTTTCATGCAGCCAGTTGGCTGAATGAAAAAAGAGATTGATCGGTGGGTATGCCCACCATTAGAATACCGCCCTTCATCCACCCACTTCTAATGATGGGCATACATGCACCATTTATATATGCCGAAGCATGGGGGCATCCTCCCGCAAAAAAGTTATGCCGCACACACATGGTCAGACTTTTCCACGGGCAAGCCTCCGTCGAAATTTCGACCGTATGTACGCGGCATTAGGAGCAAAATCACTCCTCCGCCCCTGCTGCCCCAATGCTTCGGCATATTTGCTTTTTTTTTTTAACTGTGGTGGTGAAATCACCTCCTACAGCACTGGAGTCGCAGGGATCAGGCCTGTCTCTGCGAACGCTGCAGTTATGTGTGTTGTGTTTTGTAAGTGACAGTGATCGATCGATACTGCACTTGGGTGGCCTGGGCTGGACGGAGGGGCAAAACGCAGGTGCTAGCAGGTATCTGGGCTGATCCCGCTAACACTGCGTTTTTGGGAACCCTAAACTGCTGGGGACGCTAGTATAGATCTGATCAGATCAGATATTGATCTGTTCAGATACTATACCACTAAGGGAGGTGTATGCTTCACGCGTGGGTGTTAGCGTTACTGGCACTAACCTGACGCTGCCTGGGGTGTGACGCAGACCCTCTCTGACGCTAAAACCTAATTGATATCACCCGCCGGGCGATCAGGGGGTTAAACCTTTATTGGGTTATATACGGCGGGTGCCCTGACACTATAAAAAGCAAACTAACTAACCAGCGTCACCCGTAACACTTATATGATGATCACTGGTGAAAGGGTTAACTAGGGGCAATTAGGGGGTTAAAACCTTTATTAGATAATATATGGGGGTACCTGACGCTATAAAAACCTGCGGCGAACCTAAAAAAAATTACTGGCTACCGATCTGCATCACCGACGCTAAGACAGCGATCAGAAAAATGATCGCTTAGCGACAGTGGTGATAGGGGGTGAAAGGGTTACCTGGGGGGCGATCAAGGGGGTTAAACCTTTATTAGATAATTTATGGGGGTACCTGACGCTATAAAAACCTGCGGCGAAGCTAAAAAAAATTACTGGCTACCGATCTGCATCACCGACGCTAAGACAGCGATCAGAAAAATGATCGCTTAGCGACAGTGGTGATAGGGGGTGAAAGGGTTACCTGGGGGGCGATCAAGGGGGTTAAACCTTTATTAGATAATTTATGGGGGTACCTGACGCTATGAAAACCTGCGGCGAACCTAAAAAAAAAATACTGGCTACCGATCTGCATCACCGACGCTAAGACATCGATTAGAAAAATTATCGCTTAGCGACAGTGGTGATAGGGGGTGAAAGGGTTACCTGGGGGGCGATCAAGGGGGCTAAACCTTTATTAGATCATTTATGGGGGTACCTGACGCTATAAAAACCTGCGGCGAACCTAAAAAAAAATACTGGCTACCGATCTGCATCACCGACGCTAAGACAGCGATCAGAAAAATGATCGCTTAGCGACGGCGTTGCTAGGGGGTGAAAGGGTTATCTGGGGGGTGATCAAGGGGCTAAACCTTTATTGGGGGGGTTAGGGGGCTACACTGGACCTAAAACTAAACTGTAGTGACACTTTTACAGTCACAAATGTCACTGATTGCAGTGATCAGTAAATAAATGGTCACTGCAATCAGTGACACTGTGACTGGGGGCTGGGGGTGATCTGGGGTGGCCTGGGGGGGCGATTTATGTGCCTATGTGTGCTGGTGTTAGTGTAGTGTTTGTGCACTAACCTTGATGTCTTCTCTTGTACGGCGCTCAGTATATGTGAGCGCCGCACAAGAGATGACATCACTTCCTCCTGCTTCCTCTGCCTGTGTGTACATTACACAGACAGAGGGGGTATTTCCATTCGCCGGGAGCGATCGCGGGGGGGGTGGCCGGAATCGAACGGCCGTCCCCTCATGTCGGATCGCTCCCCAACGAATTCCGACCGCTCACTGTACAGAAGGGGGGTCCGATCGGACCCCCCAACTGTACAAAGGCAATCACGTATGCTCTACGTGATTGTGCCTGTCGGTGCCATTGTGCCAACGTATATATACAGTGAGCGGTCGTTAAGTGGTTAAAGCCCTTCAACGCACACAGCGTTTATCCTCACACAGACACACTCATTAGCAGCCACTGAAGTTAGCAAGCTGCTCACCATCCTCCACCATCCTTCACTCTGCTCTCGCCAGCCCCTCATTATATTGGTTGTGTGCACCTGAGCACACACCATGCTGGCTGTCCACAACAAGACCCAGACACAGGGTTGGAGATCCCATCCCACCCAAGACTCTGAAGGATCTCCAAGCCACAGAACCCCATGCAGACATAGCAAAATCTGAGAAAACTGCCAGAGCAGTTTTCTCTGTTTTTAAATTTACGCTCTGTACTCAGGCGATATGCAGCCTCTGTGTCCACTTTAACCTCATTTTCATTGGGACAGAGCCTCGCTCTGCCACAATACACACTATACCAAGTTTAGCTTGATCTGACTGCAGACCGTTCCTGGTGTACTGTTTCTAATATACTTCAGGCAGGCAGGTGATTCAGCTAGCTGCAGTGCATTTAGCATATACATACATCCCGGCTTTTATATATATATTGTGACAGCAGGAAGGTAAAGTCACCTGGTTGCATCCAGGGGGGTAGATATATTTCTCCCAGATTCAGGCTTTATGCCGACTTATACAACTAGGGAGTTGATGAAGCCCAGCTGAGGCTAGTGGGCTCATGAATGACTCATACCTCTAGGGAGAGTGCTGGGCGTCGTGAGGCAGGGAGTTGATGAGACCAGCTGAAGCCTGTCAGTTCGTTTAAGGCCTCTATAAAAACTCCCAGATTCATTAGGTGTTTGCTCATGCCTGGAACCAGACCTGTGTGGACTGTCTAGGGAGAGTGAACCCCTGTGCGGTGAGGCAAAGCCTGTGTGGCTATTTGTTTGGACTTTTACTAAACCAGGGACTTAGGGACTAGGACAGCACCAGGCTGATCCCAGTTGTTAGTTTAGGAAACCTGCATGTTTAGTCAGAGGTCAAACTGACCAGGATTTATTTTGTTTGTTTCTTTTTGGCTTTGCTGTGTTTTTGTCACTGTACATAGAGAAATAAACCGCACCTTTTGATTTTGAAAACCACAACCTCCGTCTGCTGGCCCTGTTTTTGTGTGGGGAGCCCAACCAGGGGGTCACACACACCCGCTACCGAGTTAACCCCCTCACAGTTGGTGGAGAACCAGTGGCAGTTTTTTTTAAGCCAGCATGGAGGAGATACTGAAACAGCTGGCTCTAGCAAATGCCAATCAACAGCAGACAAATGCAGGTTTGCAAAGGAGCCTTGCAGCCCAGCAGCAAGCTCATCAACAAGCCCAGCAGCAATCTGAGGCCCGCTTCATAGACCTGTTACAGAAGCAAGAGCAGAGACTACAACAAATGGAAGCAGTAATGCAGCAACGTCCGCAGACCAGTGAGGAAAGCCGTCCCACTAATACCGCGTCCTTTGGGGTGAGTCGTTTATTGACAAAAATGACTGGAGAGGATGATCCAGAGGTATTTTTGACCACATTTGAAAGGACTGCTGAAAGAGAAAAGTGGCCTGAGGAGCAGTGGGCTGGACTGGTGGCTCCTCTGTTGACTGGTGAATCGCAGAAGGCTTACTATGACCTAGAGCCTGACCAAGCAAAAGACTATGTGATGCTAAAAGCTGAAATATTGGCAAGGCTGGGTGTCACCCTGGCTGTCCGGGCTCAGCGTGTGCATAACTGGACTTTCCAGCTTGGAAAACCCCCCAGGTCTCAAATGTATGATCTCATTCACCTGAGCAGGAAGTGGCTACAGCCAGAGACTTTGTCCGCACCGGAGATTGTGGAACGTGTTGTGATGGATCGTTTCTTGAGAGCTCTTCCTACCGCCATTCAAAAGTGGGTAAGCCATGGAGACCCAGAAACGGCCGGTAAACTTGTGGATCGTGTAGAGAGATACTTGGCTACAGAGAACCTGACGGCCTCTTCCAGAGACTCTCGGACTTTCCACCCTAAGACCAGACCATCCCCAGGGGCGGATAAGAGGATTCCAAGGGGTGAGGGTGGAGAGAGTGAGAGGGTGGGAGCTCTACCCCAAGTTTGGCGAGAACAGCCTGGGAAATCAGCGGCTCAAGAGGCCGCAAGAAGGATCGTTTGCTACCGCTGCCGGCAAGCGGGACATATTGCAGCAAATTGCCCGGTTGTGGAGGAACCCATGCAATGTGACTTTCTGATGGACAGACGTCAGTCGCTGTGTGCGACAGTCGCATGCACTGCCATTCGGGGAACTGAGAAACATTTATGCAAAATGTGTATTAATGGTAGAAATGTTGTGGTATTACTGGATTCAGGTAGCCTTGTGACCCTGATAAAGGCTGAATTAGTTAAAACAGAGGTCTCTGGGAATAGCAAGGTAGCTGTTATTTGTGTGCATGGGGACACCCGAGAGTATCCAGTGACTACAGTGTGTTTCGAGACCCCCAAAGGTACCCTCTCTCATCCAGTGGGGTTAGTATCTCAATTACCGCATGATGCCATTGTGGGAAGGGATTTTCCGAAGTTCTGGGAACTGTGGGATGATCCTGAGCCCCCCACTGGTGCCCCTATGTACCAGGAATGTGATAGCCAGAACTCCTCTGAGAGTGGTGAGGACTCTCCAGAATTTCCCTTGTCAGTATTGGCAGGGGAGACTCAAGAAACTGGAGAGGAGCCCACCTCCTCAGACGAAAACCTACCGTCTGTGGAGTTTTCTGATCTGGAGGTTCACAGGGAAAATTTTGCCACAGAACAGTTAAAAGACCCCGCCCTAATAAAGGCACGGGAAAACGTAGTGGAAATAGATGGCGAGTTAGTGAACCCAGATAATACCTGCACTTACCCATACTTCAGCGTAGAGAAGGACCTACTGTATCGGGTGGCAAAAAGGGCAGAAGAAACCGTTGAGCAGCTGGTGGTGCCCAAACCTTACAGGAAGTTGGTGTTGGAGTTGGCCCATGGGCACATTCTTGGAGGTCATCTGGGGACAGAGAAAACCCGAGAGAGGGTATTACAGAGATTCTATTGGCCTGGGGTGATGAAGGACATAGAAAATTATTGTTCCTCCTGCCCTGTGTGTCAGAGGTCGGCCCCGATGCCACATTTCCGTAGCCCGCTGGTCCCTCTACCCATCATTGAGGTCCCGTTTGAGAGAATCGCAATGGATTTGGTAGGTCCTATAATCAAGTCCGCTAGGGGGCACCAGTACATATTGGTTATAATGGACTATGCCACCCGTTATCCAGAAGCGATCCCTCTCAGAAATACCTCGGCCAAAACCATAGCCAAAGAGCTATCTCTTGTTTTTAGCCGGGTGGGTATTTGTAAAGAACTGCTTACGGACCAAGGTACACCCTTTATGTCCCGGGTTATGAAAGAGCTGTGTAAATTGTTCAAAGTGACGCAATTGCGTACATCTGTGTATCACCCCCAAACCGATGGGCTGGTTGAAAGATTCAACAAAACCCTAAAACAAATGTTGAAGAAAGTGGTGGATAGAGATGGAAAGGATTGGGACTGTCTACTTCCTTATTTGATGTTTGCTATTAGGGACGTGCCCCAATCCTCTACGGGATTCTCCCCCTTTGAGTTACTGTATGGGAGACACCCAAGAGGGCTGTTGGATATTGCCAAGGAAACTTGGGAAAGTGAGAGTTCTCCCCACAGGAGTGTGATTGAGCATGTCGCCCTGATGCAAGATCGAATTGCACAGGTAATGCCCATCGTGAAGGAACATTTGGCCCAAGTGCAGTTGGCACAGCAGAGAGTGTACAACCGTGGAGCAAAGACCCGTACCTTTTCCCCGGGGGATAGAATATTGGTACTTGTCCCTACGGTTGAAAGTAAATTCCTTGCCAAATGGCAAGGCCCCTACGAGATAATGGAAAAAGTGAGCGAAGTGAATTACAAGGTCAGACAACCAGGAAGGCGAAAGCCCGAACAGATATATCACGTTAATCTGTTGAAAGCCTGGAGGGATAGAGAGTCCCTAGTCGCAGAAACTTGGTCACCAGCTCAAACTGGTTGCGTGATTCCGGAGGTTGGAATAGCAGCCACCTTGTCACAACCCCAACAACAGGAGGTTAAGGAGTTTGTGCTTCGCAACAAGGAGGTGTTCTCTGAGCTGCCGGGACAAACATCTGGGGTAGAGCATGATATTATTACCCCGCCCGGTGAAAGGGTGAAGTTAAAACCCTATCGGATCCCAGAGGCCCGACGGGAGGCAATACGGGAGGAAGTACAGAAAATGCTGAACTTAGGGGTGATAGAGGAGTCCCAAAGTGATTGGTCTAGTCCCATTGTGTTGGTGCCTAAACCGGATGGGAGCTGGCGATTTTGTAACGATTTTCGTCAGTTGAACAAAGTTACAAAATTTGACACCTACCCCATGCCACGTATAGATGAGTTGATCGACCGGCTGGGAACAGCCCGATACATGACGACTCTTGACCTCACAAAAGGGTATTGGCAAATTCCCCTGGCCAAGTCGGCCAAAGAGAAAACCGCATTTGTAACCCCAGACGGGGCGTTCCAATATAAGAGAATGCCGTTCGGGTTACAGAATGCGCCGGCCACATTCCAGCGGAAAATGGACCAGATGCTGAGGCCCCATCGGAAGTATGCTGCGGCTTACCTGGATGACGTAATTGTCCATAGCACAGATTGGGCCTCACATCTGCCAAAAGTGCAAGCAGTCCTGGACTCTGTTCGGGAAGCGGGGTTTACGGCTAACCCCAAGAAGTGTACCATTGGGCAGGAGGAGGCCAAATATCTTGGGTACACCATTGGCAGGGGAGTAATAAAACCCCAACTCAACAAAGTCGAGGCCATCCAGAGTTGGCCACGTCCCAACAGCAAGAAGCAGGTACGAGCCTTTCTGGGAATCGCGGGTTATTATCGGCGCTTCATTCCCCACTTTGCTTCTAAGGCTGTGCCCCTAACCAACCTGACGAAAGGGAAAGGGTCGGTCATGATTAAATGGACCCCCGAGGCTGAGGCAGCATTCCAATTCTTGAAACAAGCCTTATGTAGCCAGCCAGTGTTGTACTCACCCGACTTCTCTAAAGACTTTGTCGTACAAAGTGATGCGTCAGGTGTGGGGTTAGGAGCAGTATTGTCCCAGGTCTGGAACGGGGAAGAGCACCCAGTCATTTACCTCAGCAGGAAGTTGAAGTCCCATGAGGTAAATTACGCCACGGTTGAAAAGGAGTGTTTAGCGGTGAAGTGGGCTCTAGATTCCCTTCGGTACTATCTGCTAGGTAGGCACTTTGACATGGTTACGGATCACGCTCCGTTAAAGTGGATGGCTCAAAACAAGGAGACAAATAGAAGAGTGAATAGGTGGTTCCTGGCCCTACAGGAATTCAACTTCACAGTAAAGCATCGCCCTGGCGTTCAAATGGGGAATGTGGATGCTTTGTCTCGAGTACATGAATGCCTGATTGCTGGTGTTCCAACCCCAAGGTTAAAACAAGAAGGGGGGGTATGTGACAGCAGGAAGGTAAAGTCACCTGGTTGCATCCAGGGGGGTAGATATATTTCTCCCAGATTCAGGCTTTATGCCGACTTATACAACTAGGGAGTTGATGAAGCCCAGCTGAGGCTAGTGGGCTCATGAATGACTCATACCTCTAGGGAGAGTGCTGGGCGTCGTGAGGCAGGGAGTTGATGAGACCAGCTGAAGCCTGTCAGTTCGTTTAAGGCCTCTATAAAAACTCCCAGATTCATTAGGTGTTTGCTCATGCCTGGAACCAGACCTGTGTGGACTGTCTAGGGAGAGTGAACCCCTGTGCGGTGAGGCAAAGCCTGTGTGGCTATTTGTTTGGACTTTTACTAAACCAGGGACTTAGGGACTAGGACAGCACCAGGCTGATCCCAGTTGTTAGTTTAGGAAACCTGCATGTTTAGTCAGAGGTCAAACTGACCAGGATTTATTTTGTTTGTTTCTTTTCGGCTTTGCTGTGTTTTTGTCACTGTACATAGAGAAATAAACCGCACCTTTTGATTTTGAAAACCACAACCTCCGTCTGCTGGCCCTGTTTTTGTGTGGGGAGCCCAACCAGGGGGTCACACACACCCGCTACCGAGTTAACCCCCTCACAATATATATATATATATATATATATATATATATATATATACTGTATCCTGTGTAGCTAGATCAGTGATCTGCAGTGCATAAAATATATATATACTGTCTCCTACATATATATCCACTGCATTCTAGTGTAGCCAAGCCTATACCTGACTGCAGGCCATTCCTGGTGTACATATTCAAAGACACTTTCAGGCAGGCAGGCCAGGCAGGTGATTTAGTGATCTGCAGTGCATAAAATATATATACTGTCTCCTACATATATCCACTGCATTCTAGTGTAGCCAAGCCTATATCTGACTGCAGGCCATTCCTGGTGTACGTATTCAAATACACTTTCAGGCAGGCAGGCAGGCCAGGCAGGTGATTCAGTGATCTGCAGTGCATAAAATATATATATATACTGTCTCCTACATTTATCTACTGCATTCTAGTCTAGCCAAGCCTATACCTGACTGCAGGCCATTCCTGGTTTACGTATTCAAATACACTTTCAAGCAGGCAGTCCAGGCAGGTGATTCAGTGATCTGCAGTGCATAAAATATATATATACTGTCTCCTACATATATATCCATTGCATTCTAGTGTAGCCAAGCCTATACCTGACTGCAGGCCATTCCTGGTGTACGTATTCAAACACACTTTCAGGCAGGCAGGTGATTCAGTAATCTGCAGTGCATAAAATATATATACTGTCTCCTACATATATATCCACTGCATTCTAGTCTAGCCAAGACTATAGGGTTGATTTACTAAAACTGGAGAGTGGAAAATCTGGTGCAGCTCTGCATAGAAACCAATCAGCTTCCAGTTTTTTTGTCAAAGCTTAATTAAACAAGCTGAAGTTAGAAGATGATTGGCTGCCATGCACAGCTGCACCAGATTTTGCACTGTCCAGTTTTAGTAAATCAACTCCTATACCTGACTGCAGGCCATTCCTGGTGTACGTATTCAAAGACACTTTCAGGCAGGCAGGCCAGGCAGGTGATTCAGTGATCCGCAGTGCATAAAATATATATACTGTCTCCTAGATATATATCCACTGCATTCTAGTGTAGCCAAGCCTATACCTGACTTCAGGCCATTCCTGGTGTATGTATTCAAAGACACTTTCAGGCATGCAGGCCAGGCAGGTGATTCAGTGATCTGCAGTGCATAAAATATATATACTGTCTCCTACTTATAGATCCACTGCATTCTAGCCTAGCCAAGCCTATACCTGACTGCAGGCCAGTACTGGTGTACTTTTTTCTAGTAAACTTCAGTTGGTGTTTAGCTAATCTAATTTTACAGTATGTCTGGAAGGCCACCAAGGAGAGACAGATGCTCACAGGCCACTAAAAGAGGGCAAGCAGGCTCTGTGTCTACAGCCAACAGTGCTGGTCGTGGACACAGTGCATCCTCAGCATGTGGCCGCGGGGCACGCTTGTCCTTTTTTTCGGCAGCTGGCCGTGTTGAGCCACAACATGCAGAAGAACAAAGCCATCCTCATCCTCCCCATCCTCTGTCACCCAGGCTCAGAGTACTTTGGCTGCCAATGCAGCTGCCAAAGTGGCCTATTGCATTGGCTCAATGTAATCAGTCACTTCTTCCCTAGCCTCACCATCATGCACGGAGGAGTCCCCCCATACTGTTCGACCACAGTGTCGGGTACATCCTGCAGGAGGATGTGCAGCATTTTGAAGGCTCCGATGATGGTACCCAGATTGAGGATGAAGGCAGTAGCGTGAGCCCAGAGAGAGGGAGTGCCCATGAAGGACAAGAAACTGGCAGTCATGTTCCCCCAGCTGCAACATACTGCCAGGTTTGCTCCAGTGCCGAGGAGGGAGGGGATGATGAGGTCACTGACTCTACGTGGGTGCCTGATAGAAAAGAGGAGGAGGAGGAGGAGGAGGCACATCTCCAACGAGGCAGGATGCCCTCCAGGGGCCAGCTTAAGGGCAGCCAACTGACTGCATCACACCGCAGAGCTCCGCATGTGCAGGGCGCTGCTGACTCTGTGTGTTTTTTCAAAAGTTCTTTGGTGTGGGACTTTTTTGAGATGTTTTCAGCAGATTGCACCATTGCTGTTTGCAACATATGTCTGAAGCGTATCAAGCGTGGCCAAAACAGCAGCCACTTGGGCACCACATGCTTGACCAGACATATGCCGACCTCCAATGCAATCCGTTGGCAACAGTTCTTAAAAGACCCACACCAAAGAACAAGGCGGACCTCTCCTTGCTCCTCATCAGCTGGGATCCCCAACCCACTATACCTTCAGTCCTCTCAGAGGCCTGCACTGAGAGGGATGAAGGTGTAGAATTAGGTGTCCCTAGAACTTGCGGGCAACCTGCTAGTGGTACACCTAAATCCAATTGTAGCAGGCAAATTTCCCTACCCCAGTTGCTAAACCGTCGAAAGAAATTCGGTCCCAGCCATCCACATGCTCAGTGGCTGAATGCTAGTTTGGATAAATTGCTAGCACTCCAACTGCTGCCTTTTCAGCTGGTAGACTCTGCCCCCTTTCGAGAATTTGTGGAATGTGCGGTACCTAAGTGTCAGGTTCCCAAACGCCATTTTTTTTCTCGGAAGGCCATTCCGGCTCTCTACCGGCATGTGGAAGGCAATGTCTTGGCCTTGTTGGACAGGGCGGTCAGCGGTAAGGTGCATATTACCGCTGACTCATGGTCCAGCATACATGGAAAGGCACATTACCTTTCTTTCATGGCGCACTGGGTAACTTTGCTGGCAGCTGGGAAGGATGCAGGACAGGGTGCAGTAATGTTGGAGCTTGTTCCGCCACCACACCTCCAAAATGCTGGTAGTGGTGATTCTGTCACACCTCTTTCCTCCACCCCTCCCCTCTTCTTCTCCCTCTATGGCCTCTTCCTGTGCAGATTTTTCCTCGAAACCAGCGGTGCCCCGTAGGCATTCTAGGGGCTACGCAAGCACTCAGGCAAAAATATGCCATGCGGTGCTTGAGTTGGTCTGCTTAGGGGACAGGAGCCACACTGGGACAGAGATTCTGTCAGCTCTGCAGTGGCAGGCTCAGAGGTGGTTGACGCCACGCCAGCTTCAGCCAGGAATGATGGTTTGCGACAATGGCATCAACCTCCGCTCCGCCCTCCGACAGGGACACTTGACCCATGTTCCCTGTTTGGCTCATGTCTTTAATTTGGTGCTGCAGCGGTTCTTGTGCAGGTACCTGGGCTCACAGGATCTCCTGAGGCAGGCCAGGAAAGTCTGTGGGCATTTCTGCCAGTCATATAATGCCAGTGTTCAGCTGGCTGACCTTCAAAAGGAATGCAACCTGCCCAAGAACCACCTCATCTGTGACATGCCCACCAGGTGGAACTCAACGTTGGCAATGCTACAGTGGCTGCACATGCAGCAGAGGGCCATCAATGAGTACCTGTGCGAGTATGGCACCAGGACAGGGTCAGGGGAGCTTGGCTTTTTTTTGCCACGCCAGTGGCAAATGATCAAGGATGCATGCACTGTCCTGTCACCATTTGAGGAGGCTACGAGGATGGCGAGCAGTGACAGTGCATGTATCAGTGATACTGTCCCTCTTGTCTTCCTGTTTGAGCACACACTGCATGGAATAATGGACAGGGCACTTGAGGCAGAACAGAGGGAGGAAGAGGAGGACTTCCTTACCTCTCAAGGCCCCTTTTATCCAGACAGTATGCCTGCGGGCCCGCCGATCACACAGGAAGAGGAGGAGGAGGAGGAGAAGGATTGTGTCAGCATGGAGGTGGAGCCTAGCACTAAGCATCAGCAGCAGTCTTCAAGGGATTGTTTTCAGTCCCCATAAACCCATGGACTTGTACGTGGCTGGGAGGAGGTGGCTGCGGATCATGACGTCCTTAGTGACCCAGAGGACTCCGGACCGAATGCCTGAGCAAACCTATGCTGCATGGCCTCCCTGATCCTGCAAAGTCTGCGAAAGGACCCTCGGATTCATGGTATCAAGGAGAGGGATCAGTACTGGCTGGCAACCCTTCTTGATCCACAGTACAAGGGTAAGGTTGCGGAACTTATCCAGCCTTCGCAGAGGGAGCAGAGGATGAAACCTCTTCGGGAGGCCTTGCAGAAAGGTTTGTGCAATGCGTTTCCAGAGCCTGGGAGGTTACAATTTCCTGGTCCTGGACAACGTGTTGCTAAGGCATCGGTCAGATGGCCCCCTTCTCCACCGCTCCTTCTGTGAACTGATCAGACCTTGGGGCTGCGGACTGTGACAATTTTTTTAGTCCGCAGCCTGATCAGTTCCAGCAACCATCGCCAGCGTCTGATTTACATGGTGCAGGAATACCTAGGGGCAAGATCAGACTTGGACGCCTTTCCAACCGAAAATCCACTGGGTTACTGGGTCTTGAGGATGGATCACTGGCCAGAGCTTGCACAGTATGCAATTGAGCTACTGGCCTGTCCTGCATCCAGCGTTCTATCTGAACGCACATTCAGTGCTGCTGGAGGCTTTGTAACCGATCACAGAGTGTGCCTGTCCACAGACTCAGTTGATCGGCTCACCTTCATAAAAATTAATCAGTCTTGGATCACCAGCTACCAAGCACCTGATGCTGATGTAACCAATTAATTTTACCATGAAAGTGAGATCCCTTGAAGAATGCCTATGCTGATGCTGAGTGACTATCCTATTATGCTGAGTGACTATCCTATTCCTCCTCAAAGTTCATGTTGATAGCTTCTAAGAACATTTTTGTTTAACAGGGGCGTGTAACTACAATTTTTGCTGTAATATTTTGCAGCAGGGCTCGTTCCAGCACTCAACTAGAGTATCTGTGAGGGGTTGCAGTGTTGTGGCACCACCACCACTGCCTAAGGCCCAATGTTTCTGCCCCTGTTTAACAGGGGCACGTAATTACAATTTTTGATCTAATATTTCTCAGCAGAGCCCGTTTCTGCGCTCAACAAGAGTATCTGTGAGGCTTTACAGTGTTGTGCCACCACCACCATCACCACCGCCTAAGGCCCAATTTTTCTGCCCCTGTTTAACAGGGGCGCGTAATTAAATTTTTTGATCTAATATTTCTCAGCAGGGCCCATTCCTGCACTCAACAAGAGTATCTGTGAGGCTTTACAGTGTTGTATCACCATCACCACCATCGCCTAAGGCCCAATTTTTCTGCCCCTGTTTAACAGGGGCGCGTAATTACAATTTTTGATCTAATATTTCACAGCAGGGCCCATTCCTGCGCCCACCAAGAGAAACTGTGAGGCTTTACAGTGTTGTGCCACCACCACCACTGCCTAAGGCCCAATTTTTCTGCCCCTGTTCAACAGGGGCATGTGCTTACAATTCTTGATATAATATTTCACAGCAGGGCCATTTCCAGCGCCCACCAAGAGTAACTGTGAGGGCTTACAGTGTTCTGGTACAACCAACACTTAAGGCCAAATTTTCTGCAGAGTATATAGGGAAGGCCGTATAGTATATACAGGCGGTCCCCTACTTTAAAACATCCGACTTACAAACGACTCCTACTTACAAACGGAGGGAGACAACAGGAAGTGAGAGGAAATCTACCCCTAGGAAGGGAAATTCTCTCCTGTAAGAGTTAATCTGGGGAAAAGGTGTCTCCACTGATGCTTTATCACCAATCCTTGTTTCCCTAAAAACCCTACATTTTCAAAATCCAATTGTCATTGGGACAGAAAGAAGTGAGGTGAAATCTTCTGAACAGGGGCACAGACAGCAAAACAAATGTTACAGGGGTGATGATAACCCTTCCCTATTTTATCCAAAAAGCTTAAAAATTAATTTTTTGGCTGGAGCTACACTTACAAAATGTACCTGTTCCAAATTACAAACAGATTCAACTTAAGAACAAACCTACAGTCCCTGTCTTGTTTGGACCGCCTGTATACTGCTGTTCAGAGTATATAGGGCCTGGGGGCCCCACGCCTTTTCTTTTTTTAATTTGGGTGTGGGGTTCCCCTTAATATCCATACAAGACCCTAAGGGCCTGGTAATGGGCTGGGGGGGGGGTACCCATGCCGTTTTTCTCAATAATTTTATCCATATTGCCGGGACCCGACATTACATTACAGCCGCAAGCAGTTTTAAATTACTTTTATTCCTTTAGAAATGTCATTTTGTGCAGGGACTGTTATAAACACGGGAAACACGCGCCACTTTACAGGCATACTATAGACACCACCCAGGTATGATATTTAAAGGAATATTTCTCCTTTTTTTTTTTTTTTCTCTCTTCCCCTCTCTCGTGGAATAATATCCGATCCGCTCTATAAGTTAATAGGGGAGCACCCCTTTTTCTTTTTTCTCCCCCCCCTCCCCTTTTTTTTTTTCTCTCTCTTAGGTAGGGAAGATTTGTACTGAAGCTGTGTAAGAATATATACTGTATTCAGAAAGTATATGTAGATGTTCTCCATGTATGTATGTATATATGTATATATGTTTATTTTGTTTAGGGTAAATCCCTGTAATACTTATATAAACTAATAAAATAATATTGAATCGAAAGGAACATTTCACTTTTATTTTTTCACTTAAGCATTATTAAAATCACTGCTCCCGAAAAAAACGGCCATTTTTAAAACTTTTTTTGCACTGATACATGTCCCCTGGGGCAGGGCACGGGTCCACAAACACTTTTTAGGACAATAACTTGCATATTAGCCTTTAAAATTCGCACTTTTGATTTGTTACGTTTGAGTCCCATAGACTTTAACGGTGTTCCAAAGTTTGCGCAAACTTTCGGTCCGTTCGCATGTTCTGCCGCAAACCGAACCGGGGGGTCTTTGGCTCATCCCTACCTCCCTCATTCCTTCACCATAGGAAGAAAAAACTGCGCTAACCAAGGGGAATTATTACTAAATATAGGCAGCAGCTATGAGTGGGATAACACAAAAAGCATAAATGAAAAATAGAAAGCTGCGCCAAACATATGTCACCATGCCTAGGTGTTCCTAGTCACTAAGGGGACGCGGAACTAACAGGCTCTGCTAGAGGCTTCTCCCACAGATCTTTCCCTGGAGATGGAAACCAGCAGGGAAAGATTATTTAACCTCGTTACAGCAGTAAAATAAGGTACTTAGATGCTTCTTTTTTTTATGGAAACTGGAAGCATATATATACATTTTTAAAAGGCTTAATTGCACTTAAATTATCTGTATTTTTCATCAATTTAATACTGTTTTTTAAACCTATTTTTCAATATCTATGAAGCTAGCTATGCACTTATAAAGTGTTTGCATTGAACTATTTGCTTTTTTATGTTCTAGATCTCTTTCAGATGCACTATCAAACAATACTTGGCATACTATTTGATGTATTTTTAGGCTAGACCTATTAATAACTTTAATGTCATCAAGTCCTTTCGTTACAGCAAGCAGGTGTGTTCCTATTACTAGGGACACTAAAGAGCAAAATTGATTCTGTATGTTTGTACAGTATTATAGCACCTAACAAGGGCTATAATTATGACAAATGCACCACTCACTTACATATCTTGCACATATTTCTAAAGAAATCTTTTTTTTTTCTGGGAACAAAAGGTGTTTCTGTAACTGTGTTCCTGTAGCAGCAACATGGAATAGTATGTGATGTTTTGATGAACCCATGTATTATTAAATAGCTAAGCCATTATCATGCATTAATTACACATTAAAGGTCAGAATCACCAGGAGATCTTTAGAACTAGAATAATTAAGTAAATTAATATGTGTGTAATGCCACTTCACAATCTATGGAACTGTAGCAAACATACAGAAGTTCCAGTTTTGTTGTGATGTGCTTAGTACATCTATTTTGTTTTTCATTTATTTTATTTGCATAATGTTAAAGACAAACTGACCTTATTTTGGGGTCATATTATTATAATTTTTTCTTTGTTATCTTTTTTTATTAGGAATAAGTCACCCCCGTGACTCATTCAGCTCTATGTCCTCCACAAAGCACTACAGAATACCTTAGATACCATTACAGACAATGAATAAATTAGAAAAAATGGCATACGGCGCCCAAAAATTAATTAAATAAAAATAAATACAACCAAGTGCAGCTCCAAAATTAGTGTGGACTAATAAACTGTGAAGAAAAAGAAAGGTATAAAGGGCGCAAAAAGTGTAAAATAATAAATAGCTGTGAGTGTACCTGCCTATGTACACTGTTTTTACCCTGTTTCATTTTTTTAATAAAACGGTATTACACTATCCCCGGTCTTTTTTGTGGCTCATTCCAGTGGAGCCGTTTAATTCTCTGCAGAGTGGAGGAATCTAATACCTTCCCCCTAAGAAGTTATTTCTGTAATCTTTATGGGGAACTGAATACGTATGGGAGAGAGTGAATAAGGAAGGATCCTGAGAGAATTTTCTATGTGCCTGATGGTCTTTGATGTCCGCTTACATCTGGTAAGCAGATTTTGATTGTCACGTCGGGTGAAGCACTTTATATGCACATTGCACTTTCTGAGAGCACGGTGGTTGGAATCTAAAAACTTGGAATACAGTTACTACATCAATATCTATATCCATTGGTCTAATGAACATTGTTGTACACTTGAGTTGTGTATATGGACAATTATTTTAAATTTTTTGTGCCCTTTATACCTTTTTCTTCACCATTACAGACAAGCTAACACGGGAGATTCATGAGGTAGGCCGACGCACATCTATCCTAGAACAGAGGGTAAATTAATTTGATATCACTATCTCTACGCACTCTGAAGAATTGGAATCTCTTAAGGATGATTATTCTGCCATTCAAACTCATGTAGAAGATTTTTAGAATAGGGCCAGGAGATCAAATTTACGAATCTGTGGTATTCCTGAAGAAATTGTTGATATACAATCCACGGTTACGGCACTCTTTCAAGAACTTGCTCCATCTATTACTATAGAACGGCTAGAAATGGACAGAATTCACAGAGCCCTAACCTCACATAAAGAAGATGGACCCCCCCCCCCAGAGATATAGTCATTAAAATGCACTACTTTCGCACAAAAGAACAATTGATGGAAGCTGCAAGAAATAAGGAATCTTTAATTTTCCAGGGGTATAGGTACCAAGTCTTCCATGACCTATCCCAAGTAACACTAATTAAACACAAAGAAATGAAACTTCACCTGCAAACTTTCAAATTTCATTGCATATCCTATCGCTGGGGTTTCCCCTTTTTCTCTTCGCTTTTCCTATAAAGGGACTTCCTATACTTGCAAATCGACAAATGACATTCTGCAACAATAACAGATGGAACCAAGCATTGAATGAATTCTTCATTCTCGCAACAGCCTCAAGATCCCCAAGATCCCCAGACAACCTAGGTCCCTCTAATGCCGCGTACACACGATTGTTTTTTATGTCATTTTCAAAAACTATGTTTTTCTCGACGTGATTTTTCTTGTTTCCTCTCAAGCCCGTCTTGCATACACACGTTCATTAAAAAAAATGCTTGGGCAAAGCGCAGTGACGTACAATGGCACTATAAAGGGGAAGTTCCATTCGAATGGCGCCACCCTTCATGTTAGTAAAGTTTGTTGAGCGACGATTCGCGCTTTTCAGCCTCGTGCTTTTCAGTCCGTGACAAATGTGCTATCTCCATTACGAAAGCTAGTTTTACCAGAACAAGCGCTCCCGTCTCATAATTGATTCTGAGCATGCGCGTTTTTTTCCCCTCGTAAAAGCATACACACTACCGTTTTTCACGTCGTAAAAAAAAACGACGTGAAAAAATGGAGCAGGTTCTCATTTTTTTAGCCCATTTTCCACGTCGTTAAAAATGCTCTGGAGCCTACACACGATCGTTTTTAATGCCCAATTTAAAAAATTGCATTTTTAACGACGTGAAAAACGATCGTGTGTACGGGGCATTAGCCCTCACAAAACAGACCAATGTAGTCTATATGGGTGATATATATGTTTTCATTTCTTTTTCCATTCCTTATTTCTAGGGCATAGCCTTATCTACACAATATACGTTAAGCCTTAGGGGTAACGCCACCAGTGATTTGATCACTTACTCTATCCTCAGGATAGTTTACCAAAGACAGTCATTTGCTACTAGGTCTATTAGATTCACTAATATCTGGTCTGGTGTATCCTAACTGACCAACTATTACCTATAGAACAGATAGACTCAAATATATTGATCCCTACTATTTATATCCTGAAAAATAGTTCTAGTTTTAAATGTCTTACTTCCACCACCACACATTATTTAGTTGATACTCCTCTAAAAAAGGACTTAGTGGTCTGTTCTTTTAATGTTCTATAAATGTTCTGTTACTTTGCGTATACAATAAGACCGCAAATAACATACATGGTTTTCCCTCACTTGTTCAAATATAAAAGTTTACATTTTCCTCCTATAATACTAAACTGTTAATGCCTTGTACACACGACCATTTTTCCCAGCAGGAAAAAAAACTATGTTTTTCCTGCCGGGATTCCTTTCGGACCTGCCTAGCATACACACGTTCATGTCAAATACCGCTGAACTTTTGAATTTCAAGAACGCAGTGATGTCAAAGACTACAACGAGCCGACAAAATGACGTTCTATGCTTCCGCGCATGTGTCGAATTGTTTATGCGCATGCGCGGTAGTTTTCCCCTTGGGAAACCATACAGACAACCGGTTTTCTCGGCAGTTCTCTTTTTTTTCCCGCAGTTTTCCTGCCAGGAAAACTGCGATTGAGCATACACACGGCAGTTTTTCCTGGCGAAAAACTGTCATGGCAGTTTTCCTGCCGGGAAAACCGGTCGCGTGTACAAGGCATAATTCTATTTGGAATTATCCCAATCCATAAAATAATATACATTCTCATTATAAAATAACACTTATCTTATTCTTATGACTCGTTGATTAAACAAGTTTTTTTTACTTATTAAAAGTTTAATGGCTGTCGTAGTCCCGCAGACAGCTCACTGCACCTCCATTTCATCCTTGAGTGCCCAACATTGATTTGGACGCTCTTTGAATTTTTTGTATCCACTGGTTGGTGATTTTTCACCACCCCTTGTATACTTGCTCTACTTTCCCTTTAATTTGTATTTATTTATTTTTTAGATAGCTTTTCTTACACACCTATTTCATCAGTATCTATATACGATACACAGCCCCTGTTGAAAACCCCCTACTAATCCTACCTTCCAGAATAACCCAACCCTCCCTAGCCTTCACTCCTCCAGAGAGGAAACCAATTGTTTCATATTCAGTAACCTCTTTTTAGATCCTATCAGCATTCTATAATGCCCTCACTAAATATATGGACGCTTAATGTACAAGGTCTCAACTCTCCCCTGAAACTTACTAAAGCTTTCAACTTTTTCTCCAAACTTTAGGTTTGCCTACAGGAGACACACTTCCTTTCACAATCCTCGCCAAAAAATTTCAGCCGCAAATACCCCTAAGTTTACACTGCTTCGACCACTACAAACAAACAAGGTGTCTTGGTTGCATTCCACCGTGCAACACCATTTACCCTTAAAAAAGAACTCAAAGACCCCGAGGGTAGATACCTGATCTTATCTGGTCTACTTTTAAATAATGAGGTTACGATCGTTTCTTATTATGTTCCTAACAAGAACCCATTGTCATTTTTATCCCATTTGTTTTCAGTGGTTGAAACACATAAGCAAGGTACCCTTATAACTGGTGGCGACTCAAACCAAATATTATATCCATTCCTTGTCAAATTCCCAACCCCGACTACCACGCCTAAACATTCCTACCAACGACTCTTGCATGAATACTCTCTTCTCAACACATGGCGGGAACATAACCCTGCAAAACGACAATACATTCACTATTCTGATCCCCATAAACAATTTTCCCGCATAGACCAACTTTTTGTTACTGTTAACACCTCAACACTCATCCTAGATTCATTAATTGTACCATGCACCTGGTCAGATCATAATGCAGTAATAACTACTCTTTCCTCCTTAGTCCCATGATCTAATCATCGTACTTGGTACATTAGTGATAGCATGCTGGCAAATCTTTAATTTCGACAAGAATTGGAAAAGGCCATTAAAGATTATCTTTTAATCAATAATTCCACTGATACTGACCCACTGACTCGTTGGGAAGCTTTCAAACATTACATCAGAGGGGACTGTATCAGCCAAACTTATTTTCCTGGCCTTAGCATTACGAAAGACCAATTATACCCCAAAACCTATCCGTCTAAAAATTACCTAAGATATATATTAGCAACCCACTGAAAATCCTTAACGAATTCCATAAAAAACGAACTGAACTTTACAAAGAAACCAATAAGTTCGACCAATCTAGTCTAACAACGCTTTTATCTAATATTCACCTCCCCTCCCTTTCCCCATCCCACCAAGAAATTTGAAATAAACCTATCACTGAGCTAGAAATACAAACCGCAATAAAATCACTAGACATGTGCATTAGTTTTCGTCCGAATGCATTTTCGGTCGAATTTTATGCGGCGTACACACGATCGTTTTTCATGCCATTTTTTAAACCGACGTTTTTCTCGTCGTTTTTTTCATGTTTCCTCTCAAGCCTGTCTTGCGTACACACGATCATTTAAAAAAACGTTCAAGCAAAGCGCAGTGACGTACAACACGTACGACGGCACTATAAAGGGGAAGTTCCGTTCGGATAGCGCCACCCTTCATGTTAGTAAAGTTTGTTGAGCGACGATTCGCGCTTTTCAGGCGACGATTCGTGCTTTTCAGCCTCGTGCGTTTCAGTCCGTTACAGCGTGACGAATGTGCTATCTCCATTACGAACGCTAGTTTTACCAGAACGAGCGCTCCCGTCTCATACTTGATTCTGAGCATGCGCGGTTTTTTTTCACCTCGTAAAAGCATACACACTATCGTTTTTCACGTCGTTAAAAAAACGACATGAAAAACGACGTGAAAAAATAGAGCATGTTCGAAATTTTTAATGCCCGTTTTTCACGTCGTTAAAAATGCTCTGGAGCATACACACGATCGGTTTTAATGCCCATTTTTAAAAATGGCATTTTTAACGGCATGAAAAACGATCGTGTGTATGGGGCATTAGGGATTTTCGCATTCGTTTTAACAAACGATAACAAATGCACAGAATCCGAAATCCGAAAGATCCAACATAAAAAATGCTTTATTTTCGTTTCGTTGCGACAACAGTTCGATATAGATAGAAGATTTGTGACGGTGACAATAGCGATCTGTGTCTATCAAACCCTATTGGTCAACTTCTGCTATTGTTGGTTGATTTTAACATTGGTTCTGAGCATGCGTGTTTGTACTTTGGACTAAAGTCCGATGGATTTCTGTACACACGGCAGGACTTTGCACCGTAGGACTTTTGTTGCCGAAAAGTATGTTCGCTTCCAGAGCGAACATTTGTCCGATGAAAACCGAAAAAGTTTGTCCGATGGAGCGTACACACGGTCGGATTTTTTTGAAAACCTGGGAATTTAGAAGTTTGTTGTCAAAAAGTCCGACCATGTGTATGGGGCTTAACTCTATTAGTCCAAGATTATTCGACATTAAGAGAAAAGGTTCGATATTATAGAGAAATGAAGATTCGACGAAGCAGCTTAAAACGTACGATTGACATGAGCGGACATTTATGGTCAAATGCTCCGCCCCTTAATCTATAGAAGAATTCTAATGTTGGTTGACTAGTAATAATAATTAATAAATATAATTATTACTAGTCATACAACATTATACAGAATTCTACTATAGCTTGTGGGCAGAGCATTCGACCGGAAATGTACGATTGTGGCGTCGTACAGTTTAGCTGCTTCATCGAATCTTCTTAGAACATTCGACTGACACCATAAGCCTTCAATGACAGATTCGACCATAAAGCGGAGGTCCAGACAAAAATTCAACCTCCGCTGTCTGGATTCCTCCCCTCCTCCGGTGTCACATTTGACACCTTTCAGGGGGGAGGGGGGAGCAGATACCTGTCTAAGACAGGTATTTGCACCCACTTCCGGGCATAGACCCCCGCATTATCTGCAGGAGTCTACGCCACGTCCGCCCCCCCCCCCCGATGACAGTAGGGACCATTGGCATTGCACAGCGCAAGTCGCGCATGTGCAGTAGGGAATCAGGAAGTAAAGCCGCAAGGCTTCACTTCCTGATTCCCTTACCGAAGATGGTGGCGGCAGCATCCGAGAGCCGAGGCAGAGATCGGCTTCGGGTACCGACATCACGGGCGCGCTGGACAGGTAAGTGTCCTTATTTTAAAAGTCAGCAGCTGCAGTATTTGTTAATATTTTTTGTTAATTCGGATTTTCGCTTTAATTAATTTGGATTTTTGGACTAATTAATTTTTTAACTAAACAAAATAAATAAAAACGAATTTCGGGAGTAACTAAATAAATGTATTTTTCGTACGAAAACAAAATTCCGAAATGAAATATTTCAGTGTGCACATGTCTAAAAATCACTGAACCCATGTAAACGTCCAGGCATTGATGGTCTTTCAGCAACTTACTACAAACGTTTTACATCACTATTGTCACCTCTTATGGTCGATGCCTTTAACTCCCTCCTTACAGGATACAATTTTCATACAGAGTCACTCACAGCTTCTATTTTCATGATTCCCAAACCCAACACAGACAACAGTTCCTGGTCTAATTATAGACCAATTTCCATTCTTGACATTGACATTAAGATATTGGCCAAAATTCTCTCCTCCAGTAGGCTCCTTAATCCATAAGGATCAGACTGGATTTATCCCCTCAAGACAAGCAGGCGACAATATAAGTAGAGCTACTCTTCTGGCCCATGCAGCTTGTTCTCGCCGTATCCCTACCTGTTTCCTCTCAATAGACATACATAAGGCATTTGATTCATTATCATGGTCTTATCTACACTCTATCCCTAATAAATGGGGATTCTGACCACATTTCCTGAGATAGATCACCACCCTATATCAGCAACCGAAAGCATATATTTTCTATGTAGGGTTTAAACTTGACCCCTTCAATATTGAGAGAGGTACCAGACAGGGATGCCCCCTTTCCCCTCTCCTATCTGCTTTGGCAATTGAACCCCTGGCCCAACCCATTCAAATCCAATCGAAATATTAGAGGATTAGAACTTGGTGGTCATCACCATAAATCATGTATGTTTGCGGACGATGTCCTAATATTCCTTACGTCACCCATAGTATCAGCACCGACTCTCTTGGACATCCTCTCCAAATTTGAACAAGTATCAGGTCTCTCAATAAATCCTCATAAATCAAAAGCTCTAAATATCTCATTGTCACCTGTTCTTCAAACCCAACTACTCCACTCACTACCATTTACATTCTACAATGTTTATCTCCTTTCTAGAAATAAACCTTACAGCTAACCCAAAAGAACTCTATGCAACAAATTATGTTAACACAACTTAACAAACTCTTTACAAATTGGTCATCCCTACCATTAGCATGGTTAGGTAGAATTACAGTGATAAAAATGTCTATCCTTTCAAAAATCCTATATCTTTTTAGTACTTCCCATAACGATCCTGTCACATTTCTTGCGTATCTTACAAGCGTAAAACATTGCAATTTTTTTGGGGCAAAACAAAACCCAGACTACCTAAACCCACATTATATTCTCAGAGAATTCGAGGAGGTCTTGGTGTACCAGACTTTACCAAATATTATTATGCAGCCAAACTGTCACAACTACCCAAATACCATGCTAAGGCGGAAATACCACTACGGGTAGCATTGGAGTCGGTCGACTGTGACCCTCTTTCCACTGCAAATCTTTTATGGCTAACTCCTACACAACATCAGACAAATACAAACACCATTACCAAATACAGCCTATCCATTTGGGACAGATTAAAAACCAGATTTGGTCTACAATCTAGACACAACCCCCTCCTTTCCTTTCTTCATAGCGCTTCATTCTACCCAGCCTGGTCCACCCCAATTCCTTTTTAACTTGATCAAAGGTTGGATTAACATGTGCTCACCATTTTTACAAATCTGCTACCATCACACCATTCCCAACTCTATGTGAAACTCATGATCTTCCAACCACAGAAACCTTTAGATATCTTCAAATGAATTTTTTTTTGACTAATAATGCACCCTCAGACTGGATGTTTCTACAGCATATGTGATTCCTCCCTTCTGATACTACATTGGCATCTATAGGTCACTCCTTTGGAATGCCTTCATATCATCATTGACTTTTTGAGGATTGCTCATTAATGTTCTTGGCGCAGCTTTTTCTTTATTTTATGCTTGTGTGTGGTTATTTCACTATTGCTGCTGCCATGCTCCTTTTAGTTTAAATTGCTTATGTATTGGTCTTAGCGCAGTTTTTTCTTTATTCACTATTGGTTCTAAGTCGGTATATATACCCTACTTGCACCGCACCAACACTTTAGGTTGTTTTTACTTCCATGACACTTCTGCACCTCCTGGAACAATTCCTTTCTTATACCCTTGCAGGTACCTATGGTCTAATCCCTATATCACTATTTTTACACTTTTACTTTGATTTCCACCAATGTCTCCTTTGATATGGTAAACATATAATTTCAATCACATTTTTTAATTACACTTGTTTTATTTACATTTACTTGAACTCTCCTTCCAGTTCATCAGCTCATAACCAACTCATTGTTAACCTATTGATTTCCACAGATACCTCTGGGATTTTACCATATAAGGAATTATATACAATTATATCTATCTCAGCTGATACTGGTTACCTCACTTTCACATTACCACTGGCTGCTGGTGCTACCGCCGTGCCCCAGGTGTTACCGTCTCAGCTCCCGGGGAGGATGCGTTTCATAGCTGCCCCAGTACCATTGATACCATTTTACAAACCTATCCATATACTACAGATGGGTAAGAGTGATTGGGACTTTTTTTCTCCCCCTCTTCCTTCTATACTCTATATGTTTCTTTATAATCTTTTACTATCATAATACTCTGGCATCTTTTATTCTATTATAGATACCCCCATACTGCGTATCTGCCCCCGACGAGTGGTATAGTAACCACGAAACGCGTAGAGCTCTGCCATGATGATACGTCACAGTGTACATGCTTAATATCTGTATTTTACTATCCCATTTTAATAAACCAATATATTATTATTATTTTGTTTACATGCTACCCCTACAATTTCGGTTTACATACCCAAGGCCTAATACTGCTATGTTACCTTGAGAGAATTATGTTTAATTATGGTTTGTCTAGATTTCATTTACTGAGACTTGTAATAATCATACATTATCATGTATGTTCTGTTGGAACACTATGTACAATCATGTAATATCTAGACTCTAATTAGTGCTACCTATCAATATTATTTTACCATCCTTTATGTGTATGTTATGCCTTTTGTAATCAATAAACTATGTTTAATATAATGGGTTCATATAATTCAGTAGCGTGCTTCATTTAAAGTCCCACCATTTAGTTTCTTCATTTGGGAGTGTAACATAGTCAGATCCTTTTTGGTCGGAAGGGTTTAAAATTCTTTCCACAATGTTCAAAGTGTCATTACTACCTGATCCAACCACAGCACTCCTGAACAGCAAACCACATGCCTTGTCTCACGGTCAGTTCAAACTTATGCTCTTCGTAACTACAGCGGCGAAACAAACCATTGCAAAAGCTTGAAAATCTGATTCACCTTGTGTATTATCAATCAAACACAGAGTTACTCAATCCGTGATTCACACAAGAACTGAAGGTATCTTTCTTGATAACGTATCCAAATTTGAAGCCCTCTGGAACCCGTGGGTTGAACATCGGGCTTTGATGACACATTATTACTGGCTTGAGGATATATGCTTTGTAACTTTTTTTTTTTAATTAATCGTTTATATTTCCCACAAAAGTGTACAATTTTCAATGCACAAACATTTTCATTGTTCAGTACAATCATTACATTTATGACATGTATGGGTAATACATCAAGTTCTTGATCAATTACAGTGACTGTTGTTATGCAGTAACATTTTTGTTTTTGGAGCAGCAACCTACATTTTGCAATTATATACACTTGGAAAAAGCGGAATATATGACCCGAGTCTAGCTGGACGGTGCTTGCACGAGGGAGATATGTTCTACAGTGCTATACACATGCATCAGATGTATTGAGCCAGCAGTCACAAATTTTGTTATATTTTGCAGGGCACACTCTATTAATGTAGATACATATTTTTGTAGGGTAATGTGATGTTTACGTCAGTCTTCCAGTCAGATAGTCTGGGGATAATCTGCCTCATCCAAAGGTTAGTGATTGTTTTTCAGGCAGAAAATAGAGCCTCATGCATAAAGGTTTTGGTATATTTGAATGGGGTCAGCGTCTGGAAAAATACCCAATAGGCACAGTTTGGGGTCCAGGGTTAGCAGAGACCCCATGTTGTCATGAAGGAAATCCACCACCTGTTTCCAGAATCCCTGGATGTAAGGGCAGGACCACAGGAGGTGGTAGAATGTGCCTGATTCTTGATTACATAGTGGACATGTGGAGGGCTGACCCTGATTAAATTTAGCTATCCTTACGGTTACGATGTAGTATGTATATATGGGTTAATATGTCAGATAATTTGGGTGAGACAGCTTTGCATGTGTCCAGTGCTTCACTCCAATCTTCATCCTCTAGGTTCCCTAGGTCTCCTTTCCATCGTGTTTTTACATTATAGGCTATTTTCGTATGTAGCATTTTATAGGATATCGATATTAATTTCTGGGGGTCCTCGCTTTTGACTACATCCATTAAGGGATTGCGGGTGGAATTAGGTATCGATTCTGGGAATTGGGAGTGAATGGCATGATGGACTTGTAGGAATCAGAAAAACAGGCGGTTTGGGAGGGCGAATTCCAGTTTTAATGCATCAAAAGTTTTCAATGTGCTAGCAGTGAGTAGGTGCGAGAAGTAGAAAATTCCGCTTCTACACCAGGCCTCCGAGTCTGGCATAACTTATTATTTTAATCAAATTCATATTTAATTATCTAGACTAGTGACTAGAGACACTACTTTTTAAAAATGGGCTGGGGATCCACAATCTATAATATAAGAGGGCAGGGAAAAGTCCCCGCTTACTTGGGGGGCCTTATTGCACATACCCACTGTGACAAACCCTCTGTCAGGGACCTGCCAGAAATAGAAGACAATTCCTACTTCCCTCTGTACCTGTGCGCCGGCGCGCGCCAATTGCACGTGCACCAATTGTGCACGCGCCAATTGCGCGCGCTAAACGATATGGCGCCATTATGCCTTTAAGAAGCCAGCAGTTGCAGTAGTGCATTGTGAAAGAAGGGTGATGGTGGCTGCGCTGTGATTATAACTAGTGAAGGGAGTGTGGGGGAGGAGGTCTGGAAAAGGAAACTACCTAATGCTAACCAAACTAAATCTAATATTTGCCAACCAGATGCAGTAATGTGTTGCCAACCAATGTGTAACATAAATAGTATGTGCATAAACTAAATAGATCACACCTGTGCGCATAGAAGGTATATAACCAGCAGTGGAAACGTAATGATGTATGCCAAAACGTGTATCACTCTGAATGATAAACCTGTGCATATAGTATATAACCAAATACTATAACTCTATGTTATCAACAGTGAAATAAAATAACAATATGTGATAAAGGTGTATGACACACAACTGGAAGCGGTGAAATCCTCAAAAAAAAATAATATATATAACAGTATATGATGGGTGTATAAACACAAAACTATAACAGTGAAATCCTCCAGGAGATATCAAAAGTCCATTGTATAGCAAGTCCCGTCACCCATACAGTGCTTGAAAGAAAAAACTGCAGTGCAAATCCACCCAGTGTTCACTAGCAGCTTACCTCCCTGCTGGGAAGAGACAGCATGGACTGGGACTTCAAATGTGGACAGCGATGCAACAATCTTGCATGGATGTATGCTCTCACTCACGTGGATGCATAGGAATACACAAACAAAAAAAGGAAATTTATAGCGTAACTCTGTGGGTCCAGCAAACAAGTAACCAAAAGATGTAATCTCACACTCACATGAAACTAGTGAGCATGGACATCAATCCTACGAACGCCGAGCTCGTATATATTACAGGATATGGTGATTCCAATTATGTGGTCCTTAAGCTTGCAGCAACCCCAGAGTGCCAGTAGAACATGTATAAAAAACATACAAGGTGCACATAGTGTGGGTCTGTAACCACTGGGGTATTTATTATAAAAAAGGCAAAACACTCACATTTCATAAGTGGGGGAATGACAATCTAAAACGAGCGCCGAGCTCGTCTCCTCTCCTGCAGCTGTCGGTGTATCTGTGCTGATCCTAGTGCAGTAGTGCATTGCTGTCTGATCTGCAGCTTTGTAACCTGAATACCTGCACACCTGCTTACCAGTTACCTGTACCGACCCGGCTTGCTCGACCACCTGATATATCTCCAACCCTGACCTCGGCTCGCCTTGACCCTGTTCTGTCTCCTAACTGCCTACCCGCTGCCAGACCTTGCCTGTATTCCTGACTACGTCTAAGCCTGCTGAACCATACGTCTGACTACCTGCTCTGACCCGGCTTGTCTGACCCTCCTGCTGTCTGCTGTTTGTGTGCACCTAACCAGGCTTGTCTCACCCTGTTCCAGCTTCCGCTGTTCCGGTATCCACCAGCTCCCGGGTCGCTGACCTGCAACCACCTGCTCTGCTGCCTACAGCTCCAGCCATCCCTGAAGGATCACCACCTTGCCACAGTGCCAACCACTACAGCTACCTCAGGCACTCCTACCTCACTGCGCTCTCGAGTTCACTGTCCCCACTCCAGTGACTCCTGAGCCAGGGCTGTAAGAGAGGTCTCCTCCTACAAAGTCAGGCTCTACGATCAGGTACGTTCTTGTACATAACACCCTCTGTCCTCAAGGAGTCTAGGGAGCTGATTTACTAAAGTTTATGTGAATCTGCTGAAATTACACAAAAATTATAGCTGCAGAAATATGTGCTATCTGGTATTTACCAAACTTTAGACAGTACCAGGTAATTTTAAAGAAAGCACAGTATATTACAGCCCTATCTCTGTGCCAGTTCTATTAACATAAGCTAAAATAATACTAAAATTAGATCAATAAGAAAGGTCCGTATTCCCAGAGGTATGGGAAAATGTGTAAAAGTCTGGCTAACACAAGTTTGCTTGCAGGCTGCCTTTTAAAAATGGGCTGGGGATCCACAATCTATAATATAAGAGGGCATGGAAAAGTCCCCGCTTACTTGGGGGGCCTTATTGCACATACCCACTGTGACAAACCCTCTGTCCTCAAACAGAACTAGGTCCGCCGTCAATGCTTTCTCTATCCAGAACCAGCACCATCCAAGACTCTGCAGCCCCCCCCCCCCGGTCACCAGACAACACCTCAGTGTAAGGTAAAAACCAGCAGACTACTTTATTCAAGCACATGTTACACAGATATCTCACTTCAAAACACTTCCCCCCACCCTTGGAAAACAAGGCAGGTTAAACTGTCCAATGACAATGAAAGAGAAAAAAAATGAAAGAGAAAAAAATGGGGTTGTGGGACTTTAAATGAGGCATGGATATGGATAGGTAGGGGTCTAGGATATCGAAAATGAATAATTTGTCACAATCCCTTGAGGGAAGTCTCTGTGGCCATAAGGAATTGCTGGGTGATTGATCCAATAAATGAAAATCAATAGGCAGATATGAAAATAATAAATTGTAATGTATCATATTGAATAATACAAAGATCATGCATACAGAGGCATAATACATATATTGTTGATCACATTTTACATATTTGATATTCACAATGAATGGACATGATTAAAACAGCAAAACCATTTAGAAATGGACATACAGATGGAGTGAACATGATTATCCTAAAAAATGGGTACAAAATAGCAATTAATAAAATTCATGATTGGGCAGACTTGGCTTGGCATCCCTGAGTATAGACTCAACGCGTTTCTTGGCATTTAAAGCCAGTCATCAGGAGTGGGGTGCGTAGATATCAACAATGGCAAAGCCCAGATAGGTTGACCAGTGACCCCCAAACGGGAGTGGGATGATGGCCCTGGATGAACTGTCTCCCCGGGGTTGAGGCAGGGACAGATCCCCCGTAATCCAAGGACTCTCCAGCCAACAAGGAGAGCCAGAGAAGGGTGGCAAAAAGGCATCAGCCCTGGAGAAACTCGGACAGCCACAGCCCAATGCCAAAACATGAGGTGGGCACAGTGGGGGCACCAATGGGTTCTGTAGTGTGGATAAAAACCAACGTGGAGCTTCCGCCTCAGATTGGAAAATGTTTTTTCTCTTTCATATATTACCAGGGATGGAGGCATGGGTATGTCTAATTATGGGCTCCAGCTGGTCACTCGCTTTTGTCCAATGACAATGGACACACAGGTCAGGTGTGTTCAAACTTCTCCTCAGTAAACAGACTGATCCGCAGGGGGCTGCCGGAGGAATCTCCCCTCCCTCTTTCCTCACAGCAAGACACTTACACATCCCATAATAGTTGAGGCAGACAGCCGCAATAGATAATAGAATACAGTCACACCCCAAACCATCACAGCAAATAGTACACAACAGCATGAGACAGCACACATTATATATACATATATACATCATTGAGTCTGACTAGCACAGATCATTGTGGGGTTCTCATTCACCCTGTGCCCCTATTAGAGACACAGGGTGATTTACACATAAGAGGGTCCGGGGAAGCTGGACAAAGAGGCCCCCAGAACTCTCCAGGGCAAGCTGAGTTCCACAAACCCCCCGGCCAAAGTCACTCCTGTCACACATCTCCCCTTTCGACAGAAGACTAACACAGGAGGAGACCCCAGACGGGTTGACTCCGAAGTTAGTTAGTAGTTCCAGTCCCCCAATGCCGGTACCCACACAGTACCCCAAATAAATTGTCCCAAACAGAGCATTACTTACCCAGCCATAGTGATGAGCCGAACACCCCCGGGTTCGGTTCGCACCAGAACCCGCGAACGGACCGAAAGTTCGAACGAACATTAGAACCCTATTAAATACAATGGATGCGAACGTTCGAATTCTAAAGTGCTAATTATAACAACTATTATGCATGTTATTGTCCTAAAAAGGGTTTGGGAACCCGGGTTCTGCACCAGGGGACATGTATCAATGCAAAAAGAAGTTTTAAAAACGGTCGTTTTTCGGGAGCAGTCATTTTAATGATGCATAAAGTGAAAAAAAAAAAGTCAAATATTCCTTTAAATATCGTACCTGGGGGGTGTCTAAAGTATGCCTGTGAAGTGCCACGTGTTTCCCGTGTTTAGAACTGTCCCTGCACAAAATGACACTTCTAAAGGAAAAAAAAGCCATTTAAAACTGCTTGCGGCTTTAATGTAATGTCTGGTCCCGGTAATATGGATGAAATTCTTTAAGAAAAATGGCATAGCTACCCCATGACCCCCCCCCTACCCCAGCCCATTACCAGCCCCTTTGGGTCTTGTATGGATATTAAGGGGAACCCCGCACATAAAATAAAAAAGGCCCTATATACTCTGAACAGCCCTATACAGGCGGTGCATACAAGACAGGGACTGTAGGTTTGTTCTTATGTAGAGTCTGTTTGTAATTTTGAACAGGTACATTGTTGAAGTGTAGCTCCAGACCAAAAATCTATTTTTAAACTTTTTGGAAAACATAGGTAAGGGTTATCACCCCTGTAACATTTGTTTTGCTGTCTGTGCCCCTGTTCAGAACATTTCACCTCACTTTCCGTCCCAATGACAACTGTTTTTGAAATGTGGTGTTTTTCTTGAAACAAGGATTGCTGATAAAGCATCAGTACAGAGGAGACACCTTTCTCCCATATTTATTCTTACAGGAGAGAATTTTCCTTCCTAGTGGTAGATTTCCTCTCACTTCCTGTTGTCTTCTTGCGTTTGCAAGTAGGAGTCGTTTGTAAGTTGGATGTTTGAAAGTAGGGACCTGCCGTATATACTCTGCAGAAATAGGCCCCTTAGTTGTTGGTGTTGGCACAACACTGTAAGCACTCACAGTTACTCTTGGTTGGTGCTGGAACGCCCTGCTGTCAACTATTATATCAGGAATTTTAATTACATATAATTGTTGAACAGTGGTAGTAAAAATTGGGCCTTTGATGGTGGTGCTGGTGCCACAACACTGTAAGCCCTGACAGTTACTCTTGGTGGGTGCAGCAATGGGCCCTGCTGTGAATTATTAGATCAAGAATTGTAATTACATGCCCCTGTTGAACAGGGGCTGAAAAATTGGGCCTTAGGCACTGGTGGCACAACACTGCAACCCCTCACAGATACTGTACTTGGAGCACAGCAATGAGCCCTGTTGCAAAGTATTGCTTCAAAAATTGTAATGACACGCCCCTGTTAAACAGGGGCTGAAAAATTGGGCCTTAGGCACTGGTGGCACAACACTGCAACTCCTCACAGATACTGTACTTGGAGCACACCAATGAGCCCTGTTGCAAAGTATTGCTTCAAAAATTGTAATGACACGCCCCTGTTAAACAGGGGCTGAAAAATTGGGCCTTAGGCACTGGTGGCACAACACTGCAACTCCTCACAGATACTGTACTTGGAGCACAGCAATGAGCCCTGTTGCAAAGTATTGCTTCAAAAATTGTAATTACACGCCCCTGTTAAACAGGGGCTGAAAAATTGGGCGTTAGGCACTGGTGGCACAACACTGCAACTCCTCACAGATACTGTACTTGGAGCACAGCAATGAGCCCTGTTGCAAAGTATTGCTTCAAAAATTGTAATTACACGCCCCTGTTAAACAGGGGCTGAAAAATTGGGCGTTAGGCACTGGTGGCGGCACCCATAAACAAAAATGATCTTACAAGCTATCATCATCAATCGTATCATTGAGGACTCGGAGGAGGAGGATAGCCAGTCAACATAACAGCACAGGCACTCAGCATCAGCATCAGTCTTGAAGGGATGTGACATGTTAAAATCAATTAGTCTGTTATATCAGCATCAGGTGTGTGGTAGCTGGTGGTGATCCAAGACTGGTTCATCTTGATGAAAGTCAGTCGATCAACCGAGTCGGTGGACAGGCGCACCCTGTGATCCGTGACAAATCCTCCAGCAGCACTGAATGTGCGTTCCGAAAGAACGCTGGATGCAGGACAGGCCAGTAGCTCAATTGCATACTGTGCAAGCTCTGGCCAGTGATCCATCCTCAAGACCCAGTAAGCCAGAGGATTTTCGGTGGGGAAGGTGTCCAAGTCTGACCTTGCCCCTAGATATTCCTGCACCATGTTTATCAGATGCTGGCGATGGTTGCTGGAACCGATCATACTTTGGGGCTGCGGACTAAAGAATTGTCTGAACGCATCGGTCAGACGGCCACCTTCCCCACCGCTCCTTCTTTGACTGGCCGAAGCCTCAGCAACTCGTTGTCCAGGACCAGGAGTTTGCAACCTCCCAGTCTCTGGGAACGCGTTGCACAGACCTTTCTGCAAGGCCTCCCGGAGTTGTCTCATCCTCTGCTCCCTCTGCGACGGTAACATAAGGTCCGCAACCTTACCCTTGTACCGTGGATCAAGGAGAGTGGCCAGCCAGTAATGGTCCCTCTCCTTGATCCGAAGAATACGAGGATCCTTCCGCAGACTTTGCAGGATCAGGGAGGCCATGCAGCGTAGGTTTGCTGAGGCATTCGCTCCGGAGTCCTCTGGGTCACTAAGGACGACATGATCCGCAGCCACCTCCTCCCAGCCACGTACAAGTCCACTGGTTTCTTGGGACTGTAAATCATCCCTAAAAGACTGCTGCTGATGATGCTGAGTGCCAGCCTCCACCTCCATGCTGACACAATCCTCCTCCTCCTCCTCCTCCTCCTCCTCCTCTTCCTGTGCGATGGGTGGGACAGAAGGAACACTGTCTGGGTAAAGGGGGCCTTGAGAGGCAAGGAAGTCCTCCTCTTCCTGCCTCTGTTCTGCCTCAAGTGCCCTGTCCATTATTCCACGCAGCGTGTGCTCCAACAGGTGGACAAGAGGTACAGTGTCACTGATGCATGCACTGTCACTGCTCACCATCCTCGTGGCCTCCTCAAATGGTGCCAGGACAGTGCATGCATCCCTGATCATGCCCCACTGGCGTGGAGAAAAAAAACCAAGCTCCCCTGACCCTGTCCTGGTGCCGTAGTCGCACAGGTACTCATTGATGGCCCTCTGCTGCGTGTGCAGCCGCTGCAGCATGGCCAACGTTGAGTTCCACCTGGTGGGCATGTCACATATAAGGCGGTTCTTGGGCAGGTTCAACTCCTTTTGCAGCTCAGCCAGGCGAGCACTGGCATTATAAGATCTGCGGAAATGCACACAGACTTTCCTGGCCTGCCTCAGGACATCCTGTAAGCCCGGGTACCTGCCCAAGAAGCGCTGCACCACCAGGTTAAGGACGTGAGCCACACAGGGCACATGGGTCAGTTGTCCCTGTCGGAGGGCGGAGAGGAGGTTGGTGCCATTGTCGCAAACCACCATTCCTGGCTTAAGCTGGCGTGGCGTCAACCACCTCTCGGCCTGGCCCTGCAGAGCAGACAGGACCTCTGCCCCAGTGTGGCTTCTGTCCCCCAAACACACCAGCGCAAGCACGGCATGGCATCTTTTTGCCTGCGTGCTTGCGTAGCCCCGTGAACGGCTACGGAGCACCGCTGGTTCATAGGACAAACCACAGGAAGAGGCCATGGAGGAAGAAGAAGAGGAGGGGGTGGAGGAGAGAGGTGTGTCACAACCAGTAGTAGCATTTTGGAGGCGTGGCGGTGGGACAACCTCCAACACTACTGCACCTTGTCCTGAATCCTTCCCAGCTGCCAAAAGAGTGACCCAATGGGCCGTGAAAGAAAGGTAACGTCCCTGTCCATGCCTGCTGGACCATGAGTCAGCGGTAATATGCACCTTACCGCTGACCGCCCTGTCCAGCGAGGCCAAGACATTGCCTTCCACATGCCGGTAGAGAGCCGGAATAGCCTTCCGTGAGAAAAAGTGGCGTTTGGGAACCTGCCACTGAGGAACTGCACATTGCACAAACTCACGGAAGGGGGCCGAGTCTACCAACTGAAAAGGCAGCAGTTGAAGCGCTAGCAATTTAGCCAAGCTAGCATTCAACCGCTGGGCATGTGGATGGCTGGGAGTGAACTTCTTTCGACGGTCCAGCAGCTGGGGCAGGGAAATTTGCCTGCTAGAATCGGACGTCGGTGTACTGCTAGCAGAGTGGGCGCAAGTACTTGGCTGTGACACACCTAATTCTACACCTTCATTCCTCTCAGTGCATGTTTCAGAGAGGACTGAAGTTATAGTGGGGTTGGAGATCCCAGCTGATGCGGTGCAAGGAGAGGTCCGCTTTGTTCTTTGGTGTGGGTCTTTGAGGTAGGCTTGCCAACGAGCTGCATGGCAGGTCAACATATGTCTGGTCAGGCATGTGGTACCCAAGCGGCTGATGTTTTGGCCACGCGATATACGCTTGAGACATATGTTGCAAACAGCAGCTGTGCGATCTGATGCACTAGCCTCAAAAAAGGCCCACACCAAGGAACTTTTTGAATGACGGGCAGAGGCTGCGCCCTGCACAGGCGGAGCTCTGCGGTGTGATTCCGTCGGTGTACTGCCCTTACGCTGGCCACCAAAGGGCATCCTGCCTCGTTGGAGATGTGCCTCCTCCTCATCCTCCTCCTCCTCCTCTCTCCTATTAGGCACCCACGTGGAGTCAGTGACCTCATCATCCCCTCCCTCCTCATCACTGGAGCCAATCTGGCAGTATGCTGCAGCTGCTGGAACATGACTGCCAGATTGGTGTCCTTCTTGAGCATCCCCTCTGTCTGCTCTCACGCTACTGCCTTCCTCTAGCTGGGTTTCATCATCAGACCCTTCGAAACGCTGGGCATCCTCCTGGAGCATGTACCCAACACTGTGCTGAAACAGTTCGGGGGACTCCTCAGGAGGAGGACATGGTGGGTCTAGGGAAGGAGTGACTGATGATTTGTCTGACATTGATACCAGGGAAGACGACGCTTTGGCAGCTGCTTTTCCAGTACCCTGAGCCTGGGTGAGAGAGGATGAGGAGGAGGAGGAGGGCTTGGTCATCCACTCTACCAAGTCTTCGGCATGATGTGGCTCAACATGTCCAGCTGCCGAAAAGAAGGACAAGCGTGTCCCATGGCCATGTGCTGATGACAATGCACCGCGTCCACGACCAGCACTGTTGCCCCCAGACACAGAGCCTGCTTGCCCTCTTTTATTGCCTCCTGACTGTCTGCCTCTCCTTGTTTGCCTTCCAGACATTCTAATAGATGGCCTGCAGGGAGATGGGAAAAAAGCAATAAGGGCTACCTTCAGGTGTCCTTCTCTGTCCCTTGAAACAAGGACTTGCAGAGTGAAATAAACTGACACTCTCCCTACCTACAGTTTTCTGTCCCTAGAATAAATGTTTTTTTTAATCACAATATAGCACAAGGACAATTCAGTCACTGTCCTTCCAGGTCCCTGGAAACAAGGACTTGCAGAGTGAAATAAACTGACACTCTCCCTACCTACAGTTTTCTGTCCCTAGAATAAATGTTTTTTTTAATCACAATATAGCACAAGGACAATTCAGTCACTGTCCTTCCAGGTCCCTGGAAACAAGGACTTGCAGAGTGAAAGAAACTGACACTCTCCCTACCTACAGTTTTCTGTCCCTAGAATAAATGTTTTTTTAAGCACAATATAGCACAAGGACAATTCACTCACTGTCCTTCCAGGTCCCTGGAAACAAGGACTTGCAGAGTGAAAGAAACTGACACTCTCCCTACCTACAGTTTTCTGTCCCTAGAATAAATGTTTTTTTAAGCACAATATAGCACAAGGACAATTCACTCACTGTCCTTCCAGGTCCCTGGAAACAAGGACTTGCAGAGTGAAAGAAACTGACACTGTCCCTACCTACAGTTTTCTGTCCCTAGAATAAATGTTTTTTTTAAGCACACTATAGCACAAGGACAATTCAGTCACTGTCCTTCCAGGTCCCTGGAAACAAGGACTTGCAGAGTGAAATAAACTGACACTCTCCCTACCTACAGTTTTCTGTCCCTAGAATAAATGTTTTTTTTAATCACAATATAGCACAAGGACAATTCAGTCACTGTCCTTCCAGGTCCCTGGAAACAAGGACTTGCAGAGTGAAAGAAAAAAAACACTCTCCCTACCTACAGTTTTCTGTCCCTAGAAAAAATGTTTTTTTTAATCACAATATAACACAAGGACAATTCACTCACTGTCCTTCCAGGTCCCTGGAAACAAGGACTTGCAGAGTGAAAGAAACTGACACTGTCCCTACCTACAGTTTTCTGTCCCTAGAATAAATGTTTTTTTTAATCACAATATAGCACAAGGACAATTCAGTCACTGTCCTTCCAGGTCCCTGGAAACAAGGACTTGCAGAGTGAAATAAACTGACACTCTCCCTACCTACAGTTTTCTGTCCCTAGAATAAATGTTTTTTTTAATCACAATATAGCACAAGGACAATTCAGTCACTGTCCTTCCAGGTCCCTGGAAACAAGGACTTGCAGAGTGAAATAAACTGACACTCTCCCTACCTACAGTTTTCTGTCCCTAGAATAAATGTTTTTTTTAATCACAATATAGCACAAGGACAATTCAGTCACTGTCCTTCCAGGTCCCTGGAAACAAGGACTTGCAGAGTGAAATAAACTGACACTCTCCCTACCTACAGTTTTCTGTCCCTAGAATAAATGTTTTTTTTAATCACAATATAGCACAAGGACAATTCAGTCACTGTCCTTCCAGGTCCCTGGAAACAAGGACTTGCAGAGTGAAAGAAACTGACACTCTCCCTACCTACAGTTTTCTGTCCCTAGAATAAATGTTTTTTTAAGCACAATATAGCACAAGGACAATTCACTCACTGTCCTTCCAGGTCCCTGGAAACAAGGACTTGCAGAGTGAAAGAAACTGACACTGTCCCTACCTACAGTTTTCTGTCCCTAGAATAAATGTTTTTTTTAAGCACACTATAGCACAAGGACAATTCAGTCACTGTCCTTCCAGGTCCCTGGAAACAAGGACTTGCAGAGTGAAATAAACTGACACTCTCCCTACCTACAGTTTTCTGTCCCTAGAATAAATGTTTTTTTTAATCACAATATAGCACAAGGACAATTCAGTCACTGTCCTTCCAGGTCCCTGGAAACAAGGACTTGCAGAGTGAAAGAAAAAAAACACTCTCCCTACCTACAGTTTTCTGTCCCTAGAAAAAATGTTTTTTTTAATCACAATATAACACAAGGACAATTCACTCACTGTCCTTCCAGGTCCCTGGAAACAAGGACTTGCAGAGTGAAATAAACTGACACTCTCCCTACCTACAGTTTTCTGTCCCTAGAATAAATGTTTTTTTTAATCACAATATAGCACAAGGACAATTCAGTCACTGTCCTTCCAGGTCCCTGGAAACAAGGACTTGCAGAGTGAAATAAACTGACACTCTCCCTACCTACAGTTTTCTGTCCCTAGAATAAATGTTTTTTTTAATCACAATATAGCACAAGGACAATTCAGTCACTGTCCTTCCAGGTCCCTGGAAACAAGGACTTGCAGAGTGAAAGAAAAAAAACACTCTCCCTACCTACAGTTTTCTGTCCCTAGAAAAAATGTTTTTTTTAATCACAATATAACACAAGGACAATTCACTCACTGTCCTTCCAGGTCCCTGGAAACAAGGACTTGCAGAGTGAAATAAACTGACACTCTCCCTACCTACAGTTTTCTGTCCCTAGAATAAATGTTTTTTTTAATCACAATATAGCACAAGGACAATTCAGTCACTGTCCTTCCAGGTCCCTGGAAACAAGGACTTGCAGAGTGAAATAAACTGACACTCTCCCTACCTACAGTTTTCTGTCCCTAGAATAAATGTTTTTTTTAATCACAATATAGCACAAGGACAATTCAGTCACTGTCCTTCCAGGTCCCTGGAAACAAGGACTTGCAGAGTGAAATAAACTGACACTCTCCCTACCTACAGTTTTCTGTCCCTAGAATAAATGTTTTTTTTAATCACAATATAGCACAAGGACAATTCAGTCACTGTCCTTCCAGGTCCCTGGAAACAAGGACTTGCAGAGTGAAATAAACTGACACTCTCCCTACCTACAGTTTTCTGTCCCTAGAATAAATGTTTTTTTTAATCACAATATAGCACAAGGACAATTCAGTCACTGTCCTTCCAGGTCCCTGGAAACAAGGACTTGCAGAGTGAAAGAAACTGACACTCTCCCTACCTACAGTTTTCTGTCCCTAGAATAAATGTTTTTTTAAGCACAATATAGCACAAGGACAATTCACTCACTGTCCTTCCAGGTCCCTGGAAACAAGGACTTGCAGAGTGAAATAAACTGACACTCTCCCTACCTACAGTTTTCTGTCCCTAGAATAAATGTTTTTTTTAATCACAATATAGCACAAGGACAATTCAGTCACTGTCCTTCCAGGTCCCTGGAAACAAGGACTTGCAGAGTGAAAGAAACTGACACTCTCCCTACCTACAGTTTTCTGTCCCTAGAATAAATGTTTTTTTAAGCACAATATAGCACAAGGACAATTCACTCACTGTCCTTCCAGGTCCCTGGAAACAAGGACTTGCAGAGTGAAAGAAACTGACACTGTCCCTACCTACAGTTTTCTGTCCCTAGAATAAATGTTTTTTTTAAGCACACTATAGCACAAGGACAATTCAGTCACTGTCCTTCCAGGTCCCTGGAAACAAGGACTTGCAGAGTGAAAGAAAAAAAACACTCTCCCTACCTACAGTTTTCTGTCCCTAGAAAAAATGTTTTTTTTAATCACAATATAACACAAGGACAATTCACTCACTGTCCTTCCAGGTCCCTGGAAACAAGGACTTGCAGAGTGAAATAAACTGACACTCTCCCTACCTACAGTTTTCTGTCCCTAGAATAAATGTTTTTTTTAATCACAATATAGCACAAGGACAATTCAGTCACTGTCCTTCCAGGTCCCTGGAAACAAGGACTTGCAGAGTGAAATAAACTGACACTCTCCCTACCTACAGTTTTCTGTCCCTAGAATAAATGTTTTTTTTAATCACAATATAGCACAAGGACAATTCAGTCACTGTCCTTCCAGGTCCCTGGAAACAAGGACTTGCAGAGTGAAAGAAAAAAAACACTCTCCCTACCTACAGTTTTCTGTCCCTAGAAAAAATGTTTTTTTTAATCACAATATAACACAAGGACAATTCACTCACTGTCCTTCCAGGTCCCTGGAAACAAGGACTTGCAGAGTGAAATAAACTGACACTCTCCCTACCTACAGTTTTCTGTCCCTAGAATAAATGTTTTTTTTAATCACAATATAGCACAAGGACAATTCAGTCACTGTCCTTCCAGGTCCCTGGAAACAAGGACTTGCAGAGTGAAATAAACTGACACTCTCCCTACCTACAGTTTTCTGTCCCTAGAATAAATGTTTTTTTTAATCACAATATAGCACAAGGACAATTCAGTCACTGTCCTTCCAGGTCCCTGGAAACAAGGACTTGCAGAGTGAAATAAACTGACACTCTCCCTACCTACAGTTTTCTGTCCCTAGAATAAATGTTTTTTTTAATCACAATATAGCACAAGGACAATTCAGTCACTGTCCTTCCAGGTCCCTGGAAACAAGGACTTGCAGAGTGAAATAAACTGACACTCTCCCTACCTACAGTTTTCTGTCCCTAGAATAAATGTTTTTTTTAATCACAATATAGCACAAGGACAATTCAGTCACTGTCCTTCCAGGTCCCTGGAAACAAGGACTTGCAGAGTGAAAGAAACTGACACTCTCCCTACCTACAGTTTTCTGTCCCTAGAATAAATGTTTTTTTAAGCACAATATAGCACAAGGACAATTCACTCACTGTCCTTCCAGGTCCCTGGAAACAAGGACTTGCAGAGTGAAATAAACTGACACTCTCCCTACCTACAGTTTTCTGTCCCTAGAATAAATGTTTTTTTTAATCACAATATAGCACAAGGACAATTCAGTCACTGTCCTTCCAGGTCCCTGGAAACAAGGACTTGCAGAGTGAAAGAAACTGACACTCTCCCTACCTACAGTTTTCTGTCCCTAGAATAAATGTTTTTTTAAGCACAATATAGCACAAGGACAATTGACTCACTGTCCTTCCAGGTCCCTGGAAACAAGGACTTGCAGAGTGAAAGAAACTGACACTGTCCCTACCTACAGTTTTCTGTCCCTAGAATAAATGTTTTTTTTAAGCACACTATAGCACAAGGACAATTCAGTCACTGTCCTTCCAGGTCCCTGGAAACAAGGACTTGCAGAGTGAAAGAAAAAAAACACTCTCCCTACCTACAGTTTTCTGTCCCTAGAAAAAATGTTTTTTTTAATCACAATATAACACAAGGACAATTCACTCACTGTCCTTCCAGGTCCCTGGAAACAAGGACTTGCAGAGTGAAAGAAACTGACACTGTCCCTACCTACAGTTTTCTGTCCCTAGAATAAATGTTTTTTTTAATCACAATATAGCACAAGGACAATTCAGTCACTGTCCTTCCAGGTCCCTGGAAACAAGGACTTGCAGAGTGAAATAAACTGACACTCTCCCTACCTACAGTTTTCTGTCCCTAGAATAAATGTTTTTTTTAATCACAATATAGCACAAGGACAATTCAGTCACTGTCCTTCCAGGTCCCTGGAAACAAGGACTTGCAGAGTGAAAGAAACTGACACTCTCCCTACCTACAGTTTTCTGTCCCTAGAATAAATGTTTTTTTTAATCACAATATAGCACAAGGACAATTCAGTCACTGTCCTTCCAGGTCCCTGGAAACAAGGACTTGCAGAGTGAAATAAACTGACACTCTCCCTACCTACAGTTTTCTGTCCCTAGAATAAATGTTTTTTTTAATCACAATATAGCACAAGGACAATTCAGTCACTGTCCTTCCAGGTCCCTGGAAACAAGGACTTGCAGAGTGAAATAAACTGACACTCTCCCTACCTACAGTTTTCTGTCCCTAGAATAAATGTTTTTTTTAATCACAATATAGCACAAGGACAATTCAGTCACTGTCCTTCCAGGTCCCTGGAAACAAGGACTTGCAGAGTGAAAGAAACTGACACTCTCCCTACCTACAGTTTTCTGTCCCTAGAATAAATGTTTTTTTAAGCACAATATAGCACAAGGACAATTCACTCACTGTCCTTCCAGGTCCCTGGAAACAAGGACTTGCAGAGTGAAATAAACTGACACTCTCCCTACCTACAGTTTTCTGTCCCTAGAATAAATGTTTTTTTTAATCACAATATAGCACAAGGACAATTCAGTCACTGTCCTTCCAGGTCCCTGGAAACAAGGACTTGCAGAGTGAAAGAAACTGACACTCTCCCTACCTACAGTTTTCTGTCCCTAGAATAAATGTTTTTTTAAGCACAATATAGCACAAGGACAATTCACTCACTGTCCTTCCAGGTCCCTGGAAACAAGGACTTGCAGAGTGAAAGAAACTGACACTGTCCCTACCTACAGTTTTCTGTCCCTAGAATAAATGTTTTTTTTAAGCACACTATAGCACAAGGACAATTCAGTCACTGTCCTTCCAGGTCCCTGGAAACAAGGACTTGCAGAGTGAAATAAACTGACACTCTCCCTACCTACAGTTTTCTGTCCCTAGAATAAATGTTTTTTTTAATCACAATATAGCACAAGGACAATTCAGTCACTGTCCTTCCAGGTCCCTGGAAACAAGGACTTGCAGAGTGAAAGAAACTGACACTCTCCCTACCTACAGTTTTCTGTCCCTAGAATAAATGTTTTTTTAAGCACAATATAGCACAAGGACAATTGACTCACTGTCCTTCCAGGTCCCTGGAAACAAGGACTTGCAGAGTGAAAGAAACTGACACTGTCCCTACCTACAGTTTTCTGTCCCTAGAATAAATGTTTTTTTTAAGCACACTATAGCACAAGCACAAAACACACTGACACTCTCCCTACCTATCCTTCTCTTTCCCTAAACTAAAGGAATCCAGGTTAAGCAAGAAAGAAATAACAGTCACTGTCCCTGCCTATGCTGCTCTATCCCTGCTCCGGAACACACTACACTAGGCCGCCGTGCTGGCGGCCTTTTATAGTGTGGGGCGTGTACTAAACACCCTCAGCAATAATTGGCCACAGGCATCCTGCCTGTGGCCAATCATTGCTCTCCTCGCTGCCGGCGCTGTGATTGGCCAAGCATGCGGGGTCACAGTGCATGCTTGGCCAATCACAGCGCCTGGATGACACTGCGATGGCGTAGTGCATTGTGGGCCGTTCGCGTCACTCGAATTTGGCGCGAACGGCCCAAATCGTTCGATCTTCGTCGAACGATCGAACAGCCGATGTTCGAGTCGAACGTATGTTCGACTCGAACACGAAGCTCATCCCTACCCAGCCAACCTCTGCCTCTCTCAGAGATTGGAGCACTAGGTACACCAACAGCCTGACGGCAGGAGACGAGCTTGGCGCTCGTGGATACTATTTCTTTGGAGTTTCTGCCAAATGTGAGTTTTTTTACTGTTATTGATTGTGCTATTAAACACGGTTTTATATGGATTTATGCTATGAGCATTCCCTATTCTTTTCATTAACACCACCGCCCAACGTAATACTGGGGGGCCAAACCTGGGATTTCAGAGTGGACCAAGGCACATAGCTGGGACTGACGAACTCGACGTTCGTAGATTGACGCCCACGTTCCTCTTAATAAGAGTGAGTGCAATATTGTATGACCAGCCGTTGCTCCACTGTGGATTCCCATAGAGTTATGCGATGAACATTCTATTTTATATTTTATTTTTATGTATGATACGCATCTGCCATTGAGAACATTGTAACCACTGTAAGGAGACCTCTACATTGCTGCAACTACTTCTTCCATTCATATTTGGGGCTACTTACTGTATGCTGTCTATCCGACAGCAGTGAGGTGAGCTGCTTGCAAGCACAGAGGTGTCCCACTTTGCAGGTTCTGCCCAGCACTTCATGTTACACTTTGGTGACGGGACTTACTAGACACCAGACTATTACTTTATTTATATATATTTTTTGTGTTACATCAACTGGACCTATATATATTTTTGATTTATATTTTTGATTTCCTTTATATAACTCATTTTGGGATTGCCTATCACTGGATTCACAGGAGTATATTATCCCATTTTGGGATGCACCATATGTGTTTTTATACTGTTTGATGTAACCACATGCATTATTGTTTATCACCGGATTCATATGAGGATCTTATCTTGTGATGCACTACATGCGTTTTTAGATTGTTTGATGATATCACTTGTGACAGCAGGAAGGTAAAGTCACCTGGTTGCATCCAGGGGGGTAGATATATTTCTCCCAGATTCAGGCTTTATGCCGACTTATACAACTAGGGAGTTGATGAAGCCCAGCTGAGGCTAGTGGGCTCATGAATGACTCATACCTCTAGGGAGAGTGCTGGGCGTCGTGAGACAGGGAGTTGATGAGACCAGCTGAAGCTTGTCAGCTCATTTAGGCCTCTATAAGAACTCCCAGCTTCATTAGATGTTAGCTCATGCCTGGAACCAGACCTGTGTGGACTGTCTAGGGAGAGTGAACCCCTGTGCGGTGAGGCAAAGCCTGTGTGGCTATTTGTTTGGACTTTTACTAAACCAGGGACTTAGGGACTAGGACAGCACCAGGCTGATCCCAGTTGTTAGTTTAGGAAACCTGCATGTTTAGTCAGAGGTCAAACTGACCAGGATTTATTTTGTTTATGTTTCTTTTTGGCTTTGCTGTGTTTTTGTCACTGTACATAGAGAAATAAACCGCACCTTTTGATTTTGAAAACCACAACCTCCGTCTGCTGGCCCTGTTTTTGTGTGGGGAGCCCAACCAGGGGGTCACACACACCCGCTACCGAGTTAACCCCCTCACAGTTGGTGGAGAACCAGTGGCAGTTTTTTTTAAGCCAGCATGGAGGAGATACTGAAACAGCTGGCTCTAGCAAATGCCAATCAACAGCAGACAAATGCAGGTTTGCAAAGGAGCCTTGCAGCCCAGCAGCAAGCTCATCAACAAGCCCAGCAGCAATCTGAGGCCCGCTTCATAGACCTGTTACAGAAGCAAGAGCAGAGACTACAACAAATGGAAGCAGTAATGCAGCAACGTCCGCAGACCAGTGAGGAAAGCCGTCCCACTAATACCGCGTCCTTTGGGGTGAGTCGTTTATTGACAAAAATGACTGGAGAGGATGATCCAGAGGTATTTTTGACCACATTTGAAAGGACTGCTGAAAGAGAAAAGTGGCCTGAGGAGCAGTGGGCTGGACTGGTGGCTCCTCTGTTAACTGGTGAATCGCAGAAGGCTTACTATGACCTAGAGCCTGACCAAGCAAAAGACTATGTGATGCTAAAAGCTGAAATATTGGCAAGGCTGGGTGTCACCCTGGCTGTCCGGGCTCAGCGTGTGCATAACTGGACTTTCCAGCTTGGAAAACCCCCCAGGTCTCAAATGTATGATCTCATTCACCTGAGCAGGAAGTGGCTACAGCCAGAGACTTTGTCCGCACCAGAGATTGTGGAACGTGTTGTAATGGATCGGTTTTTGAGAGCTCTTCCTACTGCCATCCAAAAGTGGGTAAGCCATGGAGACCCAGAGACGGCCGGTGGTCTTGTGGATCGTGTAGAGAAATACTTGGCTACAGAGAACCTGACGGCCTCTTCCAGAGACTCTCGGACTTTCCACCCTAAGACCAGACCATCCCCAGGGGCGGATAAGAGGATTCCAAGGGGTGAGGGTGGAGAGAGTGAGAGGGTGGGAGCTCTACCCAAAGTTTGGCGAGAACAGCCTGGGAAGTCAGGGGCTCAAGAGGCAGCCAAATGGATTGTTTGCTACCGCTGCCGGCAAGCGGGACATATTGCAGCAAATTGCCCGGTTGTGGAGGAACCCATGCAATGTGACTTTCTGATGGACAGACGTCAGTCGCTGTGTGCGACAGTCGCATGCACTGCCATTCGGGGAACTGAGAAACATTTATGCAAAATGTGTATTAATGGTAGAAATGTTGTGGTATTACTGGATTCAGGTAGCCTTGTGACCCTGATAAAGGCTGAATTAGTTAAAACAGAGGTCTCTGGGAATAGCAAGGTAGCTGTTATTTGTGTGCATGGGGACACCCGAGAGTATCCAGTGACTACAGTGTGTTTCGAGACCCCCAAAGGTACCCTCTCTCATCCAGTGGGGTTAGTATCTCAATTACCGCATGATGCCATTGTGGGAAGGGATTTTCCGAAGTTCTGGGAACTGTGGGATGATCCTGAGCCCCCCACTGGTGCCCCTATGTACCAGGAATGTGATAGCCAGAACTCCTCTGAGAGTGGTGAGGACTCTCCAGAATTTCCCTTGTCAGTATTTGCAGGGGAGACTCAAGAAACTGGAGAGGAGCCCACCTCCTCAGACGAAAACCTACCGTCTGTGGAGTTTTCTGATCTGGAGGTTCACAGGGAAAATTTTGCCACAGAACAGTTAAAAGACCCCGCCCTAATAAAGGCACGGGAAAACGTAGTGGAAATAGATGGCGAGTTAGTGAACCCAGATAATACCTGCACTTACCCATACTTCAGCGTAGAGAAGGACCTACTGTATCGGGTGGCAAAAAGGGCAGAAGAAACCGTTGAGCAGCTGGTGGTGCCCAAACCTTACAGGAAGTTGGTGTTGGAGTTGGCCCATGGGCACATTCTTGGAGGTCATCTGGGGACAGAGAAAACCCGAGAGAGGGTATTACAGAGATTCTATTGGCCTGGGGTGATGAAGGACATAGAAAATTATTGTTCCTCCTGCCCTGTGTGTCAGAGGTCGGCCCCGATGCCACATTTCCGTAGCCCGCTGGTCCCTCTACCCATCATTGAGGTCCCGTTTGAGAGAATCGCAATGGATTTGGTAGGTCCTATAATCAAGTCCGCTAGGGGGCACCAGTACATATTGGTTATAATGGACTATGCCACCCGTTATCCAGAAGCGATCCCTCTCAGAAATACCTCGGCCAAAACCATAGCCAAAGAGCTATCTCTTGTTTTTAGCCGGGTGGGTATTTGTAAAGAACTGCTTACGGACCAAGGTACACCCTTTATGTCCCGGGTTATGAAAGAGCTGTGTAAATTGCTCAAAGTGACGCAATTGCGTACATCTGTGTATCACCCCCAAACCGATGGGCTGGTTGAAAGATTCAACAAAACCCTAAAACAAATGTTGAAGAAAGTGGTGGATAGAGATGGAAAGGATTGGGACTGTCTACTTCCTTATTTGATGTTTGCTATTAGGGAGGTGCCCCAATCCTCTACGGGATTCTCCCCCTTTGAGTTACTGTATGGGAGACACCCAAGAGGGCTGTTGGATATTGCCAAGGAAACTTGGGAAAGTGAGAGTTCTCCCCACAGGAGTGTGATTGAGCATGTCGCCCTGATGCAAGATCGAATTGCACAGGTAATGCCCATCGTGAAGGAACATTTGGCCCAAGCGCAGTTGGCACAGCAGAGAGTGTACAACCGTGGAGCAAAGACCCGTACCTTTTCCCCGGGGGATAGGATATTGGTACTTGTCCCTACGGTTGAAAGTAAATTCCTTGCCAAATGGCAAGGCCCCTACGAGACAATGGAAAAAGTGAGCGAAGTGAATTACAAGGTCAGACAACCAGGAAGGCGAAAGCCCGAACAGATATATCACGTTAATCTGTTGAAAGCCTGGAGGGATAGAGAGTCCCTAGTCGCAGAAACTTGGTCACCAGCTCAAACTGGTTGCGTGATTCCGGAGGTTGGAATAGCAGCCACCTTGTCACAACCCCAACAACAGGAGGTTAAGGAGTTTGTGCTTCGCAACAAGGAGGTGTTCTCTGAGCTGCCGGGACAAACATCTGGGGTAGAGCATGATATTATTACCCCGCCCGGTGAAAGGGTGAAGTTAAAACCCTATCGGATCCCAGAGGCCCGACGGGAGGCAATACGGGAGGAAGTACAGAAAATGCTGAACTTAGGGGTGATAGAGGAGTCCCAAAGTGATTGGTCTAGTCCCATTGTGTTGGTGCCTAAACCGGATGGGAGCTGGCGATTTTGTAACGATTTTCGTCAGTTGAACAAAGTTACAAAATTTGACACCTACCCCATGCCACGTATAGATGAGTTGATCGACCGGCTGGGAACAGCCCGATACATGACGACTCTTGACCTCACAAAAGGGTATTGGCAAATTCCCCTGGCCAAGTCGGCCAAAGAGAAAACCGCATTTGTAACCCCAGACGGGGCGTTCCAATATAAGAGAATGCCGTTCGGGTTACAGAATGTGCCGGCCACATTCCAGCGGAAAATGGACCAGATACTGAGGCCCCATCGGAAGTATGCTGCGGCTTACCTGGATGACGTAATTGTCCATAGCACAGATTGGGCCTCACATCTGCCAAAAGTGCAAGCAGTCCTAGACTCTATCCGGGAAGCGGGGTTTACGGCTAACCCCAAGAAGTGTACCATTGGGCAGGAGGAGGCCAAATATCTTGGGTACACCATTGGCAGGGGAGTAATAAAACCCCAACTCAACAAAGTCGAGGCCATCCAGAGTTGGCCACGTCCCAACAGCAAGAAGCAGGTACGAGCCTTTCTGGGAATCGCGGGTTATTATCGGCGCTTCATTCCCCACTTTGCTTCTAAGGCTGTGCCCCTAACCAACCTGACGAAAGGGAAAGGGTCGGTCATGATTAAATGGACCCCCGAGGCTGAGGCAGCATTCCAATTCTTGAAACAAGCCTTATGTAGCCAGCCAGTGTTGTACTCACCCGACTTCTCTAAAGACTTTGTCGTACAAAGTGATGCGTCAGATGTGGGGTTAGGAGCAGTATTGTCCCAGGTCTGGAACGGGGAAGAGCACCCAGTCATTTACCTCAGCAGGAAGTTGAAGTCCCATGAGGTAAATTACGCCACGGTTGAAAAGGAGTGTTTAGCGGTGAAGTGGGCTCTAGATTCCCTTCGGTACTATCTGCTAGGTAGGCACTTTGACATGGTTACGGATCACGCTCCGTTAAAGTGGATGGCTCAAAACAAGGAGACAAATAGAAGAGTGAATAGGTGGTTCCTGGCCCTACAGGAATTCAACTTCACAGTAAAGCATCGCCCTGGCGTTCAAATGGGGAATGTGGATGCTTTGTCTCGAGTACATGAATGCCTGATTGCTGGTGTTCCAACCCCAAGGTTAAAACAAGAGGGGGGGTATGTGACAGCAGGAAGGTAAAGTCACCTGGTTGCATCCAGGGGGGTAGATATATTTCTCCCAGATTCAGGCTTTATGCCGACTTATACAACTAGGGAGTTGATGAAGCCCAGCTGAGGCTAGTGGGCTCATGAATGACTCATACCTCTAGGGAGAGTGCTGGGCGTCGTGAGACAGGGAGTTGATGAGACCAGCTGAAGCTTGTCAGCTCATTTAGGCCTCTATAAGAACTCCCAGCTTCATTAGATGTTAGCTCATGCCTGGAACCAGACCTGTGTGGACTGTCTAGGGAGAGTGAACCCCTGTGCGGTGAGGCAAAGCCTGTGTGGCTATTTGTTTGGACTTTTACTAAACCAGGGACTTAGGGACTAGGACAGCACCAGGCTGATCCCAGTTGTTAGTTTAGGAAACCTGCATGTTTAGTCAGAGGTCAAACTGACCAGGATTTATTTTGTTTATGTTTCTTTTTGGCTTTGCTGTGTTTTTGTCACTGTACATAGAGAAATAAACCGCACCTTTTGATTTTGAAAACCACAACCTCCGTCTGCTGGCCCTGTTTTTGTGTGGGGAGCCCAACCAGGGGGTCACACACACCCGCTACCGAGTTAACCCCCTCACACACTGTATACACTAGGATTCACAGTATTGTTCTTATATTATATACACTGTTTTGTTCTGTGGGGGTAAGACTTCAGTTTCTTGCCCTGTCCCCCCTTTTCTATCACTTTCTTTCACAGCGCAATCACCATTACCTTTACACATATTTCAGAGAACATGCTCGCCGCTGGGGAGAGGCCTGGACTGGCCCTTCTCCCTGGAGTCCTTTCAGCCGCTGGAGAGAAGACAGGGTGACTGGCCTCACTCCGTCATGCTGTTGGGGATCTGGGCCGACTGCCCAGCATCCCTGGTGTATACAAGTGGGGACTGAAGTCCCATCCACTTGTGGTAGGTGAAAATCCCCCAGTGCTTGCAAAGCATGGCTGACATCCTCCTGTCTCAGTGTCGCACCATTTTCTGGGGTTGTGTCAGTTTGTGTCACTTTCACAGAAACTCCGTCCTCTGTTAGTTGAGGGCAGAGACCAGCAGCACTCTGCTCTGTTGCCAGCTCTTCTGCTGGGTGGCTGTGAGTGGAGACCGCAGTCCCATCCCCCGATATCAGCTCAAGCTGCAGTTGTGTGCAGAGGCCAGTAGCATTTTGCCCTGTTAGCACTTCAGCTGAGGACCCCACATCATTCACTCTGGCTAACTGTTGGGGAGTGACCGTCCTCTTCTCACCATGGGCCCCTAGAACTTCTGCAGGGGTGGGGCAGAGGTCTTGGACCCTCTGTCCGGTGGCCAGCGCTTCAGCTGGAGAAGTCTCTTGTAACTCCACAGATGCTGCTGTTGGTGCTGGGCAGAGCTCAGTGAAGTTTGGCCCTGATACCAGCTCTTCTGCTCGAGGCTCACCAAGTTGTTCTTCCTCAGCAGAACAGTCTATCAAATCCCCAATCTCTATAACTTGTGTCTGGGGATAGAGATTCACCATATCCTGTCCGTAGAACAAAGAAGAGGTTACTGGTGCTGGGCAAAGCTCAATGATGCCTGGCCCTGGTGCCAGCTTTCCTGCTGGGTTGGTGGCATCATTCTGGGGTGCCATCTGCTGCTGGGAAGGGACCATCTCCTTCTCACCCTGGGCCTCCGGAACCACCGCAGGTGTAGGGCAGAGGTCTTGGACACCCTGTCCGGTTGCCAGCACTTCAGCTCGGTTGGTGTCATAATTCTGGGGCGCCGTCTGCTGCTGAAACTCCCTTTCTCTGTTATTGTCTCCCAGGTTTGCAAATCCTTGTTGGGGAGGGGGAATGGCAGCTTCCCCTCCCTGGATCTCTGCAATCCACTGGGAAAAAATAAACACCACCTGCTCACCTTGGGCCTCCGAAACTGCCACGGGTGTGGAGCAGGGGTCTCCAGTACACTGTCCTGCAGCCAGCACTTCTGCTGGGGGTTTGCTAGGTGGTTCCTCCTCTACAGAAATGTCTATTAAATCCCCAGTCGCTAGAACTGCTAAAAGTGTGGGACAGAGGTCTTGGACCCTCTGTTCAGTTGCCAGCGCTTCAGCTGGAGGAGAAGTTTGTTGTAACTCTATAGATGCTGCTGGCAGAAAATCCCATGTCCCTGTCAGTGTTGTGGGAGAAAGGCCGACTACCTCTTCTCTCAAGAAGGCTGAAGCCACTGTTGGTGCTGGGCAGAGGTTAGCAGAGCTCTGCCCTGTTGTCAGCACTTCAGGTTTGGGGACGGCAATCTCCAGAGTTTCCACTGCCGATTCTCTGGCATGCTGCTGAACGCATTCTAGCAGTTTCCTGTATGCTCCTTCCAGATGCTGTTCCTTCCTTAGCAAATAGTCTAGATCAGATTTAAGCTCTGAGACCCCTGCAAGACCGAGCATAGTCTCTCTGTGTTCTCGCAGGCCTTCAAGGGTAAGTTCCCCTTCATCGCCAAACACAAAACAAGGTCAGGTGTGTTCAAACTTCTCCTCAGTAAACAGTCTTATCCGCAGGGGGCTGCTGGAGGAATCCCCCTCACACTTTCCTCACAGCAAGACACTTACACATCCCATAATAGTTGAGGCAGACAGCCACAATAGACAATAGAATACAGTCACACCCCAAACCATCACAGAAAATAGCACACAAGTGCATGAGACAGCACACATTATATATACATTATATATACATATATACATCATTGAGTCTGACTAGCACAGATCATTGTGGGGATCTCATTCACCCTGTGCCTCTATTAGAGACATGGGGTGATTTACACATAAGAGGGTCTGGGGAAGCTGGACAAGGAGCCTCCAGAACTCTCCAGGGCAAGCTGAGTTCCACAAACCCCCCACCCAAAGTCACTCCTGTCACACCCACCCACCAGTCTACCCCAACCTGGGCAAACCCATAAGAAGAGACCTTATGAGGACAGCTAAGCACCCCCTCCCCTCTGCTACATAAACTCCTTCATATGTCTTTCTTGTATTTACCCCAATATGTAAATAAAATTCAATCTACAGCTGCCACTCTGTCTACATTCAGAACAACATGGACACCTGGAGGCCCACCACCAATCCTGGATGCATGACTAGACCACTCTTCACAGAACTCTTCACCCAGACATCAGTCAGATTTCAGGTTCTCCCCACAATAGGAATTTAAGCCCTGGTGGGATACACCACAAGGGTTAAACACCCCCCAAAGGGGCACCAAACCTGCAAGAGTATTCAGCCCCTGGGAAACATCTCAAGAGCCAAACAACCCTGCAAGTCCTGTACGTATAAAATATTTCCTAGTTCCCTGACCTCTAGTCTTATTTCAATAAACCACTAATAGGAAGAAGGAAGGAGGATCTTCTCTGTGTGTAATACATCCCACAGTATTTCCCTTTAAAGAGCTCCTTCCTTCCCCCTCTCCTAAATTAGAGGTCTCTCCCTACACATTCCTTTAAAAATTATGTAGGGCTACCCCCACAAGAGCTTGGATAGCATAGGTCCTCCATTCATTGCCTCAACCTCCCAAAAGACCTCAGCTCTTCTGATATACTAGGGCAAGTACACAAAGCTTGCAACATCACAGAAATCACTAAAGGTAACACCAGGTGCACAACAATGATGCTGTATCAGAAAACAGATGCTAACAAGTTATGGAAGTCAAATCTGAATACTTTGATTCACAAAGTGTCGGCCAGTCCATTAGGGCCGAGGTGGCTTCCCCCCTAATCCATGCGCCTGGCCCCTAATCTAATGCATGGATTTCAATGTTTTTTTTTTAAGCACATGATTAGAGCCAGAGGCTCTAACTGGCTTAAAAAAAGCACTGCGCCCTGAGCTCACCCAGTTGTGTGACAATAGCGAATTAATATTTGCTATTGGATTCCTGCTTCTCCTCCCGGCCAATCTAGAAGCGAGCCTTAAGACCTGATTGGCCGAGAGGAGAAGCAATCATATTGGCGGTACCGAGTATGATTAGTAACGATAAGGGAATAAAAGGGGATTTTTCATTTTTCATTTTTCATTTGAGAAAGGGAGCTCTACAACACTAAAGTCACTCCAACCAGTTAAAAGTGGTGGCATATGTTACATTTGTCTACAAAAGTTTTGAAGGTCTTTGAGGAACCTCAGTATAGCTGTTCATCCATCTTTCTTCCCTATGAGTCAAGATGAAAAGCCCCATTGATACTGTATGTCACAGGCACTGGCTGCAGAGACCTTTTCTGCCCACATTCACCCTGTTATTTGTTTTTACTATATTTCTTTTTTTCCGTTACATTTATGAGGTACTGTTTTCTTGTATTTGCCCTAAAGACTATTCCTGATTTGTTTGATTCTGAACTATACATGTTTATTGAAAGAGCTGGTCACTTTGGCCTCTATTCCATTTACCCCAATGTAGGAGTTGGACAGTCTGGGATTCCTGATTAATCAAACCATTGCCTAGATGTGAATTTCCATTGTTAGTTGAGTCACCTTTATTATGACCCGTTGTGGGATTTTATATGATTATGTTGATTAGCTTACTTAGATTATGTGTATGTTGGCTGTTCCTTAGCTATGTTAATTATATTCCTGTTTACAGTTTGTATTGTGTACGATAATTTGATCAGGTTCACCTGATATTGTGTGGTATAAAAATTTTGTGTGAATTTTCAATAAAGTTCAGTTTCAGAGCTTACTGCTCTGTGAGCTCTATCAAATAGCAATGGCTCTGTCCTTGGTCTCCCCAATAAAGGGGTGAATATGTCTTTCCCACTGGGAACCCGCGGATCCACAAATTATTGCGGCAGCTATGGTTCTTTAGGTCTTCCACTTTCTATGACCCAGCTCTATCTGCTTTCTGTAAAGATCTCAACTGCATTGGCAGCTCAGCGATTGCCCATGCATGTTTAGTCAATCGCTCTCTATTCTCCTCAACCCTGCCTATATCGCCGCCATATACACTTTCAAAGACTGCTCTTATTTGCTCAGCATAATGGTCGTATCTTCCTTTATTATTAATGCACTGGTCTGCCTCCTGAAATTCCTCTACCTCATCTCCCACAGCAGCCAGGGTCCCTCCTACCAGCATTATCCTGCATTCTGGCATTACCACCAAGGCTCCTCCTGTTGATTCCCTTGTTCACCCCTTGCTTACTGTGACTGCTGACATTACCGGTGAACCTGTGTGTTGTAAACGCCACTTGTTGGTCCCATTTTGCTCTGAAGTACCTTGCCTAGAGTCATCCATACCTGTTTCCTCTGTAGCCATATCATGGGTAAGGTACTTTTAGATACTAGTACTACACTGTACTGTACTAGAGTATTTAGTTTTCCTTCTGTCACAAATGTCACGTCTACCTCAATGCAGGTGGTCAGACACAATAGCTAGTTACTGTGTGCTTCACATATAGCAGCCCCCTTTCCATTATGGAAAGCAGGCCTACCGGTACTTGGATGCCCCTAGGACTTATACACAATGCTATAGCGCCTGGCTACCACACAAGGGCAGACGCGATCAGAGCAAACAACAGACTACTTGCAGTTTAGCAGACAGATGGCGTGGTTCTATGACAGTCCAGGTGAAAGGCAGGCCGAGTTCAGGGAATAATCCAATATCCGATCCGGGTCATACCCAGGGAAATCCAACAGCAAAGCAGGGCAGACAAACGGGAGGCTTGATCAGGAACAATGCAGGTAACTCTGTCTTTATTACAAGCAAGGGATAGAGTGTTCGGTTTGTTTATATCAGGTGACTGACCAGATCAATCACCTTGCAGGTGAACACAGATAGGGGGAATGCAACAGCCAACACACGGATGCTGGAATGAATAGCAGGAGCACTAAGTGATCCTGACACCATCCTCCCCTACTGTAAGAGAAACCTGGGTAACAAGCGCGCATTGGCGCACAAACACGGGCATACCAGGATGTGCACAAGAAAGGGCATGCACTGGCGCATGCGTGAGTGCGTGCGGGCGCGAGTGCACGCACACGTGCGCGCATTGGCTCCAGTACACCTATTTAAACCAAGCAATGACATGCACACTTTGCTGAGTGGTCTTTCAGCTTGTTTCCTGTTACCAGATCTGTTCCTGTTCCTTGTGTCTGACCTGGCTTCACCTGTATCTGTCTTGGATCTCCGCCTGTCTATCTGTGACCTCGGCTTGTGTTGACTCTGCTCCTGCCTTATGTTCCTGTACCTTGCTGCCCGACTGTGTACCAGACCCGGCCTGTATCCTGACTTAGTCTCTGCCTCATGTCTCGGTACCTGCTCTGCTCAGCTGTTGATGACCCCCTCCCTGGCTCCTGTTCCGGCTACGCCTCCGCCTGCTGTTCCTGCAACACAGAGTTCCTGTCTTTAGTATCTGCCCAGTGTTCTCCAGCCATCAGGTCTCTGCCAAGGCCCAGCCGGAGCCATCTACTACATCGGCCCTCGTGTCAATCTGTGTCCTTCACTCCCTGTCATCTCTACCAGGGGTGATGGACAGGAGGTGCAAGAGAAGCCCCCTCTACTGCTCAATCTCCACCAGGTACGTGACACCTACCTTGGATGCTTTGCTCCTCATTCCTGCCTAAGATGAAAAGAAAAAAGCACACAAAGAGGGGGAAGAGCAGAGGTCTGTGACCCCAACAGTTTTACTGCTTCTCTTGTGAACTTCGAGGATGAATTACTCTGCAGTACCTGTAGCTACACAGCTCAGTAAGGGTTTGTTTTAAGGTTTATTTACTGCTTGTTCATAATATGTACAGTGTATACTTGAATGCCCATAGCCTACAGTAGCTGCAGTTTTATTGTACAGCCCCACCTGCTCACCACAAGTACTATATATAAAATATACATATTGTGACAGCAGGAAGGTAAAGTCACCTGGTTGCATCCAGGGGGGTAGATATATTTCGCCCAGATTCAGGCTTTACGCCGACTTATACAACTAGGTGGAGAGTTGTATAAGGCTAGTGGGCTCATGGATGACTCATACCTCTAGGGAGAGTGTGGGGCGTCGTGCAGACAGAGATGAGGAGACCAGCTGAACCTTGTCAGCTCGTTTAGGCCTCTATAAGAACTCCCAGCTTCATTAGATGTTAGCTCATGCCTGGAACCAGACCTGTGTGGACTGTCTAGGGAGAGTGAACCCCTGTGCGGTGAGACAAGCCTGTGTGGCTATTTGCTTGGACATTTAAAACCAGGGACTTAGGGACTAGGACAGCACTAGGCTGATCCCAGTTGTTAGTTAGGAAACCTGTATGTTTAGTCAGAGGTCAAGTTGACCAGGATTTATTTTGTTTATGTTTCTTTTGCTTTGCTGTGTTTTGTCACTGTAAATAGAAAATAAACCGCACCTTTTTGATTTTGAAACCCACAACCTCCGTTTGCTGGGCCTGTTTTTGTGTGGGGAGCCCATCTCGGGGGTCACACACACCCGCTGCCGAGCTAACCCCCTCACAGTTGGTGGAGAATGCGGGCAGTTTTTTTTTTTAAGCCAGCATGGAGGAGATACTGAAGCAGCTGGCTCTAGCAAATGCCAATCAACAGCAGACAAATGCAGGTTTGCAAAAGAACTTCGCAGCCCAGCAGCAAGCTCATCAACAGAGCCTTGCAGCCCAGCAGCAGACAAACGCAACTTTGCAACAGAGTCTGGAGGCTCAGCAACAAGCCCAGCAGCAATCTGAGGCCCGCTTCATAGACCTGTTGCAGAAGCAAGAGCAGAGACTACAACAACAGATGGAAGCAGTAATGCAGCAACGTCCGCAGACCAGTGAGGAAAGCCGTCCCACTAATACCGCGTCCTTTGGGGTGAGTCGTTTATTGACAAAAATGACTGGAGAGGATGATCCAGAGGTATTTTTGACCACATTTGAAAGGACCGCTGAAAGAGAAAAGTGGCCTGAGGAGCAGTGGGCTGGACTGGTGGCTCCTCTGTTAACTGGTGAATCGCAGAAAGCTTACTATGACCTAGAGCCTAACCAAGCAAAAGACTATGTGATGCTAAAAGCTGAAATATTGGCAAGGCTGGGTGTCACCCAGGCTGTCCGGGCTCAGCGTGTGCATAACTGGACTTTCCAGCTTGGAAAACCCCCCAGGTCTCAAATGTATGATCTCATTCACCTGAGCAGAAAGTGGCTACAGCCAGAGACTTTGTCCGCACCAAAGATTGTGGAACGTGTTGTAATGGATCGGTTTTTGAGAGCTCTTCCTACTGCCATCCAAAAGTGGGTAAGCCATGGAGACCCAGAGACGGCCGATGGTCTTGTGGATCGTGTGGAGAAATACTTGGCTACAGAGAACCTGACGGCCTCTTCCAGAGACACTCGGACTTTCCACCCTAAGACCAGACCATCCCCAGGGGCGGATAAGAGGATTCCAAGGGGTGAGGGTGGAGAGAGTGAGAGGGTGGGAGCTCTACCCCAAGTTTGGCGAGAACAGCCTGGGAAATCAGCGGCTCAAGAGGCCGCAAGAAGGATCGTTTGCTACCGCTGCCGGCAAGCGGGACATATTGCAGCCAATTGCCCGGTTGTGGAGGAACCCATGCAGTGTGACTTTCTGACGGGCAGACGTCAGTCGCTGTGTGCGACAGTCGCATGCACTGCCATTCGAGGAACTGAGAAACATTTATGCAAAATGTGTGTTAATGGTAGAAATGTTGTGGTATTGTTGGATTCAGGTAGCCTTGTGACCCTGATAAAGGCTGAGTTAGTTAAAACAGAGGTCTCTGGGAATAGCAAGGTAGCTGTTATTTGTGTGCATGGGGACACCCGAGAGTATCCAGTGACTACAGTGTGTTTCGAGACCCCCAAAGGTACCCTCTCTCATCCAGTGGGCTTAGTATCTCAGTTACCGCATGACGCCATTGTGGGAAGGGATTTTCCGAAGTTCTGGGAACTGTGGGATGATCCTGAGCCCCCCACTGGTGCCCCTATGTACCAGGAATGTGATAGCCAGAACTCCCCTGAGAGTGGTGAGGACTCTCCGGAATTTCCCTTATCAGTATTGGCAGGGGAGACTCAAGAAACTGGAGAGGAGCCCACCTCCTCAGACGAAAACCTACCGTCTGTGGAGTTTTCTGATCTTGAGGTTCACAGGGAAAACTTTGCCACAGAACAGTTGAAAGACCCCGCCCTAATAAAGGCACGGGAAAACGTAGTGAAAATAGATGGCGAGTTAGTGAACCCAGATAATACCTGCACTTACCCATACTTCAGCGTAGAGAAGGACCTACTGTATCGGGTGGCAAAAAGGGCAGAAGAAACCGTTGAGCAGCTTGTGGTGCCCAAACCTTACAGGAAGTTGGTGTTGGAGTTGGCCCATGGGCACATTCTTGGAGGTCATCTGGGGACAGAGAAAACCCGAGAGAGGGTATTACAGAGATTCTATTGGCCGGGGGTGATGAAGGACATAGAAAATTATTGTTCCTCCTGCCCTGTGTGTCAGAGGTCGGCCCCGATGCCACATTTCCGTAGCCCGCTGGTCCCTCTACCCATCATTGAGGTCCCGTTTGAGAGGATCGCCATGGATTTGGTAGGTCCTATAATCAAGTCCGCTAGGGGGCACCAGTACATATTAGTTATAATGGACTATGCCACCCGTTATCCAGAAGCGATCCCTCTCCGAAATACCTCGGCCAAAACCATAGCCAAAGAGCTATCTCTTGTGTTTAGCCGGGTGGGTATTTGTAAAGAACTGCTTACGGACCAAGGTACACCCTTTATGTCCCGGGTTATGAAGGAGCTGTGTAAATTGTTCAAAGTGACGCAATTACGTACATCTGTGTATCACCCCCAAACCGATGGGCTGGTTGAAAGGTTCAACAAAACCCTAAAACAAATGTTGAAGAAAGTGGTGGATAGAGATGGAAAGGATTGGGACTGTCTACTTCCTTATCTGATGTTTGCTATTAGGGAGGTGCCCCAATCCTCTACGGGATTCTCCCCCTTTGAGTTACTGTATGGGAGACACCCAAGAGGGCTGTTGGATATTGCCAAGGAAACTTGGGAAAGTGAGAGTTCTCCCCACAGGAGTGTGATTGAGCATGTCGCCCTGATGCAAGACCGAATTGCACAGGTAATGCCCATCGTGAAGGAACATTTGGCCCAAGCGCAGTTAGCACAGCAGAGAGTGTACAACCGTGGAGCCAAGACCCGTACCTTTTCCCCGGGGGATAGGATACTGGTACTTGTCCCTACGGTTGAAAGTAAATTCCTTGCCAAATGGCAAGGCCCCTACGAGATAATGGAAAAAGTGAGCGAAGTGAATTACAAGGTCAGACAACCAGGAAGGCGAAAGCCCGAACAGATCTATCACGTTAATCTGTTGAAAGCCTGGAGGGATAGAGAGTCCCTAGTCGCAGACACTTGGTCACCAGCTCAAACTGGTTGCGTGATTCCTGAGGTTGGAATAGCAGCCACCTTGTCACAACCCCAACAACAGGAGGTTAAGGAGTTTGTGCTTCGCAACAAGGAGGTATTCTCTGAGCTGCCGGGACAAACATCTGGGGTAGAGCATGACATCATTACCCCGCCCGGTGAAAGGGTGAAGTTAAAACCCTATCGGATCCCAGAGGCCCGACGGGAGGCAATACGGGAGGAAGTACAGAAAATGCTGAACTTAGGGGTGATAGAGGAGTCCCAAAGTGATTGGTCTAGTCCCATTGTGTTGGTGCCTAAACCGGATGGGAGCTGGCGATTTTGTAACGATTTTCGTCAGTTGAACAAAGTTACAAAATTTGACACCTACCCCATGCCACGTATAGATGAGTTGATCGACCGGCTGGGAACAGCCCGATACATGACGACTCTTGACCTCACAAAAGGGTATTGGCAAATCCCCCTGGCCAAGTCGGCCAAAGAGAAAACCGCATTTGTAACCCCAGACGGGGCGTTCCAATATAAAAGAATGCCGTTCGGGTTACAGAATGCGCCGGCCACATTCCAGCGGAAAATGGACCAGATGCTGAGGCCCCATCGGAAGTATGCTGCGGCTTACCTGGATGACATAATTGTCCATAGCACAGATTGGGCCTCACATCTGCCAAAAGTGCAAGCAGTCCTGGACTCTGTTCGGGAAGCGGGGTTTACGGCTAACCCCAAGAAGTGTACCATTGGGCAGGAGGAGGCCAAATATCTTGGGTACACCATTGGGAGGGGAGTAATAAAACCCCAACTCAACAAAGTCGAGGCCATCCAGAGTTGGCCACGTCCCAACAGCAAGAAGCAGGTACGAGCCTTTCTGGGAATCGCTGGGTATTATCGGCGATTCATTCCCCACTTTGCTTCTAAGGCTGTGCCCCTAACCAACCTGACGAAGGGGAAAGGGTCGGTCATGATTAAATGGACCCCCGAGGCTGAGGCAGCATTCCAATTCTTGAAACAAGCCTTATGTAGCCAGCCAGTGTTGTACTCACCCGACTTCTCTAAAGACTTTGTCGTACAAAGTGATGCGTCAGATGTGGGGTTAGGAGCAGTATTGTCCCAGGTCTGGAACGGGGAAGAGCACCCAGTCATTTACCTCAGCAGGAAGTTGAAGTCCCATGAGGTAAATTACGCCACCGTTGAAAAGGAGTGTTTAGCGGTGAAGTGGGCTCTAGATTCCCTTCGGTACTACCTGCTAGGTAGGCACTTTGACATGGTTACGGATCACGCTCCGTTAAAGTGGATGGCTCAAAACAAGGAAACAAATAGAAGAGTGAATAGGTGGTTCCTGGCCCTCCAGGAATTCAACTTCACAGTAAAGCATCGCCCTGGCGTTCAAATGGGGAATGTGGATGCTTTGTCTCGAGTACATGAATGCCTGATTGCTGGTGTTCCAACCCCGAGGTTAAAACAAGAGGGGGGGTATGTGACAGCAGGAAGGTAAAGTCACCTGGTTGCATCCAGGGGGGTAGATATATTTTGCCCAGATTCAGGCTTTATGCCGACTTATACAACTAGGTGGAGAGTTGTATAAGGCTAGTGGGCTCATGGATGACTCATACCTCTAGGGAGAGTGTGGGGCGTCGTGCAGACAGAGATGAGGAGACCAGCTGAACCTTGTCAGCTCGTTTAGGCCTCTATAAGAACTCCCAGCTTCATTAGATGTTAGCTCATGCCTGGAACCAGACCTGTGTGGACTGTCTAGGGAGAGTGAACCCCTGTGCGGTGAGACAAGCCTGTGTGGCTATTTGCTTGGACATTTAAAACCAGGGACTTAGGGACTAGGACAGCACTAGGCTGATCCCAGTTGTTAGTTAGGAAACCTGTATGTTTAGTCAGAGGTCAAGTTGACCAGGATTTATTTTGTTTATGTTTCTTTTGCTTTGCTGTGTTTTGTCACTGTAAATAGAAAATAAACCGCACCTTTTTGATTTTGAAACCCACAACCTCCGTTTGCTGGGCCTGTTTTTGTGTGGGGAGCCCATCTCGGGGGTCACACACACCCGCTGCCGAGCTAACCCCCTCACAATATGTAATCTGTCATATTTTGAAACAAATCACCCCTTCCTGTGATATCAACAGAGTGATAAAGGGTACCTGTGTTACACAGCTGGGATGGCTGTTTTGCTGTAGACCAAGTGGTGGGGCCATCTTGAAGGAGACCATTATTATTATACAGGATTTATATAGCGCCAACAGTTCGCACAGTGCTTTACAACATGAGGGCAGACAGTACAGTTACAATACTGCACAATTAAATACAGGAGGAATCAGAGGGCCCTGCTCCTTAGATCATAAGAAGACAGGCCTCAAGGGAAGACATGTAGAGTAGAACTATATTCAACAAGGTACGCTGAACTGAGAGCAGTGGCGTAGCATGGGTTGTCAGCGCCCCGGGCACAGTGTTGCCAACCGTCCGTATATTTACGGACAGCACGTAAAAGCAAGTCTTTTTTTTCATGTCCGTTAATGTCCGTGATAGGAAAAAAGTGCACGTAAAAATAGCCGTGACCTAGCGGCTTTGAACTGCGCATGCGCAGTTTCGGCGAGCTGCCCGACTCCCGAGCTCATCCGATCCTGCAATCATTCGGCCAGCGCCAGTGGGCGGGACCACCCGGGGGGGTGGATTTGACAGAGGCTGTGCGCGGCGTGCGCTATTGGCAGGGATGCGAGTGATGTCATGGCGCATCCCGCCAGGCGCGCGGCGCCAGCCTTTGAAAACCATACATGACAGAGGCAGGAGCTGAGCAGGCGGAATGGAGGAGCCCAGCCCAGCCGCCACAGAAGAAGTGGACCAGCTCAGGCAAGCGGCCTTCCTTGCTTTAAGGTAATAAAGAGCTTCTTCTTCTGGTGGCAGGAGGTGGTGGGGGCATGAGGTGATGGTGGCAGAAGGTGGTGGGTGCAGGAGGTGGTGGTGTTTGGGGCAGGAGGTGATGGTGCCAAAAACTGGCAGGAGGTGGTGGTGGGAGCAGGAGGTGATGGTGGCAAGAGCTGATAGGAGCTGATTGTGGCAGGAGGTAGGGGTGGTGTGTACAGGAGGTGGTGGTGGGAGCAGGAGGTGATAGTGGCAAGAGCTGCAGCATGTCACGCCACCCTGGTAAAATTCATGTTATTGGTTCGCGGGATTCAAAAACCATCTCCTGTATTATGTCTGCAGTCTCTGATCGTCTCCTGTATTATGTCTGCAGTCTCTGATCGTCTCCTGTATTATGTCTGCAGTCTCTGATCGTCTCCTGTATTATGTCTGCAGTCTCTGATCGTCTCCTGTATTATGTCTGCAGTCTCTGATCGTCTCCTGTATTATGTCTGCAGTCTCTGATCATCTCCTGTACCATGTCTGCAGTCTCTGATCATCTCCTGTACCATGTCTGCAGTCTCTGATCATCTCCTGTACCATGTCTGCAGTCACTGATCATCTCCTGTACCATGTCTGCAGTCTCTGATCATCTCCTGTACCATGTCTGCAGTCTCTGATCATCTCCTGTACCATGTCTGCAGTCTCTGATCATCTCCTGTACCATGTCTGCAGTCTCTGACCATCTCCTGTACCATGTCTCCAGTCTCTGACCATCTCATCTTTTATCATGTCTGCAGTCTCTGAGGGGGAGCCAGTAGAGGAGTCAAGAGTGGGAGCGCCGCCAGATTGGGGATCATGAGAGAAGTCAGGTGTGTGGACTGTGTAGCGGAGACTATAGAATAAAACCAGAGCCGCCAAGCTGGAGTTGCCTGACTGAGCCCTGCACGGTTCACCTGAGAGGAGGTCAGTCTGAGGGGGAGGTCACTGATGTAGGGGGGGAGTGAACACAATAATGTAAGGGGGCACTGAAATAAAGGTTAACCCTTATATCAGTAACCCCCCTTACCTTAGTGTATTCACTCTGCGGAAGGTAATCTCTGGTCACCAGAGTCCCCCTCACTCATTAGAGTTCCCAATGTTCCCTTTTACATCAGAGTCTGCAGGATTTCCTCTTATAGTGCAAGGGAGAACTCTGCGGACCCTGATGTAAGTGGGAACTCTGATATAAATGGGAGCGCAGAGCCCCCCCTTACATCAGAGTTCCCCCTTAGATCGTGATCTGTGGCATCGTCCTTTACATCAAGGTTTGCAGAGTTCTCCCTTGCACTGTAATGGGGAACTCTGTGCAGGCTGTGTTATATTAACCTGACCTTCATGTAAATAGAGAAATTCTGTTTTTGACTTTTGTTTAACCTAAACACATTGCTAATAGCACTAGCAACATGTTTATAGTTTAAATACTAAAAGTTGCACAGTTTAGCACCGAAAACAGCCATTTTAGGTTCTTTTCCGAAGTGGCAGTAAAAAATTGGTGGTGTTCGTAATTGTTAGGCATCTTGCCAGTAAATTTCACTTGGGGGGGTTGGCAACACTGCCCGGGCAACCGGGTGAGGTTTTTTCAACCCCACCAACTATGTAACTATTAACGACCACAGCATACAGGGATATACAATGTAATATAAACATAAAAGCTCACACATACAGTGCCTTGCAAAAGTATTCACCCCCCCCCCCCCCCCCCCCTTTGGCATTTTTCATGTTTTGTTGCCTCACAACCTGGAATTGACATGGATTGTTTGAGGATTTGCATCATGTAATTTACAGAACATGCCCACAATTTGAAGATGTTTTTTTTTTTTTTATCTATTGTGAAGCAAACAACAAATAGGACAAAATAACAGAAAAAGTCAATGTGCATAACTATTCACCCCCCTAAAGTCAATACTTTGTATAGACACCTTTTGCGGCTATAACAGCTCCAAGTCGATTGGATAAGTCTTTATGAGCTTGCCACATTTTACCACTGGGATTTTTGCCCATTCCTCCTTGCAAAACTGCTCCAGGTCGTTCAAGTTGGATGGTTTGTGCTTGTGAACAGCAATCTTTAAGTATGGCCACAGATTTTCTATTGGATTGAGGTCTGGGCTTTGACTAGGCCATTCCAACACATTTACATGTTTCCCCTTAAACCACTCAAGTGTTGCTTTAGCAGTGTATTTGGGGTCATTGTCCTGCTGGAAGGTGAACCTCTGTCCTAATCACACACAGAGTGGTACAGGTTTTGCTCAAGAATATCCCTGTATTTAGCACCATCCATCTTTCCCTCAACTCTGACCAGTTTCCCAGTCCAGACTGCTGAAAAACATCCCCACAGCATGATGCTGCCACCACCATGTTTCACTGTGGGGATGGTGTTCTTTGGGTGATGTGATGTGTTGGGTTTGCACCAGACATAGGGGCTGATTTACGAACCATTTGCGCCTTGAGTTTCGGCACACGCCGATGCGCAACGGCAGTTTTGGTATTTACGAAACTTTTGCACCAGTAACGCAGCGCTATTCCCCATTTACTAAAGTGTTCTCAGTGCACGGGGGAGGCACTCAGTGTAACTTTTTCTGAACCAGCCTGCTGCGACTGCAAGAACATTTAGAACTGCGAGAGGTCTATTTGTGCACTGCACATGCGCACTCTGCATTTGCGCTCATTCAAATGTGCCAGCAAAATCTTAGTAAATGTCAAGTAACGTAAATGCATTTGCATAAGTTGAACAGGCGCACCTCTAAACTTGCCATTTTATAACAGTCTCTGCACAAAATGACATTTCTAAAAGGAAAAAAAAAGTAATTTAAAACTACTCGCGGCTGTAATGAATTGCCGGTTCCCGTCAATACAGATAAAAGTCATTGAAAGTCTTTGAAAAAAAAAATGCGTGGGGGTCCCCCAAAATTCCATTACCAGGCCCTTCAGGTCTGGTATGGATTTTAAGGCGAACTCCACGCCAAACTTAAAAAAAATTGCTTGGATGTTCCCCTAAAAATTCACACCAGACCCTTATCCGAGCACACAACCTGGCAGACCGCAGGAAAAGAGGGGGGGACGAGAGAGCACCCCCCCTCTTGAACCGTACCAGGCCACATGCCCTCAACATGGGGAGGATGCTTTGGGGTCTGGACCCCAAAGCATCATGTCCCCATGTTGATGGGGACAAGGGCCTCATCCCCACAACCCTTGCCCGGTGGTTGTTGGGGTCTGCGGGCAGGGGGCTTATCGGAATCTGGAAGACCCCTTTAACAAAGGGGACCCCCAGATCCCAGCCCCCCTATGTGAAATGGTAATGGGGTACAAATGTACCCCTACGATTTCACAAAAAAAGTGTAAAAAATGTTAAAAAAGACAATAGCCGGTTTTTGACAATTCCTTTATTAATGTCTTCTCCTTTCCCCGCTTCTTCTTCCATCTTCTTCTTTTCTCCATTCGGGTTTCTTCCTCCATCTTGTTCTTCCTCTGCTTCTTCCTTCGGTGTTCTCGTCCACATCTTGCTCCGGCTTCTTCTTCCCCGCTTCGTTCTCCAGACGATCCGCTTCCATGGGAGCTTCCCACTGTGTGACGCTTCTGTTCTTCTGACAGTTCTTCTCCAACTGATGGCGGTGCCACCCCCCTTCCTGACCAGCCGGGCTGTGTGCTCGGATAAGGGTCTGGTATGGATTTTGGGGGAACCCCCATGCCGTTTTTTTGGCGTAGGGGGTTCCCCTTGAAATCCATACCAGACCTAAGGGCCTGGTATGCTCTTGGAGGGGAACCCAATGCCGTTTTTTTATTTAAAATTTGGCGTGGAGTTCCCCCTCATGATTCATACCAAACACAGGGGACAGCAAGCGCGAGGTGTACAGTACCCTGTCGCCGAGAACCAGCATGATGGGATCGCGCTGGAAACATTCTCACGGGCAGGTACTGGCAAAGACTTCAAGTCGCACTGTGGTTCACGCTCAAGTCGTGTCCAAGTTGCCTCGCAAAGTCGTGCTCAAAGTCGTGTTGCCCCTGTGTGAACTGGCTCTCAAGGTTCTCTGCACACGAGTCGCCCCGCAAGTCGGATCATCTTGATCCGACTTCTGGTGCGACCTCTATTCAAATCAATGGGCTCCCATAGGGAACCATTGATTTTGAATAGAGACAGAGAAACGTAGCTGATTTTAATGAGAAAATACCTTACGCCGGCAGGATATTTGTATTTACTGAGCCGGTTCACACGCCCAATCAATGATTTATCCGGCGCACCAATTAAGGTATGAACCGACGCAGCGCAGTGTTCTTAGTAAATCACCCCTACAGTGTTTTCTTTGATGGCCAAAAAGTTAAATTTTAGTCTCATCAGACCAGAGCACCTTCCACCATACATTTTGGGAGTCTCCCACATGCTTTTTCGCAAACTCAAAACGTGCCATTTTTTTTTTGCTGAAAGTAATTGCTTTCTTCAGGCACTCTGCCATAAAGCCCAACTCTATGGAGCGTACGGCTTATTGTCGTCCTATGTACAGATACTCCAGTCTCTGCTGTGGAACTCTGCAGATCCTCCAGGGTTACCCTAGGTCTCTGTGCTGACTCTCTGATTAATGCCCTCCTTGCCCGGTCCATGAGTTTTGGTGTGCGGCCGTTTCTTGGCAGGTTTGCTGTTTTGCCATGTTCTTGCCATTTGGTTATGATAGATTTGATGGTGCTCCTAGGGATCATGAAAGATTTGAATATTTTTTTAGAACCTAACCCTGACTTGTACTTCTCAACAACATTGTCCCTTACTGGTTTGGAGAGTTCCTTGGTCTTCATGGCAGTGTTTGGTTAGTGGTGCCTCTTGCTTAGGTGTTGCAGCCTCTGGGGCCTTTCAAAAAGGTGCGTATATGTAATGACAGATCATGTGACACTAAGATTGCACACAGGTGGACATCATTTCACTAATTATGTGACTTCTGAAGGTAATTGGTTGCACCAGAGCTTTTTATGGGCTTCATAACAAGGCCAATTGTCAATTATCATTTTTTTATTTCTGAAAAATAGTTTTATGTATATATTTTTCTAATTTTACTTCACCAACTTAGACTATTGTGTTCTGATCCATCGCATATAATTCAGATTAAAAAACATTGAACTGAAGGCTGTAATGTAACAAAATAGGTAAAAAGCCAAGGGGGGTGAATATTTTTGCAAGGCACTGTAGGTTGGACTTGATGGACTTGTATATTTTTTTAACCTTACCAATGATGTAACTATGTAACTAAGTAATTTGCGCCCGCTAACCCGTGGTCTTTTAGATACCCCCACCCTCTGATCACAACACCCAGATACCCCCCACTCTGATCACACCCCCCAGATTTCCCCGACTCTGATCATACCCCCAGATACTCCCACCCTGGTCACACACCCCCAGATGCCCCCCCACTCTAATCACACCCCCTAGATACCTTCCACTCTGATCACACCCCCCAGATACCCCCCACTCTGATCACACCCCCTAGATCCCCCCAGATCCCACCACTCTGATCACACCTGTAGATACCCCACCAGATCCCTCCAGTCTCATCACACCCCCCAGATACCCCCTCCCCAATCACACACACAATCACTTCACACGTCACCAGTCCTGCAGCACCAGGGACAGAAGGATTAGCTGTGTCCCATGCTGGCAGGAGAATATCTGCAGCAGAAGTTACAGTGGCAGCTGCAGCAACCAGTCGGGAGCCTTCTGTACCCTGACCTCCTTCACCGGAACTCCCGGGCTGACCCCCCTACCCCCCCCTGCGCACAGCGTGGCGCTCACACCTACTACTCCACCCTCCTATGCTTTCTTCTGACAGAAACTAAACAGCAGGTAAACTAAAGCCTCCATGCTGCGCACTCTCTCCTACTGGGCGGAGCAAGGTTTTAGGGGGAAGGGATTTTAAAAATCCAAATTGCTGGCAAGTGGCTGGGGATTTGGATTTTTACTGTCCCCCCTATGCTGCTGCCCGGGCTGCCCTATGGTTGCGCCGGCCCTGTCTGCGCCCCTCTAAAGATTGTGCCCGGGGAGACCACAGCAGCTGCCGCCCCACCCCCAAGCCACTTGACTAAAAGTCTGAGCCTGTTAATGGCTCTATTGTCTGACTCTAGGGAAATAACTAATATAGTGAACTGTGGGTGCTGGTGCTTGGAGCAGTAACCCCTGGCACTTCACCATTTTTAGAGACAGAGACTGTGTGCTTCCAGCACACAGAGACTGTGAGTGTTCTAGGATCCAACATGAGAGTCTATTCATCATATCAGAACGTTTAGGTTTTCAGGAGTGGTGAGAGGTTATGCATCCACATGGAAACTTTGCTTCAGTCATCGAGTGCTCCAACCAAGACACGCAGGGCCCCAAAGCCAGAGATAGTATAAAGACTGTCCTATAATAGTCTAGCATGCACTATGCATTTGTATTTAGTTTGTATTAAAACCATATAGGAGTAAAGTTTAGCCAAACAATGTAGTTGTGTTAACTTTGCTGAACCTGGTTCCTCTCCTTTGCTACTGCTTGTGCCTATCTATACTACTGTATATAATATCAGCCCATTAAAATAAAAAAAACAAGGTGTGTAAGTGCATGTATAGATAGATAGATATCCCCCCACAGTGCCTGTAATGAGGGTTAAAGGCTCTTTCCCACCCAAAGTCTCTCAATGCCTCTGAATTATGGGTCTCAAATGAGGACTTACCAATCTTGTGAAGCCAGTTCTCTCCCCTCCAACCAGACCACCCCATAACCCCTCACCTTGCATGGGTGAGAACCCCCGACTACTCCAAAAAAGTTTTTTTTATAATCCCCCTAAAGGAACCACAACTCAAATACCAGGGACACATATTTCACGTCCAGGAGCCATCCCTGGTATCCTGCACAATAAATATACAGTATGTATACTAGAGTGTTTTCATTTTTAAGTTTACACCGTAACATACTTTCTTAAATTAATTACAGTACATTACTAAAATATCACTGTGATTTAAAAATCAAATTTGAGGAATTGTTAAATGTTCGTGCATTGTGGTACTTGCAAGTACCTCAACTTGCCTTCAAACCAGTTATTTTGGGCATTGGTAGGACCCTAGATCCTAGGTACTCCATTGGACCCCATAGTCCTGTTACATAATGAGCCCTGTACATTAGTGGTTCAGGATATCTTCTGTATCTAGTATCTACTTTTGTGCTCACTCACCTGCTCATACCTTAGACACTGCAGTGCCAGTGACCTGCTAGTGATTGGATCCACCATGGCACTTTCTCTTAGGTTTGGAAATCTTTATAACTTACTAAACCATTGCATTTCTTCAGTTCACAAGTGGGTCCCCTGCACTGCAGAGTCTAAGTAGGAGAGCTGCCATATCAATAGTTAGATGTAAGACTGAACCACCAATTTTAAAAACAGTGTGACTGCTCTGTGTGTGTGTGTGCGCTTGTGTGTATCTATAGTGTATAAAAGGCGATAATCCCATTGTCTAATGGATAGATTGTGCCGGCAACACTGTAGTCCGTATAACAATTTATTGGTGACTGGTTACAAAAAAGTGACAACAAAAGTAAAAAATCACAATATCTCTTGTTATTCAACTCTTAAATGCCACAGCCTCTTCTGGCCCAAGAAGCTTTGGTATTTTACAGTTGAAGAGGCTTGATGTGATTCATTTTTTGGAGGTAAGTTAAGGTCCTGTATACAGTTTGGTCAACAAGACAGATTCACCTTAATTGCATTAGTGAAATGTTTAAGAAAATTTGTCATAGGAAAAATATGGGAGTAGCATGTATGAGAAATATGAGATGTTAGCCATAATCGTTGTGCCTATATAAGGAAGGGAAATAAGCCTATAATTTTGGCATTTAGTAAGGTCTTTATCTTCCTTGGGGACCAAGGTAATATGAGCCAAAAGGGCCTCAGGAGGCATCTTCCCACCTTCTTGTATAGAAGTAAAGTAAGCACTCAATAGCCCCAATAGCAAGCCCAAATATGTAAGATAATATGCCCTTGGTTGGTCTGGAGACATGCTTGGTCAGTCCATCACCTTTACCCTCAGCTTCTTTAACAAGGCAGTGGTCGTCTTGGAGGTGTGTTTGGGGTCATTATCATGTTGGAATATTGCTCTACGGCCCAGACTATGAAGGGAGGGGATCATGCTCTGCTTCAATATGTCACAGTACATGTTGGCATTCATGGTTCCCTCAATGAACTGTAGCTCTCCTGACACGTACCCTGGAGGTGAGCCTAACGTGCAGAGGGAGACCTCTCGTACAGCCCTGGTTCCAGGGTCACTTGAGTTGGGACAGTGACCGTAGGAGCACAGTGAGGTATGGGTGCCTGCTGAGTTCTCTGTGACTGGAGATGATGTCTACTGGGAGAGGCTGGAGCGGGCTGGAGTGCTGAGGATGCAGGTCAGCGAATGCAGATCAGTTGGATGCAGGTCAGCTGGATACTGGTGCTCCAGGGAGCAACAAGCGCACGTGGGTGCGGACGGCAGGCATAAACGGCAGGCAAGGGATGGTCAGAGTTCAGGCTGGTTTTGGCAATGGAAGATCAGGCAGACAGATAAACAAAGCAGGGTCAAGGAAGCCAAAGGTCAGGACTGGAGACAGCGGCGAGGTCAGAGAGCCGGGTCAGTATGAGATCAGGTGCAGATTTAGGATCAGGTCACAGAATAAGCTGCAGATCAAACAGCAAAGGACTTAACAGTAGGAGCCCCTTTTAAAGGCCCCTGGGTGCCAAAGCAGCGTTACTGTGTGCGCGTGCAAGCTCTCCGCAATCGGTGCATGAGCATGCGCACTGGCGCACATCTGTTTGCTGCTGGAAGACTGTTGGCTGGGATGCGCCTGAGCCCTATTGCAGGTCTAAGAGCCGTGCATCCATGACATTGCCCCCTCCTTAAGGGCAACCTAAAAGGTGCCCAAAATAGCTATTTTTTTGGGGGTGGCTGCGGAAGAAGGCCTGGATCAGTTCTTGGGCATGCACATTTTGCTTAGGTTCCCATGAGTTCTCCTCTGGTCCATACCCCCTCCATTTGATCAAATATTGAAGTTGATTACCTCTTCTCCTGCAGTCTACAACAGCCTCCACCTCATATTCTTCATCCCCATTAACCATTACGGGTTCAGGTGGCCCCGATCCCCTGTCCGGGAAGGGGTCCGGTACTGTACGTTTCAGCAGGGACATGTGGAACACTGGGTGAACTTTAAGAGAATCAGGTAAAGTAAGTTCATAAGAGACCTCTTTCTTCTTAATTGGGAAAGGGACAATAAATCTGGGTGCCAGCTTTTTCAAGGGGCAAGCCATTCTGTGGTTGGTAGTAGATAACCACACCTGATCACCTGGTTGGAGACGTAATTCCCCTCTTCTCTTCCTGTCGTATAGCCTCTTGTTGGTTGCCTGCTCTTTGGCCATAGTTTCTTGCAACAACTTGTTGTCGCGACCCAGAAACTCGACAGTGCTCTGTACTGCTGGGATCGGAGATTCCAGGATAATGTTAGTCAGGAAGACTGGATGGAATCCATAGTTTGCAAAGAATGGCGACTGGCCTGTGACCAAATTGCTGGCATTATTGAAAGCAAATTCTGCTAGGGGTAATAGTGCTACCCAATCATCCTGAACAAACGTGGTAAAGCAACGGATATACTTCACCAGGGTCTGGTTTGTCCTCTCGGTCTGTCCATTAGTCTGGGGGTGGTAAGCAGGTGACATGGAAAGTTACATTTTCAGGTGTGAGGGGGTTAACTCGGTAGCGGGTGTGTGTGACCCCCTGGTTGGGCTCCCCACACAAAAACAGGGCCAGCAGACGGAGGTTGTGGTTTTCAAAATCAAAAGGTGCGGTTTATTTCTCTATGTACAGTGACAAAAACACAGCAAAGCCAAAAAGAAACATAAACAAAATAAATCCTGGTCAGTTTGACCTCTGACTAAACATGCAGGTTTCCTAAACTAACAACTGGGATCAGCCTGGTGCTGTCCTAGTCCCTAAGTCCCTGGTTTAGTAAAAGTCCAAACAAATAGCCACACAGGCTTTGCCTCACCGCACAGGGGTTCACTCTCCCTAGACAGTCCACACAGGTCTGGTTCCAGGCATGAGCTAACATCTAATGAAGCTGGGAGTTTTTATAGAGGCCTTAAACGAACTGACAGGCTTCAGCTGGTCTCATCAACTCCCTGCCTGCACGACGCCCAGCCCTCTCCCTAGAGGTATGAGTCATCCATGAGCCTACTAGCCTCAGCTGGGCTTATACAACTCTCCACCCTAGTTGTATAAGTCAGCATAAAGCCTGAATCTGGGAGAAATATATCTACCCCCCTGGATGCAACCAGGTGACTTTACCTTCCTGCTGTCACATACCCCCCCCTCTTGTTTTAACCTTGGGGTTGGAACACCAGCAATCAGGCATTCATGTACTCGAGACAAAGCATCCACATTCCCCATTTGAACGCCAGGGCGATGCTTTACTGTGAAGTTGAATTCCTGTAGGGCCAGGAACCACCTATTCACTCTTCTATTTGTCTCCTTGTTTTGAGCCATCCACTTTAACGGAGCGTGATCCGTAACCATGTCAAAGTGCCTACCTAGCAGATAGTACCGAAGGGAATCTAGAGCCCACTTCACCGCTAAACACTCCTTTTCAACCGTGGCGTAATTTACCTCATGGGACTTCAACTTCCTGCTGAGGTAAATGACTGGGTGCTCTTCCCCGTTCCAGACCTGGGACAATACTGCTCCTAACCCCACATCTGACGCATCACTTTGTACGACAAAGTCTTTAGAGAAGTCGGGTGAGTACAACACTGGCTGGCTACATAAGGCTTGTTTCAAGAATTGGAATGCTGCCTCAGCCTCGGGGGTCCATTTAATCATGACCGACCCTTTCCCTTTCGTCAGGTTGGTTAGGGGCACAGCCTTAGAAGCAAAGTGGGGAATGAAGCGCCGATAATAACCCGCGATTCCCAGAAAGGCTCGTACCTGCTTCTTGCTGTTGGGACGTGGCCAACTCTGGATGGCCTCGACTTTGTTGAGTTGGGGTTTTATCACTCCCCTGCCAATGGTGTACCCAAGATATTTGGCCTCCTCCTGCCCAATGGTACACTTCTTGGGGTTAGCCGTAAACCCCGCTTCCCGGATAGAGTCTAGGACTGCTTGCACTTTTGGCAGATGTGAGGCCCAATCTGTGCTATGGACAATTACGTCATCCAGGTAAGCCGCAGCATACTTCCGATGGGGCCTCAGTATCTGGTCCATTTTCCGCTGGAATGTGGCCGGCGCATTCTGTAACCCGAACGGCATTCTCTTATATTGGAACGCCCCGTCTGGGGTTACAAATGCGGTTTTCTCTTTGGCCGACTTGGCCAGGGGAATTTGCCAATACCCTTTTGTGAGGTCAAGAGTCGTCATGTATCGGGCTGTTCCCAGCCGGTCGATCAACTCATCTATACGTGGCATGGGGTAGGTGTCAAATTTTGTAACTTTGTTCAACTGACGAAAATCGTTACAAAATCGCCAGCTCCCATCCGGTTTAGGCACCAACACAATGGGACTAGACCAATCACTTTGGGACTCCTCTATCACCCCTAAGTTCAGCATTTTCTGTACTTCCTCCCGTATTGCCTCCCGTCGGGCCTCTGGGATCCGATAGGGTTTTAACTTCACCCTTTCACCGGGCGGGGTAATAATATCATGCTCTACCCCAGATGTTTGTCCCGGCAGCTCAGAGAACACCTCCTTGTTGCGAAGCACAAACTCCTTAACCTCCTGTTGTTGGGGTTGTGACAAGGTGGCTGCTATTCCAACCTCCGGAATCACGCAACCAGTTTGAGCTGGTGACCAAGTTTCTGCGACTAGGGACTCTCTATCCCTCCAGGCTTTCAACAGATTAACGTGATATATCTGTTCGGGCTTTCGCCTTCCTGGTTGTCTGACCTTGTAATTCACTTCGCTCACTTTTTCCATTATCTCGTAGGGGCCTTGCCATTTGGCAAGGAATTTACTTTCAACCGTAGGGACAAGTACCAATATCCTATCCCCCGGGGAAAAGGTACGGGTCTTTGCTCCACGGTTGTACACTCTCTGCTGTGCCAACTGCGCTTGGGCCAAATGTTCCTTCACGATGGGCATTACCTGTGCAATTCGATCTTGCATCAGGGCGACATGCTCAATCACACTCCTGTGGGGAGAACTCTCACTTTCCCAAGTTTCCTTGGCAATATCCAACAGCCCTCTTGGGTGTCTCCCATACAGTAACTCAAAGGGGGAGAATCCCGTAGAGGATTGGGGCACCTCCCTAATAGCAAACATCAAATAAGGAAGTAGACAGTCCCAATCCTTTCCATCTCTATCCACCACTTTCTTCAACATTTGTTTTAGGGTTTTGTTGAATCTTTCAACCAGCCCATCGGTTTGGGGGTGATACACAGATGTACGCAATTGCGTCACTTTGAACAATTTACACAGCTCTTTCATAACCCGGGACATAAAGGGTGTACCTTGGTCCGTAAGCAGTTCTTTACAAATACCCACCCGGCTAAAAACAAGAGATAGCTCTTTGGCTATGGTTTTGGCCGAGGTATTTCTGAGAGGGATCGCTTCTGGATAACGGGTGGCATAGTCCATTATAACCAATATGTACTGGTGCCCCCTAGCGGACTTGATTATAGGACCTACCAAATCCATTGCGATTCTCTCAAACGGGACCTCAATGATGGGTAGAGGGACCAGCGGGCTACGGAAATGTGGCATCGGGGCCGACCTCTGACACACAGGGCAGGAGGAACAATAATTTTCTATGTCCTTCATCACCCCAGGCCAATAGAATCTCTGTAATACCCTCTCTCGGGTTTTCTCTGTCCCCAGATGACCTCCAAGAATGTGCCCATGGGCCAACTCCAACACCAACTTCCTGTAAGGTTTGGGCACCACAAGCTGCTCAACGGTTTCTTCTGCCCTTTTTGCCACCCGATACAGTAGGTCCTTCTCTACGCTGAAGTATGGGTAAGTGCAGGTATTATCTGGGTTCACTAACTCGCCATCTATTTCCACTACGTTTTCCCGTGCCTTTATTAGGGCGGGGTCTTTTAACTGTTCTGTGGCAAAATTTTCCCTGTGAACCTCCAGATCAGAAAACTCCACAGACGGTAGGTTTTCGTCTGAGGAGGTGGGCTCCTCTCCAGTTTCTTGAGTCTCCCCTGCCAATACTGACAAGGGAAATTCTGGAGAGTCCTCACCACTCTCAGAGGAGTTCTGGCTATCACATTCCTGGTACATAGGGGCACCAGTGGGGGGCTCAGGATCATCCCACAGTTCCCAGAACTTCGGAAAATCTCTTCCCACAATGGCATCATGCGGTAATTGAGATACTAACCCCACTGGATGAGAGAGGGTACCTTTGGGGGTCTCGAAACACACTGTAGTCACTGGATACTCTCGGGTGTCCCCATGCACACAAATAACAGCTACCTTGCTATTCCCAGAGACCTCTGTTTTAACTAATTCAGCCTTTATCAGGGTCACAAGGCTACCTGAATCCAGTAATACCACAACATTTCTACCATTAATACACATTTTGCATAAATGTTTCTCAGTTCCCCGAATGGCAGTGCATGCGACTGTCGCACACAGCGACTGACGTCTGTCCGTCAGAAAGTCACATTGCATGGGTTCCTCCACAACCGGGCAATTTGCTGCAATATGTCCCGCTTGCCGGCAGCGGTAGCAAACAATCCTTTTGGCTGCCTCTTGAACCCCTGACTTCCCAGGCTGTTCTCGCCAAACTTTGGGTAGAGCTCCCACCCTCTCACTCTCTCCACCCTCACCCCTTGGAATCCTCTTATCCGCCCCTGGGGATGGTCTGGTCTTAGGGTGGAAAGTCCGAGAGTCTCTGGAAGAGGCCGTCAGGTTCTCTGTAGCCAAGTATTTCTCTACACGATCCACAAGACCACTGGCCGTCTCTGGGTCTCCATGGCTTACCCACTTTTGGATGGCAGTAGGAAGAGCTCTCAAAAACCGATCCATTACAACACGTTCCACAATCTCTGGTGCGGACAAAGTCTCTGGCTGTAGCCACTTCCTGCTCAGGTGAATGAGATCATACATTTGAGACCTGGGGGGTTTTCCAAGCTGGAAAGTCCAGTTATGCACACGCTGAGCCCGGACAGCCAGGGTGACACCCAGCCTTGCCAATATTTCAGCTTTTAGCATCACATAGTCTTTTGCTTGGTCAGGCTCTAGGTCATAGTAAGCCTTCTGCGATTCACCAGTTAACAGAGGAGCCACCAGTCCAGCCCACTGCTCCTCAGGCCACTTTTCTCTTTCAGCAGTCCTTTCAAATGTGGTCAAAAATACCTCTGGATCATCCTCTCCAGTCATTTTTGTCAATAAACGACTCACCCCAAAGGACGCGGTATTAGTGGGACGGCTTTCCTCACTGGTCTGCGGACGTTGCTGCATTACTGCTTCCATTTGTTGTAGTCTCTGCTCTTGCTTCTGTAACAGGTCTATGAAGCGGGCCTCAGATTGCTGCTGGGCTTGTTGATGAGCTTGCTGCTGGGCTGCAAGGCTCCTTTGCAAACCTGCATTTGTCTGCTGTTGATTGGCATTTGCTAGAGCCAGCTGTTTCAGTATCTCCTCCATGCTGGCTTAAAAAAAACTGCCCGCATTCTCCACCAACTGTGAGGGGGTTAACTCGGTAGCGGGTGTGTGTGACCCCCTGGTTGGGCTCCCCACACAAAAACAGGGCCAGCAGACGGAGGTTGTGGTTTTCAAAATCAAAAGGTGCGGTTTATTTCTCTATGTACAGTGACAAAAACACAGCAAAGCCAAAAAGAAACATAAACAAAATAAATCCTGGTCAGTTTGACCTCTGACTAAACATGCAGGTTTCCTAAACTAACAACTGGGATCAGCCTGGTGCTGTCCTAGTCCCTAAGTCCCTGGTTTAGTAAAAGTCCAAACAAATAGCCACACAGGCTTTGCCTCACCGCACAGGGGTTCACTCTCCCTAGACAGTCCACACAGGTCTGGTTCCAGGCATGAGCTAACATCTAATGAAGCTGGGAGTTTTTATAGAGGCCTTAAACGAACTGACAGGCTTCAGCTGGTCTCATCAACTCCCTGCCTGCACGACGCCCAGCCCTCTCCCTAGAGGTATGAGTCATCCATGAGCCTACTAGCCTCAGCTGGGCTTATACAACTCTCCACCCTAGTTGTATAAGTCAGCATAAAGCCTGAATCTGGGAGAAATATATCTACCCCCCTGGATGCAACCAGGTGACTTTACCTTCCTGCTGTCACACAGGGTTTGGCATATTGCTTTCCAGAAGCGAGAGGTAAACTGGACTCCCCTGTCAGATACAATGTTTGTTGGCACCCCATGTAGTCTTACGATCTCCCAGGTGAACACCCGAGCGGTCTACATGGCAGAAGGTGTATTCTTCAGGGATATGAAGTGGGCCATCTTGGATAGACGGTCGACCACTACAAAGATGGCCATATGTCCTTCAAAAGGGGGTAGCTCAACTATAAAGTCCATGGCAATCATGCTCCAGGGTCTGTCAGGGATTGGTAGTGGTCTGAGGAGACCACAGGACTTGGTCCTGGCAGACTTGCTTTGGGTACAGATGACACATGACTTGACGTATTTCCTGCAATCTCTCTCGAGCTTTGGCCACCAGAACATGCGTTGAATCAGTTTGAGAGTCTTGTGGACCCCAAAATGGCCGGCCAGAGAATGGCCATGACACAGGCTCAGTACTTTTGTCTGGAACCTCTCTGGTACAAAAAATGTATTGTCTTTCCAAAGAATCCCATCCTTGGGTATCAGGGTCACTCCTGGTGGACAGGACACCCCCACTGAGGCTTTTTTTAGACCGGACATCAGGTCTGTCTGGAGAGGCAGAAAGTTGCCTTCAGATAAAATAGTATTCGGAACTGAGGTTTCTTTGGGGTCATCGTACATACGAGAGAGAGCGTCTGGCTTGATATTTTTTTACCTCGGCCGGTAGGTGATGTGAAATGAAAATCTGGAAAAGAATAGTGCCCACCGTGCTTGGCGTGGCTTCAGACATTTGGCAGTTCTCAGAAATTCCAGATTTTTGTGATCCGTGTAGATAAGTATGGGATGTGCCGCTCCCTCCAACAGGTATCACCACTCTTCGAGTGCGGCTTTAATGGCCAAAAGTTCACGATTGCCTACATCGTAATTTCTCTCAGCAGGAGAAAGCTTACGGGAGAAAAAGGCTATGGGGTGCATAAGATCCTTGAGGCCTTGGCGCTGAGAGATAACTGCTACCACTGCTGTTTCTGAAGCGTCTACCTCAAGTAGGTATGGAAATGAGGGATCCGGATGGCTCAGGATGGGGGCAGAGGTAAAAAGTCCTTTTAGAGTAGAAAAGGCAGCTTGTGCCTCGGAATTCCAGTGGAATTGGATGTTATGTTTTGTTAGCTGGGTGATCAGGGAAATTATTGCAGAGAATCCTTTAATAAACCTTCTGTAAGAATTTGCAAAGCCAAGAAAACGCTGCACCCCCTTCTTTTTGTCTGAGGATGCAGACCAGTCTAGGACAGCTGTGACCTTTTGTGGGTCCATCTTGAACCCTTCTGTAGAAATTACTAGGCCCAAGAACTGGATACTCTGCCGTTCAAATTCACATTTTTCTGGTTTGGCGTATAACACATGCTGACGGAGTCGGCAGAGTACCATCTTGACATATTTCCGGTGCTGATCCAGGGATATGGAAAAGATCAGGATATCATCTAAGTAGACGATTACAAAGATATCTAGGCAGTCTCTGAAGATATCGTTTGGGAAGTGCTGGAAGGTGGCAGGGGCATTACACAGGCCGAAGAGTATCACTAGATATTCATAACGGCCGAACCTGGTACAGAAGGCCGTTTTCCATTCGTCCCCTGCACAAATACGAACCAAATTGTAGGCCCCTCAAAGATCGAGTTTGGTGAAAACAACAGTAGTTCTTAGTCTCTGAAAAAACTCGGGCACCAGGGGTAAAGGGTACCGGTTCTTGACCGTGACTTTATTCAGCTCCCAGTAGTCCACACAAGGACGCAATGAGTGGCCTATCTTTTCTACGAAAAAGATTCCTGCCCCAGCCGGGGAGGTAGATGGTCGGATGAATCCCCTCTTAAGGTTCTCATCCACATACTCCTTTAATACCTCCAACTCCCCCTCAGATAGGGGGAAAATCGGTCTGAAAGGGATCTCAGCTCCAGGCAGCAACTCGATTGGGCAATCGTAAAACCGGTGGGGAGGAAAAGTCTCTGCCCCTCGTTTACTAAAAACGTCCAAGAACTTGTGGTACTGCTCAGGTACTGCTGAGCGTAACTCTGATTCAGCTTCCAGGCATAGCAGAGGGCCAGAAACCTGGGAGGTAAGGGCAGGCAGTGTTCTTGACAGTAGGGAGATTGGAATTTGATTTCTCCGGTGCCAGTCAATTTGTGGGTTGTGGGCCTGAAGCCATGGTAGACCCAAGATGACCTGGAACAGAGGGGACGCAATTGCATCAAGTTTTAGCAGTTCCTTATGGTCCGAGGCAGTGACAACGGGCAGTGGAGGAGTCTCCTAGGTCACCTGGCCAGATTTAATATGGGATCCATCAGCCAGGAAGATGTAAAGTCCTTTGCCCTGTGCTGGAGTGGGATGAGTTGTTATTTAGCAAAGTTCAGATCAATAAAACAACTGCATGCACCAGAATCTATAATTGCAGTAACAGACACAGACCTTCCTGGAAGCTGAAATGAAATGGGAAGAGCCAGGTGAGTAGAGTTGATAGAGGGTGCCGGATGACTGGTAGGGGAGACGGATGAACATCTACGGAACTTGGCGGGACATGAATGTACATAGTGGCCGGCTCCCCCGCAGTACAGGCAGACGTTGAGCTGTTGCCAGCTTAATCGTCCCTCGGCGGATAACGAGGGCCTTATTAGTCCGACCTGCACAGGTTTAGGAGAGTCCGGTGTCAGTTTAGCTGGTGCAGGATTAACTGGAACCGGTCTGGAGGAAGCAGGATGGGTGGTCGTGGACACTCGGGGTAACATCCAGGTTGGATGGGTCTGCTGGATAACCTTCTCCGTCCTGTGCTCCCAAAGACGACGGTTCTTCCTTCAACCTTTCTGATAGGCCAAGACTAAACTGGTGCCGGAAAGTTGCATGATTCCATTGGGTATCTGCGCTCCAGCGTCTAAAGTCTGTTATGTAGTCCTCGACTGCTCTGCGGCCTTGCTGGAGCATGCAAAGAGCAGCCTCTGCAGTGGAAGTTCTTTGGGGGTCATCTTATAAGAGTGACATGGCATTGAAAAAGGATGGCAAAGAGTCCAGCGAAACATGGGGGTTATTTACGTAGGGCAATTCCACTTTGCACTACAAGTGCAAACTACAAGTGCAAAGTGCACTTGAAATTGCACTGAAAGTGCACTTGGAAGTGCAGTTGCTGTAGATCCGAGGGGGACATGCAAGGAAAATAAAAATCAGCATTTTAGCTTGCACATGATTGGATGATAAAATCAGCAGAGCTTCCCCTCATTTCAGATCTACCCCTCAAATTTACATCGACTGCACTTCCAAGTGCACTTTCAGTATAATTTCAAGTGGACTTTGCACTTGTAGTGCAAAGTGGATTTGTCTTTCGTAAATAGCCCCCATGGTGTTCTTCCAGCAGATGATGGGCCCAGGTTTGTGGTTCTCCTAGCAGAAGTGAGACAACAAAACCCCACCTTGGTGGTTTCCTGTCAAAAGGTTAAAGGCAGTAAGGAGAAGTATAACTCACATTGCGGAAGGCCCGAAACTTGCTTTCGGTCCCCGGAGAACTTCTCCGGAATGGGGACCCTTGGCTCTGGAGGTAACATCATTACAGAGGGTGCGGAGGTAGCCTCTGTTGATATCCCGCTAGCAGGACGGTCTGTAGTGATGGTCCGGGATTGCACTTGTCTCTCTAGGCGTTCAGAGCCGTCATGGAGGGATTTCACCTCTTGAGTGAGGGCTGAGAGAAGTTGGCAGATCTCATCCGTAGCGGAGGTCCCTCTTACAGGCTCAGGCATGGCTGTTTGACACTGACACATACCCTAGAGGTTAGCCTGATGTGCAGAGGGAGACCTCTCGTACAGTCCTGGTTCCACGGTCACTGGAGTTTGGACAGTGATCGTAGGACCCAGTGGCGGCTGGTGCTCCAATTTTTTGGGGGGGCGCAAACAAACTGAAAAAAAAAATCATCAATTGCCGCCACTGTGCCCATTAAAACGCAGCCACTGTGCCCAAACGCCACTAGTTTGTCCCCAAATGCAGCCAGTTTCCCCCCAATATACAGCCAGTTTGTCCCCCAATAATACAGCCAGTTTGTCCCCCCATAATACAGCCAGTTTCTCCCCCAAATGCAGCCAGTTTCTCCCCAAATGCAGCCAGTTTCTCCTCCATATGCAGCCAGTTTCTCCCCCAAATGCAGCCAGTTTCTCCCCCATATGCAGCCAGTTTCTCCCCCATATGCAGCCAGTTTCTCCCCCAAATGCAGCCAGTTTCTCCCCCATATGCAGCCAGTTTCTCCCCCATATGCAGCCAGTTTCTCCCCCAAATGCAGCCAGTTTCTCCCCCATATGCAGCCAGTTTCTCCCCCATATGCAGCCAGTTTCTCCCCCAAATGCAGCCAGTTTCTCCCCCATATGCAGCCAGTTTCTCCCCCATATGCAGCCAGTTTCTCCCCCATATGCAGCCAGTTTCTCCCCCAAATGCAGCCAGTTTCTCCCCCAAATGCAGCCAGTTTCTCCCCCATATGCAGCCAGTTTCTCCCCCTTATGCAGCCAGTTTCTCCCCCTTATGCAGCCAGTTTCTCCCCCATATGCAGCCAGTTTCTCCCCCATATGCAGCCAGTTTCTCCCCCATAATACAGCCAGTTTCTCCCCCATAATACAGCCAGTTTCTCCCCCATATGCAGCCAGTTTCTCCCCCATATGCAGCCAGTTTCTCCCCCATAATACCGCCAGTTTCTCCCCCATATGCAGCCCGTTTCTCCCCCATATGCAGCCAGTTTCTCCCCCATATGCAGCCAGTTTCTCCCCCATATGCAGCCAGTTTCTCCCCCATAATACAGACAGTTTCTCCCGCATAATACAGCCAGTTTCTCCCGCATATGCAGCCAGTTTCTCCCCCATATGCAGCCAGTTTCTCCCCCATATGCAGCCAGTTTCTCCCCCATATGCAGCCAGTTTCTCCCCCATATGCAGCCAGTTTCTCCCCCAAATGCAGCCAGTTTCTCCCCCATAATACAGCCAGTTTCTCCCCCATAATACAGCCTGATGTGCAGAGGGAGACCTCTCGTACAGTCCTGGTTCCACGGTCACTGGAGTTTGGACAGTGATCGTAGGACCCAGTGGCGGCTGGTGCTCAAATTTTTTGGGGGGGCGCAAACAAACTGAAAAAAAAATCATCAATTGCCGCCACTGTGCCCATTAAAACGCAGCCACTGTGCCCAAACGCCACTAGTTTGTCCCCAAATGCAGCCAGTTTCCCCCCAATATACAGCCAGTTTGTCCCCCAATAATACAGCCAGTTTGTCCCCCCATAATACAGCCAGTTTCTCCCCCAAATGCAGCCAGTTTCTCCCCCATATGCAGCCAGTTTCTCCCCCATATGCAGCCAGTTTCTCCCCCATATGCAGCCAGTTTCTCCCCCAAATGCAGCCAGTTTCTCCCCCATATGCAGCCAGTTTCTCCCCCATATGCAGCCAGTTTCTCCCCCATATGCAGCCAGTAGTGATGAGCCGAACACCCCCGGGTTCGGTTCGCACCAGAACCCGCGAACGGACCGAAAGTTCGTACGAACATTAGAACCCTATTAAATACAATGGATGCGAACGTTCGAATTCTAAAGTGCTAATTATAACAACTATTATGCATGTTATTGTCCTAAAAAGGGTTTGGGAACCCGGGTTGTGCACCAGGGGACATGTATCAATGCAAAAAGAAGTTTTAAAAACGGTCGTTTTTCGGGAGCAGTCATTTTAATGATGCATAAAGTGAAAAAAAAAAAGTCAAATATTCCTTTAAATATCGTACCTGGGGGGTGTCTAAAGTATGCCTGTGAAGTGCCACGTGTTTCCCGTGTTTAGAACTGTCCCTGCACAAAATGACACTTCTAAAGGGAAAAAAAGCCATTTAAAACTGCTTGCGGCTTTAATGTAATGTCTGGTCCCGGTAATATGGATGAAAATCTTTAAGAAAAATGGCATAGCTACCCCATGACCCCCCCCCCCCTACCCCAGCCCATTACCAGCCCCTTTGGGTCTTGTATGGATATTAAGGGGAACCCCGCACATAAAATAAAAAAGGCCCTATATACTCTGAACAGCCGTATACAGGCGGTGCATACAAGACAGGGACTGTAGGTTTGTTCTTATGTAGAATCTGTTTGTAATTTTGAACAGGTACATTGTTGAAGTGTAGCTCCAGCCCAAAAATCTATTTTTAAACTTTTTGGAAAACATAGGTAAGGGTTATCACCCCTGTAACATTTGTTTTGCTGTCTGTGCCCCTGTTCAGAACATTTCACCTCACTTTCCGTCCCAATGACAACTGTTTTTGAAATGTGGTGTTTTTCTTGAAACAAGGATTGCTGATAAAGCATCAGTACAGAGGAGACACCTTTCTCCCATATTTATTCTTACAGGAGAGAATTTTCCTTCCTAGTGGTAGATTTCCTCTCTCTTCCTGTTGTCTTCTTGCGTTTGCAAGTAGGAGTCGTTTGTAAGTTGGATGTTTGAAAGTAGGGACCTGCCGTTTATACTCTGCAGAAATAGGCCCCTTAGTTGTTGGTGTTGGCACAACACTGTAAGCACTCACAGTTACTCTTGGTTGGTGCTGGAACGCCCTGCTGTCAACTATTATATCAGGAATTTTAATTACATATAATTGTTGAACAGTGGTAGTAAAAATTGGGCCTTTGATGGTGGTGCTGGTGCCACAACACTGTAAGCCCTGACAGTTACTCTTGGTGGGTGCAGCAATGGGCCCTGCTGTGAATTATTAGATCAAGAATTGTAATTGCATGCCCCTGTTGAACAGGGGCTGAAAAATTGGGCCTTTCGTGGTGGTGGTGGTGGTGGTGGTGTTGCCACAACACTGTAAGCCCTCAGAGTTACTCTTGGTGGGTGCAGGAATGGGCCCTGCTGTGAATTATTAGATCAAGAATTGTAATTACATGCCCCTTTTGAACAGGGGCTGAAAAATTGGGCCTTTCGTGGTGGTGGTGGTGGTGGTGGTGTTGCCACAACACTGTAAGCCCTCAGAGTTACTCTTGGTGGGTGCAGGAATGGGCCCTGCTGTGAATTATTAGATCAAGAATTGTAATTACATGCCCCTTTTGAACAGGGGCTGAAAAATTGGGCCTTTCGTGGTGGTGGTGGTGGTGGTGGTGTTGCCACAACACTGTAAGCCCTCAGAGTTACTCTTGGTGGGTGCAGGAATGGGCCCTGCTGTGAATTATTAGATCAAGAATTGTAATTGCATGCCCCTGTTGAACAGAGGCTGAAAAATTGGGCCTTTCGTGGTGGTGGTGGTGGTGTTGCCACAACACTGTAAGCCCTCAGAGTTACTCTTGGTGGGTGCAGGAATGGGCCCTGCTGTGAATTATTAGATCAAGAATTGTAATTACATGCCCCTTTTGAACAGGGGCTGAAAAATTGGGCCTTTCGTGGTGGTGGTGGTGGTGGTGGTGGTGTTGCCACAACACTGTAAGCCCTCAGAGTTACTCTTGGTGGGTGCAGGAATGGGCCCTGCTGTGAATTATTAGATCAAGAATTGTAATTACATGCCCCTTTTGAACAGGGGCTGAAAAATTGGGCCTTTCGTGGTGGTGGTGGTGGTGGCATTGCCACAACACTGTAAGCCCTCAGAGTTACTCTTGGTGGGTGCAGCAATGGGCCCTGCTGTGAATTATTAGATCAAGAATTGTAATTGCATGCCCCTGTTGAACAGGGGCTGAAAAATTGGGCCTTTCGTGGTGGTGGTGGTGGTGTTGCCACAACACTGTAAGCCCTCAGAGTTACTCTTGGTGGGTGCAGCAATGGGCCCTGCTGTGAATTATTAGATCAAGAATTGTAATTACATGCCCCTTTTGAACAGGGGCTGAAAAATTGGGCCTTTCGTGGTGGTGGTGGTGGTGGCGTTGCCACAACACTGTAAGCCCTCAGAGTTACTCTTGGTGGGTGCAGCAATGGGCCCTGCTGTGAATTATTAGATCAAGAATTGTAATTGCATGCCCCTGTTGAACAGGGGCTGAAAAATTGGGCCTTAGGCACTGGTGGCACAACACTACAACCCCTCACAGATACTGTACTTGGAGCACAGCAATGAGCCCTGTTGCAAAGTATTGCTTCAAAAATTGTAATGACACGCCCCTGTTAAACAGGGGCTGAAAAATTGGGCCTTAGGCACTGGTGCCACAACACTCCAACCCCTCACAGATACTGTACTTGGAGCACAGCAATGAGCCCTATGGCAAATTATTGCTAAAAAAATTGTAATTACACGCCCCTGTAAAACAGGGGCTGAAAAATTGGGCCTTAGCCACTGGTGGCGGCACCCATAAACAAAAATGATCTTCCAAGCTATCATCATCAATCGTATCATTGAGGACTCGGAGGAGGAGGATAGCCAGTCAACATAACAGCACAGGCACTCAGCATCAGCATCAGTCTTGAAGGGATGTGACATGTTAAAATCAATTAGTCTGTTATATCAGCATCAGGTGTGTGGTAGCTGGTGGTGATCCAAGACTGGTTCATCTTGATGAAAGTCAGTTGATCAACCGAGTCGGTGGACAGGCGCACCCTGTGATCCGTGACAAATCCTCCAGCAGCACTGAATGTGCGTTCCGAAAGAACGCTGGATGCAGGACAGGCCAGTAGCTCAATTGCATACTGTGCAAGCTCTGGCCAGTGATCCATCCTCAAGACCCAGTAAGCCAGAGGATTTTCGGTGGGGAAGGTGTCCAAGTCTGACCTTGCCCCTAGATATTCCTGCACCATGTTTATCAGACGCTGGCGATGGTTGCTGGAACCGATCATACTTTGGGGCTGCGGACTAAAGAATTGTCTGAACGCATCGGTCAGACGGCCACCTTCCCCACCGCTCCTTCTTTGACTGGCCGAAGCCTCAGCAACTCGTTGTCCAGGACCAGGAGTTTGTAACCTCCCAGTCTCTGGGAACGCGTTGCACAGACCTTTCTGCAAGGCCTCCCGGAGTTGTCTCATCCTCTGCTCCCTCTGCGACGGTAACATAAGGTCCGCAACCTTACCCTTGTACCGTGGATCAAGGAGAGTGGCCAGCCAGTAATGGTCCCTCTCCTTGATCCGAAGAATACGAGGATCCTTCCGCAGACTTTGCAGGATCAGGGAGGCCATGCAGCGTAGGTTTGCTGAGGCATTCGCTCCGGAGTCCTCTGGGTCACTAAGGACGACATGATCCGCAGCCACCTCCTCCCAGCCACGTACAAGTCCACTGGTTTCTTGGGACTGTAAATCATCCCTAAAAGACTGCTGCTGATGATGCTGAGTGCCAGCCTCCACCTCCATGCTGACACAATCCTCCTCCTCCTCCTCCTCTTCCTGTGCGATGGGTGGGACAGAAGGAACACTGTCTGGGTAAAGGGGGCCTTGAGAGGCAAGGAAGTCCTCCTCTTCCTGCCTCTGTTCTGCCTCAAGTGCCCTGTCCATTATTCCACGCAGCGTGTGCTCCAACAGGTGGACAAGAGGTACAGTGTCACTGATGCATGCACTGTCACTGCTCACCATCCTCGTGGCCTCCTCAAATGGTGCCAGGACAGTGCATGCATCCCTGATGATGCCCCACTGGCGTGGAGAAAAAAACCAAGCTCCCCTGACCCTGTCCTGGTGCCGTAGTCGCACAGGTACTCATTGATGGCCCTCTGCTGCGTGTGCAGCCGCTGCAGCATGGCCAACGTTGAGTTCCACCTGGTGGGCATGTCACATATAAGGCGGTTCTTGGGCAGGTTCAACTCCTTTTGCAGCTCAGCCAGGCGAGCACTGGCATTATAAGATCTGCGGAAATGCACACAGACTTTCCTGGCCTGCCTCAGGACATCCTGTAAGCCCGGGTACCTGCCCAAGAACCGCTGCACCACCAGGTTAAGGACGTGAGCCACACTGGGCACATGGGTCAGTTGTCCCTGTCGGAGGGCGGAGAGGAGGTTGGTGCCATTGTCGCAAACCACCATTCCTGGCTTAAGCTGGCGTGGCGTCAACCACCTCTCGGCCTGGCCCTGCAGAGCAGACAGGACCTCTGCCCCAGTGTGGCTTCTGTCCCCCAAACACACCAGCGCAAGCACGGCATGGCATCTTTTTGCCTGCGTACTTGCGTAGCCCCTTGAACGCCTACGGAGCACCGCTGGTTCCGAGGACAAACCACAGGAAGAGGCCATGGAGGAAGAAGAAGAGGAGGGGGTGGAGGAGAGAGGTGTGTCACAACCAGTAGTAGCATTTTGGAGGCGTGGCGGTGGAACAACCTCCAACACTACTGCACCTTGTCCTGCATCCTTCCCAGCTGCCAAAAGAGTGACCCAATGGGCCGTGAAAGAAAGGTAACGTCCCTGTCCATGCCTGCTGGACCATGAGTCAGCGGTAATATGCACCTTACCGCTGACCGCCCTGTCCAGCGAGGCCAAGACATTGCCTTCCACATGCCGGTAGAGAGCCGGAATAGCCTTCCGTGAGAAAAAGTGGCGTTTGGGAACCTGCCACTGAGGAACCGCACATTGCACAAACTCACGGAAGGGGGCCGAGTCTACCAACTGAAAAGGCAGCAGTTGAAGCGCTAGCAATTTAGCCAAGCTAGCATTCAACCGCTGGGCATGTGGATGGCTGGGAGTGAACTTCTTTCGACGGTCCAGCAGCTGGGGCAGGGAAATTTGCCTGCTAGAATCGGACGTCGGTGTACTGCTAGCAGAGTGGCCGCAAGTACTTGGCTGTGACACACCTAATTCTACACCTTCATTCCTCTCAGTGCATGTTTCAGAGAGGACTGAAGTTATAGTGGGGTTGGAGATCCCAGCTGATGCGGTGCAAGGAGAGGTCCGCTTTGTTCTTTGGTGTGGGTCTTTGAGGTAGGCTTGCCAACGAGCTGCATGGCAGGTCAACATATGTCTGGTCAGGCATGTGGTACCCAAGCGGCTGATGTTTTGGCCACGCGATATACGCTTGAGACATATGTTGCAAACAGCAGCTGTGCGATCTGATGCACTAGCCTCAAAAAAGGCCCACACCAAAGAACTTATTGAATGACGGGCAGAGGCAGCGCCCTGCACAGGCGGAGCTCTGCGGTGTGATTCCGTCGGTGTACTGCCCTTACGCTGGCCACCAAAGAGCATCCTGCCTCGTTGGAGATGTGCCTCCTCCTCATCCTCCTCCTCCTCCTCTCTCCTATTAGGCACCCACGTGGAGTCAGTGACCTCATCATCACCTCCCTCCTCATCACTGGAGCCAATCTGGCAGTATGCTGCAGCTGCTGGAACATGACTGCCAGATTGGTGTCCTTCTTGAGCATCCCCTCTGTCTGCTCTCACGCTACTGCCTTCCTCTAGCTGGGTTTCATCATCAGACCCTTCGAAACGCTGGGCATCCTCCTGGAGCATGTACCCAACACTGTGCTCAAACAGTTCGGGGGACTCCTCAGGAGGAGGACATGGTGGGTCTAGGGAAGGAGTGACTGATGATGAGTCTGACATTGATACCAGGGAAGAGGACGCTTTGGCAGCTGCTTTTCCAGTACCCTGAGCCTGGGTGAGAGAGGATGAGGAGGAGGAGGAGGGCTTGGTCATCCACTCTACCAAGTCTTCGGCATGATGTGGCTCAACATGTCCAGCTGCCGAAAAGAAGGACAAGCGTGTCCCATGGCCATGTGCTGATGACAATGCACCGCGTCCACGACCAGCACTGTTGCCCCCAGACACAGAGCCTGCTTGCCCTCTTTTATTGCCTCCTGACTGTCTGCCTCTCCTTGTTTGCCTTCCAGACATTCTAATAGATGGCCTGCAGGGAGATGGGAAAAAAGCAATAAGGGCTACCTTCAGGTGTCCTTCTCTGTCCCTTTACTTAAGGATTTCTAAATATGGTTGAGGATGATTGCTTTTGCACAGAATAGCACAACGACAATTTCCCTGACTGTCCAAAAAAACAAGGATTTCAAAGATGGTTGATGAGGAATGCTTTAGCACACTATAGCACAAGGAGAATTCCCTCACTGTCCTTCCCTGTCCCTAGAAACAAGGATTCGCACAGTAAAACACACTGACACTCTCCCTACCTATAGTTTTCTGTCCCTAGAAAAAATGTTTTTTTAAAGCACACTATAGCACAAGGAGAATTCCCTCACTGTCCTTCCCTGTCCCTAGAAACAAGGATTCGCACAGTAAAACACACTGACACTCTCCCTACCTATAGTTTTCTGTCCCTAGAAAAAATGTTTTTTTAAAGCACACTATAGCACAAGGAGAATTTCACTCACTTTCCTTCTTTGTCCCTAGAAACAAGGATTATCACAGTGAAAGAAACTGACACTCTTCCTTCCTATAGTTTTCTGTCCCTAGAAAAAATGTTTTTTTAAAGCACACTATAGCACAAGGAGAATTCCCTCACTGTCCTTCCCTGTCCCTAGAAACAAGGATTCGCACAGTAAAACACACTGACACTCTCCCTACCTATAGTTTTCTGTCCCTAGAAAAAATGTTTTTTTAAAGCACACTATAGCACAAGGAGAATTCCCTCACTGTCCTTCCCTGTCCCTAGAAACAAGGATTCGCACAGTAAAACACACTGACACTCTCCCTACCTATAGTTTTCTGTCCCTAGAAAAAATGTTTTTTTAAAGCACACTATAGCACAAGGAGAATTTCACTCACTTTCCTTCTTTGTCCCTAGAAACAAGGATTATCACAGTGAAAGAAACTGACACTCTCCCTACCTATAGTTTTCTGTCCCTAGAAAAAATGTTTTTTTAAAGCACACTATAGCACAAGGAGAATTCCCTCACTGTCCTTCCCTGTCCCTAGAAACAAGGATTTGCACAGTAAAACACACTGACACTCTCCCTACCTATAGTTTTCTGTCCCTAGAAAAAATGTTTTTTTAAAGCACACTATAGCACAAGGAGAATTCCCTCACTGTCCTTCCCTGTCCCTAGAAACAAGGATTCGCACAGTAAAACACACTGACACTCTCCCTACCTATAGTTTTCTGTCCCTAGAAAAAATGTTTTTTTAAAGCACACTATAGCACAAGGAGAATTCCCTCACTGTCCTTCCCTGTCCCTAGAAACAAGGAGTCGCACAGTAAAACACACTGACACTCTCCCTACCTATCCTTCTCTTTCCCTAAACTAAAGGAATCCAGGTTAAGCAAGAAAAAAATAAATGTCACTGTCCCTGCCTATGTTTCTCTTTCCCTGCTCCGGAACACACTACACTAGGCCGCCGTGCTGGCAGCCTTTTATAGTGTGGGGCGTGTACTAAACACCCTCAGCAATAATTGGCCACAGGCATCCTGCCTGTGGCCAATCATTGCTCTCCTCGCTGCCGGCGCTGTGATTGGCCAAGCATGCGGGGTCACAGTGCATGCTTGGCCAATCACAGCGCCTGGATGACACTGCGATGGCGTAGTGCATTGTGGGCCGTTCGCGTCACTCGAATTTGGCGCGAACGGCCCAAATCGTTCGATCTTCGTCGAACGATCGAACAGCCGATGTTCGAGTCGAACGTATGTTCGACTCGAACACGAAGCTCATCCCTAGCAGCCAGTTTCTCCCCCAAATGCAGCCAGTTTCTCCCCCATATGCAGCCAGTTTCTCCCCCATATGCAGCCAGTTTCTCTCCCAAATGCAGCCAGTTTCTCCCCCAAATGCAGCCAGTTTCTCCCCCATATGCAGCCAGTTTCTCCCCCATATGCAGCCAGTTTCTCCCCCATATGCAGCCAGTTTCTCCCCCATAATACAGCCAGTTTCTCCCCCATAATACAGCCAGTTTCTCCCCCATATGCAGCCAGTTTCTCCCCCATATGCAGCCAGTTTCTCCCCCATAATACAGCCAGTTTCTCCCCCATATGCAGCCAGTTTCTCCCCCATATGCAGCCAGTTTCTCCCCCATAATACAGCCAGTTTCTCCCCCATAATACAGCCAGTTTCTCCCGCATATGCAGCCAGTTTCTCCCCCATATGCAGCCAGTCTCTCCCCCATATGCAGCCAGTTTCTCCCCCAAATGCAGCCAGTTTCTCCCCCATAATACAGCCAGTTTCTCCCCCATAATACAGCCAGTTTCTCCCCCATATGCAGCCAGTTTCTCCCCCATATGCAGCCAGTTTCTCCCCCATATGCAGCCAGTTTCTCCCCCATAATACAGCCAGTTTCTCCCCCATATGCAGCCAGTTTCTCCCCCAAATGCAGCCAGTTTCTCCCCCATATGCAGCCAGTTTCTCCCCCATATGCAGCCAGTTTCTTCCCCAAATGCAGCCAGTTTCTTCCCCAAATGCAGCCAGTTTCTTCCCCAAATGCAGCCAGTTTCTTCCCCAAATGCAGCCAGTTTCTCCCCCATATGCAGCCAGTTTCTCCCCCATATGCAGCCAGTTTCTCCCCCATATGCAGCCAGTTTCTTCCCCAAATGCAGCCAGTTTCTTCCCCAAATGCAGCCAGTTTCTTCCCCAAATGCAGCCAGTTTCTTCCCCAAATGCAGCCAGTTTCTTCCCCAAATGCAGCCAGTTTCTCCCCCAAATGCAGCCAGTTTCTCCCCCATATGCAGCCAGTTTCTCCCCCATATGCAGCCAGTTTCTCCCCCATATGCAGCCAGTTTCTCCCCCAAATGCAGCCAGTTTCTCCCCCAAATGCAGCCAGTTTCTTCCCCATATGCAGCCAGTTTCTCCCCCAAATGCAGCCAGTTTCTCCCCCATATGCAGCCAGGTTGTCCTCATAATGCAGCCAGTTTCTCCCCCCCCCCCCCCAGCCCTGCACTTACCTTCCTTGAGTCAGCGCCGTCCTTCTTCCGTCCTCGATGTCTTCTCCCGCCCTCAATGTCACTTCAGCCAATCAGGTTACCGGTAACCAGACCGGGTGAACCTGATTGGCCAAGGAACGCACCCCTGTGCGTCCTCTCATTAGGTATTTAGAAGCAGATTACAGCCCTCAGGCTGTAGTCGGGAAGCCTATCAGAGCCCCAATCAAACGCTGTGATTCAGATGGCCGGCGCTCAAGGGGCCGGCCATCTGAATAGTGGGCGGCAGCAATACATAGGTTCATGCAATGCATGAACCTATGTATTGTTGTGGTGAGTGACGGCCGGGTGCAGAAGCGAGCGGTAGCGGCGCTTCTGCGCCCACTATGGTCGCGCCGCCATGTGTAAAAAAAAGACATAAAAAAAATAAGACTCTTAAAGGGCCGGTTTTTTTTTTGTTTTTTTTTTTACATTTTTTTTTTTTGGTGACCACAGGGGGGGGGCGGCGCCCGGGCGCCCCCTATGGACGGGCCGCCACTGGTAGGACCACAGTAAGGTATGAGTGCCTGCTGAGTTCTCTGTGACTTGAGATGATGTCCACTGGGAGAGGCTGGAGCCGGCTGGAGTGCTGAGGATGCAGGTCAGCGGATGCAGGTCAGCTGGATGCAGGTCAACTGGATGCAGGTCAGCTGGATACTGGTGCACCAGGGAGCAACAAGCACATGCGGGTGCGGACGGCAGGCAGGAGCAGGTTCAAACAAGTCAGGTAATACACAGTGGATCAGTTCAGGCAAAAATGGCAGGCAAGGGATGGTAAGAGTTCAGGCTGGTTTTGGCAATGGAAGATAAGGCAGACAGATAAACAGAGCAGGGTCAAGGAAGCCAAAGGCCAGGACTGGAGACAGCAGCGAGGTCAGAGAGCCGGGTCAGTATGAGATCAGGTGCAGATTCAGGATCAGGTCACAGGATAAGCTGCAGATCAAACAGCAAAGGACTTAACAGTAGGAGCCCCTTTTAAAGGCCACCGGGCGCCAAAGCAGCGTTACTCTCTGCGATCGGTGCACGCGCATGCACACTGGCACACGTCTGTTCGCTGCTGGAAGCCTGTTGGCTGGGATGTGCCTGAGCCCTATTGCAGGTCTAAGAGTTGTGCGTCCATGACATCCCTAGTGCTGGCAGCACTCATGCAGCCCCAGAACATGACACTCCCACCACCATGCTTGACTGTAGGCAAAACACACTTGCCTTTGTACTCCTCTCCTGGTTGCCGCCACACACGCTTGACACCATCTGAACCAAATAAGCTTATCTTGGTCTCATCAGACCACAGGACATGGTTCCAGTAATCCACGTCCTTAGTCTGCTTGTCTTCAGAAAACTGTTTGCGGGCTTTCTTGTGCATCACCTTTAGAAGAGGCTTCCTTCTGAGATGACAGCCATGCAGACCAATTTGATGCAGTGTGTGGCATATGGTCTGAGCACTGGCAGGCTGACCCCACACCCCTTCAACCTCTGCAGCAATGCTGGCAGCACTCATACGTCCATTTCCCAAAGACAACCTCTGGATATGACCCTGAGCACGGGCACTCAACTTCTTTGGGCGAGGCCTGTTCTGAGTGGAACCTGTTCTGTAAAACCGCTGTATGGTCTTGGACACCGTGCTGCAGCTCAGTTTCAGGGTCTTGGCAATCTTCTTATAGCCTAGGCCATTTTATGTAGAGCAACAATTCTTTTTTTCAGATCCTCAGAGAGTTCTTTGCCATGAGGTGCCACGTTGAACTTCCAGTGACCAGTATGGGAGAGTGAGAGCAATAACACCAAATTTAACACACCTGCTCCCCATTCACACCTGAGACCTTGTAACACTAACGAGTCACATGACACTGAGGAGGGAAAATGGCTAATTGGGTCCAATTTGGACATTTTCAATTAGGGTACTTTTGTTGCCAGCGGTTTAGACATTAGACATGGCTGTGTGTTGAGTTATGTTGAGGGGACAGCAAATTTACACTGTTATACAAGCTGTACACTCACTATTTGTAGCAAAGGGTAATTTCGTTAGTGTTGTCACATGAAAAGCTATAATAAAATATTTACAAAAATGTGAGGGGTGTACTCACTTTTGTGAGATACTGTATCTTCTCTACTGTAATTCCCCAATTTAAAACTCCTTCCTCAAGTCTAAGGATACCTCCTCTAAATACCCTCTAATTTTATTTTTTTCTTAAACATAGGGAGGTTATACCATTATGTTATAAACTTACACTATACATATCTATGCACATATATACGGTATGGTTTTTTTCATAGTCAACAGTGAAAATGTAGTCTATGCTGCATATCACTAAAAATAAAGATATATATTTTAGTTCATAAAAAGCAAATTTATTTCATTCTTACTCCATAAATAGCACTCACCTTGACAGGAAAATAAAGTCCCTATTCCCCTGATCATTTTAAACAATTGTGTCAGCCAATTATGGCAGTATTCAACTCTTTGAAGTAATTGATTTAAAATTACTTATATTCCAGAAGTACAGTAACTTTAGCTTGAGCAGTGCATGATGCATTTCAGGGTGCAGTCCTGTAAGAGAGTAGTCTCACAGCAAATTTTAAAAGCTGAAGAAGTGCAGTATGGGAAATCCAAAAATCCAAATAAACCGTATGTCTGTCATGGAAAGGCACATATTTTATTCCAAATTATTTTCATGATTTATTATGAAATGATCTAGACTTCCTCTCCATAACACACACATCATAAACATTATTTATGGTCGGAGCCCTCTGTCTGAAGAGATATGAATCACATAAACAAGTCACAAGACCAACAACATAAATAAGCCTGAAGTGTGCGCTGGCCTGCTGGACGATAGCGCCCTGGTCTGCTGGACGGTATGCCAAGAGAAGGGGCCATGCCATGAAATGGAAATAATAGATAATTCTGTGGAGAATTGTTTCAAGAGGAGTGCCCTAAAGGGGGGTTTTGGGTGGGTGGGTACCACGCACTAGAGCCGACACTGACCATCGTGGATAGTCTGCTTAAGTACCCCTTGGGATACTCCCATAATTACAGGCTACCATACTAGCCTGCTTATTTATGGTCGGAGCCCTCTGTCTGAAGAGATATGAATCACATAAACACATCACAAGACTAACAACATAAATAAGCCTGAAGTGTGCGCTGGCCTGCTGGACGATAGCGCCCTGGTCCAGTGCTGGGACAAGGCCATTTGGTGCCCAGGGCGAAGATGGCAAACTGCGCCCCCCCATTTTTAAGAAAGAATCAATGTCGTTTCAAAACAAGAACCAAAGAACCTTTTTTAGCACATTGGGACTTTGTGTTTATCACTGGTGTTGACTCAATTTGTAAAATGCAGCATGAGGGGATTAATGTATTGCCACTGGTTTCTGATACATTAGCGACCAGCAGTGCTGAGACAAGGTCATCCAGGTCATTCAGCCAAAAATTCTGACTGAAATCAGACCTGAAACGGAGAATAGGGACGCATCGGACCCCTGCTGTGAGCTGCTCCGCACAGCAGTGTGAGCCCAGCCTAACAGATTCATCCATCCACAAAACAGAGGCGAATGCATAAATCCGCTCTACGGAGACGCATTCTGACAGTGGGAACTCTTCTCTGTCAGAATTCACTGATCAGCGCTGCAGCTGATTGGCTGCAAACCGCTGGTCGAACAAGGTTCCAGCAGTCCCATTCTACAGAAGCTGATCTGATGGGGCGGCTTCTAACAGGCAAGGCCACCCATAGATCAAGATTCAGCTGGTCCCTGCTGAACCAAACACATTTTTATCCGTGGGTACCCAGCTTTATCTTATTCCTTGCTCCAATAGGCTCTCCCAGTGCTGCGATTGGTCCTGTGGAGCTCCTGGGTGAATTGTGAGTGGCTGTGGTCACACTCCAGCCTCATTCTACCATACAGGGTTAATGTTCCTGCATGGTATGATGATGCTGAGGCTTTGGGTGGAGGGGGGAGAGCACTGAAGCTGGCTGGAGCAAATACAAGCTTTCCTCCAGCACTGCAGGGTGGACTTTTTTACTTTGCTGGAGTTGGGCTGCATCCCATCACTTGCTGTTTGTGGTCTTTAAATAGGTTAGAAATATACTGAAAATTTTCAGTTGCTACATAGATGTATTCCACATACACACTATATTTTATTAAAATGCATGATTTTCATTAAGATACAGTGTGTGTGTGCAATAAATCTATGTAGAGCCTGAAAAAGTCACAGTATATTTCTAACCTATTCATAAACATTTTACTTTCACTTTAGTAAACCTGCACTGCAAGGGTCAGCACTAGTGATGAGCCGAACACCCCCGGGTTCGGTTCGCACCAGAACCCGCGAACGGACCGAAAGTTCGCACGAACATTAGAACCCTATTAAATACAATGGATGCGAACGTTCGGATTCTAAAGTGCTAATTATAACGACTAATATCCATGTTATTGTCCGAAACAGAGTTTGGGAACCCGGCTTCTGCACCAGGGGACATGTATCAATGCAAAAAGAAGTTTTAAAAACTGACGTTTTCCGGGAGCAGTCATTTTAATGATGCATAAAGTGAAAAAAAAAAAGTCAAATATTCCTTTAAATATTGTACCTGGGGGGTGTCTAAAGTATGCCTGTGAAGTGCCACGTGTTTCCCGTGTTTAGAACTGTCCCTGCACAAAATAACATTTCTAAAGGGAAAAAAGTCATTTAAAACTGCTTGCGGCTTTAATGCAATGTCTGGTCCCGGTAATATGGATGAAAATCTTTAGGAAAAATGGCATAGCTACCCCATCAACCCCCCCCCCCTACCCCAGCCCATTACCAGCCCCTTTGGGTCTTGTATGGATATTAAGGGGAACCCCGCACACAAAATAAAAAAGGACCTATATACTCTGAACAGCCGTATACAGGCGGTGCATACAAGACAGGGACTGTAGGTTTGTTCTTATGTAGAATCTGTTTATAATTTTGAACAGCTGCATTGTTTAAGTGGAGCTCCATGGCAAATTCCTTTTTTTTAGCTTTTTGTAAAACATAGGGAACGGTTATCACCCCTGTCACATTTTTTTTGCTGTCTGTGCCCCTGTTCAGAACATTTCACCTCACTTTGCGTCCCAATGACAACTGTTTTTGAAATGTGGTGTTTTTATTGAAACAAGGATTGGTGATAAAGCATCAGTAGAGAGGAGACACCTTTCTCCCGTATTAATTCTTAAAGGAGAGAATTTTCCTTCCAAGGGGTAGATTTCCTCTCACTTCCTGTTGTCTTCTTCCGTTTGCAAGTAGTAGTAGTTTGTAAGTTGGATGTTTGAAAGTAGGGACCTTCCGTATAAACTCTGCAGAAATTGGCCCCTTAGGTGTTGGTGTTGGCACAACACTGAAAGCACTCACAGTTATTCTTGGTGGGTGCTGGAACGCCCTGCTGTCAAGTATAATATCAGGAATTGTAATAACATATAATTGTTGATCAGTGGTAGTAAAAATTGGGCCTTTGATGGTGGTGCTGGTGCCACAACACTGTAAGGCCTGACAGTTACTCTTGGTGGGCGCAGCAATGGTCCCTGCTGTGAATTATTAGATCAATAATTATAATTGCATGCCCCTGTTGAACAGGGGCTGAAAAATTGGGCCTTTGGTGGTGGTGGTGGTGGTGATGGTGGTGCTGGTGCCACAACACTGTAAGGCCTGACAGTTACTCTTGGTGGGCGCAGCAATGGTCCCTGCTGTGAATTATTAGATCAATAATTATAATTGCATGCCCCTGTTGAACAGGGGCTGAAAAATTGGGCCTTTGGTGGTGTTGGTGGTGGTGATGGTGGTGCTGGTGCCACAACACTGTAAGGCCTGACAGTTACTCTTGGTGGGCGCAGCAATGGTCCCTGCTGTGAATTATTAGATCAATAATTATAATTGCATGCCCCTGTTGAACAGGGGCTGAAAAATTGGGCCTTTGGTGGTGGTGGTGGTGGTGGTGATGGTGGTGCTGGTGCCACAACACTGTAAGGCCTGACAGTTACTCTTGGTGGGCGCAGCAATGGGCCCTGCTGTGAATTATTAGATCAATAATTATAATTGCATGCCCCTGTTGAACAGGGGCTGAAAAATTGGGCCTTAGGCACTGGTGGCACAACACTGCAACCCCTCACAGATACTGTACTTGGAGCACAGCAATGAGGCCTGTTGCAAAGTATTGCATCAAAAATTTTAATTACACGCCCCTGTTAAACAGGGGCTGAAAAATTGGGCCTTAGCCACTGGTGGCGTCACCCATAAACCAAAATGATCTTCCAAGCTATCATCGTTAATCGTATCATTGAGGAGGAGAAGGAGGATAGCCAGTCAACATAACAGCACAGGCACTCAGCATCAGCATCAGTCTTGAAGGGATGTGACATTTTAAAATCAATTAGTCTGTTATATCAGCATCTGGTGTGTGGTAGCTGGTGGTGATCCAAGACTGGTTCATCTTGATGAAAGTCAGTCGATCAACCGAGTCGGTGGACAGGCGCACCCTGTGATCCGTGACAAATCCTCCAGCAGCACTGAATGTGCGTTCTGAAAGAACGCTGGATGCAGGACAGGCCAGTAGCTCAATTGCATACTGTGCAAGCTCTGGCCAGTGATCCATCCTCAAGACCCAGTAAGCCAGAGGATTTTCGGTGGGAAAGGTGTCCAAGTCTGACCTTGCCCCTAGGTATTCCTGGACCATGTATATCAGACGCTGGCGATGGTTGCTGGAACCGATCATACTTTGGGGCTGCGGACTAAAGAATTGTCTGAACGCATCGGTCAGACGGCCACCTTCCCCACCGCTCCTTCTTTGACTGCCCGAAGCCTCAGCAACTCGTTGTCCAGGACCAGGAGTTTGTAACCTCACAGTCTCTGGGAACGCGTTGCACAGACTTTTCTGCAAGGCCTCCCGGAGTTGTCTCATCCTCTGCTCCCTCTGCGACGGTACGATAAGGTCCGCAACCTTACCCTTGTACCGTGGATTAAGGAGAGTGGCCAGCCAGTAATGGTCCCTCTCCTTGATCCGAAGAATACGAGGATCCTTCCGCAGACTTTGCAGGATCAGGGAGGCCATGCAGCGTAGGTTAGCTGAGGCATTCAGTCCGGAGTCCTCTGGGTCACTAAGGACGACATGATCTGCAGCCACCTCCTCCCAGCCACGTACAAGTCCACTGGTTTCTTGGGACTGTAAATCATCCCTAAAAGACTGCTGCTGATGATGCTGAGTGCCAGCCTCCACCTCCATGCTGACACAATCCTCCTCCTCCTCCTCCTCTTCCTGTGCGATGGGTGGGACAGAAGGAACACTGTCTGGGTAAAGGGGGCCTTGAGAGGCAAGGAAGTCCTCCTCTTCCTGCCTCTGTTCTGCCTCAAGTGCCCTGTCCATTATTCCACGCAGCGTGTGCTCCAACAGGTGGACAAGAGGTACAGTGTCACTGATGCATGCACTGTCACTGCTCACCATCCTCGTGGCCTCCTCAAATGGTGCCAGGACAGTGCATGCATCCCTGATCATGCCCCACTGGCGTGGTGAAAAAAACCCGAGCTCCCCTGACCCTGTCCTGGTGCCGTAGTCGCACAGGTACTCATTGATGGCCCTCTGCTGCGTGTGCAGCCGCTGCAGCATGGCCAACGTTGAGTTCCACCTGGTGGGCATGTCACATATAAGGCGGTTCTTGGGCAGGTTCAACTCCTTTTGAAGCTCAGCCAGGCGAGCACTGGCATTATAAGATCTGCGGAAATGCACACAGACTTTCCTGGCCTGACTCAGGACATCCTGTAAGCCCGGGTACCTGCCCAAGAACCGCTGCACCACCAGGTTAAGGACGTGAGCCATACAGGGCACATGGGTCAGTTGTCCCTGTCGGAGGGCGGAGAGGAGGTTGGTGCCATTGTCGCAAACCACCATTCCTGGCTTAAGCTGGCGTGGCGTCAACCACCTCTCGGCCTGCCCCTGCAGAGCAGACAGGACCTCTGCCCCAGTGTGGCTCCTGTCCCCCAAACACACCAGCGCAAGCACGGCATGGCATCTTTTGCCTGCGTACTTGCGTAGCCCCTTGAACGCCTACGGAGCACCGCTGGTTCCGAGGACAAACCACAGGAAGAGGCCATGGAGGAAGAAGAAGAGGAGGGGGTGGAGGAGAGAGGTGTGTCACAACCAGTAGTAGCATTTTGGAGGCGTGGCGGTGGAACAACCTCCAACACTACTGCACCTTGTCCTGCATCCTTCCCAGCTGCCAAAATAGTGACCCAATGGGCCGTGAAAGAAAGGTAACGTCCCTGTCCATGCCTGCTGGACCATGAGTCAGCGGTAATATGCACCTTACCGCTGATCGCCCTGTCCAGCGAGGCCAAGACATTGCCTTCCACATGCCTGTAGAGAGCCGGAATAGCCTTCCGTGCGAAAAAGTGGCGTTTGGGAACCTGCCACTGAGGAACCGCACATTGCACAAACTCACGGAAGGGGGCCGAGTCTACCAACTGAAAAGGCAGCAGTTGAAGCGCTAGCAATTTAGCCAAGCTAGCATTCAACCGCTGGGCATGTGGATGGCTGGGAGTGAACTTCTTTCGACGGTCCAGCAGCTGGGGCAGGGAAATTTGCCTGCTAGAATCGGACGTCGGTGTACTGCTAGCAGAGTGCCCGCAAGTACTTGGCTGTGACACACCTAATTCTACACCTTCATTCCTCTCAGAGCAGGTTTCAGAGAGGACTGAAGGTATACTGGGGTTGGAGATCCCAGCTGATGCGGTGCAAGAAGAGGTCAGCTTTGTTCTTTGGTGTGGGTCTTTAAGGTAGGCTTGCCAACGAGCTGCATGGCAGGTCAACATATGTCTGATCAAGCATGTGGTGCCCAAGCGGCTGATGTTTTGGCCACGCGATATACGCTTGAGACATATGTTGCAAACAGCAGCTGTGCGATCTGATGCACTCGCCTCAAAAAAGGCCCACACCAAAGAACTTTTTGAATGACGGGCAGAGGCAGCGCCCTGCACAGGCGGAGCTCTGCGGTGTGATTCCGTCGGTGTGCTGCCCATACGCTGGCCACTCAAGGGCATCCTGCCTCTTTGGAGATGTGCCTCCTCCTCATCCTCCTCCTCCTCCTCTCTCCTATTAGGCACCCACGTGGAGTCAGTGACCTCATCATCCCCTCCCTCCTCATCACTGGAGCCAATCTGGCAGTATGCTGCAGCTGCTGGAGCATGACTGCCAGATTGGTGTCCTTCTTGAGCATCCCCTCTCTCTGCTCTCACGCTGCTGCCTTCCTCTAGCTGGGTATCATCATCAGATCCTTCCAAACGCTGGGCATCCTCCTGGAGCATGTACCCAACACTGTGCTCAAACAGTTCGGGGGACTCCTCAGGAGGGGGGCATGGTGGGTCTAGGGAAGGATTGACTAATGAAGATAATGATACCAGAGAAGAGGACGCTTTGGCAGCTGCTTTGCCAGTACCCTGAGCCTGGGTGAGAGAGGATGAGGAGGAGGAGGAGGGCTTGGTCATCCACTCTACCAAGTCTTCGGCATGATGTGGCTCAACATGTCCAGCTGCCGAAAAGAAGGACAAGCGTGTCCCATGGCCATGTGCTGATGACAATGCACCGCGTACACGACCAGCACTGTTGCCCCCAGACACAGAGCCTGCTTGCCCTCTTTTTTTGCCTCCTGACTGTCTGCCTCTCCTTGGTTGCCTTCCAGACATTTTAATAGATGGCCTGCAGGGAGATGGGAAAAACAGCAATAAGGGCTACCTTCAGGTGTATATTGTGCAGGAGGCTTAGCAACAATGACACTGGCACTGTCCCCTGCCTATCCTTCTCTGTCCCTAAACACAAGGATTGAAAATATGGTTCAGCAAAATAGTTTTAGAACAGAATAGCACACTGACACTTTCCCTCACTGTCCTACTCTGTCCCTCCCTACAAACAAGATTTAGCACAGAATAGCACACTGATAATTTCTACGAGTGTCCTTCTCTGTCCCTCAACTCAAGGATTGAAAATATGGAACAGCAAAATTGGTTTAGAACAGAATAGCACACTGTCAGTTTCACTCACTGTACCTCTCTGTCCCTCAACTCAAGGATTGAAAATATGGAACAGCAAAATTGGTTTAGAACAGAATAGCACACTGTCAGTTTCACTCACTGTACCTCTCTGTCCCTCAACTTAAGGATTGAAAATATGGAACAGCAAAATTGGTTTAGAACAGAATAGCACACTGTCAGTTTCACTCACTGTACCTCTCTGTCCCTCAACTCAAGGATTGAAAATATGGAACAGCAAAATTGGTTTAGAACAGAATAGCACACTGTCAGTTTCACTCACTGTACCTCTCTGTCCCTCAACTCAAGGATTGAAAATATGGTTCAGCAAAATAGTTTTAGAACAGAATAGCACACTGACACTTTCCCTCACTGTCCTACTCTGTCCCTCCCTACAAACAAGATTTAGCACAGAATAGCACACTGATAATTTCTACGAGTGTCCTTCTCTGTCCCTCAACTCAAGGATTGAAAATATGGAACAGCAAAATTGGTTTAGAACAGAATAGCACACTGTCAGTTTCACTCACTGTACCTCTCTGTCCCTCAACTCAAGGATTGAAAATATGGAACAGCAAAATTGGTTTAGAACAGAATAGCACACTGTCAGTTTCACTCACTGTACCTCTCTGTCCCTCAACTCAAGGATTGAAAATATGGTTCAGCAAAATAGTTTTAGAACAGAATAGCACACTGACACTTTCCCTCACTGTACCTCTCTGTCCCTCAAATCAAGGATTGAAAATATGGAACAGCAAAATTGGTTTAGAAAAGAATAGCACACTGTCAGTTTCACTCACTGTACCTCTCTGTCCCTCAACTCAAGGATTGAAAATATGGAACAGCAAAATTGGTTTAGAACAGAATAGCACACTGTCAGTTTCACTCACTGTACCTCTCTGTCCCTCAACTCAAGGATTGAAAATATGGAACAGCAAAATTGGTTTAGAACAGAATAGCACACTGTCAGTTTCACTCACTGTACCTCTCTGTCCCTCAACTCAAGGATTGAAAATATGGAACAGCAAAATTGGTTTAGAACAGAATAGCACACTGTCAGTTTCACTCACTGTACCTCTCTGTCCCTCAACTCAAGGATTGAAAATATGGTTCAGCAAAATAGTTTTAGAACAGAATAGCACACTGACACTTTCCCTCACTGTCCTACTCTGTCCCTCCCTACAAACAAGATTTAGCACAGAATAGCACACTGATAATTTCTACGAGTGTCCTTCTCTGTCCCTCAACTCAAGGATTGAAAATATGGAACAGCAAAATTGGTTTAGAACAGAATAGCACACTGTCAGTTTCACTCACTGTACCTCTCTGTCCCTCAACTCAAGGATTGAAAATATGGAACAGCAAAATTGGTTTAGAACAGAATAGCACACTGTCAGTTTCACTCACTGTACCTCTCTGTCCCTCAACTCAAGGATTGAAAATATGGTTCAGCAAAATAGTTTTAGAACAGAATAGCACACTGACACTTTCCCTCACTGTACCTCTCTGTCCCTCAACTCAAGGATTGAAAATATGGAACAGCAAAATTGGTTTAGAACAGAATAGCACACTGTCAGTTTCACTCACTGTACCTCTCTGTCCCTCAACTCAAGGATTGAAAATATGGAACAGCAAAATTGGTTTAGAACAGAATAGCACACTGTCAGTTTCACTCACTGTACCTCTCTGTCCCTCAACTCAAGGATTGAAAATATGGAACAGCAAAATTGGTTTAGAACAGAATAGCACACTGTCAGTTTCACTCACTGTACCTCTCTGTCCCTCAACTCAAGGATTGAAAATATGGAACAGCAAAATTGGTTTAGAACAGAATAGCACACTGTCAGTTTCACTCACTGTACCTCTCTGTCCCTCAACTCAAGGATTGAAAATATGGTTCAGCAAAATAGTTTTAGAACAGAATAGCACACTGACACTTTCCCTCACTGTCCTACTCTGTCCCTCCCTACAAACAAGATTTAGCACAGAATAGCACACTGATAATTTCTACGAGTGTCCTTCTCTGTCCCTCAACTCAAGGATTGAAAATATGGAACAGCAAAATTGGTTTAGAACAGAATAGCACACTGTCAGTTTCACTCACTGTACCTCTCTGTCCCTCAACTCAAGGATTGAAAATATGGAACAGCAAAATTGGTTTAGAACAGAATAGCACACTGTCAGTTTCACTCACTGTACCTCTCTGTCCCTCAACTCAAGGATTGAAAATATGGAACAGCAAAATTGGTTTAGAACAGAATAGCACACTGTCAGTTTCACTCACTGTACCTCTCTGTCCCTCAACTCAAGGATTGAAAATATGGTTCAGCAAAATAGTTTTAGAACAGAATAGCACACTGACACTTTCCCTCACTGTACCTCTCTGTCCCTAAACTCAAGGATTGAAAATATGGTTCAGCAAAATAGTTTTAGAACAGAATAGCACACTGACACTTTCCCTCACTGTACCTCTCTGTCCCTACAAACAAGGATTAGCACAGAATAGCACACTGTCACTGACACTCTCCCTACCTATCCTTCTTTGTCCCTAAACACAAGGAATCCAGGATTAGTAAAGGAAAAAAATGACACTGTCCCTGCCTATGCTTCTCTTTCCCTGCTCCGGAACACACTACACAAGGCCGCCGCGCTGGCGCCTTTTATAGTGTGGGGCGTGTACTAAACCCCATCAGCAATAATTGGCCACAGGCATCCTGCCTGTGGCCAATCATTGCTCTCCTCGCTGCCGGCGCTGTGATTGGCCAAGCATACGGGGTCACAGTGCATGCTTGGCCAATCACAGCGCCTGGATGACACTGCGATGGCGTAGTGCATTGTGGGCCGTTCGCGTCACTCGAATTTGGCGCGAACGGCCCAAATCGTTCGATCTTCGTCGAACGATCGAACAGCCGATGTTCGAGTCGAACGTATGTTCGACTCGAACACGAAGCTCATCCCTAGTCAGCACAGGTTTACAGCACAGCATTGCACAGTGTGGATAGCAGAACAGGTCGGGACTCACAGGAGGAGAAAAGCAGTCTGTTATCTGTCACCCCTTATCTTAAGTCTGAGCCAGGAGAGAGGAGAGAGAAAAGCTCCGACGTCTGTTGTGCAGTGATGATCGGGGCCTCAGTGTACTGCTGTCTGCGCTACCCACCTATACTGTCTGGAGCTCTCACTGTCCCGATCCAACCGCCCAGCCTGTGAGGAAAACGTGTGCCCACATTCTCAGCGGTGCTTTTGGACAGAATTAGCAACGCAGAGGCTGAGACAAAGCATGATGCTCTAGTGTTTTGCGCCCCCTCCCAAACTCCGCCCAGGGCAGTGGCCCCTCCCGCCCCTGCCTTGTACCGGCCCTGCCCTGGTCTGCTGGACGGTATGCCAAGAGAAGGGGCCAAAAACACTCGGGTTAGGGAAGAAGTTGTTTATTGTGTATAACAATTGACTACAGAGCGAGTCTGTGGAAGGCTTGTGACATTTCTGCTTGAGGATTGGGGATGTATCAGACAAAACCGATAGATTTCCACCTGCCCATCTTTGATCACGTGGTCCGGGCCCCCGTTTCGTGATGCTGCTGATGCTGCTCCGCTGCGCAAAGAATGTCCAAAATACTGGCCGGGTTCAAGGCCTATGTTGCGCAAAAGAATCCTGACGTGTCTAATGAATTGGTTCCCCATTAAAGGGTTGGTAGGAAAAGGTAATAACGGGCTGGCCTCTGAGAGGTCAGACGGCTGGGCTAGTAACTGAACTAGTATGGTCACGAGGCACCAGGCATTGTGAGTCTGTAAGAGTTTGATATCTACCCCGGGGCCGGACTGTTGCGTCTTCGACACCACAAGGTGTAGGATGAAGTAACTCTGGTGGTGTGTTAGGTGGTGTCTACGTAATAAACTGGGGTTTGTGACCGTGAATTTGCTGGGGCGTAAGAAACCGTAGAAGGCCAAGTAGATGGCAGCTTGAATGACCAGATGGTTTGGTAGGATCTTGTAATGAGATGGAATGCTGGTTGCCAGCTAAGTAGCGACTGAACGATAGAGGAAGACTGTCTGGATGTGGGATGTCTGGCAGTCATGGCCCTGTAACCAATAATGGCCAAAAAATTTCCGCAAAGGCCTGTGGAGGCTGCGGCATCCGTGACTACCTGAGGTGAGGAGGAAGGTGCTAACGGAATGAACATTGATATGCCATTCCAGTTCGTGCAAAATTTGTCGCATGTGGCCAGGTCCGCTTTTGCTGCCACGTCTAATTTAAGGATTTGGTCAGGGTCTTGTACCTGGGAAAGTAATACTGAGAGGTGCGAGATAAAGGACTGCCCCTGAGGGATGACCCTTGTGTCAAAGTTAAGCATGCCTAGGAAGGGATGTGGCTGCCTCTTGGTGCACCCTTGAGTAAAGGTGAAGGTATGAGTGACCGACCTGATGTAGCTCAATTGTCGTGAGGCGCATGTGTAGAGCGTGACACCCAAAAGGGTGATGGACTGTGCCAGGCCTTGTTTTATTTTTTTTGTTTGCTAAAGGCATATTGCGACTGTTGAACGCCTCCCTCAAGCTGTTTGGATTTACTGGGGGCTTGCTAGGTTTCTCGATGCACAGAAAGTCGTCTGGATAGTGGATAGTTTCTGAGAACATGCGTGATGTGACATAATCCAGGAAAGGGTTGGGCAGATGTATCAAACGGCCACAGGCTGCCTTTGGAGCCAAAGGTCAACTTAGTGGTGAAATAGTACAAGCCTTTCCACTTGATCTTGTGCCATCGGTTGAAGTATGGTTTGTTTGGTAGTAAATTGAAGGCGTCCGAGATGTCCGTTTTGGTCAGCCAAGTGCCTGCTCCTATACTAATGACAGCTTGAATGGCTAGGTCTGCTGATGAGTATTTAAAGGAGAACTGCTCTGAGGGTATGAGTGAGTTTGAACTTGGATTTTTGAGCGGCACTAGGGGTGTAGAAAAAGCTGGGGAGGCGTCTGCCACCCGGCTCAGAGCGCCTGTTTGCCGTATGGGTGGAAGATTGAGAGTTGGCGCAGAGTGTAGAGTGTGGGCCAGCGAAATGGCGACAGAACAGCTCTGTATCAATGGTGCTTCGGCTGATAGTAACCTGGGACTGAGAGAGTCTAGCTGCTGCCTTAGCGGACAAGGTGTGCAAGGGAGACAGTCGTGCGGATGTCGGGCGTACCTGTAGGCGAAGGCACGGGGACGACGGTGGTGACTGGAGCTGGTAGGGGCGTAGCTGGGTGTACTTCCAGGGCTCCTACTTTGGTCTGGAGGTCGGTGACTGCTGTTGACAGTGTGGTCACTCAGGAGTGCAACTGAGTAATCGCTGGGAAAATAGAGTGCGGCGACACCTGGGTGACTGGTAGGGCTGTCACTGGTGGTGGAGGCAGCAGCTTAAACGCTCTGCTTTCCTAGCTGTAGCGGGGTAGGAAATACTCCTGTGCCGCAGTTCTGCTGTGAGCTTGGGAATGGTCCGAGCTGCGAGGGGCTAAGTGCCGCCGCTTGCTTGTTGAGTGTGATTTCGAAAACTTAAAGAATGTGTGGCAACCGAGGTGAGCTAGGAGGTGGCTGGCTAGGTACCGATAGCTCAGGTGCCCGTCTGTGCTCAGCACGGACTAATGAACCAGAGCCCCCCCGGGGCGGACTGGGGTGGGTAGCTGTAGTCTGGTATTCTAAGTGGAATGTTGCGACCTGCAGTTTATTGACGTGTGTTCGATCTGTTAAGGCTTGCACTGCCAACAAGCTGGACGTTTAGGAGACCTTGTCTGCGTGGTGAAGAATCTCGCTTTGAAAACAGAGTGAAGTGCACAGAAGTATGTGACTGTTACTAACGCCTCAGGAGCAAGTGGCATCGTGTGTGTGAAGTAAAATTATGTCGTGAAAGAGTGTTTTAGGAGAAAGTAAGGGGGGATCCCTTTGAACTACACACCTGTCTTGAGGCCCTGGTAGTGAAGTTTTTGGTTGGGGTCAAGAACTGAGTCGACGGGGGAACCTGTAGTAAGGTGACATGGGAATTGTTTTGACAAAGGGCCCCTGGTGAAGATGCAAGCCCTCGACAATGTTTTTCTTTTTTTTTTGGAATCATGAGCCGGTGGTGCGACTGGACTCGGATCGGTTGGAGAAGTAAAAATTAGTAATTTTTTTTTTTTAATTGCAAAGGATCCGAATCGTGAGCCTGTGCTGTGACTCGACTTAGATGGGTCAGTGAAGTTTGTATTGCCGAGGATCCGGATCATGAGCCTGTGCTTGCGACTGGACTCGGATCGGTCGGTGTAGTTTGTATTTCCGAGGATCCGAATCATGAGCCTGTGCTGCGACTGGACTCGGATCGGTCGGTGAGGTTTGTTTTTGCCAAGGATCCGAATCATTGAGCCGGTGCTGCGACTGGACTCGGATCGATTGGTGAAGTTTCGGATACCCGAGGATCCGAATCGTTACGCTGATGATGCGACTGGATTCGGATCAGCTGTAGATGTTTAGGTGACGAGGGGGCTTGTCTGCCGGATCCGAATCGTTGAGCCGATGCTACGACTAGACTCGGGTTGACTGATTGGTGTTAGTGGTTGAGGGGGCTTGTGATTGCCGAGGATCCGAATCGTAGGGCCGATGTGTGCGACTCGATTTGGATCGACTGATTGGTGAGTGCTTGGTATCCATTAAGAGGTGTCGGGCATCAGTTGGGTGAAGTGAGTGTTCCGTAGGAGGTGTAGGGGGTCAGTAGGTGGGGTGGGGTTTGTAGAAGGTGTGGCGTGTGAGACGCAGGTTTCGAGACCATGTGCCGTTAAGCATTCGGCCTATGCAATGTATCTGATACAAATCGGTTTGTAAAATATATGAACTGAAGCCGATACGAATCGGTAGTAAGGAGTATTAAATTAATCTGATACAAATTGTTTGTATGGTGCATGCCACCCCTTGCTCTGAAAGCTAACACCTATGAACCACCCATCCCCCCAGGCTGATCCAGTGCAGAGAAGGCACCAGGTGGGTCTAATTACCCCCTCGATCAGCAACAGAAACCCATACAAACAATACATTCTCATCTCCAAATGAATGAGACTTGAATCCCATGGACAGTGACTTTTATAACCAGTGAAGCCTGTGGCGAGTGATATCGGACAACGACCGACAGTGCCTTGGAGACTTGGATGTACGAATGAATCGTATGTTTGGCAGAAGGAACTTACAAATGTACTATGCCTGTGCCGAATGATGTCTGAATATGAGCGACAACAACTCAGAGGCAGGCTTTTTACGTAAGGGTGCAGGATGAAAGCATAAAAAAAAAAAACGCAAGATAGTACATTATATAAAAAGTACGGATCCTACCTGCGACCGTGAGCGGGAACCTGCGATCGAATGCACCGACTCACGAATATGAGGTGAGTGGGGAAGAGTCGGCCCAGTGACGTGTAGTACCGCGCACTAGAGCCGACACTGACCATCGTGGATGGTATGCTTATGTACCCCTCGAGCTCCTCCCATAATTACAGGCTACCATACTAGCCTGCTTATATATATATAGATATATAGATAGATAGATAGATAGATAGATACACACTAAGAATTTTTTTTTTATTCAACCAATGGGCTAAAGGAGAAAAAAAATTATATTCCGCAGTCGACACAAGCGAGATGGATGCAAGAATCTCCCCACTCTACTATTGTATTCTGACACTGGGGACTCCTCCCCTGTTAGAATACACTGTTCAGTGCAGCCGCGGCTACTCAAAAGAATTGTTCAGCAGTTCCTATGCACTAATGAAAATGTGTCCGGTTCCTGCTGAACCAGCCTAATTTTGATTTCTGTGCGATATGGGAATGTTCCCCCAATGGGGTTTTTAGGCAAGCATAAATTCAATGATTATAAATAATATGCACTGTTATGTTTAAAAGATTTTATTGGATGTAAACATGTGGCATGAATCATGGCAATTATAATATAAACTCTGGTAAAAAGGAGAATCTAAAAATCCATACACAATGGTGCAAAACCAAAATTGTTATACAACTTGACATGTTACATGCATCTGTGGATATACCATCTGACGCGTTTCAAGCCCTTAGGGGTCTCTTCTTCAGAGGTTTTTGGTTTGCTGTAAGAAATTACATAATGAGTTTTCAAATCCTGCTCAGGTATATTCCAAAACGGCAAGAAATATATATAAGGTACATAGTTACCAGTTGGCTGTGTATAAAAAAGGGAACCCTCTTGGACCAGAGTTTCCACTAAAAAGCCTTAAAAGAAATCCGGATGGCTCCCCGGCCACCTGGCACCCCAGGATGCAGCGTCAAATAGGCCACATGCGACTTGCAGGGAGTCACAATTAGGAGAATGGCCCCTTCGGGGCATGCATGGACAAGATGGCGGACACCTGCGGCAGAGCATTGGAAACAATATTATAAAGTACATTGTATGATGCGCTTAAATGGGTTTTTAGTTTTATATATTAGGTATGGGCAGGCAGAAATTCCCCAAGAGAGTATCCTATTTTTGTATATATTTATATAATGTTCTATATAATAAGTGTTCTTATATATAAATGTGTACCTATGAAAGGAAAAAGGTGCCCATTCTTTGGGTATAGGACAATGAAATTGTGTTACATGAGAGTGGTGATAATCAGTAGTGTATTTAGGTTTTGTGCTGCCCTAGGCCTGACTAAACTCATGCACCCCCTAATTTAAATATGACACACCCCTTTCTGTCAAGGCCACACCCGTTCTGTTTAAGACTCGCCCTGAAATTTTTGAGTGGGGGCACTAGTTCTTAGGGCCTGGGGGCGGGGGCATTGGATTCCCTTAATTTGCATAGATTTCCTCTCACTTCCTGTTTGGCTATGGGACAGGAAGTGAAGGGAAATCTCTGCAATGGGACAGGGATGGTAAAAAAATAAACTGACAGGGGCTATAACCCTCCCTTACTCTATCCAAAATGAAAAAAAAAGTGTTGCCTATAGTTCTACTTTAAGCACAAAATTCTGATAATTTTATGGAGAGGACTAAGAAGATATAACCATGCCAATGGTGCAGCAGAAATATATAGCACAGTGAGGAAGGTTTGTGGTCCAGGATGATAGAAAATTCAAAATTAGAAGCAGCTTGCGTTACAGTAACAGTGTAACACAAGCTGGCGGGGACTCTTTCCGTGCTGCCCCCTGCAAAGTGCTGCCCTAGGCCTGGCCCTTGTTGGCCTAGGCCAGGATACAGCATTGGTAATAATACTAAGGTAAGAGGGGAATACAAAAACGCACCTACATAAGTTAGTGTGCATGAGTGGTGTGATGATGGTGGGTGGGTGATAAGTGAGTATGTGAACATGGTGTGAGAGTGATAGGATAGTGTGGGATTGGTGTGATCTAGTGAAAGAAATGTGAAAGGAGTATGGCACTAGGCGTACCGAAAATATGCACCTGCAAAGGTGTAGACAATGAAAACAAAATTATTAATGAAGTGAGATGAAAACAAGTAGTAAAGTGCAGTGATGAAATTATACTAGATTGGCTTATTTAGTGTGGTTGTCATTTTGTTATGTGGAATTGTTTTTATTTTAATTTTAACTATGTTATTATATTGATTTATGTTCTATTGAATTGTTTAGGAAGATTATTACTACATCTACACAGTTAAACTAGTGTTGATTGCATAAAATTGCAATCAACCTATGGAGAAAAGGAGGGAGAAATATACTTATATTGGAGACTATCCTGCCGTCCATAGTTGGATGCTAGGGATCCTGACAAGATCCACCTAGCTCCTTGCATACATTTATACTGCCCTTGATGGGGAAAAAATGTTCCAAGGCAAGCCCCTCCCGCAGGCGCCCCGCCTCCATCCACACATTGCTAGGCCGAGGAAACCAAGCCGCAATGGCGGCTCTTCTTAGGTGGCTCCCTCAGCGTCCTGGAAAGACTTAAATCCCCGGCCGCTGCCGTCACTTCCGCCGCAAATGCGAAACGTTGTGAAGTCGCACGCATGCGAGGTATAATACCTTGCATGCGCGGACGACATTGCAACGTTCGGAAGTGATCGGGGACGCCACCGGCAAGGGGAATTGCTCCCTCCGGTGGACGCTGGATGGAATAAAATTTTGATTTCTGTGTACCTGAATTTAGTGCAGAAGATAAAATACACATTATGCTGATTTCCCTTTCCTGGATGTGCAGTACCACCCTCAGCTCAGACTTGATAGAAACCAGTGGGACTCTGGTATACCATAACCTTATGATGAGACTTGCAGCTAAAAGCCAAACTTTCTCCTCTGCACAAAAAAATAAAATAAATGAAAACTGGTGTGGTGAAGAAATAGCAACAGGTGCTCTGGACTCATGAGTCCAAGTTTAAAAAAATTGGCTGTAACAGAAACAGTTAGTTTGCCGAAGGCAGTACAAGGAAGAGTGTCAGGCAACAGTTAAGTATGGTGAGAATTAATGGATCCCTAAGGGTCGGTTCACACTGCTGCAACGCGGGAACCCTGCAAATCCACTGCCCCGCATCGCATGTCTCCCGGCGGCAGTTCACACTGCCCTAGGCAAACTGCTGGGAGTGTCAGTTAAAATTTAATGACACCCCCAAATCAGTTTGCATATCACAGTGCGATCTGCAAATTCGGACAGGAATTTCCGACAACAAAAATTTAAGAGCTGGTTCTCAAATTTTCCGACAACAAAATCCGTTCTCCTAAATTCCGATCGTGTGTGGACAATTCCGACGCACAAAATTCTACGCATGCTCTGAATCAAGAACGAGACGGAAGCGCCAGATCTGGTAAAACTAGCGTTCGTAATGGAGATAGCACATTCGTCACACTGTAACTGACTGAAAAGCACGAGGCTGAAAAGCGCGAATCGTCTCTCACCAAATTTCTACTAACACAACTGGTATTGAACTTCCCTTTAATATTGTCGTTGTATGTCTTGTACATCACCGTGTTCTTGGCATTCGGAATTTCAAACAACATTTGTGCGACCGTGTGTATGCAACACAAGTTTGAGCCAACATCCGTCCGAAAAAAATCCACGGTTTTATTGTCGTAATTTCGGATCGTCTGTATGCGGCATAAGAAGTACACAGGTGCCATTTATTGTTAATGACTCACCAAGCATCTGGCCAATGCGGGTGTGTTTACAGCCACCAAAACGCCTGGCAACAGTACCATGCGTTTTGGTGCAGCGTGACTTTAAAAATCGTGCCTGCTTAGGGCCTTGGAACTTCGACTGCAGGGCTCTCCATCCCTACCCCTTCTCAAAAAATTGTCTGCCTATGCACGACACTTAGAGACCTCGCAATTGGCCAAGTGGAAACAGCACTGCGGAGACTGAAACAGCTCTATTACGATAAAGGCAACAAGCTGGCTGAACGCTCGTACGTGACCACGCCTCATCAAATCAAAAATAGAGAGGGCTGCCTGCTCTCCCACCCCCATGACATTGTCCAAACCTTTGCGGAGTTCTATACCACGTTATATAATAAACCTGAGATCCCCCACGACCCTCCCTCTCCTGAACTGACTGACCAATTGACCCAATATCTGGAACGTAGCGGGATTCCCCCGGCTCCAGACAGGTGCTGGTTCTGACAAGGGCACCCTCTACCATATTTATTGGAGCTGCCCCAAAATTTTACCTTTTTGGACGGAGACACAACTCCTGCTATCCCGCCTTTTGGGGGTGCAGGCCCCCTTGACTCCAAAACTATTCCTACTAGATGTATCACCCTTACGGATTTCCAAACCATCCAAAAAATTGCTTAGACACATTCTCAGCTGCTCGTTGCCTGGTCGCCCTCCACTGGAAACGGCACTCCCCACCCTCCCAAGAAGATCTGTACGCTAGAAAAAAAGATGTAGAACTCATGGAAAAGATGACAGCTAGGCTACAAGATAGGCTGGAAATGCATGATAAGGTCTGGGAGAAGTGGCACCGACGAGAGGACCCGCCCTGAGCCGAAAGTTGAGCCCCCACCCCCCCCCCCCCTTTTCTTGCCTCAGTTTTTTCTTTTTCTTCTCTTTCTAATTTTTCTTTCTTGCCCTTTTTTCTTCTTTTCCCTGTTCTTTTCCAGCCTTGTAGCGGCCTGTGGCAGATTTTATTTAATGATTAATACCTTGTGCAGTATGTCAGTTATGACTATTTACAACATGCAGTGTTGTGTACTGATACAATGTATGCACTAGCTATATTGTTGCTCTAGCGATTCATGTAAACTACTGCGTTCAGTTTATGTTCATTTGCTTGTTGATATGCCAAATAAAAAATGTTATTTGAAAAAAAAAAATTGTGCCTGCCTTATTTTTTGCGCATGAATGGACTGTCAAAAACACACACATGTTCTGGTGTGAATGAGCACTTAAAGGCAATGGAAGAACGCAATCAAATATTGATTTGATTTAGGTTTTTTTTTTTTTATGCGCTTTGTAGGTTATTGATAAATAAAATCAATTAATGATGCATTATTGTTAAAAGCATCCTCTCTTTGCAGCATATTTTTACAAGAGTAGTAAACTTTTTGCACAGTATTGTGTATGCAATTTCAATCACTAAAATCTCACAGAAAAAAATTAGAGAAATGCCATGCGACCAAGAAAAAAGTAATTCTGATGAAAGATGGGGTTTTAGCAAACGGAATGTCCTAAATTAGTGTTTAACTTCTTCAGATCTGCGCTTTAGCCGTGCTCTGTGATCAGCAACTAAATCTTCCTTAAATTAAAATAGATTAACAAATCAATGAGAGTGGATTTCAGCTACACTGGTGCAGACTTGGGGAAACAAATACAAATCTTACCACTGGAATCCTTGACAAACATAGGGGTTGATTTACTAAAATTGGAGCGTGCTAAATCTTGTGCAGCTTTGCATAAAAGCCAATCAGCTTCCATATTTTTTCTCAAAGCTTTTTTGAAGTTAGAAGCTGATTGGCTACCATGCACAGCTGCACCAGATTTTGCATATTCTAGTTTTAGTAAGTTAACCCCGGAGTTTTGCATAGACAGACCCTTTAATCATGCAAGAAATACAGATTTTTCCACAACTAAAAGAAAGTTGTTCTCTTGGGCCGACTTTCACAAAACTATCACAAGAGGGCAGCAGATAACTATATGAACTTGCAAGTATTTCTATCCCAACAGTGACATTCACAGGTACACTATGGTAATACTGTATGAAAGGCATGGATATAGCTACTCATTTCTTATTTTACGCTTAAACTAATCCTTATTAAAATATATCATATCCCCCCGATAGTCGGATGACGAGCTGGTTCTTCCCGGTGTGTGGCTCCTACCCTAGGGCCTAGGATTGACAACATGTTTTAAGTCATAGACACAGCGGCACTGTATACAATTTATGATTCGTATTGAGAAAGGCATGTGTACCACATTTCATTGAGCAAACTAGTTTCTGCCAACATTAGGTGGCCTATGTATGCAATAAGAGGAGGATTCCTCAAATAAATCAAAATACTTATTGTATGACTCTCAGGATTGCTGAATACTGCTTCATGAAAACCCGAGATCTTTGTTTTGTATTTGTTTTATTGCTTTTGTACTGTAAAAACTTTAATAAACACTATTGAAACATAAAATATATCATATCTTTTTTAATAGAACACAGACTTTTTCCCATGGGCGGGAACCTTGTGATCACGCTTCACTGGTGCGATTACTAAAACTTGTTTTACAAAAAATCATCAACTTCTATTTTCATGGCCTACAAGTCATCATTTTGAAAATACAGTTATGTCATTTAGTCTGAACATGATTGCAATGGGGTTCAAAATAATTTCTCACGCAAGTTCACTACTACAATTCCATACAGGCGCCACGTCAAAATTACATCTGGGACTGGAGCAGAGACACCTTTTTGCTGTGGGTTCAGATTGCATGTTACAGCTGCACGAGAAAAGATAATTAGAGCAGAATTTAAAGCAAATATTTTTGAATGTTCGAAGAAAACACACTCTTGTGTTCTTTACTTGTGTAGCGGCCTCACCCCTCTCTCCCCTTCTCATACTCGGCTTGTCTTTCTTCGTCTAGGGGTCTCAGTGCTGGGGGGAGGGATGAGATACACCACGGCCCATGTCTTCCATAGCTAAGAGGTGAAGGCCAGAAGATTGGGTCTTGTGTAGGTGTCCTAGAGTCAAGTCCAGTACTTCGTCCCTGACTCCTTTGCTCCTAGTAACCAGAGTTCCACACAGTGAATAGGTCCAACTCAGTTTTATTCTTCTTGACAAACAATAAACAGTTTTTTCTGCTGAGTAGTGATGGGGAATAGATCGAGGCACAATCCCTTCCCTTCTCTTGCTATCCACTGTGATATCACCAGTGGCGGGTAGTCACTGCCACTGACTATATTGAGTAGAATGTGAATTACCTTCGCTAGCACGGCCCCTGTCAGGGGAAGGAGATCCGTCCAAGGGAGAAACAGGAGGCCTCTCTGTCACCAGCAATGCTGCGCTGGACTCTTCAGAGAAGTTCCGCACAACAGTCCTCACGAACTCAGACACGGGCACCCAAGGAGTTAGGGCCCCCCCTTGGATTCCTCCACCCTTGCGGAACTCAGTCGAAGGTACTGAGCCCCGGGCCTCCGCCATAGTACCTCACCCCAGGCTAAAGGTGCCTGGGATGGACTCCATCTCTCGCTCCGGCCAGGTCAAGGGCACCTGAGCCCGGAACTCCGGAACGCCAGCACCCAAGCTGAAGGTGCCTGGGTGCAGCCGCATCCTCCAACTCTTTTCGAACTCTGAACCCCGTGGTAAGGGCGTCCGCCCCTTTTATTCCTCCCTAGGCACCGAGGCCTCCACTTGGGATGTACTATCTCCAGTAGACATGGGCAGGTCCCTTGTGACATGGGACGAGGGTAGCTTCATCTTGTCCCATCCCTTCTGATGGAAGATTTTGTCTATCCCCCCATCACTGCCACTGACTATATTGAGTAGAATGTGAATTACCTTCGCTAGCACGGCCCCTGTCAGGGGAAGGAGATCCGTCCAAGGGAGAAACAGGAGGCCTCTCTGTCACCAGCAATGCTGCGCTGGACTCTTCAGAGAAGTTCCGCACACCAGTCCTCACAAACTCAGACACGGGCACCCAAGGAGTTAGGGCCCCCCCCTCGGATTCCTCCACCCTTGCGGAACTCAGTCGAAGGTACTGAGCCCCAGGCCTGCGCCATAGTACCTCACCCCAGGCTAAAGGTGCCTGGGATAGACTCCATCTCTCGCTCCGGCCAGGTCAAGGGCACCTGAGCCCGGAACTCCAGAACGCCAGCACCCAAGCTGAAGGTGCCTGGGTGCGGCCACATCCTCCAACTCTCCCCGAACTCTGAACCCTATGTGTTAAGGGCGTCCGCCCCTTTTATCCCCTCTCCCTTCGCGCCACAGCGGGTTCCCCGCCCCGCTGTACCAGCTCCAGGGGAGGACAAAAAGGTACAGTCTTGCGGTGTGAGTTCAGCTCCGACCCCGGGCAACAGCGCCACCCGTGGACCGCAAGGAAACTCACACCACCAGAGTCCTCCAAGAACCAGAAAAGGGTCTCGGATCCCCTAGCAATTGGTGCATCTGGGTTACACTACCACCCAGATGCCTCCCCTAAAATTCAAACACCCGCTACACTCTCCCCCTGGTGATTTGACACTGGTCCCCAGTGTCTGGTACAAACTCATATCCCACAAGGGTGGTGACATAAGTTCAGCCCAGAAACCAAACTACACAATTTAGCCCTGAATTGTGCCAAGACCTGAATGGGAAAGGGAAAACTTAAAACAATGCAACTATAAAACTTCCCAATAAAACACTTTACACATCTCACACATGTATACTCTCCCCTCCCCCTGGCTATCTAAGAACATCCCATTATCAGCAGCGTTGATAGACGAGTCTCCCGCAGAGGAAAAGAAAAGAAACATACATCCTAACAATACATGTGTGTCTGCTTGGAATGAATGGGTCTATCAGAAAAGAAACTCACTCACTCCAATGAGTGCTGCATAATGTAAAAAAAAACAATCGTTGCGCAACACTGCTACCTGGTGACAATGCCGCGGTCAAGGCACTCATCACTTCCAGATGAACTCTTTTTTTTTTTTCTGTAACTCTACACTGACTAAAACCATAAGTCACTGATTTCTCTGAAGTGCAAGGAGAAAGAGGGAGAACAAAACAATAACAGCTCCCATTTCTCCGAAGAGTAGAACTGCCCAAATGCAAAAAAAAACTAGGGCACAGTCCCTGTGTTCCGGTGAAGACACTCCGGAAAGTTCAGCAATGAACAGCAAAAGAACACACAGGAGTCTTTCCTTTCTCCTAAAGGTAAAACCTTGGATGCGGTAGGAACACAGGCTTCAAATGTCTGTCCAAAGCCTCCACATGGTACTCAGCATTTCCTCCTTCCTTGCGGCAAATCACCACTCTGTCCGCATGGATATGCCTTCCCAGCATCCACTTAGCTTTACAGTCCTGGAACTTCTTGGTGACCGTTGGTGAACAAGAAAGGTATCGCCGTGCTTGCGGTACTTTAAGTTTGTCCCACACAAAGGTATCATACCATCTTTGGCGAAAAACTTCCACTTCATAAAGCAGTTCTCGAGGCAGGTACGGGTATTCTCACCCATACTCCTGGGCAACCTTCTGGCCGAAGAGACGCTGCAGCCTTGACAAAGGTGGCATGGTGGCCCGGTCTCCTTCTCCAGGCGGAACAATCGCTTCTGGGTGGTGAGGTGCGTTCACCACCTCGGTAGATCTGGGCCTAGGAGCCCGCAGTGACTTGCGTTGCACTCCCGCAACAGGGACAGGTGAAATGAATGTTGAGTCCAGAAGAGGAACTTCGGACAGGGGACCAGATTCCTCCCTAGGCACCGAGGCCTCCACCTGGGATGTACTATCTCCAGTAGACATGGGCAGGTCCCTTGTGACATGGGACGAGGGTAGCTTCATCTTGTCCCATCCCTTCTGATGGAAGATTTTGTCTATCCCCCCATCATCGCCATTGTCAGACAATGAGTCCAGGTCAGAGGTGTCGTAGCATTCAGCGGGCAGATAATTCCCAGTCATGGAACTATCCCCCTTGACGGCCTCTACCGACTGTGGGCTTTCGCCACTTTTAACCACACAGACAGTCCCAACCCCTGGCTCACCTGGGCCTTCAGAAGAATAGGGATGTCCAGGACTCTTGCAACCGGATCCATCCAGGCCAGGCAAGCAGTGGGGCAAAGCTCTTCCACGACCACACGAGGCCATCACTAGGCCGACTTTCCTCTTCGGTGGTGGGAGCAGGGAGCTGCTGGTGACCGAGGCAGTATCCTCTGATTTTTCTCGTTTCATCTCCGCTTGGGCAGTCACTTCGCCCGGATCAGTGCGCACGGGAAACGCACCAGCATCGATCTCTCCTTCCGGAGTGGCAGTCCCTGTGAGGTTGTTGAGGTGGAAAGCCCGAGGCTTTTCTGTGGATGGTTCCACCTCAAAGAGAAACTCCTTGCAGACCTCACATCGCCCGAATGGCTTCAGCTGGACCACCAGTCCCGAACAGCCAGGACAGATCACACCGAGGGCCTCCATGTCTCTGCAGGTGTACAGAGCCAATCGCCCCCAGGGCCTTAGTCTTATCCCCGTATCCATGATCGGAGCAGCCAGAGAAGTCATGTCCATTCCGGAAGAAACTGAAATCCATGGAGTAGTTGAAGTCATCTTCTCTCTTCGCTGCTCCATTGCGCACTCATCCACCCGCACCGGAATCTCCACGTGCGTACGTCCACATGGCCAGACTCCTCCCACCTTCTGCACTTGTTCGCGGGCTTTTCCTTCTCGGTGCCCACGAACTACGCAGCTATGGGTTGCCTCGTGGCACGTTGGCCAATATGGCAGACCTACTCGGAACTCCTCCGGGCAGCAAAGTTCAAGTTCAGACACCATACACATCCCGGATACGATGCCCCCACGTGTAGCGGCCTCACCCCTCTCTCCCCTTCTCATACTCGGCTTGTCTTTCTTCGTCTAGGGGTCTCAGTGCTGGGGGAAGAGATGAGATACACCACGGGCCATGTCCTCCATAGCTAAGAGGTGAAGGCCAGAAGACTGGGTCTTGTGTAGGTGTCCTAGAGTCAAGTCCAGTACTTCGTCCCTGACTCCCTTGCTCCTAGTAACCAGAGTTCCACACAGTGAATAGGTCCAACTCAGTTTTATTCTTCTTGACAAACAATAAACAGTTTCTTCTGCTGAGTAGTGATGGGGAACAGATCGAGGCACAATCCCTTCCCTTCTCTTGCTATCCACTGTGATATCACCAGTGGCGGGTAGTCACTGCCACAGACTATATTGAGTAGAATGTGAATTACCTTCGCTAGCACGGCCCCTGTCAGGGGAAGGAGATCCATCCAAGGGAGAAACAGGAGGCCTCTCTGTCACCAGCAATGCTGCGCTGGACTCTTCAGAGAAGTTCCGCACACCAGTCCTCACAAACTCAGACACGGCACCCAAGGAGTTAGGGCCCCCCCCCTCGGATTCCTCCACCCTTGCGGAACTCAGTCGAAGGTACTGAGCCCCAGGCCTGCGCCATAGTACCTCACCCCAGGCTAAAGGTGCCTGGGATAGACTCCATCTCTCGCTCCGGCCAGGTCAAGGGCACCTGAGCCCGGAACTCCAGAACGCCAGCACCCAAGCTGAAGGTGCCTGGGTGCGGCCACATCCTCCAACCCTCCCCGAACTCTGAACCCTATGTGTTAAGGGCGTCCGCCCCTTTTATCCCCTCTCCCTTCGCGCCACAGCGGGTTCCCCGCCCCGCTGTACCAGCTCCAGGGGAGGACAAAAAGGTACAGTCTTGCGGTGTGAGTTCAGCTCCGACCCCGGGCAACAGCGCCACCCGTGGACCGCAAGGAACCTCACACCACCAGAGTCCTCCAAGAACCAGAAAAGGGTCTCGGATCCCCTAGCAATTGGTGCATCTGGGTTACACTACCACCCAGATGCCTCCCCTAAAATTCAAACACCCGCTACATTTGTTGCAGCTATCTTTCCATTAGGTTTTATGTGCATGATCTAATATAGATATACAGATGTTCCAGAGTAATAATGCACTAGATTATGGAAATTTGCAAGAAGGACATAGTCCAACTGGCGATACCACCCAACTTTCTAAAATGGAAATGATGGACACCTATTGGCAAAAGTATGTAGGCATAGAACATGCCCCTGTCACGCCCCTTTAAAGGAGAATTGTAAAAACAAAATATTGGTTAAACCCACAAGTGCCTTTTACCACTACTATTCCTTTATATTGCCATTTAAAATTGCAGCAATTTAGAATTTAGATGGAAAGTTTAGCACTGTAAAACACTTTTTGATAGGTAGTGCATTTTATATACAACTATATAGATCAGGTGAAAGTGAGGGACAAATTGAGCTATGCAACTTAGTTTAGGCAAGAAATGGCATATATGACAGTCCAAGATCAATCTATCAGAACAAAGAGAGGATGTTACAGGGTGTCAGTCATAGGAGTCGTTAATAGGGGGCTATTGAGGCTGGAGCCCCGAATGTGGGCTCAATAGTAGGGATGAGCTTCGTGTTCGAGTCGAACATACGTTCGACTCGAACATCGGCTGTTTGATCGTTCGACGAAGATCGAACGATTTGGGCCGTTCGCGCCAAATTCGAGTGACGCGAACGGCCCACAATGCACTACGCCATCGCAGTGTCATCCAGGCGCTGTGATTGGCCAAGCATGCACTGTGACCCCGCATGCTTGGCCAATCACAGCGCCGGCAGCGAGGAGAGCAATGATTGGCCACAGGCAGGATGCCTGTGGCCAATTATTGCTGAGGGGGTTTAGTACACGCCCCACACTATAAAAGGCCGCCAGCGTGGCGGCCTTGTGTAGTGTGTTCCGGAGCAGGGAAAGAGAAGCATAGGCAGGGACAGTGTCATTTTTTTTCTTTACTAATCCTGGATTCCTTGTGTTTAGGGACAAATAAGGATAGGTAGGGAGAGTGTCAGTGTGTTATTCTGTGCTAAACCTTGTTTGTAGGGACAGAGAGGTACAGTGAGGGAAAGTGTCAGTGTGCTATTCTGTTCTAAACCAATCTTGCTGAACCATATTTTCAATCCTTGAGTTTAGGGACAGAGAGGTACAGTGAGGGAAAGTGTCAGTGTGCTATTCTGTGCTAAATCTTGTTTGTAGGGACAGAGTAGGACAGTGAGTGAAACTAACAGTGTGCTATTCTGTTCTAAACCAATCTTGCTGAACCATATTTGAAATCCTTGAGTTTAGGGACAGAGAGGTACAGTGAGGGAAAGTGTCAGTGTGCTATTCTGTGCTAAATCTTGTTTGTAGGGAGGGACAGAGTAGGACAGTGAGGGAAAGTGTCAGTGTGCTATTCTGTTCTAAACCAATTTTGCTGAACCATATTTGAAATCCTTGAGTTTAGGGACAGAGAGGTACAGTGAGTGAAACTGACAGTGTGCTATTCTGTTCTTAACCAATTTTGATGTTCCATATTTGAAATCCCTGAGTTTAGGGACAGAGAAGGACACTCGTGGAAACTATCAGTGTGCTATTCTGTGCTAAATCTTGTTTGTAGGGAGGGACAGAGTAGGACAGTGAGGGAAAGTGTCAGTGTGCTATTCTGTTCTAAACCAATTTTGCTGTTCCATATTTGAAATCCTTGAGTTTAGGGACAGAGAAGAACACTCGTGGAAACTATCAGTGTGCTATTCTGTGCTAAATCTTGTTTGTAGGGAGGGACAGAGTAGGACAGTGAGGGAAAGTGTCAGTGTGCTATTCTGTTCTAAACCTATTTTGCTGTTCCATATTTGAAATCCTTGAGTTTAGGGACAGAGAAGGACACTCGTGGAAACTATCAGTGTGCTATTCTGTGCTAAATCTTGTTTGTAGGGAGGGACAGAGTAGGACAGCGAGGGAAAGTGTCAGTGTGCTATTCTGTTCTAAACCAATTTTGCTGTTCCATATTTGAAATCCTTGAGTTTAGGGACAGAGAAGGACACTCGTGGAAACTATCAGTGTGCTATTCTGTGCTAAATCTTGTTTGTAGGGAGGGACAGAGTAGGACAGTGAGGGAAAGTGTCAGTGTGCTATTCTGTTCTAAACCTATTTTGCTGTTCCATATTTGAAATCCTTGAGTTTAGGGACAGAGAAGGACACTCGTGGAAACTGTCAGTGTGCTATTCTGTGCTAAATCTTGTTTGTAGGGAGGGACAGAGTAGGACAGTGAGGGAAAGTGTCAGTGTGCTATTCTGTTCTAAACCAATTTTGCTGTTCCATATTTGAAATCCTTGAGTTTAGGGACAGAGAAGGACACTCGTGGAAACTATCAGTGTGCTATTCTGTGCTAAATCTTGTTTGTAGGGAGGGACAGAGTAGGACAGTGAGGGAAAGTGTCAGTGTGCTATTCTGTTCTAAACCAATTTTGCTGTTCCATATTTGAAATCCTTGAGTTTAGGGACAGAGAAGGACACTCGTGGAAACTATCAGTGTGCTATTCTGTGCTAAATCTTGTTTGTAGGGAGGGACAGAGTAGGACAGTGAGGGAAAGTGTCAGTGTGCTATTCTGTTCTAAACCAATTTTGCTGTTCCATATTTGAAATCCTTGAGTTTAGGGACAGAGAAGGACACTCGTGGAAACTATCAGTGTGCTATTCTGTGCTAAATCTTGTTTGTAGGGACAGAGAAGGACAGTGAGGGAAACTGTCAGTGTGCTGTTCTGTGCTAAACCAATCTTGCTGAAGCATATTGCAAATCCTTGTGTTTAGGGACAGAGAAGGATAGGCAGGGGACAGTGTCAGTGTCATTGTTGCTAAGCCTCCTGCACAGTATACACCTGAAGGTAGCCCTTATTGCTCTTTTTCCCATCTCCCTGCAGGCCATCCATTAAAATGTCTGGAAGGCAAACAAGGAGAGGCAGACAGTCAGGAGACAAAAAAAGAGGGCAAGCAGGCTCTGTGTCTGGGGGCAACAGTGCTGGTCGTGGACGCGGTGCATTGTCATCAGCACATGGCCATGGGACACGCTTGTCCTTCTTTTCGGCAGCTGGACATGTTGAGCCACATCATGCCGAAGACTTGGTAGAGTGGATGACCAAGCCCACCTCATCCTCCTCATCCTCTCTCACCCAGGCTCAGGGTACTGGCAAAGCAGCTGCCAAAGCGTCCTCTTCTCTGGTATCATTATCTTCATTAGTCAATCCTTCCCTAGACCCACCATGTCCTCCTCCTGAGGAGTCCCCCGAACTGTTTGAGCACAGTGTTGGGTACATGCTCCAGGATGCCCAGCGTTTTGAAGGATCTGATGATGATACCCAGCTAGAGGAAGGCAGTAGCGTGAGAGCAGAGAGAGGGGATGCTCAAGAAGGACACCAATCTGGCAGTCATGCTCCAGCAGCTGCAGCATACTGCCAGATTGGCTCCAGTGATGAGGAGGGAGGGGATGATGAGGTCACTGACTCCACGTGGGTGCCTAATAGGAGAGAGGAGGAGGAGGAGGATGAGGAGGAGGCACATCTCCAACGAGGCAGGATGCCCTTGAGTGGCCAGCGTATGGGCAGCACACCGACGGAATCACACCGCAGAGCTCCGCCTGTGCAGGGCGCTGCCTCTGCCCGTCATTCAAAAAGTTCTTTGGTGTGGGCCTTTTTTGAGGCGAGTGCATCAGATCGCACAGCTGCTGTTTGCAACATATGTCTCAAGCGTATATCGCGTGGCCAAAACATCAGCCGCTTGGGCACCACATGCTTGATCAGACATATGTTGACCTGCCATGCAGCTCGTTGGCAAGCCTACCTTAAAGACCCACACCAAAGAACAAAGCTGACCTCTTCTTGCACCGCATCAGCTGGGATCTCCAACCCCAGTATACCTTCAGTCCTCTCTGAAACCTGCACTGAGAGGAATGAAGGTGTAGAATTAGGTGTGTCACAGCCAAGTACTTGCGGGCACTCTGCTAGCAGTACACCAACGTCCGATTCTAGCAGGCAAATTTCCCTGCCCCAGCTGCTGGACCGTCGAAAGAAGTTCACTCCCAGCCATCCACATGCCCAGCGGTTGAATGCTAGCTTGGCTAAATTGCTAGCGCTTCAACTGCTGCCTTTTCAGTTGGTAGACTCGGCCCCCTTCCGTGAGTTTGTGCAATGTGTGGTTCCTCAGTGGCAGGTTCCCAAACGCCACTTTTTCGCACGGAAGGCGATTCCGGGTCTCTCTACAGGCATGTGGAAGGCAATGTCTTGGCCTCGCTGGACAGGGCGGTCAGCGGTAAGGTGCATATTACCGCTGACTCATGGTCCAGCAGGCATGGACAGGGACGTTACCTTTCTTTCACGGCCCATTGGGTCACTCTTTTGGCAGCTGGGAAGGATGCAGGACAAGGTGCAGTAGTGTTGGAGGTTGTTCCACCGCCACGCCTCCAAAATGCTACTACTGGTTGTGACACACCTCTCTCCTCCACCCCCTCCTCTTCTTCTTCCTCCATGGCCTCTTCCTGTGGTTTGTCCTCGGAACCAGCGGTGCTCCGTAGGCGTTCAAGGGGCTACGCAAGTAAGCAGGCAAAAAGATGCCATGCCGTGCTTGCACTGGTGTGTTTGGGGGACAGGAGCCACACTGGGGCAGAGATCCTGTCTGCTCTGCAGGGGCAGGCCGAGAGGTGGTTGACGCCACGCCAGCTTAAGCCAGGAATGGTGGTTTGCGACAATGGCACCAACCTCCTCTCCGCCCTCCGACAGGGACAACTGACCCATGTGCCCTGTATGGCTCACGTCCTTAACCTGGTGGTGCAGCGGTTCTTGGGCAGGTACCCGGGCTTACAGGATGTCCTGAGGCAGGCCAGGAAAGTCTGTGTGCATTTCCGCAGATCTTATAATGCCAGTGCTCGCCTGGCTGAGCTGCAAAAGGAGTTGAACCTGCCCAAGAACCGCCTTATATGTGACATGCCCACCAGGTGGAACTCAACGTTGGCCATGCTGCAGCAGCTGCACACGCAGCAGAGGGCCATCAATGAGTACCTGTGCGACTACGGCACCAGGACAGGGTCAGGGGAGCTCGGGTTTTTTTCACCACGCCAGTGGGGCATGATCAGGGATGCATGCACTGTCCTGGCACCATTTGAGGAGGCCACGAGGATGGTGAGCAGTGACAGTGCATGCATCAGTGACACTGTACCTCTTGTCCACCTGTTGGAGCACACGCTGCGTGGAATAATGGACAGGGCACTTGAGGCAGAACAGAGGCAGGAAGAGGAGGACTTCCTTGCCTCTCAAGGCCCCCTTTACCCAGACAATGTTCCTTCTGTCCCACCCATCACACAGGAAGAGGAGGAGGAGGAGGAGGAGGATTGTGTCAGCATGGAGGTGGAGGCTGGCACTCAGCATCATCAGCAGCAGTCTTTTAGGGATGATTTACAGTCCCAAGAAACCAGTGGACTTGTACGTGGCTGGGAGGAGGTGGCTGCGGATCATGTCGTCCTTAGTGACCCAGAGGACTCCGGACTGAATGCCTCAGCTAACCTACGCTGCATGGCCTCCCTGATCCTGCAAAGTCTGCGGAAGGATCCTCGTATTCTTCGGATCAAGGAGAGGGACCATTACTGGCTGGCCACTCTCCTTGATCCACGGTACAAGGGTAAGGTTGCGGACCTTATCTTACCGTCGCAGAGGGAGCAGAGGATGAGACAACTCCGGGAGGCCTTGCAGAAAGGTCTGTGCAACGCGTTCCCAGAGACTGGGAGGTTACAAACTCCTGGTCCTGGACAACGAGTTGCTGAGGCTTCGGGCAGTCAAAGAAGGAGCGGTGGGGAAGGTGGCCGTCTGACCGATGCGTTCAGACAATTCTTTAGTCCGCAGCCCCAAAGTATGATCGGTTCAAGCAACCATTGCCAGCGTCTGATATACATGGTCCAGGAATACCTAGGGGCAAGGTCAGACTTGGACACCTTCCCCACCGAAAATCCTCTGGCTTACTGGGTCTTGAGGATGGATCACTGGCCAGAGCTTGCACAGTATGCAATTGAGCTACTGGCCTGTCCTGCATCCAGCGTTCTTTCAGAACGCACATTCAGTGCTGCTGGAGGATTTGTCACGGATCACAGGGTGCGCCTGTCCACCGACTCGGTTGATCGACTGACTTTCATCAAGATGAACCAGTCTTGGATCACCACCAGCTACCACACACCTGATGCTGATATAACAGACTAATTGATTTTAAAATGTCACATCCCTTCAAGACTGATGCTGATGCTGAGTGCCTGTGCTGTTATGTTGACTGGCTATCCTCCTCCTCCTCCTCAATGATACGATTAATAATGAGAGCTTGGAAGATCATTTTGGTTTATGGGTGACGCCACCAGTGGCTAAGGCCCAATTTTTAAGCCCCTGTTTAACAGGGGCGTGTAATTAAAATTTTGGATGCAATACTTTGCAACAGGCCTCATTGCTGTGCTCCAAGTACAGTATCTGTGAGGGGTTGCAGTGTTGTGCCACCAGTGCCTAAGGCCCAATTTTTCAGCCCCTGTTCAACAGGGGCATGCAATTATAATTATTGATCTAATAATTCACAGCAGGGCCCATTGCTGCGCCCACCAAGAGTAACTGTCAGGCCTTACAGTGTTGTGGCACCAGCACCACCACCACCACCACCAAAGGCCCAATTTTTCAGCCCCTGTTCAACAGGGGCATGCAATTATAATTATTGATCTAATAATTCACAGCAGGGCCCATTGCTGCGCCCACCAAGAGTAACTGTCAGGCCTTACAGTGTTGTGGCACCAGCACCACCATCAAAGGCCCAATTTTTAGTACCACTGATCAACAATTATATGTTATTACAATTCCTGATATAATAGTTGACAGCAGGGCGTTCCAGCACCCACCAAGAATAACTGTGAGTGCTTTCAGTGTTGTGCCAACACCAACACCTAAGGGGCCAATTTCTGCAGAGTATATACGGCAGGTCCCTACTTTCAAACATCCAACTTACAAACGACTACTACTTGCAAACGGAAGAAGACAACAGGAAGTGAGAGGAAATCTACCCCTTGGAAGGAAAATTCTCTCCTGTAAGAATTAATATGGGAGAAAGGTGTCTCCTCTCTACTGATGCTTTATCACCAATCCTTGTTTCAATACAAACACCACATTTCAAAAACAGTTGTCATTGGGACGCAAAGTGAGGTGAAATGTTCTGAACAGGGGCACAGACAGCAAAAAAAATGTGACAGGGGTGATAACCGTTCCCTATGTTTTCCAAAAAGCTAAAGAAAAGGAATTTGGCATGGAGCTAAACTTAAACAATGCAGCTGTTCAAAATTACAAACAGATTCTACATAAGAACAAACCTACAGTCCCTGTCTTGTATGCACCACCTGTATACGGCTGTTCAGAGTATATAGGGCCTTTTTTATTTTGTGTGCGGGGTTCCCCTTAATATCCATACAAGACCCAAAGGGGCTGGTAATGGGCTGGGTGGGGGGGGGGGGGGTTGATGGGGTAGCTATGCCATTTTTCCTAAAGATTTTCATCCATATTACCGGGACCAGACATTGCATTAAAGCCGCAAGCAGTTTTAAATGGCTTTTTTTCCTTTAGAAATGTTATTTTGTGCAGGGACAGTTCTAAACACGGGAAACACGTGGCACTTCACAGGCATACTTTAGACACCCCCCAGGTACAATATTTAATGGAATATTTGACTTTTTTTTTTTCACTTTATGCATCATTAAAATGACTGCTCCCGGAAAACGTCCGTTTTTAAAACTTCTTTTTGCATTGATACATGTCCCCTGGTGCAGAACCCGGGTTCCCAAACTCTGTTTCGGACAATAACATGGATAACAGTCGTTATAATTAGCACTTTAGAATCCGAACGTTCGCATCCATTGTATTTAATAGGGTTCTAATGTTCGTGCGAACTTTCGGTCCGTTCGCGGGTTCTGGTGCGAACCGAACCCGGGGGTGTTCGGCTCATCACTACTCAATAGCGCCGAGTGTCTAAGCGCATACCTCCCAACTGTCCTGGATTGCCCCCTTGGATGATCTGATACCCCCTAAAAAATACTGTTGCATCGCCGCTGTCCCTCACTGCCCGCTGTACTAGTTCTGGCCGAGACCCGTTTTATTTCACCCCCAGATGCTGGTTGGCTCACTGCCAAAACAACTGGTTGCTAGACACTGCCCGCCTGGCGTCTAACAACCAGTGACGTCACGACGAGGAGGAGAGTGGAGCCCCAGCATTCAGAGCGAGCTCAAGGAGGATTCCTCCTCCTCGCACCTAAGCTCCGCCCCGACTCCGCCCCCGACTCCGGGTCTTGCCGGGTCCTGCCGCTGGAAGAAAGTTAGGAGAAATGCTCCCTGCACTGCCCTGAGTACGCTCATGGTCACTCTGCTCCCTCCCATACACTGCCCCCCTCCAGTCATGCTGTACATTCCCCCCATACTGCCCTCCACTACCCCCATTATACTGCCCTCCACTTACACCTCCTCCCATCATACTGCCTCCCTCCCATCATACTGTCCTCCACTATCTCCCCTCCCATCATACTGCCCTCCCTCCCATCATACTGCCCTTCGCTACCACCCCTGCCATCATACTGCCCTCCACTACCACCCCTCCCATCATACTGCCCTCCACTACCCCCTCCCATTATACTGCCCTCCACTACCACCCCTCCCATCATACTGCCCTCCACTACCACCCCTCCCATCATACTGCTCTCCACTAACCCCCATCCCATTATACTGCCCCATTCCATTTACATTATACTGCACTCCACTGCCCCCCCTCCCATCATACTGCCCTCCACTTAACCCCCTCCCATTTTACTGCCCCCTTTCATTTACATTATACTGCCCTCCACTGCCCCCTCCCATAATACTGCCCTCCGCTACCACCCCCTCCCATCATACTGCTTCCTCCCATTATACTGCCCTACACTACCACCTCCTCCCATCATATTGCCCTCCACTGCCACCCCCCATCATACTGGCCTCCACTACCTCCCCTCCCATCATACTGCCCTCCACCCCATCATACTGCCCTCCACTGCCTCCCCTCCCATCATATGGAATGGCCCAGGTCAATGTATATATGTCAGGTAGGTCAGTGTATGTATGTCAGGTAGGTCAGTGTATGTAGGTCAGTGTATGTAGGTCAGTGTATGTATGTCAGGTAGGTCAGTGTATGTAGGTCACTACCGTCAGTGTATGTATGTCAGGTAGGTCAGTGTATGTAGGTCAGTGTAGGTAGGTCAGTGTATGTATGTCAGGTATGTAGATCAGGTAGGTCAGTGTATGTAGGTCAGTGTATGTAGGTCAGGCAGGTCAGTGTATGTATGTCAGGTAGGTCAGTGTATGTAGGTCAGGGTATGTAGGTCAGGTAGGTCAGTGTATGTAGGTCAGTGTATGTATGTCAGGTAGGTCAGTGTATGTATGTCAGGTAGGTCAATGTAGGTAGGTCAATGTATGTAGGTCAGTGTATGTATGTCAGGTAGGTCAGTGTAGGTCAGTGTATATGGTCAGGCAGGTCAGTGTATGTATGTCAGGTAGGTCAGTGTATGTAGGTCAGTGTATGTAGGTCAGGGTATGTAGGTCAGGAAGGTCAGTGTATGTAGGTCAGTGTATGTATGTCAGGTAGGTCAGTGTATGTATGTCAGGTAGGTCAATGTAGGTAGGTCAATGTATGTAGGTCAGTGTATGTATGTCAGGTAGGTCAGTGTATGTAGGTCAGGTAGGTCAGTGTATGTAGGTCAGGTAGGTCAGTGTATGTATGTCAGGTAGGTCAATGTATGTATGTCAGGTAGGCCAGTGTATGTATGTCAGGTAGGTAGTTCAGGGTATGTATGTATGTCAGGTAGGTTGGTCAGGGTATGTATGTATGTCAGGTAGGTAGGTCAGTGTATGTATGAATGTCAGGTAGGTAGGTCAGTGTATGTATGTATGTCAGGTAGGTAGGTCAGTGTAATGGTCAGTCTGTCAGGCAGGTGAGTTTAGTGGTCAGCATTGATGGGCACTGGTAAGCAAGGCAGCAACCAGCAAGTGAGCTTACCCCCGCCACACAACTCCAACGCCCTGTCCGGAAAAAAACACGCACCACATACACCCCCCCACCGTTGCCAACCTTGGACTTCGGGCTGAAGCCACTGGTCTTTTTGCCACCTAGCAACGCCCCTGTCAGTGGTTAATTGGAGGGTCACATCCAGACATAGATAGTGCCAATTAACAGACAGAAGTGAAGTCACAACTTTACAAGTCAATACCAGGATGTCGACAAACCATGCATCAAATTTAAAACATAGAACTGAATTAAAGTCAGCTCTCATATCAAATTCCAGAGGGAGTTTAGACTTGGTTGGTATGAATGGTCATACTAACCAGGAACTTCATACTGTTATTTGTTCAGTTTTGACCTAAGAGTTTTGGCAAGTACATTAAATACACCCCCAATCCATTTTTTACCCACCCAGGGGTCACAGCTTCATCAGTATTGGAACACTACATGGTTTTTGTCCTGAGGACCGCAACCTGGTACTAACACGCAGTAAAATGCATTCTCCAACATTAGGAGCTCTGGTGAACACAGGTTAGTACTTACACTCTGCACCTCAGGTGAGCTAGCGTCACCCGCCAGGGTGACTTCCTGTGTACCTATCCAGCTGTTCGGTTGTAGTCGCACTACTGCTATAGCAACTGGTCTTTGAGCCTGACCCCTGATCGTGACAGAATAAAACATGGAAACCGCTATAGCAAATGCTGTGGCTCCTTTCAGGCAGCAAATTTCAGAGCTGCAGAAGTTCAGTGTTACCTACGAAGAAAAAATTGCCGGACTGGAAAGTGTAGTGAAAGGGCAACAGGAGGAAATCCGTGCTCTGCAGAAACAATTGCTGGACGTACGTTTCCAAGACTATGCTAATGCACATATGCCTCACCCACCCAAGTTCAATGGAGACCATCGCCATTATAGAGGTTTCTTTATCCAGTGTCGCATATATTTCCAAATGCGACCTGCTGAATTCACTTCTGAAAAATAGAAGGTAATGTTTTGTTATCAACCTCCTGACTGGGGAAGCTCTAGCTTGGGCCTCCTCTTATTAAGAACAAGACAGTGCCACTCTGAATAATTTGGAGACTTTTGTGACCGTGATGAATCAGCTTTTTGATGATCTCAACTGCTGCACTACTGCTGAAGCAAAGTTGAATAGTTTGCAGCAAGGTAAAATACTCAAAATTCTGAATTCAGACCTTGGATCGCAGATACTACTTGGAACCCTGCAGCGCACAAAAGTCAATTCCTCCAAGGGCTTTCTGAACAGGTAAATGATTAGCTCGCCAGAGTAGAGACTCCTAATGATCTTGAGGCCTTCATTCAACTAGTATCCAATCGTATCAGACTAATTCCGCGTACACACGATCGGAAATTCCGACAACAAATGTTCGATGTGAGCTTTTTGTCGGAAATTCCGACTGTGTGTAGGCTCCATTGGACATTTGCTGTCGGAATTTCCAACAAAAATTTGAGAGATGGTTCTCAAATTTTCCGACAAGAAAAGTTTGTCGGAAATTCTGATCGTCTGTATGCAATTCCGACGCACAAAAAAACACGCATGCTCAGAATCAAGCAGAAGAGCCGAACTGCCTATTGAACTTCATTGATCTCGGCTCGTCGTACGTCCTGTACGTCACCGCGTTCTTGACGTTCGGAATTTCCGACAAGATTTGTGTGACCGTGTGTATGCAACACAAGTTTGAGCCAACATTCCGTCAGAAAAAAATCCACGGTTTTGTTGTCGGAATTTCCGATTGTGTGTACGCGACATTAAAGAAAGGAGGAAGGAGAGATTGTGAATATTTGGAAGTAATGGTGTCATGTGTTTCTCTGTAAGTCAATTTGTTCAGAAGGATCCAAGAATTTCTCCAGATTCTTACACTCCTGAACCAATACAGGTTGATGTTATTAACCCCATGCCGACCAGCGCACGACGATATAAGTCGGCACAATGGCTTGGCTGGGCAAATGGGCGTACAGGTACGTCTCCTTTAAATCGTGGCATTGTGGGTGCGTGTGCACCGCCACGGTCTCCGTGATGGTGCCCATGACAGGACACTGATCGTCTGCTCCCTCTCATCAGGAGCAGCGATCAGTGTCGTGTCACAGTAAGCCCAGCCCCCACACAGTTAGAATCACTCCCTAGTGTCAGCGCTCCTTAGTGTTTAACCCCTTCACTACCAGTGTCATTTACACAGTAATCAGTGCATTTTTATAGCACTCATCGCTGTATAAATAACAATAGTCCCAAAATACCGTCAAAAGTGTCCAATGTGTCCGCCATAATGCCGCCATTACTAATAAAAAAATAATAAGAAGAAAAACGCTATAAAACTATCCCCTAATTTGTAGACGCTATAACTTTTGCACAAACCAATCAATATACGCTTAGTACGATTTTTTTTATACCAAAAATATGTATGTAGCGGGTAGGTACTTTTCAGTATGTTGATTCGGGTGGAGACATCAGTGATGTCCAGTTCCCTGCGGCCCAGCGGGTGGCGCTGTCACTTTGGGCCGGGGTTGAACCATCGCTGGAGTGCCTTTTTGGTCTCTCGCAGCGGTTGTACAGCGGGGCGGGGAACCCGCTGTGCTAGCTGGGAGAGGCTATAAAGGGGGCGGACATCTTCGCCACGAGGTCCGAGTCCCAGGCACCTTTAGCCTGAGGGCTGCTGTCCAGCGGTCGGTGTCCAGGCGGCCCAGGCCTGGACACGTGGAGTTCGGCAGTCACCCGAGACACCCTCAGTCTGGGGTGAGGTGCATCGTTCAGGCCTGGGGCCCAGCTTCTTCCACTGGGATCCGCCCGGGAGGAACCATCCTAAGGCACTCACAGGATCGGGTGTCTGAATCCAGGCGTAAGGGACCGCGCAGGTGACCTTCCCGTAGATCTGGTGCAGCAAATTGCCAGTGCCGGGACAGGGCCTCCGGAGACCGTCGGGATGGATATCCTCACCAAACAGGGGCCATATTCACACGGAAGGTGGTCCATGTTCTAAGGTCGGTGACAGAAACCGTTACTCTAAGGTCGTGACAGAGACTCCAAACAGTTCACCAGGTAGGTGGCAGCTACCAACTTCACGGTCGGTGGCAGAGACCGTGCGCCAGGCCTATCCGCACGAGAAAGGGATAGGAGAGTTCATTGTGCCTGGGCCTGCTCGTATCCACACCCCTGTCTGTCTGTTATGGAAGTTCAACTGATTATGTTCATTCTGGCATTGAAGAAATAAAGGAGTGTTATGCCCCGTACACACGATCGTTTTTCATGCCGTTAAAACTGCCATTTTAAAAAATGGCCCTGAAAAATGATCGTGTGTATGCTCCAGAGCATTTTTAACGACGTGAAAAATGGCCATTAAAAATTCCGGACATGCTCTCTTTTTTCACGTCGTTTTTTTTAACGACGTGAAAAACGATAGTGTGTATGCTTTAACGACGTGAAAAAAAACGCGCATGCTCAGAATCAAGTATGAGACGGGAGCGCTCGTTCTGGTAAAACTAGCGTTCGTAATGGAGATAGCACATTCATTACACAGTAACGGACTGAAAAGCGCGAATCGTCGCTCAACAAACTTTACTAACATGAAGGGTGGCGCCATTCGAACGGAACTTCCCCTTTATAGTGCCGTCGTACGTGTTGAACGTCACTGCGCTTTGCTTGATCGTTTTTTTTAATGATGGTGTGTACGCAAGGCAGGCTTGAGAGGAAACATGAAAAAAAACGAGGAGAAAAACGTCGGTTTAAAAAATGACATTAAAAACGATCGTGTGTACGGGGCATTAAACTTTTAATGGTGTGGGGCTCTATTACTGGCAGATACACCTCCACGGAAGAAGCGGAGGCTCCATATGCAGAATGCAGACCCAAAGGTAATTAAGAAAAGACTTTGCTCAAACCTCACATACACGGAGGGTGAGAGCTTGGCGTAGTGTCCTGCACTCTCTCCTCCAGAGTACCCCTAGACAACAGCCACAAACAACCGATACAAGAGAGAGAGAGAGTGAGGCCGCTACATGTAGAAGAATACATATTGGCCTAAACTATGGAAGAAAAAAAAATGTATATATGTTTTTGGAGAATATTTATTATAGCAAAAAGTAAAAATTATTTATATGTTTTTTTAAATGGCACTCTTTTTTTGTTTATAGGGCAAAAAATAAAAACCGCAGAGGTGATCAAATACCACCAAAAGAAAGCCATATTTGTAGGAAAAAAAGGACGTTGATTTTGTTTGGGTGCAACGTCACACGACTGCGCAATTGTCAGTTAAAGCGATGCAGTGCCGAATCGCAAAAAGTGCTCTGGTCAGAAAGGGGGTAAATTCTTCCGGGGGGTAAAGTGGTTAAGATATCCATTTCTACTCAGGAGAAAGGTAAAACGTTCAGAGAGCCTATGTCTATATTGGTAACAATTGCTGTGACTGATGTGATTGTGCCTGAACAAATAAACTCCATTACCCAGTTTATCTCCCCATTGATTCATGAAGAGAATAAAGTAAATTCTCTACTATCTCATTTTGTCATCTCTATTAAACTTATCTCTGAGGGCTTTGAAATTCCTTGCTCTGCTATGCTGGACTCTGGGGCTAGGGGGGACTTTATGGACATAGAATTTGCCCACAGCAATAATATCCAAAACAAGAAATTAATCTGCCCCTATCGATATGGAGACCGTTGATGGTTCATCCTTTACTTCAGGACCTATTACCCATGAAACAGTTCCTCTGGTACACCAATTTGAAGCTGAGCATCACAGGACCATCAGTTTTCAGCTGATTACATCTCCTAAATGTCCTGTCAGCCTGGGCATTCCTTGGCTTCCACCCATAATCCCTCCATCAACTGGGAAGAACGGATAATACATTTTATGTTCCCTCATTGCGAGGAATGCCGTAGAGAACCTTGTCAAACAAGTTCTCCACCGGTCAGAGAATCGCAGGTGGATGTGGTTACTACGCAGCAATATGACAACCTGCCTCCGCAATATCATGAGTTCTGTGATATCTGTCATAAGAAGAATGCTGATCAGTTACCTCCTCAGCGCTCATATGATTGTCCCATTGAACTGCCCCCAGAGGCTGAAATACCTTTTGATCGCCTTTTCAATAAGTCATAACCTGAATTAAAGGTACTCAGGGAGTGGCTTGATGAGAATTTAGAGAAGGGCTTCATTGGACACTCAATGTCTCCTGCAGGGGCAGCCCTGTTCTTTGTTGAAAAGAAAGATTCCACCTTGTGTCCATGCATTGACTACAGGGACTTAAATAAAATCACTATTAAAAACCGTTATCCACTTCCCTTAATCTCTGAAATGTTGGAAAGACTCTGCTCTCCCAAATGCTTTACAAAACTAGACTTATAGGGGGCATATAACTTCGTCCACATTTGTGAAGGAGACGTAAGGAAAACCACCTTTAGAACCAGATATTGGCATTTTGAGTTCTTAGTTATGCCTTTTGGCCTCTGCAACACTCCTATAACTTTTCAACACTTCATCAATGATTTTTTCCAAGATTCATTGGACCAGTTTGTGTTTATTTGGATGATAGTCTCATCTTTTCTAAAAAATCTGAAGGAGCATTGCCAGCAAGTTTGCACTGCCTTTGAAAGGTTAACCGCTTGCCGACTGCCACACGAGTTTATACGTATACAGAATGGCACGGCTGCGCAAATGGGAGTATATATATGTCACCTTTAATTTGCCGCCATGTGGTCGTGCACGTGGCGCGATCCTGCATCCCACGATCGGGGCACAGAGCTGAAGAACGGGGAGATGTTAGTGTAAACACAACATCTCCCCGTGTCACTGATCGTCTGTTCCCTGTCTTCGGGAACAGCGATCAGTGACATGTCACAGCAAGCCATGCCCCCTAACAGTTAGAATCACTCCCTATGTCACACTTACCCCCTTCAGCGCCACCTGGTGGTTACCTAGTAACCCCTTCACTGCCAGTGTCATTTTCACAGTAATCAGTGCATTTTTATAGCACTGATTGCTGTAAAAATGACATTGGTCTCAAAAATGAGTCAAAAGTGTCCGATGTGTCCACCATAATGTCGCAGTCATGATAAAAATCGCTGATCGGCAACATTACTAGTAAAAAAAAAATATATTAATAAAAATGCCATAAAACTATCCCCTATTTTGTAGAAGCTATCACTTTTGCGCAAACCAATCAATAAATGCTTTTTTTTTACCAAAAATACGTAGAAGAATGCGTATCGGCCTAAACTGAGGAAAAAAATAAATAAACATTTTATATATTTTTTGGGGATATTTATTATAACAAAAAGTAAAAAATATAGAATTTTTTTCAAAATTGTCGATCTATTTTTATTATAGCAAAAAATAATAACCGCAGGGGTGATCAAATACCACCAAAAGAAATCTCTATTTGTGGGAAAAAAAGGACGTCAATTTTGTTTGGGAGCCACGTCGCACGACCGCCCAATTGTCAGTTAAAGCGACGCAGTGCCGAATCGCAAAAAGTGGCCTGGTCTTTGGCCAGCCAAATGGTCCGGGGCTGAAGTGGTTAAGGAAGAACCAACTTTATATTAAATTGGAGAAATGTAAGTTTGAACAAACCCAAATACAGTTCTTGGGATATATTATTTCTCCTAAAGGAGTGAGCATGGATCTTAAGAAGATCAAAGCAGTGGTGGATTGGCCTGCCCCTAGAAATGTTAAGGAAATAAAAAGATTTGTTGGATTTGCCAACTTCTACAGAAAATTCATAAGAAACTTTTCTAAGGCGATAGCACCAATTACACAGCTGACAAATAAAGGGTTGCCCTTTTGTGTGGTCACCTGAGGCACAGACTGCTTTTATTAAGCTAAAGACTGTTTTCACTTATGCACTAATGTTGGTACATCTCTGTGACGGGAGTCACTTTTGGGCGCAGGGTGACCAAGAAAATAATGAACCCTGAGAATATGAATGGATTACTTCAAATGGGACAGTAATATTCATTAACAATATCTCTCAAGAAATATGAAGATTTTATCCTCTGTACACTGTGAGGTCTATGACCAGGAAGTATAACTCCTAATATGGGCATTCCAGGAAGTTCAATGTAAGAGACCGACTGTTTATTGATTAACGATGTTGCTTTTGTCTGGATAAGTAAATTGTGTTAATCTTGTCTGAAGCAGCTTTCCCTCCACCTATTATTAAGTGTGCTAATGAACTCACCTGTTGTCTGCTAAGGGATGTATTGACACTCAGAATAATGTGTATTGGGGGCTCGTTATGTAACCATTGTGTGATGTTGTGGGTGGATCCGGGTCATTGTTCATGTGGTGACTGCAGTATTATAAAAGGAGCCTGTATTCCTTTCAATAAAGAGTCTGATTAATGTTTGACCCTCAATACAGAGCCTCGTCACGTACTTGGGGGGGGGGAATTATTCGCATTGGTTTCTTGTTCGGCGGATTGGAGTGTTCGGTAGCTGTCTTTGTATTCGGAAATGGAAGGTCCTAAACGGCTTTAACCCCTTTCATCCTCGGGGTGTCGTTACAGAGGACATCCTCAGTTCCTTAATACCTTAGGGTGGAGAGCTAGGAGGGCATCCTCAGTGCCTCAATACTCTGGGGTGGAGGGATAGGAGGACATCCTCAGTTCCTTAATACCTTGGGGTGGAGAGTTAGGAGGGCATCCTCCGTGCCTCGATACCTTGGGGCGGAGAGGTAGGAGGGCATCCTCAGTTCCTTAATACCTTGGGGTGGAGAGTTAGGAGGGTATCCTCAGTGCCTCAATACTTTGGGGTGGAGGGGTAGGAGGGCATCCTCAGTACCACAATATTTTGTGGTGGAGGGGTAGAAGGGCATCCTCAGTGCCCTTAATACTTTGGGGAGGAGGGGTATGGGGGCCTGCTCAGTGCCTCAACACTTTAAGGTGGAGGGGTAGGAGGGCTTCCTCAGTGCCTCGATACCTTGGGGTGAAGAGGTAGGAGGACATCATCAGTTCCTTAATACCTTGGGGTGGAGAGTTAGGAGGCATCCTCAGTGCCTCAATACTTTGGGGTGGAGGGGTAGGAGGACATCCTCAGTGCCTTGATACCTTGGGGTGGAGAGTTAGGAGGGCATCCTCAGTGCCTCAATACTTTGGGGTGGAGGGGTAGGAGGGCTTCCTCAGTGCCTCGATACCTTGTGGTAGAGAGGTAGAAGAACATCCTCAGTTCCTTAATACCTTGAGGTAGAGAGGTAGTAGGACATACTCAGTTCCTTAATACCTTGGGGTGAAGAGTTAGGAGGACATCCTCAGTGCCTCAATACTTTGGGGTTGAGGGGTAGGAGGGCTTCCTCAGTGGCTCGATACCTTGGGGTGGAGAGGTAGGAGGACATCCTCAGTTCCTTAATACCTTGGGGTGGAGGGGTAGGAGGGCATCCTCAGTGCCACAATACTTTGTGGTGGAGGGGTAGGAGGGCTTCCTCAGTGCCTCGATACCTTGGGGTGCACAGTTAGGAGGGCATCCTCAGTGCCACAATACTTTGTGGTGGAGGGGTAGGAGGGCATCCTTAGTCCCCTTAATACTTTGGGGTGGAGGGGTAGGAGGGCCTGCTCAGTGCCTCAATACTTTAGGGTGGAGGGGTAGGAGGGCTTCCTCAGTGCCTCAATACCTTGGGGTAGAGAGGTAGAAGGACATCCTCAGTTCCTTAATACCTTGAGGTAGAGAGGTAGGAGGACATCCTCAGTTCCTTAATACCTTGGGGTGAAGAGTTAGGAGGGCATCCTCAGTGCCTCGATACCCTGGAGTCGAGAGGTAGGAGGACATCCTCAGTTCCTTAATACTTTGGGGTGGAGAGTTAGGAGGGCATCCTCAGTGCCTCAATACTTTGGGGTGGAAGGATAGGAGGGCTTCCTCAGTGCCTCGATACCTTGGGGTGCACAGTTAGGAGGGCATCCTCAGTGCCACAATACTTTGTGGTGGAGGGGTAGGAGGGCATCCTCAGTGCCCTTAATACTTTGGGGTGGAGGTGTAGGAGGGCCTGCTCAGTGCCTCAGGCAGAAAGGGGGAGAGGGGTAGCCTGTGGTGGAGACAGGCTGAAAGGAGTTACTTCTAGCAACAAATTATGATTGAGGCTGGAATAATCCAAAGTTCATTACGTTTATTCCAATATCAAAAAGTTAAATATATTAAAAATGCAGTTTTAAGGAACCAGTTAGAAAATGGTAACAAATAGAGATTAATTGCCATGAACATAAATGACAAACAAGACATACAAATGATAAGACATGAAACACAACACTAGTCCGGACATTATGGTTCAGCCGCGAGTTATGAGCACCCCATTCCAATCGAGGTATTAATTTTAAACCCTGAATGGGAGGACATCTACCTGGATGACAGATGACTAAATTATATTCCCTTTATAGTGGTCAAATGGGTGCAACTCACTGGGGGCTGGACCAGTTGTGGAGGGAAGGAGAGGGAGCGAGGGGAGGGGGGGTAAAGGGCATCTACCGCCTAGATGGATATTGGATGAAAACAATATAAGCGATCATGTATGGTTACCGGTAATCACAATTGGTTAAGTCAACTTCTAAAATAGACCTGGATTGAGCAAAAGGAATGGTATATGCTGTAAGTCAATTATCCAAGAGGATCAACCATATTGCTGAGATTTCAGTTTAAGATACTTATTTTTGATCTCACATGTGAGTCTCCAGTAGGTTGGAATGATGTTAGTTCATCAATAATGTGATTGGATTTTAAGTTTAAGTCATGAAATCACTGATCGTGATATGTTCAGTGATCAAATGCCCTTGTTCAAGCTAAGTCAGCAAATCATGATTAGCTATAGCAGAGAATGACAGCGGTACTGAGTAGTTCAATCAGCTGGCAACAAAGACAAATTAGTATGTGCAGTCATACATTACCGCTGGGTTCCTCACTGTCACTCTCAATGGTATTGGCTGTTTGGCGGGTCAGCTACTTGCTGGATTTTTGAATTCCGTAATGATGTATCGGGGAGAGGGAGAAGAGGCAGTCTCGGGTCTGCGTATTTAGATTGGAATGTATCCAGGTGAAATTCCCGGTAGCCCGCCCCAGCAATGGGACTTTGGCAGGTGGCCGTTTGTCTCCCGGTCCCATGAGTGCAAGTCCGGAGGGGTAGGAGGGTTTCCTCAGTGGCTCGATACCTTGGGGTGGAGAGGTAGGAGGACATCCTCAGTTCCTTAATACCTTGGGGTGGAGAGTTAGGCGGGCAATCCTCAGTGCCTCAATACATTGGGGTGGAGGCGTAGGAGGGCATCCTCAGTGCCATAATTCTTTGTGGTGGAGGGGTAGGAGGGCATCCTCATTGCCCCTGATACTTTGAGGTGGAGGGGTAGGAGGGCATCCTCAGTGCCTCGATACCTTGGGGTGGAAAGGTAGGAGGGCATCCTCAGTTCCTTAACCTCCCTGGCGGTATGATTCTGTCTGGAATTTTGTACCAAAAGCGGTACAATTATTTTTCATGGAAATTTGGTGTTATGTATTGTAGGCCTGCAATTCTTAGTAATTACTTACTTAAACCTGACCAAACAAGAGTCTAGTAGACATCCCGGGTATGATAAAGTTTGAAACACAAAATCATAAATTATAATATAATAAATAACTATAAATAATTATAACAAATAGTAATGTAATTATAATAAAAATTATTCAGTAATGTAATCAAATCAAAAACACAGAAATTTGCTCAGTTGCAGAATTGTCGCTGTCATTAGATTTAGTGTTTGAAGACGAATTTCCCCACAAATCGCTATCGCTCAATTCTGTAAGTGATTCTAATTTATTATCGCTGTTTTCTAGCTGGTCTAAAACCACTTTTGACATAAAGGGACAATTTTTGATTGCTATGGACAATCTCCAGTTTCCAGGCAGAAAGAACAGTTTTTATAATATAAAACTGCATGCAGGACACTGGACAGACCACTAGGGACAAAGGGGATGTGTAATTATTTGATACAGTACTGTAATCAGTAAGATTACAGTATACTGTATCTATACTGTCTTTTTACATTCTTGACTTTGGCACCGAACTCCGTCCCCGTGTGTCGCAACGTCGCAGGGAACGGAGCTCGGCACTCGGCAGTGTGAATCGAGCGAGACACGGCTCGCACACACTGCGGGGAGACATCACAGGATCCAGGGAACAAGGTAAGTAACTCTCCCTGGATACTGCGATGCAGCCCAAGTCTGGCTCGGGGTTACCGCTTTTGGTATGAAAAACTCACCCTGTGCCAGACTCTGGATTACCGCTAAGGGGGTTAATACCTTGGGGTGTAGAGTTAGGAGGGCATCCTCTGTGCCTCAATACGTTGGGGTGGAGAGTTAGGAGGGCATCCTCAGTGCCTCAATACTTTGGGGTGGAGGGGTAGGAGGACATCCTCAGTGCCTTGATACCTTGAGGTGGAGAGGTAGGAGGACATCCTCAGTTCCTTAATACTTTGGGGTGGAGAGTTAGGAGGGCATCCTCAGTGCCCTCAATACTTTGGGGTAGAGGGATAGGTGGGCTTCCTCACTACTTTGATACCTTGGGGTGCAGAGTTAGGAGGGGGCTTCTCAGTGCCTCAATACTTTGGGGTGGAGGGGTAGGAGGGTATCCTCAGTGCCACAATACATTGTGGTGGAGGGGTAGGAGGGCATCCTCAGTGCCACAATACTTTGTGGTGGAGGGGTAGGAGGGCATTCTCAGTGCCCTTAATACTTAGGGGTGGAGGGGTAGGAGGGCCTGCTCAGTGCCTCAATACTTTGGGGTGAAGGGGTAGGAGGGCTTCCTCAGTGCCTCGATACCATGGGGTAGAGAGGTAGGAGGACATCCTCAGTTCCTTAATACCTTGGGTTGAAGAGTTAGGAGGGCATCCTCAGTGCCTCGATAGTTTGGATTCGAGGGGTAGGAGGGCTTCCTCATTGCCCCTAATACTTTGGTGTTGAGGGGTAGGAGGGCATCCTCGGTGCCTCGATACCTTGGGGTGGAGGGGTAGGAGGGGTTCACCAGTGCCACAAAACTTTGTGATGGAGGGGTAGGAGGGCATTCTCCTTGCCCCTAATACTTTGGGGTGGAGGGGTAGGAGGGCATCCTCAGTGCCTCGATACCTTTGGATGGAGAGGTATGAGGGCATTCTCAGTTCCTTAATACCTTGGGGTGGAGAGTTAAGAGAGCATCCTCAGTGCTTCAATACTTTGGAGTGGAGGGGTAGGAGGGCTTGCTCGGTGCCTCAATACTTTTGGGTGGAGGGTTCGGAGGGCTTCCTTAGTGCCTCGATACCTTGGGGTGGAGAAGTAGGAGGACATCCTTAGTTCCTTAATACCTTGGGGTGGCAATTTAGGAGGCAATCCTCAGTGCCTCAATACTTTGGGGTGGAGGGGTAGGAGGGCATCCTCAGTTCCTTAATACCTTGGGGTGGCAATTTAGGAGGCAATCCTCAGTGCCTCAATACTTTGGGGTGGAGGGGTAGGAGGGCATCCTCAGTGCCTTATTACTGCGGGGTTGGAGGAGTAGGAGGGCATCCTCAGTGCCTCGATACCTTGGGGTGGAGAGGTAGGAGGACATCTTCAGTTCCTTAATACCTTGGGGTGGCAATTTAGGAGGAAATCCTCAGTGCCTCAATACTTTGGGGTGGAGGGGTAGGAGGGCATCCTCAGTGTCTTATTACTTTGGGGTGGAGAGGTAGGAGGACATCCTCAGTTCCTTAATACCTTAGGGTGGAGAGGTAGGAGGACATCCTCAGTTCCTTAATACCTTGGGGTGGAGAGTTAGGAGGCATTCTCAGTGCCTCAATACTTTGGGGTGGAGGGGTAGGAGGGCTTCCTCAGTGCCTCGATACCTTGGGGTCGAAAGGTAGGAGGACATCCTCAGTTCCTTAATACTTTGGGGTGGAGAGTTAGGAGGGCATCCTCAGTGCCTCAATACTTTGGGGTAGAGGGATAGGAGGGCTTCCTCAGTGCTATGATACCTTTGGGTGCAGAGTTAGGAGGGGGTTTCTCAGTGCCTCAATTCTTTGGGGTGGAGGGGTAGGAGGGCATCCTCAGTGCCACAATACTTTGCGGTGGAGTGGTAGGAGGGCATCCTCAAAGCCACAATACTTTGTGGTGGAGGGGTAGGAGGGCATTCTCAAAGCCCTTAATTCTTAGGGGTGGAGGGGTAGGAGGGCCTGCTCAGTGCCTCAATACTTTGGGGTGGAGGGGTAGGAGAGCTTTCTCAGTGCCTCGATACCTTGGGGTGAAGAGTTAGGAGGGCATCCTCAGTGCCTCGATACTTTGGAGTGGAGGGGTAGGAGGGCTTCCTCAGTGCCACAATACTTTGTGGTGGAGGGGTAGGAGGGCATCCTCATTGCCCCTAATACTTTGATGTTGAGGGGTAGGAGGGCATCCTCAGTGCCTCGATACCTTGGGTTGGAGGGGTAGGAGGGCTTCACCAGTGCCACAAAACTTTGTGGTGGAGGGCATCCTCCTTGCCCCTAATACTTTGGGGTGGAGGGGTAGGAGGGCACCCTCAGTGCCTCGATACCTTTGGATGGAGAGGTATGAGGGCATCCTCAGTTCCTTAATACCTTGGGGTGGAGGGGTAGGAGGGCATCCTCAGTGCCTTATTACTGCCTCAATACTTTGGGGTTGGAGGGGTAGGAGGGCATCCTCAGTGCCTCAATACCTTGGGGTGGAGAGGTAGGAGGACATCCTCAGTTCCTCAATACCTTGGGGTGGCAATTTAGGAGGAAATCCTCAGTGCCTCAATACTTTGGGGTGGAGGGGTAGGAGGGCATCCTCAGTGCCTTATTACTTTGTGGTGGAGAGGTAGGAGGACATGCTCAGTTCCTTAATATCTTTAGGGTGGAGAGTTAAGAGAGCATCCTCAGTGCCTCAATACTTTGGGGTGGAGGTGTAGGAGGGCATCCTCATTGCCTTAATACTTTGGGGTGGAGGGGTAGGAGGGCATCCTCAGTGCCTCGATACCTTGGGGTGGAGAGGTAGGAGGGCATCCTCAGTTCTTTAATACCTTGGGGTGGAGAGTTAGGAGGGCATCCTCAGTGCTTCAATACTTTGGGGTGGAGGGGTAGGAGGACCTTCTCAGTGCCTCAATACTTTGGGGTGGAGGGGTAGGTGGGCTTCCTCAGTGCCTCGATACCTTGGGGTGAAGAGTTAGGAGGGCATCCTCAGTGCCTCGATACTTTGGAGTGGAGGGGTAGGAGGGCTTCCTCAGTGCCACAATACTTTGTGGTGGAGGGGTAGGAGGGCATCCTCATTGCCCCTAATACTTTGATGTTGAGGGGTAGGAGGGCATCCTCAGTGCCTCGATACCTTGGGTTGGAGGGGTAGGAGGGCTTCACCAGTGCCACAAAACTTTGTGGTGGAGGGCATCCTCCTTGCCCCTAATACTTTGGGGTGGAGGGGTAGGAGGGCACCCTCAGTGCCTCGATACCTTTGGATGGAGAGGTATGAGGGCATCCTCAGTTCCTTAATACCTTGGGGTGGAGGGGTAGGAGGGCATCCTCAGTGCCTTATTACTGCCTCAATACTTTGGGGTTGGAGGGGTAGGAGGGCATCCTCAGTGCCTCAATACCTTGGGGTGGAGAGGTAGGAGGACATCCTCAGTTCCTCAATACCTTGGGGTGGCAATTTAGGAGGAAATCCTCAGTGCCTCAATACTTTGGGGTGGAGGGGTAGGAGGGCATCCTCAGTGCCTTATTACTTTGTGGTGGAGAGGTAGGAGGACATGCTCAGTTCCTTAATATCTTTAGGGTGGAGAGTTAAGAGAGCATCCTCAGTGCCTCAATACTTTGGGGTGGAGGTGTAGGAGGGCATCCTCATTGCCTTAATACTTTGGGGTGGAGGGGTAGGAGGGCATCCTCAGTGCCTCGATACCTTGGGGTGGAGAGGTAGGAGGGCATCCTCAGTTCTTTAATACCTTGGGGTGGAGAGTTAGGAGGGCATCCTCAGTGCTTCAATACTTTGGGGTGGAGGGGTAGGAGGACCTTCTCAGTGCCTCAATACTTTGGGGTGGAGGGGTAGGTGGGCTTCCTCAGTGCCTCGATACCTTGGAGTGGAGAGGTAGAAGGACATTCTCAGTTCCCTAATACCTTGGGGTGGAGAGTTAGGAGGGCATCCTCAGTGCCTCAATACTTTGGGGTGATGGGGTAGGAGGGCATCCTCAGTGCCACAATAATTTGTGGTGGAGGGGTATGAGGGCTTCTTCAGTGGCTCGATACCTTGGGGTGGAAAGGTAGGAGTACATCCTCAGTTCCTTAATACCTTGGGGTGGAGAGTTAGGAGACATTCTCAGTGCCTCAATACTTTGGGGTGGAGGGGTAGGAGGGCATCCTCAGTGCCTCATTACTTTGTGGTGGAGGGGTAGGAGGGCATTGTAACGACACCCCGAGTATAAAAGGGGTAAACGTTGTTTAGGATATTCCACTCCCGAACACAAGGCAGCTACCAGACACAGCCGAACAAGAAACCCATACGAATAATTATCCCCCAAAAACGAGTTGAGGCTCCGTGTGAGGTTCAAGCAGGAATCACAATCTTTATTAAAAGACTATAGGCTTATATAGAGTAAAAGAGGAGGTGCATACATATGCTGCTCATATTACTCTGAAAATACACGTGACCAGACCTAATTAACATGAGCTAATTAACTAATCCCTTTAAGCAGCTGATGACTCCGAGACATGACCTTTATTAGGCTAGACTTGCCGTCTGGTAGTTTAGAAGACACAATCAACATTATCACCAATCAACACAGAACTCCTTCATACAATTACAGGGTCAATTAGCACAAGCAACAATGGGGATCTAATGATCTTACATTGAACTTCCTGGAATGCCCAAATAAGGAGTTATACTTCCTGGGCATAGCCCACAAAGTGTACAGGGGAATTGGGATAAAATCTTCATATTTCTTGAGAGATATTGTTAATGAATATTACTGTCCCATTTAAAGTAATCCAAGATATTTCTTAATGTCCGTTATTTTCTTGCTCACGGTGCCCCTAATAGACACAGGGTGATTTAGACATAAGAGGTGCATGGGGAGCTGAAGCAAGGGTATCCCATACTTTCTAAGTGATTCTGGGTTCCACGGGCCCTCCCATTACAGGCATCCTTAGTGCCCTTAATACTTTGGGGTGGAGGCGTAGGAGGGCCTGCTCAGTGCCTCAATACTTTGGGGTGGAGCGGTAAGAGGGCTTCTTCAGTGCCTTGATACCTTGGGGTGGAGAGGTAGGAGGTCATCCTCAGTGCCACAATACTTTGTGGTGGAGGGGTAGGAAGGCATCCTCATTGCCCCTAATACTTTGGGATGGAGGGGTAGGAGGGCATCCTCAGTGCCTCGATACCTTGGGGTGGAGAGGTATGAGGGGATCCTCAGTTCCTTAATACCTTGGGGTGGAGAGTTAGGAGGGCATCCTCAGTGCTTCAATACTTTGGGGTGGAGGGGTAGGAGGGCCTGCTCAGTGCCTCAATACTTTTGGGTGGAGGGGTAGGCGGGCTTCCTCAGTGCCTCAATACCTTGGAGTGGAGAGGTAGAAGGACATCCTCAGTTCCCTAATACCTTGGGGTGGAGAGTTAGGAGGGCATCCTCAGTGCCCCAATACTTTGGGGTGGAGGCATAGGCGTGCCCACGGGGTGTGCCGGGTGTGCCCAGGCACACCCTAATCATGCCTGCTGTGCTCTTATTATGCACTGACTGCCTTCACTCTGCAACATGTCCCTGTGTGTAACTCATTTACCCAACACTGCCTGGGGTAATGTCCACCAGAAAATACAGCTGTGTGCTTTGAGTGGAAGGAATAAGCAGGGAGGGAACTAGCCGCGGAGTAGCCCAGCCGGGAGCCGCATAAGCCGATGCAGCTTCTATAGTTCCGGCTACAGGTCCCGCCGGCGCCGGCGGAGTGATCTACATCTGCACTCTGCCTCCCCCCCTCTGTCCTCTCTCTCCCTTTGAAGTAGCGGAGCGGAGCCTGGATAGTGGAGCCTGCAGCCTGCTGGATCAAGGTGAGCACTGCAGTGAGAGCCGCTCTGCTCTGCCTTGCAGTAAGAACCAAGGGCAGATAACAGGACTCTGCCTGACTTGGAGAGCCATCCCGCTCAGGAGTGGGATTGCAAGTGCTCAGTGTCCTGTTGGTCCTGTCCGTTCTCCCAACCCCTCCCTCACTCCACTAACTGTCCAATGCCACACTCCGCCTCCCATTTGTGTCCGCCCAAACCCGCCCACAGTCCAACCCCCTGCATGCAATGCCTGCAAGCTGTGATTGGGGTGTTGTGAGAAGCTGGGCGGGAGATATGAAACAATGGCTGCTATTGCTGCATAAGCCACCTAAAGGGGAACGAGCCTGAGAGGAGGGAGGCATAATTGGTAAGTGAAACTTTTGCACACAGAACAAAACCCCTGTCTCCCCCCGGCACCTTTTGCACTGCCCCCCACTCCTGCCTCCATCTCTCCATTCTCTCTCCCCTTCTCACTTCCTCCTATACCCCCCCCCCCACTCTCTCTCATCTCTCTCTCTTCTTGTTATATACAGACCAGTGTATATATCGTACCGTATGGTGTACATATAATGTACAGACTGTACCCTGGCACCATACGGTACATTATATACAGACCAGTGTATATATAACATACAGCGTGGTGTCGGGAAATGACACATGTTTTGGCACACCAGGTGACACCAACCCTAGTGACGCCACTGAGTGAGACAGCACTGAACAGGGCAGGCAGTGGGCAAATGATGGACCAAAAAAAAAAATTAAACCAATCGATATGATATGCACACTACCCTGGCTTGTCACTGTCAGCAAAAAAGTGTGTGTATATATATATATATATTTAAAAATACGCACTTTTTTGCGGACAAGCCAGGGTTCATATAGTTTGGAATTGTATATGTAATACATATACCGTATATACTCGAGTATAAGCCGAGTTTTTAACCACTTAAGCCCCGGACCATTTCGGGCCATTAGGACCAAGCCTGTTTTTGGGATTCGGCACTGCGCTGCTTTAACTGTAAATTGTGCGGACATGCAATGTTGTACCCAAATGAAATTTGCGTCCTTTTCTTCCCACAAATAGAGCTTTCTTTTAATGGTATTTGATTGCCTCTGCGATTTTTATTTTTTGCGATATAAACAGAAAAAGACCGAAAATTTTGAAAAAAAATGATATTTTCTACTTTTTGTTATAAGAAAAATCGAATAAACTCAATTTTAGTCATACATTTAGACCAAAATGTATTCAGCCACATGTCTTTAGTAAAAAAAATGTCAATAAGCGTATATTTATTGGTTTGCGCAAAAGTTATAGCGTTTACAAACTAGGGTACATTTTCTGAAATTTACACAGCTTTAAATTTATGACTGCCTATCTCATTTCTTGAGGTGCTAAAATGGCAGGGCAGTACAAAACCCCCCCAAATGACCCCATTTTGGAAAGTAGACACCCCAAGGAAATTGCTGAGAGGCATGTTGAGCCCATTGAATATTTTTTTTTTTCGTCCCAAGTGATTGAATAATGACAAAAAAAAATAAAAATTACAAAAAGTTGTCACTAAAGGATATATTGCTCACACATGCCATGGTTATATGTGGAATTGCACCCCAAAATACATTCTGCTGCTTCTCCTGAGTACGGGGATACCACATGTGTGGGACTTTTTAGGAGCCTAGCCACGTACGGGACCCCGGAAACCAAGCACCGCCTTCAGGATTTCTAAGGGCGCAAATTTTTGATTTCACTCCTCACTACCTATCACAGTTTCGAAGGCCATAAAATGCCAAAATAGCACAAACCCCCCCCCCAAATGACCCCATTTTGGAAAGTAGACACCCCAAGCTATTTACTGAGAGGCATGTTCAGTCCATGGAATATTTTATATTTTGCCACAAGTTGCGGGAATATGACAAACTTTTTTTTTTTTCACAAAGTTGTCACTAAATGATATATTGCTCACACATGCCAAGGGCATATGTGAAATTACACCCCAAAATACATTCTGCTGCTTCTCCTGAGTACGGGGATACCACATGTGTGTGACTTTTTGGGAGCCTAGCCGCGTACGGGACCCCAAAAACCAAGCACCGCCTTCAAGGTTTCTAAGGGCATAAATTTTTGATTTCACTCCTCACTACCTATCACAGTTTTGAAGGCCATAAAATGCCAAGATGGCACAAAACCCCCCCAAATGACCCCATTTTGGAAAGTAGACACCCCAAGCTATTTGCTGAGAGGCATGTTGACCCCATTGAATATTTTTTTTTTTTGTCCCAAATGATTGAATAATGACAAAAAGAAAAACAAAATGTACAAAAAGTTGTCACTAAATGATATATTGCTCACACATGCCATGGTTATATGTGGAATTGCACCCCAAAATACATTCTGCTGCTTTTCCTGAGTACGGGGATACCACATGTGTGGGACTTTTTGGGAGCCTAGCCGCGTACAGGGCCCCAAAAACCAAGCACCGCCTTCAGGATTTCTAAGGGCGTAAATTTTTGATTTCACTCCTCACTACCTATCACAGTTTTGAAGGCCATAAAATGCCAAAATAGCACAAAACCCCCCCAAATTACCCCATTTTGGAAAGTAGACACCCCAAGCTATTTGCTGAGAGGCATGTTGAGTCCATGGAATATTTTATATTTTGCCACAGGTTGCGGGAATATGACAAACTGTTTTTTTTTTGCACAAAGTTGTCACTAAATGATATATTGCTCACACATGCCATGGGCATATGTGAAATTACACCCCAAAATACATTCTGCTGCTTCTCCTGAGTACGGGGATACCACATGTGTGGGACTTTTTGGGAGCCTAGCCGCGTACGGGACCCCAAAAACCAAGCACCGCCTTCAAGGTTTCTAAGGGCATAAATTTTTGATTTCGCTCCTCACTACCTATCACAGTTTTGAAGGCCATAAAATGCCAAGATGGCACAAAACCCCCCCAAATGACCCCATTTTGGAAAGTAGACACCCCAAGCTATTTGCTGAGAGGCATGTTGAGCCCATTGAATATTTTTTTTTTGTCCCAAATGATTGAATAATGACAAAAAGAAAAAAAAAAATGTACAAAAAGTTGTCACTAAATGATATATTGCTCACACATGCCATGGTTATATGTGAAATTACACCCCAAAATACATTCTGCTGCTTCTCCTGAGTACGGGGATACCACATGTGTGGGACTTTTTGGGAGCCTAGCCGCGTACGGGACCCCAAAAACCAAGCACCGCCTTCAAGGTTTCTAAGGGCATAAATTTTTGATTTCACTCCTCACTACCTATCACAGTTTTGAAGGCCATAAAATGTCAAAATAGCCCAAAACCCCCACAAATGACCCCATTTTGGAAAGTAGACACCCCAAGCTATTTGCTGAGAGGCATGGTGAGTATTTTACAGCTCTCATTTGTTTTTGAAAATTAAGAAAGACATTTTTTTTCTTTTTTTTTTTCTTTTTTTACATTTTCAAAACTTTGTGACAAAAAGCGAGATCTGCAAAATACTCAACATACCTCTCAGCAAATAGCTTGGGGTGTCTACTTTCCAAAATGGGGTCATTTGGGGGGGTTTTGTGCCATCTGGGCATTCCATGGCCTCCGAAACTGTGATAGGCAGTGAGGAGTGAAATCAAAAATTTACACCCATAGAAATCCTGAAGGCGGTGCTTGGTTTTTGGGGTCCCGTACGCGACTAGGCTCCCAAAAAGTCCCACACATGTGGTATCCCCGTACTCAGGAGAAGCAACAGAATGTATTTTGGGGTGTAATTCCACATATGCCCATGGCATGTTTGAGCAATATATAATTTAGTGACAACTTTTTGTACATTTTTTTTTTTTGGTCATTATTCAATCACTTGGGACAAAAAAAAAAAATATTCAATGGGCTCAACATGCCTCTCAGCAAATAGCTTGAGGTGTCTACTTTACAAAATGGGGTCATTTGGGGGGGTTTTGAACTGTCCTGGCATTTTATGCACAACATTAGGAAGCTTATGTCACACATCATCCACTCTTCTAACCACTTGAAGACAAAGCCCTTTCTGACACTTTTTGTTTACATGAAAGAAATTTTTTTTTTGCAAGAAAATTATGTTGAACCCCCAAACATTATATATTTTTTTAAAGCAAAGGCCCTACAGATTAAAATAGTGGGTGTTGCATTTTTTTTTTCCACACAGTATTTGCGCAGCGATTTTTCAAACGCATTTTTTGGGGGAAAAACACACTTTTTTTATTTTTAATGCACTAAAAAACACTATATTGCCCAAATGTTTGATGAAATAAAAAAGATGATCATAGGCCGAGTACATGGATACCAAACACGACATGCTTTAAAATTGCGCACAAACGCGCAGCGGCGACAAAACTACATTCATTTTTAAAAGCATTTAAAAGCCTTTACAGGTTACCACGTTAGATTTACAGAGGAGGTCTACTGCTAAAATGACTGCCCTCGATCTGACCTTCGCGGTGATACCTCACATGCATGATGCAATTGCTGTTTACATATGACGCTAGACCGACGCGTGCGTTCGCCTTTGCGCAATAGCAGGGGGGGACAGCAGTGCTTTATTTTTTTTTTAATATTTATTTGGCTTTTTTATTTTATTTTTAAACTGTGCCTTCCATATTTTATTTTTTTACCATTTTTATCGTTATCTCAGGGAATGTAAATATCCCCTATGATAGCAATAGGTAGTGACAGGTACTCTTTTTTTGAAAAAAATTGGGGGGTTAGACCCTAGATCTTTCCTCTGCCCTCAAAGCATCTGACCACACCAAGATCGGTGTGATAAAATGCTTTCCCAATTTCCCAATGGCGCTTTTTATATCCGGGGGGGGACATTCCCTCCCACTGCTTGTAAAAGCAGTCTAGAGGCTAATTATCTGCTAGAATTGCTTTTACATGAAAGCCGGCTGCTGGCTGAAAAGAATGATACCAAGATGATACCTAAACCCGCAGGCATCATTCTGGTATAAACATTCAAAGTCCAGCAACATACCAGTACGTTGCTGGTCCTTGTTGGACATGTATTGTAATCTTTTTTTTCATACAGCCTATTGGCTGAACGAAAAAAATAGATTGATTGGTGGGTATGCCCACCATTAGAATACCTCCCTTCATCCACCCACTTCTAATGATGGGCATATATGCCGAAGCATGGGGGCATCCTCCCGCAAAAAAGTTATGCCGCGTACACACGGTCAAGCCTTCGTCGGAATTTCGACCGTATGTACGCGGCATAAAAGGTTATGCCGCGTACACACGGTCGGACTTTTCCACGGATAAGCCTCCGTTGGAATTTCGACCGTATATACGCGGCATTAGGAGCAAAATCGCTCCTCCGCCCCTGCTGCCCCCATGCTTCGGCATATATGCTCTTTTTTTTAACTGTGGTGGTGAAATCACCTCCTACAGCGTTGGAGTCACGGCTTTATGTATCGTGGGAGCAAACGCTGTTGCTGTCAAGATAAATAGATCCGCGCTGCAACTGAATGGCGTACCTGCTAAGCAAATGGTGGTTAACATTAAAACAAAGTAACATTACAGTACAACAGTAAGACCTTACCATGCCATACCTGCAAAGCAAATACCAAAACAAAACCTAGTAAAAAATAAAAAAATGTTTTAACGCAACCTGTGCCTAAAATATATATATGCCGAAGCATGGGGGCATCCTCCCGCAAAAAAGTTATGCCGCGTACACACGGTCGGAATTTCGACCGTATGTACGCGGCATTAGGAGCAAAATCGCTCCTCCGCCCCTGCTGCCCCCATGCTTCGGCATATATGCTCTTTTTTTTAACTGGGGTGGTGAAATCACCTCCTACAGCGTTGGAGTCACGGCTTTATGTATCGTGGGAGCAAACGCTGTTGCTGTCAAGATAAATAGATCCGCGCTGCAACTGAATGACGTACCTGCTAAGCAAATGGTGGTTAACATTAAAACAAAGTAACATTACAGTACAACAGTAAGACCTTACCATGCCATACCTGCAAAGCAAATACCAAAACAAAACCTAGTAAAAAATAAAAAAATGTTTTAACGCAACCTGTGCCTAAAATATATATATGCCGAAGCATGGGGGCATCCTCCCGCAAAAAAGTTATGCCGCGTACACACGGTCGGAATTTCGACCGTATGTACGCGGCATTAGGAGCAAAATCGCTCCTCCGCCCCTGCTGCCCCCATGCTTCGGCATATATGCTCTTTTTTTTAACTGTGGTGGTGAAATCACCTCCTACAGCACTGGAGTCACGGCTTTATGTATCGTGGGAGCAAACGCTGTTGCTGTCAAGATAAATAATTCCGCGCTGCAGTTGAATGGCGCACCTGAAAACAAAAAATTACATACCTGAAAAGCAAGCATGATAAAACATTGCAGAATAGAATACAGTAAAAAAAGAGCAGAACAATAGAGAGAAAATAGAGAGAGAGAGAACAATAAAACGACAACTATTTTTGGTTTTTTTATTTTATATTTTTTTTGTGTTTTGTTTTTTACGTTTTTTTTTTCTTTTTTACACTTTTTTTTGTAACTTTACAACTGTAATGGTTCGGGTCTCTCAAAATGTAATGGCATCTTGGGAGACCCTGTGTAAGTGTGTCCTAGTCTGTGAAATGCTGTACCCTACGCTAAAACTTCACTTTTGAGTGGTAGCGTTCAAAACATTCACCTTGGCAAAGACCAGGCTTGTCAGGACAGAGTGGACAAAAACTACGGGTGTCACGCCTAAATCCGCGCTTGCTACAGACACGACATCTTTTTTGGGGGTGGCTTTGGGTAGGGGTACTCGGGAGGACATACGAATAATGCCTCTCATGCAGCCGGCTTACTGCATTTGGTTGGGGATGGTGAGGTGCAGAACCGCCTGGATACAGGAGTTCTGTGACTATCTCATTCTGGAATTTTAGAAGAGATAACGTCCCGCCTGAAGCTCTGTATAGCACATGAGCGTTCAGCAAAGCCAATTGGAATAATGATAGAGACACTTTTTTGTACCAGCGTCTCGCCTTACGGTCAATTAGATACGGCGCCATCAACTGGTCGTTGAGGTCCACCCCTCCCATATTTTGGTTATATTCGTGGACACAGAGGGGTTTCTCCACAACACCAGTCGCCGTACGAATTTGGACTGTCGTGTCTGCATGAAGGGAGGTAAGAAGGAAAACATTCTTATTGTCCCTCCACTTCATAGCGAGCAAGTTATTACACTTCAAGCAGGCTCTCTCCCCCAGCCTAAGACGGGCATCTACAAGCCTCTGGGGAAAGCCCCGGCGATTAGGTCGCACGGTGCCACATGCTCCAATCTTATGATCAAACAAGTGACTAAACAGTGGCACGCTCGTGTAATAATTGTCCACATACAAGTGGTACCCCTTTCCGAATAAGGGTGACACCAAGTTCCACACTATCTTGCCAGCGCTCCCTATGTAATCCGGGCAGTTGACCGACTCAATCTGACTGTCTTTTCCCTCATAAACCGTAAAGTTCACTACATAGCCTGTTGCCCTATCACAGAACTTGTAGAGCTTGACCCCGTATCTGGCACGCTTGCTGGGAAGGTACTGCTTGAAAGACAAGCGGCCAGAAAATTTAATCAGGGACTCATCAACGCAGACAACTTGATCGGGAGTAAACAAGGCTGCAAAACGTTTGTTGAAGTGGTTTATGAGGGGCCGAATTTTATAGAGCCGGTCGTATTCAGGGTCCCCACGTGGACGACAAAGTTCATTGTCGTTGAAGTGCATGAACCGCAAAATCTGCTCGTATCGTGCCCTGGACATGGAGGCAGAGAACACGGGCATGTGGTCAATTGGGTGCGTGGACCAATAAGCACGCAATGACGGAAATTTATGTGTGCCCATGTTGAGGGAAAGGCCCAGAAAGGTCTTAAATTCGGAAACCGTAATTGGTTTCCAATTTCTGGCAATTTTAGGCAACTGGGGGTTAGCGGCGATAAATTGACCAGCATATAAATTACTCTGGTCCACAATAGATCTATAGAGATCTTCCGTGAAAAACAGCGAATAAAAATCGATTGGCATAAAATCAGCTGTTTCCACCTGAATACCGGGTTGGGCAGTGAATGGGGGAAGTACGGGTTCTGCAGAAGTGGTGGGGACCCAATCAGGATAGGCGAATTCTGCAGGAAGGGCAGTATGGGCACGACGGGCCTGCCTTTGTCTTCTTGGTGGCAGCGGGACACTACTTGTGCTTGCCACCTCGCCAGCTTGAACTGCACTTATGGGACTCGCCACGTCACCAAGTGTTACTGCAGTGCTGGATGTACGTCCAGGCTGTACTAGGCTGCTGGTGCTTGCCAGTTCACCAGAAGGAATAGCGCGCTAGTACTACTCTGCTCCATGATACGAGAGACCTGCGGTTCTTGCTCCTCAACAACCTCAGAAGATCGGGATCGGGTACGCCTGACCTTAGCAGGGACCTCAACTTCGTCGTCAGAGCTATCTGACGTGGGGCCGCTGACGTCACTGTCTTCTACGGGAAGATATTCTGAGCCTGAATCTGACAGATACGTGACCTCCTCTTCACTATCTGTCATGCTCAGAATCTCGTAGGCCTCTTTACTAGTGTACCTTCGACTTGCCATTTTGGGCTCTAAATTTAGGGGTACACTAGTAAGATTCACAGGAAAAAAAGCACCTGACTGTCGTCAGCAAATATATCAAACGCTACAAAAAAACTGTTAGCGATCGCAGGGATCAGGCCTGTCTCTGCGAACGCTGCAGTTATGTGTGTTGTGTTTGGTAAGTGACAGTGATCGATCGATACTGCACTTGGGTGGGCTGGGCTGGGCTGGGCGGAGGGGCTAAACGCAGGTACTAGCAGGTATCTGGGCTGATCCCGCTAACACTGCGTTTTTGGGAACCCTAAACCGCTGGGGATGCTAGTATAGATCTGATCAGATACTATACCACTAAGGGGGGTGTATGCTTTGCGCGTGGGTGTTAGCGTTACTGGCACTAACCTAACACTGCCTGGGGCGACGCAGACCCTCTCTGGCGCTAAAACCTAATTGATCTCACCCGCCGGGCGATCAGGGGGGTTAAACCTTTATTGGGTTATATACGGCGGGTGCCCTGATGCTATAAAAAGCAAACTAATCAACCAGCGTCACCCGTAACCTTTATATGGTGATCACTGGTGAAAGGGTTAACTAGGGGCAATCAGGGGGTTAAAACCTTTATTAGGTTAAATATGGGGGTACCTGACACCAATAAAAACCTGCGGCGAACCTAAAAAAAAAATAACTGCCTATCTAAAACACCAGCGACACGAATACAGCGATCGGAAAAACAATCGCTTAGTGACGCTGAAGTTAGGGGGTGAAAGGGTTACCTGGGGGGTGATCAAGGGGTTAAACCTTTATTAGGGGGGGTTAGGGGGCTACCCTGGACCTAAAGGGGCCTAATCCTAACTGCCTTGCAACTTTTTACAATCACAGATGACACTAAATGCAGTGATCAGTAAAATAAATGATCACTGCAATCAGTGACACTGTGATTGGGGGCTTTGGGGTGACCTGGGGGGTGATCTGGGGGTGACTGGGGGGTGATTTGTGTGCCTATGTGTACCTACGTGTCAGTGGACTGTTGGAGCACTAACCTCTGTCTTCACTCCTCGGCGCCGGGAACGAAAAGACCGCGGCGAGGGAGATGACATCACTTCCTCCAGCCTGTGTTTACATCACATGGCGGAGGAAGCAATTTCATTGGCCGGGAGCGATATCGAGCGGCCGCCCCCTCATGCCTGATCGCTCCCGAACACTTAACGGCCGCTCACTGCAGTGAAGGGGGGTCCGGATGGACCCCCCAACTGCACAAAGGCGATCACGTAGATCTACGTGATTCTGCCTGTCCGTGCCATTCTGCCGACGTAAATCGGCGGTGGGCGGTCGTTAAGTGGTTAAGCACAATTTTTTGTGCTGAAAATGCCCCCCTCGGCTTATACTCGAGTCACCTTTTTGCGCCTGATCTCCTGGACTTTGTGGAGCCGGTACCAAACTTGGCACACATGTAGCCCCACTCTTCCTCTATAAGTGTGCAAAGTTTCTTGTTCAGGGGACCTACGGCCAGGGAGCACCGATTTTTCAAAACCGGGCACCCCTTCCATAGACTCCCATGTTAAACGGTAATTTCTCTGGTGATTTGGGGACCCGGTACCGGCCGGTCATAGGTCCTCTGGACCCCAAACTTGGCACACATGTAGCACCCCTTCCATAGACTCCCATGTTAAATGTCAGTCTAGTCATGGACACAGTGAGGCAAAGTGAGGCACACCCTAGGCTTATACTCGAGTCAATACGTTTTCCCAGTTTTTGTGGTAAAATTAGGTGCCTCGACTTATATTCGGGTCAGCTTATACTCGAGTATATACGGTATATTTATTTTTAGACAATAAATATATACACAATTCAAATCGATATGAACCCTGGCTTGTCAGCAAAAAAGTGCATATTTATATATATGTATATATATATATATATTGTGACAGCAGGAAGGTAAAGTCACCTGGTTGCATCCAGGGGGGTAGATATATTTCGCCCAGATTCAGGCTTTACGCCGACTTATACAACTAGGCGGAGAGTTGTATAAGCCCAGCTAAGGCTAGTGGGCTCATGGATGACTCATACCTCTAGGGAGAGTGCTGGGCGTCGTGCAGACAGGGAGTTGAGTAGACCAGCTGAAGCCTGTCAGTTCGTTTAAGGCCTCTATAAAAACTCCCAGATTCATTAGGTGTTTGCTCATGCCTGGAACCAGACCTGTGTGGACTGTCTAGGGAGAGTGAACCCCTGTGCGGTGAGACAAAGCCTGTGTGGCTATTTGCTTGGACATTTAAAACCAGGGACTTAGGGACTAGGACAGCACTAGGCTGATCCCAGTTGTTAGTTAGGAAACCTGTATGTTTAGTTAGAGGTCAAGTTGACCAGGATTTATTTTGTTTATGTTTCTTTTGCTTTGCTGTGTTTTGTCACTGTAAATAGAAAATAAACCGCACCTTTTTGATTTTGAAAACCACAACCTCCGTTTGCTGGGCCTGTTTTTGTGTGGGGAGCCCATCCCGGGGGTCACCCACACCCGCTGCCGAGCTAACCCCCTCACAGTTGGTGGAGAACCAGTGGCAGTTTTTTTTTAAGCCAGCATGGAGGAGATACTGAAACAGCTGGCTCTAGCAAATGCCAATCAACAGCAGACAAATGCAGGTTTGCAAAAGAGCCTTGCAGCCCAGCAGCAAGCTCATCAACAGAGCCTTGCAGCCCAGCAGCAAGCTCATCAACAGAGCCTTGCAGCCCAGCAGCAGACAAACGCAACTTTGCAACAGAGTCTGGAGGCTCAGCAACAAGCCCAGCAGCAATCTGAGGCCCGCTTCATAGACCTGTTGCAGAAGCAAGAGCAGAGACTACAACAACAGATGGAAGCAGTAATGCAGCAACGTCCGCAGACCAGTGAGGAAAGCCGTCCCACTAATACCGCGTCCTTTGGGGTCAGTCGTTTATTGACAAAAATGACTGGAGAGGATGATCCAGAGGTATTTTTGACCACATTTGAAAGGACCGCTGAAAGAGAAAAGTGGCCTGAGGAGCAGTGGGCTGGACTGGTGGCTCCTCTGTTAACTGGTGAATCGCAGAAAGCTTACTATGACCTAGAGCCTAACCAAGCAAAAGACTATGTGATGCTAAAAGCTGAAATATTGGCAAGGCTGGGTGTCACCCTGGCTGTCCGGGCTCAGCGTGTGCATAACTGGACTTTCCAGCTTGGAAAACCCCCCAGGTCTCAAATGTATGATCTCATTCACCTGAGCAGAAAGTGGCTACAGCCAGAGACTTTGTCCGCACCAAAGATTGTGGAACGTGTTGTAATGGATCGGTTTTTGAGAGCTCTTCCTACTGCCATCCAAAAGTGGGTAAGCCATGGAGACCCAGAGACGGCCGATGGTCTTGTGGATCGTGTGGAGAAATACTTGGCTACAGAGAACCTGACGGCCTCTTCCAGAGACACTCGGACTTTCCACCCTAAGACCAGACCATCCCCAGGGGCGGATAAGAGGATTCCAAGGGGTGAGGGTGGAGAGAGTGAGAGGGTGGGAGCTCTACCCCAAGTTTGGCGAGAACAGCCTGGGAAATCAGCGGCTCAAGAGGCGGCAAGAAGGATCGTTTGCTACCGCTGCCGGCAAGCGGGACATATTGCAGCCAATTGCCCGGTTGTGGAGGAACCCATGCAGTGTGACTTTCTGACGGGCAGACGTCAGTCGCTGTGTGCGACAGTCGCATGCACTGCCATTCGAGGAACTGAGAAACATTTATGCAAAATGTGTGTTAATGGTAGAAATGTTGTGGTATTGCTGGATTCAGGTAGCCTTGTGACCCTGATAAAGGCTGAGTTAGTTAAAACAGAGGTCTCTGGGAATAGCAAGGTAGCTGTTATTTGTGTGCATGGGGACACCCGAGAGTATCCAGTGACTACAGTGTGTTTCGAGACCCCCAAAGGTACCCTCTTTCATCCAGTGGGCTTAGTATCTCAGTTACCGCATGACGCCATTGTGGGAAGGGATTTTCCGAAGTTCTGGGAACTGTGGGATGATCCTGAGCCCCCCACTGGTGCCCCTATGTACCAGGAATGTGATAGCCAGAACTCCCCTGAGAGTGGTGAGGACTCTCCGGAATTTCCCTTATCAGTATTGGCAGGGGAGACTCAAGAAACTGGAGAGGAGCCCACCTCCTCAGACGAAAACCTACCGTCTGTGGAGTTTTCTGATCTTGAGGTTCACAGGGAAAACTTTGCCACAGAACAGTTGAAAGACCCCGCCCTAATAAAGGCACGGGAAAACGTAGTGAAAATAGATGGCGAGTTAGTGAACCCAGATAATACCTGCACTTACCCATACTTCAGCGTAGAGAAGGACCTACTGTATCGGGTGGCAAAAAGGGCAGAAGAAACCGTTGAGCAGCTTGTGGTGCCCAAACCTTACAGGAAGTTGGTGTTGGAGTTGGCTCATGGGCACATTCTTGGAGGTCATCTGGGGACAGAGAAAACCCGAGAGAGGGTATTACAGAGATTCTATTGGCCGGGGGTGATGAAGGACATAGAAAATTATTGTTCCTCCTGCCCTGTGTGTCAGAGGTCGGCCCCGATGCCACATTTCCGTAGCCCGCTGGTCCCTCTACCCATCATTGAGGTCCCGTTTGAGAGGATCGCCATGGATTTGGTAGGTCCTATAATCAAGTCCGCTAGGGGGCACCAGTACATATTAGTTATAATGGACTATGCCACCCGTTATCCAGAAGCGATCCCTCTCCGAAATACCTCGGCCAAAACCATAGCCAAAGAGCTATCTCTTGTGTTTAGCCGGGTGGGTATTTGTAAAGAACTGCTTACGGACCAAGGTACACCCTTTATGTCCCGGGTTATGAAGGAGCTGTGTAAATTGTTCAAAGTGACGCAATTACGTACATCTGTGTATCACCCCCAAACCGATGGGCTGGTTGAAAGATTCAACAAAACCCTAAAACAAATGTTGAAGAAAGTGGTGGATAGAGATGGAAAGGATTGGGACTGTCTACTTCCTTATCTGATGTTTGCTATTAGGGAGGTGCCCCAATCCTCTACGGGATTCTCCCCCTTTGAGTTACTGTATGGGAGACACCCAAGAGGGCTGTTGGATATTGCCAAGGAAACTTGGGAAAGTGAGAGTTCTCCCCACAGGAGTGTGATTGAGCATGTCGCCCTGATGCAAGACCGAATTGCACAGGTAATGCCCATCGTGAAGGAACATTTGGCCCAAGCGCAGTTAGCACAGCAGAGAGTGTACAACCGTGGAGCCAAGACCCGTACCTTTTCCCCGGGGGATAGGATACTGGTACTTGTCCCTACGGTTGAAAGTAAATTCCTTGCCAAATGGCAAGGCCCCTACGAGATAATGGAAAAAGTGAGCGAAGTGAATTACAAGGTCAGACAACCAGGAAGGCGAAAGCCCGAACAGATCTATCACGTTAATCTGTTGAAAGCCTGGAGGGATAGAGAGTCCCTAGTCGCAGACACTTGGTCACCAGCTCAAACTGGTTGCGTGATTCCTGAGGTTGGAATAGCAGCCACCTTGTCACAACCCCAACAACAGGAGGTTAAGGAGTTTGTGCTTCGCAACAAGGAGGTATTCTCTGAGCTGCCGGGACAAACATCTGGGGTAGAGCATGACATCATTACCCCGCCCGGTGAAAGGGTGAAGTTAAAACCCTATCGGATCCCAGAGGCCCGACGGGAGGCAATACGGGAGGAAGTACAGAAAATGCTGAACTTAGGGGTGATAGAGGAGTCCCAAAGTGATTGGTCTAGTCCCATTGTGTTGGTGCCTAAACCGGATGGGAGCTGGCGATTTTGTAACGATTTTCGTCAGTTGAACAAAGTTACAAAATTTGACACCTACCCCATGCCACGTATAGATGAGTTGATCGACCGGCTGGGAACAGCCCGATACATGACGACTCTTGACCTCACAAAAGGGTATTGGCAAATCCCCCTGGCCAAGTCGGCCAAAGAGAAAACCGCATTTGTAACCCCAGACGGGGCGTTCCAATATAAAAGAATGCCGTTCGGGTTACAGAATGCGCCGGCCACATTCCAGCGGAAAATGGACCAGATGCTGAGGCCCCATCGGAAGTATGCTGCGGCTTACCTGGATGACGTAATTGTCCATAGCACAGATTGGGCCTCACATCTGCCAAAAGTGCAAGCAGTCCTGGACTCTGTTCGGGAAGCGGGGTTTACGGCTAACCCCAAGAAGTGTACCATTGGGCAGGAAGAGGCCAAATATCTTGGGTACACCATTGGGAGGGGAGTAATAAAACCCCAACTCAACAAAGTCGAGGCCATCCAGAGTTGGCCACGTCCCAACAGCAAGAAGCAGGTACGAGCCTTTCTGGGAATCGCTGGGTATTATCGGCGATTCATTCCCCACTTTGCTTCTAAGGCTGTGCCCCTAACCAACCTGACGAAGGGGAAAGGGTCGGTCATGATTAAATGGACCCCCGAGGCTGAGGCAGCATTCCAATTCTTGAAACAAGCCTTATGTAGCCAGCCAGTGTTGTACTCACCCGACTTCTCTAAAGACTTTGTCGTACAAAGTGATGCGTCAGATGTGGGGTTAGGAGCAGTATTGTCCCAGGTCTGGAACGGGGAAGAGCACCCAGTCATTTACCTCAGCAGGAAGTTGAAGTCCCATGAGGTAAATTACGCCACCGTTGAAAAGGAGTGTTTAGCGGTGAAGTGGGCTCTAGATTCCCTTCGGTACTACCTGCTAGGTAGGCACTTTGACTTGGTTACGGATCACGCTCCGTTAAAGTGGATGGCTCAAAACAAGGAAACAAATAGAAGAGTGAATAGGTGGTTCCTGGCCCTCCAGGAATTCAACTTCACAGTAAAGCATCGCCCTGGCGTTCAAATGGGGAATGTGGATGCTTTGTCTCGAGTACATGAATGCCTGATTGCTGGTGTTCCAACCCCGAGGTTAAAACAAGAGGGGGGGGGGTATGTGACAGCAGGAAGGTAAAGTCACCTGGTTGCATCCAGGGGGGTAGATATATTTCGCCCAGATTCAGGCTTTACGCCGACTTATACAACTAGGCGGAGAGTTGTATAAGCCCAGCTAAGGCTAGTGGGCTCATGGATGACTCATACCTCTAGGGAGAGTGCTGGGCGTCGTGCAGACAGGGAGTTGAGTAGACCAGCTGAAGCCTGTCAGTTCGTTTAAGGCCTCTATAAAAACTCCCAGATTCATTAGGTGTTTGCTCATGCCTGGAACCAGACCTGTGTGGACTGTCTAGGGAGAGTGAACCCCTGTGCGGTGAGACAAAGCCTGTGTGGCTATTTGCTTGGACATTTAAAACCAGGGACTTAGGGACTAGGACAGCACTAGGCTGATCCCAGTTGTTAGTTAGGAAACCTGTATGTTTAGTTAGAGGTCAAGTTGACCAGGATTTATTTTGTTTATGTTTCTTTTGCTTTGCTGTGTTTTGTCACTGTAAATAGAAAATAAACCGCACCTTTTTGATTTTGAAAACCACAACCTCCGTTTGCTGGGCCTGTTTTTGTGTGGGGAGCCCATCCCGGGGGTCACCCACACCCGCTGCCGAGCTAACCCCCTCACAATATATATATATATATATATATATATACACACAGACGCACGTGTGTTTAAGCTTTGGTTTGAGGTGCACACCCTAATGCAATAGGCTGCGCACGCCTATCGGTGGAGGGGTAGGAGGGCATCCTCAGTGCCACAATAATTTGTGGTGGAGGGGTAGGAGGGCTTCTTCAGTGGCTCGACACCTTGGGGTGGAGAGGTAGGAGTACATCCTCAGTTCCTTAATACCTTGGGGTGGAGAGTTAGGAGGCATTCTCCGTACCTCAATACTTTGGGGTGGAGGGGTAGGAGGGCATCCTCAGTGCCTCATTACTTTGTGGTGGAGGGGTAGGAGGGCATTGTAACGACACCCCGAGTATAAAAGGGGTTAACGTTGTTTAGGATATTCCACTCCCGAACACAAGGCAGCTACCAGACACAGCCGAACAAGAAACCCATACGAATAATTCTCCCCCAAATACGAGATGAGGCTCCGTGTGAGGTTCAAGCAGGAATCACAATCTTTATTGAAAGACTATAGGCTTATATAGAGTAAAAGAGGAGGTGCATACATATGCTGCTCATATTACTCTGAAAATACACATGTGACCAGACCTAATTAACATGAGCTAATTAACTAATCCCTTTAAGCAGCTGATGACTCCGAGACATGACCTTTATTAGGCTAGACTTGCCGTCTGGTAGTTTAGAAGACACAATCAACATTATCACCAATCAACACAGAACTCCTTCATACAATTACAGGGTCAATTAGCACAAGCAACAATGGGGATCTAATGATCTTACATTGAAATTCCTGGAATGCCCAAATAAGGAGTTATACTTCCTGGGCATAGCCCACAAAGTGTACAGGGGAATTGGGATAAAATCTTCATATTTCTTGAGAGATATTGTTAATGAATATTACTGTCCCATTTGAAGTAATCCAAGACATTTCTTAATGTCCATTATTTTCTTGCTCACGGTGCCCCTAATAGACACAGGGTGATTTAGACATAAGAGGTGCATGGGGAGCTGAAACAAGGGTATCCCATACTTTCTAAGGGATTCTGGGTTCCACGGGCCCTCCCGTTACAGGCATCCTTAGTGCCCTTAATACTTTGGGGTGGAGGGGTAGGAGGGCCTGCTCAGTGCCTCAATACTTTGGGGTGGAGCGGTAAGAGGGCTTCTTCAGTGCCTTGATACCTTGGGGTGGAGAGGTAGGAGGTCATCCTCTGTTCCTTAATACCTTGGGGTGGAGAGTTAGGAGGGCATCCTCAGTGCCTCAATACTTTGGGGTGGAGGGGTAGGAGGGCTTCCTCAGTGCCTTGATACCTTGGGGTGCAGAGGTAGGAGGGCATCCTCAGTGCCTCAATACTTTAGGGTGGAGTGGTAGGAGGGCATCCTCAGTGCCACAATACTTTGCGGTGGAGGGGTAGGAGGGCATCCTCAGTGCCCTTAAAACTTTGGGGTGAAGGGGTATGGGGGCCTGCTCAGTGCCTCAATACTTTGGGGTGGAGGGGTAGAAGGGCTTCCTCAGTGCCTTGATACCGTGAGGTCGAGAGGTAGGAGGACATCCTCAATTCCTTAATACCTTGGGGTGGAGAGTTAGGAGGGCATGCTCAGTGCTTTAATACTTTAGGGTGGAGGGGTAGGAGGGCATCCTCAGTGCCACATTACTTTGTGGTGGAGGGGTAGGAGGGCATTGTATTGATACCCTGAGTATGAAGGGGGTTAACGTTGTTTAGGATATTCCATTCCCGAACACAAGGCAGCTACCAGACACTCCAAACAGCCGAACAAGAAACCCATACGAATAATTCTCCCCAAATACGAGATGAGGCTCCGTGTGAGGTTCAAGCAGGAATCACAATCTTTATTGAAAGACTATAGGCTTTGTAACGACAGGGGTTAACATTGTTTAAATATATTCCATTCCCGAACACATAGCAGCTACCAGACACTCCAACCAGCCGAATAAGACCCCATAGAAATATTTCTCCCCGCACAAACGAGACAAACGCTCTGTGTTGAAGTTCCAAAAACCGGGAATGAATCTTTATTCCAAGCACATGGTAACACACTTCTCTTCCAAAAAACTTCCCTCCCATCTTTGGGGAACAGGGCGGGTAAACTGTCCAATGACAATGGTGATACAGGTCAGGGGTGTTCAAACTTCTCCTTCAGTAAACAGTCTTAGCAGGAGGGGTTGCTGGAGTGATCCCCCCCTTTCCTCACAGCAAGACACTTAAACATCCCATAATAGGCAGCCAGACGGTCTACCAGCTCCAATCCACATCATCACAAACAACAATGAAAAGGTCTTTGGAAGCTAGTCTGGATTCATTAACATTACACAGAGAGCCAGGTGGTTGAAGTTGAACACATCAGCATTAGGGATGAGCTCGGTGTTCGAGTCGAACATCGGCTGTTCGATCGTTCGGCGAACATGGAACGATTTGGGCCGTTCGCGCCAAATTTGAGTGACGCGAACGGCCCACAATACACTGCGCCATCGCAGTGCAATCCCGGCGCTGTGATTGGCCAAGCATGCACTGTGACCCTGCATGCTTGGCCAATCACAGCGCCGGCAGCTAGGAGAGCCATAATTGGCCACAGGCAGGTTGCCTGTGGCCAATTATAGCTCAGGGGGTTTAGCACACGCCCCACACTATAAAAGGCCGCCAGCGCGGTGGCCTTGTGTAGTGTGTTCCGGCGCAGGGAAAGAGAAGGATAGGCAGGGACAGTGTTGATATTCTTTGTGCTATTCTTGTGTGCAGGGAGAGAGAAGGATAGGCAGGGAGAGTGTCAGTGTCATATTCTTTGCTAAACCTTGTGTGCAGGGAGAGAGAAGGATAGGCAGGGGACAGTGTCAGTGTCATATTCTTTGCTAAACCTTGTGTGCAGGGAGATAGAAGGATAGGCAGGGAGAGTGTCAGTGTCATATTCTTTGATAAACCTTGTGTGCAGGGAGAGAGAAGGATAGGCAGGGGACAGTGTCAGTGTCATATTCTTTACTAAACCTTGTGTGCAGGGAGAGAGAAGGATAGGCAGGGAGAGTGTCAGTGTCATATTCTTTGATAAACCTTGTGTGCAGGGAGAGAGAAGGATAGGCAGGGGACAGCATCAGTGTCATTGTTGCTAAGCCTCCTGCACAATATACACCTGAAGCTAGCCCTTATTGCTGTGTTTTCCTAGTGTGTTACACCAACAGGCATTTGCAGCACTTACAGCAGGCGTAGTGTGATTCCTGCAAAATATACTTCTGAAGCTAGCCCGTATTGCTGTGTTTTCCTGGTGTGTCACACCAACAGGCATTTGCAGCACTTACAGCAGGCGTAGTGTGATTCCTGCAAAATATACTCCTGAAGCTAGGCCTTATTGCTGTGTTTTCCTAGTGTGTTACACCAACAGGCATTTGCAGCACTTACAGCAGGCGTAGTGTGATTCCTGCAAAATATACTTCTGAAGCTAGCCCAGATTGCTGTGTTTTCCTGGTGTGTTACACTAACAGGCATTTGCAGCACTTACAGCGGGCGGAGTGTGCCTCCTGCACATTATACACCTGAAGCTAGCCCGTATTGCTGTGTTTTACCAACAGGCATTTGCAGCACTTACAGCGGGCGTAGTGTGCTTCCTGCAAAATATACTCCTGAAACTAGGCCTTATTGCTGGTTTTCCCATCTCCCTGCAGGCCATTAGAATGTCTGGAAGGCAAACAAGGAGAGGCAGACAGTCAGGAGCCAATAAAAGAGGGCAAGCAGGCTCTGTGTCTAGAGACAACAGTGCTGTTCGTGGACGCGGTGCATTGTCATCAGCACGTGGCCATGGGACACGCTTGTCCTTCTTTTCGGCAGCTGGACGTGTTGAGCCGCATCATGCCGAAGACTTGGTAGAGTGGATGACCAAGCCCTCCTCATCCTCTCTCACCCAGGCTCAGGGTACTGGCAAATCAGCTGTCAAAGCGTCCTCTTCCCTGGTATCAATGTCATCATCAGTCACTCCTTCCCTAGACCCACCATGTCCTCCTGAGGAGTCCCCCGAACTGTTTGAGCACAGTGTTGGGTACATGCTCCAGGAGGATGCCCAGCGTTTCGAAGGGTCTGATGATGATACCCAGCTAGAGGAAGGCAGTAGCATGAGAGCAGAGAGAGGGGATGCTCAAGAAGGACACCAATCTGGCAGTCATGTTCCAGCAGCTGCAGCATACTGCCAGATACTCAAGGCAGATAGCCAATTACAGAGTATTCTGCCAATGGTACCTAGGATTATTTACAGGAAAGCCCCAACATTGAGAGATATAGTGGCCAAAAATGTACCCGATCCACCAACCAAGTTGAATGCGCTCACTTTTTTTCAGGGAAAGGGTTTCTTTCCTTGCAAAAGGTGTTTTGCTTGCAGGAAGACAAACCTTAATGGTCAAAAATGCTCAAAATTCAAATCCACCGTTACACAACAAAGTTATGGAATAAAAGATTTGATTACGTGTAGGACTGAGGGGGTGGTATACATGTTGGAGTGCTCTTGTTCACTCCAATACATAGGGCGTACAAAAAGACCCATGTGGAAGCGAATAAGGGAGCACGTGCAAAATATTGAAAACGGTTTTCCGAAGCATAACGTTTCTCGACACTTTGCACTATGCCACCAAAAAGACCCTACAAAACTGAAATTTTGGGCTATTGAAAAATTCAAACCCCATTGGAGGGGGAGCCATAAAGTAAGGGACCTTAGTCAAAGTGAGTCTAGATGGATACATCAAATGCGTACTCTTGCGCCTAATGGTCTTAACATCGATTTTGATTTAAATTGTTTTATATCCAATTATTAAACTGTCCTTAATATATAATATTTATATATATTTTTTATTGAATTTTAAGTATTGGTATTTTAATATTCAAAATATTTTTAGGAATATTTATATTGCATTTTATGTATTTTTTATATATTTTATGTGATTACTGTACACTATTGGTTCTGTCTAGGTTCAAGAATTATATTAGTATTACAATGTGTATATTATCAGTTGGGTGTAATACTATTGAAATACCACTGGAGGGAGCATTAGATTAAGAATAGTGATGTGAAGTATTGGGTTTTAAATTGTTTTAATTGAGGATTATTAATATTATTTATGTAGTCTCCTGAAGAGATGATTAAAGTTGTCTTTTAATGTTATGTATTACATGTATATTGTAAAGTATATGTGCATACTGTCTGTCAGCGATGATGACTTGGTGATCCCCCAATTGTCGTTATGGCAACTAGTACGTCAACAGTGTATAAATACACGGTTCTTCCTGGTACATGGCTAACCCATGACTAAGTCACGTGACGTGTGACGCAACACGTAGGGGGAGGAGCCTAATCACGCTACCAGCGAGACATTGGAAGCTGGAGCAGTGAGGGAAGATCGCTCTGCCTGAGCTGAACTGTACTTATGCACTTTAAGTCCTTGGTCACGTGAGTGAAAGCGCCTAGTGTTGAAATCATTGCTGATTAGGTATATAGCATCGCGCAATGATTTCTTCTTTTTCCTTTTTTGTATGATTCGATTGGTATAAGCTCACAGTTCAGACTGCTTTTGGATCAGAAATTAAAACAGCCATCCCACCCGTGGATCAGCCAGATAGGAGGGACATACCAAGGAGTCTCTGTTGTTTTATTTTGCCTTCTGCATCAGTGTGTGTCATATCTCATAGAGCTGCTGTGGACTAGCAGTGTCTTAGGTCACTATAAACTGCACTAGATTGCACCTATCTGGGTGCCTTGGAAATTATTTTGCAACTTTGCTTTTTTCACTGGTGGATTTTTGTATTTCTCATATTTGCACTTGTATTTTGCATATGTGTTGTAGTTGGTTTTATTGCTATTTAACTATCACGGATCATCTGTATAGTCAATTTAGGGTTGATTTTAGCGCATCAATATTATTTATATTACTGCCAGATTGGCTCCAGTGATGAGGAGGGAGGGGATGATGAGGTCACTGACTCCACGTGGGTGCCTAATAGGAGAGAGGAGGAGGAGGATGAGGAGGAGGCACATCTCCAACGAGGCAGGATGCCCTCGGGGGCCAGCGTAAGGGCAGCACACCGACGGAATCACACCGCAGAGCTCCGCCTGTGCAGGGCGCTGCCTCTGCCCGTTATTCAAAAAGTTCTTTGGTGTGGGCCTTTTTTGAGTCGAGTGCATCAGATCGCACAGCTGCTGTTTGCAACATATGTCTCAAGCGTATATCGCGTGGCCAAAACATCAGCCGCTTGGGCACCACATGCTTGACCAGACATATGTTGACCTGCCATGCAGCTCATTGGCAAGCCTACCTTAAAGACCCACACCAAAGAACAAAGCGGACCTCTCCTTGCACCGCATCAGCTGGGATCTCCAACCCCACTATACCTTCAGTCCTCTCTGAAACCTGCACTGAGAGGAATGAAGGTGTAGAATTAGGTGTGTCACAGCCAAGTACTTGCGGGCACTCTGCTAGCAGTACACCGACGTCCGTTTCTATCAGGCAAATTTCCCTGCCCCAGCTGCTGGACCGTCGAAAGATGTTCACTCCCAGCCATCCACATGCCCAGCGGTTGAATGCTAGCTTGGCTAAATTGCTAGCGCTTCAACTGCTGCCTTTTCAGTTGGTAGACTCGGCCCCCTTCCGTGAGTTTGTGCAATGTGCGGTTCCTCAGTGGCAGGTTCCCAAATGCCACTTTTTCTCACGGAAGGCGATTCCGGCTCTCTACCGGCATGTGGAAGGCAATGTCTTGGCCTCGCTGGACAGGGCGGTCAGCGGTAAGGTGCATATTACTTCTGACTCATGGTCCAGCAGGCATGGACAGGGACGTTACCTTTCTTTCACGGCTCATTGGGTCACTCTTTTGGCAGCTGGGAAGGATGCAGGACAAGGTGCAGTAGTGTTGGAGGTTGTTCCGCCGCCACGCCTCCAAAATGCTACTACTGGTTGTGACACACCTCTCTCCTCCTCTTCTTCTTCCTCCATGGCCTCTTCCTGTGCTTTGTCCTCGGAACCAGCGGTGCTCCGTTGGCGTTTAAGGGGCTACGCAAGTACGCAGGCAAAAAGATGCCATGGCGTGCTTGCGCTGGTGTGTTTGGGGGACAGGAGCCACACTGGGGCAGAGGTTCTGTCTGCTCTGCAGGGGCAGGCCGAGAGGTGGTTGACGCCATGCCAGCTTAAGCCAGGAATGGTGGTTTGCGACAATGGCACCAACCTCCTCTCCGCCCTCCGACAGGGACAACTGACCCATGTGCCCTGTGTGGCTCACGTCCTTAACCTGGTGGTGCAGCAGTTCTTGGGCAGGTACCCGGGCTTACAGGATGTCCTGAGGCAGGCCAGGAAAGTCTGTGTGCATTTCCGCAGATCTTATAATGCCAATGCTCGCCTGGCTGAGCTGCAAAAGGAGTTGAACCTGCCCAAGAACCGCCTTATATGTGACATGCCCACCAGGTGGAACTCAACGTTGGCCATGCTGCAGCAGCTGCACACGCCGCAGAGGGCCATCAATGAGTACCTGTGCGACTACGGCACCAGGACAGGGTCAGGGGAGCTCGGGTTTTTTTCACCACGCCAGTGGGGCATGATCAGGGATGCATGCACTGTCCTGGCACCATTTGAGGAGGCCACGAGGATGGTGAGCAGTGACAGTGCATGCATCAGTGACACTGTACCTCTTGTCCACCTGTTGGAACATACGCTGCGTGGAATAATGGACAGGGCACTTGAGGCAGAACAGAGGCAGGAAGAGGAGGACTTCCTTGCCTCTCAAGGCCCCCTTTACTCAGACAGTGTTTCTTCTGTCCCACCCATCGCACAGGAAGAGGAGGAGGAGGAGGAGGATTGTGTCAGCATGGAGGTGGAGCCTGGCACTCAGCATCATCAGCAGCAGTCTTTTAGGGATGATTTACAGTCCCAAGACACCCATGGACTTGTACGTGGCTGGGAGGAGGTGGCTGCGGATCATGTCATCCTTAGTGACCCAGAGGACTCCGGACCGAATGCCTCAGCTAACCTACTCTGCATGGCCTCCCTGATCCTGCAAAGTCTGCGGAAGGATCCTCGTATTCTTCGGATCAAGGAGAGGGACCATTACTGGCTGGCCAGTCTCCTTGATCCACGGTACAAGGGTAAGGTTGCGGACCTTATCTTACCGTCGCAGAGGGAGCAGAGGATGAGACAACTCCGGGAGGCCTTGCAGAAAGGTCTGTGCAACGCGTTCCCAGAGACTGGGAGGTTACAAACTCCTGGTCCTGGACAACGAGTTGCTGAGGCTTCAGTCAGTCAAAAAAGGAGCAGTGAGGAAGGTGGCCGTCTGACCGATGCGTTCAGACAATTCTTTAGTCCGCAGCCCCAAGGTATGATCGGTTCCAGCAACCATGATATACATGTTGCAGGAATACCTAGGGGCAAGGTCAGACTTGGACACCTTCCCCACTGAAAATCCTCTGGCTTACTGGGTCTTGAGGATGAATCACTGGCCAGAGCTTGCACAGTATGCAATTGAGCTACTGGCCTGTCCTGCATCCAGCGTTCTTTCAGAATGCACATTCAGTGCTGCTGGAGGATTTGTCACGGATCACAGGGTGCGCCTGTCCACCGACTCGGTTGATCGACTGACCTTCATAAAGATGAACCAGCCTTGGATCACCACCAGCTACCAAACACCTGAAGCTGATATAACAGACTAATTTATTTTCAAATGTCACATCCCTTCAAGACTGATGCTGATGCTGAGTGACTGTCCTGTTATGTTGACTGACTATCCTCCTCCTCCTCAATGATCCGATTGATGATGATAGCTTGGAAGAACATTTTTGTTTCTGGGTGCCGCCACCAGTGGCTAAGGCCCAATTTTTCAGCCCCTGTTTAACAGGGGCATGTAATTACAATTTTTTATGCAATGCTTTGCAGCAGGGCTCATTCCTGCACTCCAACTAGAGTATCTGGGAGAGGTTGCAGTGTCGTGACACCAGCACCAGTGCCTAAGGCCCAATTTTTCATCCCCTGTTTAACAGGGGCGTGTAATTACAATTTTTGATGCAATACTTTGCAACAGGGCTCATTGCTGTGCTCCAAGTACAGTATCTGTGAGGGGTTGCAGTGTTGTGGCACCAGTGCCTAAGGCCCAATTTTTCTGCCCCTGTTTAACAGGGGCATGTAATTACAATTCTTGATCTAATAATTCACAGCAGGGCCCATTCTTGCGCCCACCAAGAGTAACTGTGAGGCCTTACAGTGTTGTGTCAACACCACCACCACCAAAGGCCCAATTTTTCAGCCCCTGTTCAACAGGGGCATGCAATTACAATTCTTGATCTAATAATTCACAGCGGGGCCCATTCATGCGCCCACCAAGAGTAACTGTGAGGGCTCACAGTGTTGTGGCAACACCAACATGTAAGGGGCAAATTTCAGCAGAGTATATACGGCAGGCCCCTACTTTCAAACATCCAACTTACAAACGACTCCTCCTTGCAAACGGAAGGATACAACAGGAAGTGAGAGGAAATCTACCCCTAGGAAGGCAAATTCTCTCCTGTAAGAGTTAAGGGTTACCATTGTCAAGGAGCTCTCCACTGATGCTTTATCACCAATTCTTGTTTCAATAAAAACCCCAAATTTTCAAAAAACATTTGTCATTAGGATAGAAAGTGAGGTGAACTGTTCTGAACAGGTGCACACTGCACAGACAGCAAAACAAATGTTACAGGGGTGATAACCCTTCCCTATGTTTTCCAAAAAGCTTAAAAATAGATTTTTTGGCTGGAGCTACGCTTAAACAATGTACCTGTTCAAAATTACAAACAGATTCTACATAAGAACAAACCTACAGTCCCTGTCTTGTATGCACCGCCTGTATACGGCTGTTCAGAGTATATAGGGCCTTTTTTCTTTTGTGTGCGGGGTTCCCCTTAATATCCATACAAGACCCAAAGGGGCTGGTAATGGGCTGGGGTAGAGGGGGGGGGTGATGGGGTAGCTATGCCATTTTTCTTAAAGATTTTCATCCATATTACCGGGACCAGACATTACATTAAAGGCCAGTTTTAAATGGCTTTTTTTTCCTTTAGAAATGTAATTTTGTGCAGGGACAGTTCTAAACACGGGAAACACGTGGCACTTCACAGGCATACTTTAGACACCCCCCAGGTACGATATTTAAAGGAATATTTGACCTTTTTTTTCACTTTATGCATCATTAAAATGACTGCTCCCGAAAAACGGCCGTTTTTAAAACTTCTTTTTGCATTGATACATGTCCCCTGGTGCAGAACCCGGGTTCCCAAACCCTTTTTAGGACAATAACATGCATAATAGTCCTTATAATAAGCACTTTAGATTTCGAACGTTCGCATCCATTGTACTTAATAGGGTTCTAACGTTCGTGCGAACTTTCGGTCCGTTCGCGGGTTCTGGTGCGAACCGAACCCGGGGGTGTTCGGCTCATCACTAATCAGCATCTATCAATTAACCTGTTGAGTTCAGAATCAAACAACCAGTAAATAGTCCTTTACAGATATACTGGGGAATATGGTGGATTAATATTACAGACCCATTTTAAAGCAATCTAAGACATATTCTCAATGTCCATTATTTTATGGCTCATACTTTCTAAGAACTTCTGGGTTCCACGGGCCCACCCGTTACATCTCTCCCCTTTCGGCAGGAGACTAACACAGGAGGAGACCCCAGACGGGTTGCCTCTGAAGTTAGTCCATAGTTCCATTCCTCTAATGCCTGGACAAACCATCAGCATTGCCACTTTGCTTACCGGGTCAGTAGCTGATGGTGAAGTGATAAGGTTGCAGGGCGAATAATGGAATTCAGTCCTGGAACAGTCACTTGCTTTGCTCTCTCAATGGCTCCCAAAACTTGTTGCTGACGCTCTTGGGAGAGGTAAGGTAAAACCTGGGCGCAAATCCCGTTTAACCTTTTGACAATTTCAGCCTGTTTGTGCATTTCAATGTTCAAGCCATGGGACATCTCATAATACATGACATAGTATCGTTGCATCTCCGATTTCTCACTGGCAAACTTGTCACATTCCAATTTTAGACTGTGATATTGTGCCTGATCTAAGGTACATGTCGGGGAAGATAGTCTTACCCGGGTCTCGGCAGAAAGCGGGTCGGTTCCAGCAGCCCGGGTCTGGGCAAAGGTATTCACTGGGTTGGCTTCAGCGGGGCCCATTGTGGCGTAAGCAGAAACAAGGGGGCCAAATCATTCCCCAGTAGTACATCCGCTGGCAAATCCTTCATCACCCTCACATTCACGTGTCCCGAACCAACCCCCCAATCCAGGTGAACACGGGCAACGGGTAGCCGGAAGACGGTGCCTCCCGCTACTCTTACGGCTACAGTGTCTCCGGTATGTTGGCTCTCTGGGATGAGGTTCTTCTGTAGTAGGGTCATGGTGGCACCAGTATCACGTAGACCATTGGCTACCTTTCCATTGACCCAGTCTGCCTGCGTTGCTGCCGGTTGTCCCGGTTAGCTGCTTGTATTGGATCAGCCTCGTGCAGGACGCCCCAATGTTCTTCCTCCTCAACGCAGTGGGCCGCAGGCATGGATGTGTGGGGGTTCCCCCTTGCTGGCTGTCTCCATGACTGGGACTGCCTGGCTGGATTCAACAAACAGTCTGGCTTTTTGTGCCCTAGCTGTTTACACCCGAAACACCTGATGGGTTGTGAGTAGCCCTGGGAGTTGGACCTGGGCTGCTGAGAATAAGTGGCTGCTGGAGGTGGTGCTGTAGGGTGGCACGACTGGGGTTTGTAGGCGATAGTCGGAGGGGGTGCCACTGATCGATAATCCACCTGAGCTGTTGTCTTGACCACAGAGTTATCCAGTTTGCGGGCGTCTGTGTATTCGTCGGCCAAGCGAGCTGCTTTAGGCAAGGTGAATGGTTTTCGGTCCCGGACCCACTCTCTGACTTCCAGGGACAGTTTGTCAAAGAAGTGCTCCAGCAGAAACACCTGCAGCACCTCTTCCCTGGATTCTGCTTGGCATCCAGCGACCCAGTGGGAGGCAGTGCGGTGTAGGCGGCATGCCCACTCGGTATAACGAGTCTCCAGTCTGCTTGCTCGTCTCTCGGAACCGCCTCCGGTGTGACGGCATACCTGGCCAACAGTGCTTATTTTACCAGTCCATAGTTCATAATATCCTCGTCTGGGATGGCCCTGAATGCTTCACTGGCCCGGCCAGACAGTTTTCCAGACGAAATGGTAACCCATTCCTCTGTGGGCACCCGGTGTAGGGCACATTGCCGTTCAAAATCAGCAAGGTACCCATCAATCTCTCCTTCAGTTTCAATGAAATTTTTAAAAGCAGTAAAATGTATCTTTCTCCTTTCAGTTGGTGCTGCTCTGACTTCTGCTACTGCAGCACCTCTTTGCTGTAGCCAATTTGCGTCCACAGCCGCTATAACTCGGTCTATGATCTCCGCTGTAGGGTTAGGACCATAATGTGCCAGTCTTATGTTAACAGCCCGATCAAAACTTGCCTCTTCGGGTGTCCTGATTGTTACGCTGGGCCTTTTGGTTATGTTGGGTCTTTCAGCTCCATCCATTTCGACTAATTCTGCAATAATGTTCCTCTTCTTATGGTTGTTGGCCGGTCAGCCTCGGTTCTCCAGTAAGTCCTTGAGGGTAGAGCGCTTTAGCCATTCATACTGTGCCTCCATTGGCCTGTGTCCTCTTGTAGCTAACCTTCCGACTGTGGGAATCAATCCGCTGCTTGCCACCAATGTAATGACAGGGGTTAACGTCGTTTAAATATATTCCATTCCCGAACACACAGCAGCTACCAGACACTCCAACCAGCCGAATAAGACCCCATACAAATATTTCTCCCCGCACAAACGAGACAAACGCTCTGTGTTGAAGTTCCAAAAACAGGAAATTAATCTTTATTCCAAGCACATGGTAACACACTTCTCTTCCAAAAAACTTCCCTCTTTGAGGAACAGGGCGGGTTAAACTGTCCAATGACAATGGTGATACAGGTCAGGTGTGTTCAAACTTCTCCTTCAGTAAACAGTCTTAGCAGGAGGGGTTGCTGGAGTGATTCCCCCCCCCTTTCCGCACAGCAAGACACTTAAATATCCCATAATAGGCAGCCAGACGGTCTACCAGCTCCAATCCACATCATCACAAACAACAACGAAAAGGTCTTTGGAAGCTAGTCTGGATTCATTAAAATTACACAGACAGCCAGGTGGTTGAAGTTGAACACATCAGCATCTCTCAATTAACCTGCTGAGTTCAGAATCAAACAACCAGTAAATAGTCCTTTACAGATATCCTGGGGAACATGGTGGATTAATATTACAGACCCATTTTAATGCAATCCAAGACCTATTCTCAATGTCCATTATTTTATGGCTCATACTATCTAAGAACTTCTGGGTTCCATGGGCCCACCCGTTACAGGCTTATATACAGTAAAAGAGGAGATGCATACATATCCTGCTCATAATACACCTGTGACCAGACCTAATTAACATGAGCTAATTAACTAGCTCATAGCTGATGACTAAGCACTAGTTTCCAGTGCGAAACATGTCAGTTGTACCCCCTTTTTGTCTGCTGTGACTTGTAGTGCTTTGCAATTTTTAAATAAAGGCTACCTTAATGTTTTTTTGGAGTGCGGCTGTCCACATATTCATCCTACCTTTAGGCTAGACTTGCCGTCTGGTAGCTCAGAAGACACAATCAACATTATCACCAATCAACACAGAACTCCTTCACACAATTACAGGGTCAATTAGCACAAGCAACAATGGGGATCTAATGACTTTTACATTGAACTTCCTGGAATGCCCAAATAAGGAGTTATACTTCCTGGGCATAGCCCTCAAAGTGTACAGGGGAATCGGGATAACATCTTCATATTTCTTGAGAGATAGGAGGGCTTCCTCTGTGCCTTGATAGCTTGGGGTGGAGAGGTAGGAGGTCATCCTCAGTTCCTTAATACCTTGGGGTGGCAATTTAGGAGGGAATCCTCAGTGCCTCAATACTTTGGGGTGGAGGGGTAGGAGGGCATCCTCAGTGCCTTATTACTTTGGGGTGGAGAGGTAGGAGGACCTTCTCAGTTCCTTAAAGTGGAGTTCCACCCAAAAATGGAACTTACACTTTTTGGAACCCTCCCCCATCCGGTGTCACATTTGGCACCTTTCAGGGGGAGGGGGAGCAAATACCTGTCTAATACAGGTATTTGCTCCCTCTACCTGGCATAGATCACCTCAGTGATCTACGCCACTTCCGGCGCCTACTCTGTACCCCCGCTGTCTTCTGGGAGACACACAGCTCCCAGAACACAGCGGGACCAGTGAAGAGGCACAGCACGACTTGCGCATGCGCAGTAGGGAACCGGGAAGTGAAGCCCCAATGCTTTGCTTCCTGATTCCCTTACCAGGCATGGTGGCGGCAGCAGCAGCTTTAATACCTTAGGGTGGAGAGTTAGGAGGGAATCCTCAGTGCCTCAATACTTTGGGGTGGAGGGGTAGGAGGGCTTCCTCGGTGCCTCGATACCTTCGGGTGCAGAGGTAAGAGGGCATCCTTAGTGCCACAATACTTTGTGGTGGAGGGGTAAGAGGGCATCCTCAGTGCCCTTAATACTTTGGGGTGGAGGGGTGGGAGGACATCCTCAGTGCCTTGAATCCTTGGGGTGAAAATGTAGGAGGGCATCCTCAGTTCCTTAATACCTTGGGGTGGAGAGATAGGAGGGCACGCTTAGTGCCTCAATTCTTTGGGGTGGAGGGGTAGGCGGGCTTCCTCAATGCCTTGATACATTGGGGTGCAGAGTTAGGACGGAATCCTCAGTGCCTCAATACATTGGGGTGGAGGGGTATGAGGACATCCTCAGTGCCTTGATAGCTTGAGGTGGAGAGGTAGGAGGGTTTCCTCAGTTCCTTACTACCTTGGGGTGGAGAGTTAGGAGGGCATCCTCAGTGCCTCAATACTTTGGTGTGGAGGGGTAGGAGGGCTTCCTCAGTGCCTCGATACCTTGGGGTTCAGAGTTAGGAGGGCATCCACAGTGCCTCAATACTTTGGGGTGGAGGGGTAGGAGGGCTTCCTCAGTGCCTCGATACCTTGGGGTGCAGAGGTAGCAGGGCATCCTCAGTGCCTCAATAATTTGTGGTGGAGGGGTAGGAGGGCATCCTCAGTGACCTTAATACTTTTGGGTGGAGGGGTAGGAGGACATCCTCAGTGCCTTGAATACTTGGGATGGAAAGGTAGGAGGGCATCCTCAGTTGGGGTGGAGAGATAGGAGGATTTCCTCAGTTCCTTAATACCTTGGGGTGGAGAGTTAGGAGGGCATCCTCAGTGCCTCAATACTTTGGGGTGGAGGGGTAGGAGGGCTTCCCCAGTGCCTCGATACCTTGGGGTTCAGAGTCAAGCCCTGTACACACGGCCGTTTTTCCCCTCGCAAGCTTGACGGGATTCCTGCCAAGCTTTCCTTGCATACACACTGTCAATCCAAAATCCCGCCAGTCCAAATCGCGGTGACGTACAACACGTACGACAGCAGTATAAAGGGGAAGTTCCATTCCAATGGCGCCACCCTTTGGGCTGCTTTTGCTGATCGCGTGTTAGTAAAAGTTTGGTGAGAGACGATTCGTGCTTTTCAGTCTTCATGCTTTCAGTTCGTTTTCTGCGGTTCAGTTTGTGCTTGTGGCTTCGTATCTTGTCTTTCAGGGCGTGTAGTCAGGTCGTATCTGTTTTTCAGTGCGTTCTTGTCCGCTCGTTTCTGATTTTCAGGTTGTTCTTCATAGGCCTTGCTGTTCTTCAGTGCGTTCTGTTTAGTTCATTCTGACCAGCCGACCGTTTTCTAGCCATGTTACGGGTACGTACTCATCGTAGAGTTCGTGCTGTGCGGGCGCTTGGTGTTGGTCTTCTTGTAATGGACCAAGACCAGTCCATGAACAGGGTGAGGAGGAGTTCATGGACCAAGAATTGGTTGCTCCAGCGTGACCAGTTCTGTCACATGCCTCTGCTGCGGGAGATCCAGGAGCATAATCCTGATGACTATAGAAATTTTCTCTGGATGACGGACCCCGTTTTTCAGCATCTGTTGGCTTTCGTGTCCCCCTATATCACGAGGCAGGACACCATCATGTGGGAAGCCATCACTGCTGAGCAGAGGCTAGTCGCCACGTTACGCTACTTGGCGACTGGGAGAAGTCTGCCGGACCTGAAGTTCACGACAGGCATCTCCCCCCAGGCTCTGGGGATCATTATCCCAGAGACCTGTTCTGCCATAATCCAAGTTCTGCAGGAGGACTATATGAAGGTAAGTTTCTCCTTTAACATCACATTCTATGTATTTAATGTTTGCTAACGTTTTGTATTTTTTTCATCATTCCCTAATTACCATGATTGTAATATGCTGTGAATGTCCCCTTTGTCCCCATGCATGCTGTAAGCTTTTAATGCTAATTTTTTGGCCTACATGCATATTTTCCTTCACTAACCTCTCCAGCATGCTATGCTGGGCCCAAAACACCTAGCCTCGTCACTTAATGTATTTTGTCAGCTCCATTTTAGTGCTTTACCCCCCCCCCCCCTAAAATGTCTACGAATGTATATTCTCACATTAAATTCTGAGTGGTATTTTTTTTTTTTAGCGGTCCCAAACTCATCTAGCACCCCCCCAAATTTTTTACAATGGCCCATCAGAGGGGGTGAGGAATCTGATAAGTGTGCCTTCTATTTTTGTCTTTAAATACTCCTTAAAATAAATGTTATAATGATGCTGGCCAACAATGTTTTTGTATAATCTGCTTGCAATGTTATGTGCAAAAGTACTAATATTTTTTTTTCTTGTTTGACTACACAGCTTCCTTCCACGCCACAGGAATGGCAGAATGTGGCATCTCAGTTTGCCACGCAGTGGGACTTTCCTAACTGCGGAGGGGCAATAGACGGTAAGCACGTCTGCATCGTGCCACCACCCCGTTCGGGGTCTTATTACTTCAATTACAAGGGGTTTCATAGCATTGTGTTGATGACGGTGGTGTCAGCACAATATGAATTCCTCTATGTGGATGTTGGGAAGAATGGCCGGATGTCGGATGGGGGAGTCTTCGCCCAGATGGAGTTTGCTCTACGTCTCCAGACTGATGACCTTGCATTGCCACCGGATGCAGAGAATGTGGAAGGACTCCCCTTTGTGTTTCTGGCTGATGAAGCTTTTGGTCTGGGACCACATCTCATGAGGCAATTTCCCCAGAGGACCCTCACCCCAGAGAGGAGGGTTTTCAATTACCGGCTGGCCAGAGCCTGAAGGGTTGTTGAGAATGCCTTCGGGATAATGGCCAGCCGGATCCGCCTGTTTCTCACTTCCATCCACATGGCGGAGTATAAACTCAACTAAATTGTTTTTTGCTGCTGCATCCTGCACAATTATTTGCGTAAACTTTCTCCAAATTATATGGTCACAATTGGGCCTGAGGCTGGACTTTCAGCTGACAATACCCTGCCGGGCCTAGAATTTTGCCGTCCTGGCTTGCCCCCCCAAAGCGCCCATGAAGTTCGGCAGCAGTATGTTAAATATTTCACGGGTAGGGGGCCATTCCTACGCCAGCCAATGTCTAATCAATTTCAAAACAAAAAAATAAAGAAATCTGCTTAAATTGTCATTTTGATGTATTGCTTGTGTTTATTTTAGCTGTCTCCTAGTTTGTCCAATTGCACTTGTAGTGCCAACTTTGGATTTTCCTTAGAAAATAACAACCATTTCACTGGTAACACCAAAACTAACCACAAAAAAAGGTTATAGCGGATTTGATAAAGAAGCCACACTTTGTTGTTGTTCCAAATTTTTACTCTGTCCACATTCACATGGTCTTCATGAAATTTTTAGGGGTATAAAAGACAAATCTTTTTTTTATTTTTTTGGTTGTCATAAACAGGCATGTTTCTTTTATCTGAAAATACACAACTCTCATTAACGTACAACAAACTACAACATTGTAAACCTCTAGGCAATATCAGACATTATAGTATGTTAAAAATGTCTCTATCTGCCCTTCATAAGATGGGGTGTTGTCACCCCTGAACAAGCCAAAATTTGAAGATGCACACAATTTTTTGCGTTAGAAAAATGTGTATTTCACTCCTGATCCCAAGACTATTGTCAACATGTGCTATCTGCCATCATGGGGAATCAATGGACGTGTTTTGGGGGTTCACCTACTTGAGTTGCAAGGAAGGGGTTGCACCCACAAAACACATACATGGATATCCCGTGTTGGCAGATAACACATGTTGACACACTGTGTGCATCTTCAAATTTTGGCTTGTTGGAGAAAGTGCAAACATTTTTGGTTAAAAGTGCAAAAATATAAAAAGGGGGGGTTTGTGTTTCATTCTATTCGCCCCAAAACATCAATGATGTCTTTAAATGTTTGCTCCATAACATTCATCTTATTCTTCATGATGTCGAGTTCACGACTGCACGCCATTACTTGCTGGATATTTCTTTGTGCACTAGCACTTGAGAAAGAGGACTTTCTTCCTCACCAACATGTTCATCCCCTAAAAATTTTAAAAAGGTATTATAAATCTGCAAGCCTACAGGTCCTTCTCAAAAAATTAGCATATTGTGATAAAGTTCATTATTTTCTGTAATGTACTGATAAACATTAGACTTTCATATATTTTAGATTCATTACACACAACTGAAGTAGTTCAAGCCTTTTCTTGTTTTAATATTGATGATTTTGGCATATAGCTCATGAAAACCCAAAAATCCTATCTCAAAAAATTAGCATATTTCATCCGACCAATAAAAGAAAAGTGTTTTTAATACAAAAAAAGTCAACCTTCAAATAATTATGTTCAGTTATGCACTCAATACTTGGTCGGGAATCCTTTTGCAGAAATGACTGCTTCAATGCGGCGTGGCATGGAGGCAACCAGCCTGTGGCACTGCTGAGGTGTTATGGAGGCCCAGGATGCTTCGATAGCGGCCTTAAGCTCATCCAGAGTGTTGGGTCTTGCGTCTCTCAACTTTCTCTTCCCAATATCCCACAGATTCTCTATGGGGTTCAGGTCAGGAGAGTTGGCAGGCCAATTGAGCACAGTAATACCATGGTCAGTAAACCATTTACCAGTGGTTTTGGCACTGTGAGCAGGTGCCAGGTCGTGCTGAAAAATGAAATCTTCATCTCCATAAAGCTTTTCAGCAGATGGAAGCATGAAGTGCTCCAAAATCTCCTGATAGCTAGCTGCATTGACCCTGCCCTTGATAAAACACAGTGGACCAACACCAGCAGCTGACATGGCACCCCAGACCATCACTGACTGTGGGTACTTGACACTGGACTTCAGGCATTTTGGCATTTCCCTCTCCCCAGTCTTCCTCCAGACTCTGGCACCTTGATTTCCGAATGACATGCAAAATTTGCTTTCATCCGAAAAAAGTACTTTGGACCACTGAGCAACAGTCCAGTGCTGCTTCTCTGTAGGCCAGGTCAGGCGCTTCTGGGGAATGCGGCACCTGTAGCCCATTTCCTGCACACGCCTGTTCACGGTGGCTCTGGATGTTTCTACTCCAGACTCAGTCCACTGCTTCCGCAGGTCCTCCGAAGTCTGGAATCGGTCCTTCTCCACAATCTTCTTCAGGGTCCGGTCACCTCTTCTCGTTGTGCAGCGTTTTCTGCTACACTTTTTCCTTCCCACAGACTTCCCACTGAGGTGCCTTGATACAGCACTCTGGGAACAGCCTATTCGTTCAGAAATTTCTTTCTGTGTCTTACCCTCTTGCTTGAGGGTGTCAATGATGGCCTTCTGGACAGCAGTCAGGTCGGCAGTCTTACCCATGATTGCGGTTTTGAGTAATGAACCAGGCTGGGAGTTTTTAAAAGCCTCAGGAATCTTTTGCAGGTGTTTAGAGTTAATTAGTTGATTCAGATGATTAGGTTAATAGCTCGTTTAGAGAACCTTTTCATGATATGCTAATTTTTTGAGATAGGAATTTTGGGTTGTCATGAGCTGTATGCCAAAATCATCAATATTAAAACAAGAAAAGGCTTGAACTACTTCAGTTGTGTGTAATGAATCTAAAATATATGAAAGTCTAATGTTTATCAGTACATTACAGAAAATAATGAACTTTATCACAATATGCTAATTTTTTGAGAAGGACCTGTATATCTCTTACCTGAAGCTGTGGTGACAGACACTGACCTGTTGTGGTGACAAGTTCCACCACGCCATCCTTCCCCTTCCTTCCTTCACTTCTACTTCCTCCACATCCTGAGGTTGGGGTTCTCTCTGAGGTGTGGGGTTCCTGTGCTCCTTGGAGTGGTGTCCTCCCAGTATTCTCTCCCCTATGAGAATGAAACAAAAGGTATACTTAGCACACAGATATTTGAGGGCAAAAATAGGAATATGATACATTGCTTGGAAGTGGGGTACAATTGTCTGTTTGGGCAGAGTTCCAAGCTGAAGACATTATTTTTCAAATCCCAAATCTTGACTACTCAACTTTTTTGGACAAGTTTCACACATGTAGACACCCCAAGTATCCACTGGAGCACCTGTGTGGGACACCCTAAAAAGGTTGTTCTGGTGGCCCACACTATAGTGCTCCAGAGTGCAGATGTTTAAACAGCTGCTGAGTGTCCTCTTCTTTACACTGATTAAAGTTTGCATTTCATTCTAGTTCCAAACACATCATCTAGACAACAATGTAATAACATTTTTGGAATACAAACAGGCATGTCAAAATTATTTTTACCCTGTATCTTCCAAAAACATCGTATGTAGTGGGTGAACGATGTGTCTCCAACGACCGATTACTGTGCCCACTAACCTTTGAAAGTTGACATTTTCAAAGATCCAATAGTAAAAATAAAAAACATGGAGCAACATGCACGTTCTGAGAATAAAATAATAGGGACTCATGAGAAATATTTACTTTTGTCTAGCATTCTCTTGATACTCCTGTACTGCTCCGGCTCCCTCAGTTTCAGATCAGACCACCTCTTTCTAAGCTGCTCTTTGGATCGACGTACCCCAAAATGTTTCTGCATACTTTTTACAACTTTCTTCATTATTTTGGCCTTCCTTAGATTAGGGTGGATATACGGCCCATGCTTGCCATCATAATCCGACTTTTTCAATATGTCCACCATCTCCGCAAAGGACATATTAGATGCCTTGTATCTCCTCCTTGATCGTGACGTTTCACGCTCCGGGCTTGTCTCGTCGTTAGATGAATTAGCTGACACCTGCTGTGATTCCGCCATGTCATCTCCCACTGTGCACCGAAAGAGAAGGGCAGGGAATATTCGAGAAAGAACATCATGGGCGGGCGACGTGTACGGAGTTTCACGCATGCGTAGAGTATATAAAGCTAACACGCATGTGACAAAACTACGTTCTGTGTGCAGAGATAGGAGTAAAAGCAAAAAACGTCAGACCGAAGGTATGATTTTAACTTGGGACATCAGTGGCCTATACTGCATAGAGATTGTGGCCTATATGGGGATAAAGATTGCTAGAGTTTAGACTGACATTAGTATTTTTGTCTTGTGTTTTGCCTTGCAGAAAGAATGAATGCATTCAAAGATAAAGACTTTATGATTGAGTTCATAGATAGGTACAGGGAGTAGGGATGAGCTTCGAGTTCGAGTCGAACACATCGGCTGTTCGACCGTTCGTCGAATTTCGAACATTATGGGCCGTTTGCGCCAAATTCGAGTGGCGCGTCACGGCCCATAATTCACTGCGGCATCGCAGTGCATTGCTGGCTGATGATTGGCCAAGCATGCACTATGACCCGCATGCTTGGCCAATCACAGCGCCATAGGTACAGAGAGCCGTAATTGGCCAAATCCAGGTGGCTTTGGCCAATCATGGCTCAGAGGAGTAGGTACACGCCCCACACTATATAAGGCCGCCGGCTTGGCGGCCTTGTGTAGCGTGTTGACATTGGTTAAAGGAAAGAGACAGAGAGAGAGAGACAGTGTATTTTGATTTGAGTTAGATAGAGCAAGCAGGCGAGTCAGTTAGCTGCAGTTACAGTGTGTAAAGGATATATATGCATCCTAGGTGTTGTATATATATTTAAACACTGTATTCAGTTTAGCTAGATCCGTTCCTGTTATTCTCTATACTGACAGGCAGGCAGGTGATTGTGCTAGCTGCAGTGTTTCACTTAGTGTACTGTGTCCTTTGCACAGTGTGCACTAAAAGCTTACCTGAATACAATTGCTGGTGTTCTGATACAAATACAGGCAGGGAGCTGCAGTATTTTGCTTTAGTGTCCTTTGCACAGTGTGCACCTAAAGCTTACCTCAATATAATTGCTGGTGTTCTGATACAAATACAGGCAGGGAGCTGCAATATTTTGATTTAGTGTCCTTTGCACAATGTGCACCAAAAGCTTACCTCAATACAATTGCTGGTGTTCTGATACAAATACAGGCAGGGAGCTGCAGTATTTTGCTTTAGTGTCCTTTGCACAGTGTGCACCAAAAGCTTACCTCAATACAATTGCTGGTGTTCTGATACAAATACAGGCAGGGAGCTGCAGTATTTTGCTTTAGTGTCCTTTGCACAGTGTGAAACGAAAGCTTACCTCAATACAATTGCTGATGTTCTGATACAAATACAAGCAGGGAGCAGCAGTATTGTGCTTTAGTGTCCTTTGCACAGTGTGCACCAAAAGCTTACCTCAATACAATTGCTTGTGTTCTCATACAAATAAAGGCAGGGAGCTGCAGTATTTTGCTTTAGTGTCCTTTGCACAGTGTGCACCAAAAGCTTACCTCAATACAATTGCTGGTGTTCTGATACAAATACAGGCAAGGAGCTGCAGTATTTTGCTTTAGTGTCCTTTGCACAATGTGCACCAAAAGATTACCTCAATACAATTGCTGGTGTTCTGATACAAATACAGGCAGGGAGCTGCAGTATTTTACTTTAGTGTCCTTTGCACAGTGTGCACCAAAAGCTTACCTCAATACAATTGCTGGTGTTCTGATACAAATACAGGCAGGGAGCTTCCGTATTTTGCTTTAGTGTCCTTTGCACAGTGTGCACCAAAAGCTTACCTCAATACAATTGCTGGTGTTCTGATACAAATACAGGCAGGGAGCTGCAGTATTTTGCTTTAGTGTCCTTTGCACAGTGTGCACCTAAAGCTTACCTCAATACAATTGCTGGTGTTCTCATACAAATACCACAGGCAGGGAGCTGCAAGTATTTTCAGTTAGTGTACTGTGTCCTCTAGACAGTGTGCACCTAAAACTAACTGAAGACAATTGCTGGTGTTCTCATACTAATACCACAGCAGGCAGTTGATTCTGCTATCTGCAGTATAATCAGTATAGATATATATATATATATATATCTATATATATATATATATATATACATCCCACCTTTGTGCAGCTACATCTCACTGCAGGCCATTAGTATGTTTGGAAGGCAAACAAGGAGAGGCAGACAGTCACAAGCCAATAAAAGAGGGCAAGCAGGCTCTGTGTCTAAAGGCAACAGTGCTGGTCGTGGACACGGTGCATCCTCATCAGCACGTGGCCGTGGGACACGCTTGTCCATCTTTTCGGCAGCTGGCCATGTTGAGCCGCAACATGCTGAAGACTTGGTAGAGTGGATGACCAAGCCATCCTCATCCTCTCTCACCCGGGCTCAGGGTACTTTGTCTGGCAAAGCAGCTGCCAAAGGGGCCTTTTCCCTCGGCTCAATGGCATCAGTCACTCCTTCCCTAGCCTCACCATGTCCTCCTGAGGAGTCCCCCAAACTGTTTGACCACAGAGTTGGGTACATGCTCCAGGAGGATGCCCAGCGTTTTGAAGGCTTCGGCGATGGTACTCAGCTAGAGGAAGGCAGTAACGTGAGCCCAGAGAGGGGGTGCCCAACAAGGACAGCAATCTGGCAGTCATATTCCCCCAGCTGCAGCATACTGCCAGATTTGCTCCAGTGATGAGGAGGGAGGTGATAATGAGGTCACTGACTCCATGTGGGTGCCTGATAGGAGAGAGGAGGAGGAGGAGGAGGCAAATCTCCAACGAGGCAGGATGCCCTCCAGGGGCCAGCTTAAGGGCAGCCAACGGTCTGCATCACACCGCAGTGTTCCGCATGTTCAGTGCACTGCTGTCTCTGCGCGTTATTCCAAAAGTTCTTTGGTGTGGGCCTTTTTTGAGACGTGTGCAGCAGATCGCACCGTTGCTATTTGCAACATATGTCTGAAGCGTATCTCGCGTGGCCAAAACATGAGCCGCTTGGGCACCACGTGCTTGACCAGACATATGTCGACCTGCCATGCAGTCCGTTGGCAAGCATACAAAAAAGACCCACACCAAAGAACAAAGCAGACCTCTCCTTGCTCCTCATCAGCTGGGATCTCCAACCCCACTATACCTTCAGTCCTCTCTGAAACCTGCACTGAGAGGAATGAAGGTGTAGAATTAAGTATGTCCTAGCCAAGTACTTGCGGGCAATCTAATATCGGTACACGGACGTCAGATTGTACCAGGCAAATTTCCCTGTCCCAGCTGCTGCACTGCCGAAAGAAGTTCGCTCCCAGCCATCCACATGCCCAGCAGTTGAATGCTAGCTTGTTCAACTGCTGCCTTTTCAGTTGGTAGACTCTGCCCCCTTCCGTGAGTTTGTGGAGGTTCCTCAGTGGCAGGTTCCCAAAAGCCACTTTTTCTCATGGAAGGCGATTCCAGCTCTCTACCGGCATGTGGAAGGCAATGCCTTGGCCTCGCTGGACAGGGCGGTCAGCGGTAATGTGCATATTACCGCTGACTCATGGTCCAGCAGCATTGAATGTGCGGTTCCTCAGTGGCAGGTTCCCAAACGCCACTTTTTGTCATGAAAGGCGATTCTGGCTCTCTACTGGCATGTGGAAGGCAATGTCTTGGCCTCGCTGGACAGGGCGGTCAGCGGTAAGGTGCATATTACCGCTGACTCATGGTATAGCAGGCATGGACAGGGACGTTACCTATATTTCACGGCGCATTGGGTGACTCTGCTGGCAGCTGGGAAGGATGCAGAACAAGGTGCAGTAGTGTTGGAGGTTGTTCCGCCACCACGCCTCCAAAATGCTACTACTGGTGATTCTGACACACCTCTCTCCTCCACCCCCTCCTCTTCTTCTTCCTCCATGGCCTCTTCCTTTGCTTTGTCCTCGGAACCAGCGGTGCTCCGTAGGTGTTCAACGGGCTACGCAAGTACGCAGGCAAAAAGATGCCATGCGGTGCTTAAGCTGGTGTGCTTGGGGGACAGGAGCCACACTGGGCAGAGATTCTGTCAGTTCTGCAGGGGCAGGCTCAGAGGTGGTTGACGCCACGCCAGCTTAAGCCAGGAAAGGTGGTTTGTGACAATGGCACTAACCTCCTCTCCGCCCTCCGACAGGGACAACTGACCCATGTGCCCTGTTTGGCTCACGTCCTTAACTTGGTGGTGCAGCGGTTCTTGGGCAGGTACCCGGGCTTACAGGAGGTCCTGAAGCAGGCCAGGAAACTCTGTGGGCATTTCCGCCGGTCATATAATGCCAGTGCTCGGCTGGCTGACCTGCAAAAGGAACACAACCTGCCCAAGAACCGCCTAATCTGTGACATGCCCACCAGGTGGAACGCTACGTTGGTTGCACACTCAGCAGAGGGCCATCAATGAGTATCTGTTGCAATATGGCACCAGGACAGGGTCATGAGAGCTTGTATTTTTTTCCCTTACGCCAGTGGGCCATGATCAGGGATGCATGCACTGTCCTGGCACCATTTGAGGAGGCCACAAGGATGGTGAGCAGTGACAGTGCATGCATCAGTGACACTGTCCCTCTTGTCCACCTGTTGGAGCACACGCTGTGTGGAATAATGGACAGGGCACTTGAGGCAGAACAGAGGGAGGAAGAGAAGTACTTCCTCACCTCTCAAGTCCCCCTTTATCCAGACAGTGTTCCTGCTGGCCCGCCTATCACACAGGAAGAGGACGAGGAGGAGGAGGAGGAGGAGGATTGTGTCAGCATGGAGGTGGAGCCTAGCACTCCGCATTAGCAGCAGTCTTCAAGGGATCAGTTACAGTCCCAAGACACCCATGGACTTGTACGTGGCTGGGAGGAGGTGGCTGCGGATCATGTCGTCCTGAGTGACCCAGAGGACTCCGGACCAAATGCCTCAGGAAACTTACGCTGCATGGCCTCCCTAAACCTGCAAAGCCTGCGGAAAGATCCTCGTATTCGTGCTTTCAAGGAGAGGGATCATTACTGGCTGGCAACCCTCCTTGATCCACGTTACAAGGGTAAGGCTGCGGACCTTATCTTGCCATTGCAGAGGGAGCAGAGGATGAAGCATCTTCGGGAGGCCTTGCAGAAAGGTCTGTGCATCGCGTTCCCAGAGACTGGGAGGTTACAAATTCCTGGTCCTGGACAACGTGTTGCTGAGGCTTAGGTCAGTCAAAGAAGGAGCGGTGGAGAAGGTGGCCGTCTGACCGATGTGTTCAGACAATTTTTTAGTCCGCAGCCCTGAGGTATGATCAGTTCCAGAAACCATTGCCAGCGTCTGGTTTACATGGTGCAGGAATACCTAGGGGCAAGATCAGACTTGGACGCCTTTCCCACCGAAAATCCTCTGGGTTACTGGGTCTTGAGGATGGATCACTGGCCAGAGCTTGCACAGTATGCAATTGAGCTACTGGCCTGTCCTGCATCCAGCGTTCTTTCGGAACGCACATTCAGTGCTGCTGGAGGCTTTGTAACCGATCACAGGGTGCGCCTGTCCACCGACTCGGCGATCGACTGACCTTCATAAAAATGAATCAGTCTTGGATCACCACCAGCTACCAAGCACCTGATGCTGATGTAACAGAATCATTTTCTTTGAAATGTCAGATCCCTTCAAGACCTATGCTGATGCAGAGTGACTATCCTCTTCCTCCTCAATGATCATGCTGATAGCATGTAAGAACATTTTTGTTTCTGGGCACCGCCACCAGTGGCTAATGCCCAATTTTTCAGCCCCTGTTTAACAGGGGCGTGTAATTACAATTTTTGATGCAATACTTTGCAGCAGGGCTCATTCCTGCGCTCCAACTAGAGTATCTGTGAGGGGTTGCAGTGTTGTGGCACCAGTGCCTAAGGCACAATTTTTCTGCCCCTGTTTAACAGGGGCATGTAATTAAAATTTTTGATGCAATACTTTGCAGCAGGGCTCATTGCTGCGCTCCAACTTCAGTATCTGTGAGGGGTTGCAGTGTTGTGGCACTAGTGCCTAAGGCACAATTTCTTGATCTAATAATTCACAGCAGGGCCCATTCCTGCACCCACCAAGAGTAACTGTGAGGGCTTACAGTGTTGTGGCAACACCACCACCACCAAAGGCCCAATTTTTTTTTGTAATTACAATTCTTGATCTAATATTTTACAGCTGGGCCCATTCCTGCGCCCACCAAGAGTAACTGTGAGGACTTACAGTGTTGTGGCACCAGCATCACCACCAAAGGCCCAATTTTTCCTACCACTGTTCAACAATGGCATGGAATTACAATTCTTGATATAATAGTTCACAGCAGGGCGTTCCACCGCCCACCAAGAGTAACTGTGAGGGCTTACAGTGTTGTGGCAATACCAACACCTAAGGGACAAATTTCTGCAGAGTATATACGGCAGGCCCCTACTTTCAAACATCCAACTTACAAACGGCTCCTACTTGCAAACGGAATGAGACAACAGGAAGTGAGAGGAAATCTACCCCTAGGAAGGGAAATTCTCTCCTGTAAGAGTTAATATGGGAAAAAGGTGTCTTCTCTCCACTGTTTCAATAAAAACCCAAAATTTTCTAAAAACATTTGTCATTGGGACGGAAAGTGAGGTGAAATGTTCTGAACAGGTGCACAGACAGCAAAACAAATGATACAGGGGTGATAACCCTTCCCTATGTTTTCCAAAAAGCTTAAAACTGTTTTTTTGGCTGGAGCTACACTTTAAAAATGTACCAGTTCAAAATTACAAACAGATTCTACGTAACAACAAACCTACAGTCCCTGTATACTGCTGTTCAGAGTATATAGGGCCTGGGGGCCCCACGCCTTTCCTTTTTTTAATTTGGGTGCGGGATTCCCCTTAATATCCATACAAGACCCAAAGGGGCTGGTAATGGGCTGGGGGGGGGGGGGATAACCATGCCATTTTTCTCAATGATTTTCATCCATATTGCCGGGACCAGACATTACATTAAAGCCGCAGGCAGTTTTAAATGACTTTTTTTCCTTTAGAAATGTCATTTTGTGCAGGGACAGTTCTAAGCACGGGAAACACGTGCCACTTCACAGGCATATTATAGACACCCCCCAGGTACGATATTTAAAGGAATATTTCACTTTCCTTTTTCACTTTATGCATCATTAAAATCACTGCTCCCGAAAAAACTGACGTTTTAAAAACTTTTTTTGCATTGATACAGGCATACCCCGCTTTACGGACACTCACTTTACGTACACTCGCGAGTACGGACATACCCGCAAGTGTACATAAAGTGCCTCACAAGACAAACATTCCTGCACCATCAGCCGCAGTAGAAGGAACTTAAGCTCTGAGCATGTAGCCTACCCTATTCCAGTGTGCTCTTCCTGTTTCCTGGCCGCCGCCCCACCTCCTGTGCACAGCGCGATGTCTGGGGGATGGATTGGAGTGGGCCCCCCTTGCATCAGATGAGCCTAATTACATGTGAGTGTTTCCCTGACACCCCCACTACAGCCCCTGACGCCCCATAACAGCCCCTGGCACCCCCACTACAGCCCCTGACTCCCTCACTACAGCCTAGAAGTGAAAAAATGTATTGCTTCACTTTAAGTACATTTTCGTTTTACATACATGCTCTGGTCCCGTTGTGTACTTAAAAGTGGGGTATGCCTGTACATGTACCCTGGGGCAGGACCCGGGTCCCCAAACCCTTTTTAGGACAATAACTTACATATTAGCCTTCATAATTAGCACTTTTGATTTCGACCGTTCGAGTCCCATAGACTTTAATAGGGTTCTAAAGTTCGCAGGTTCTGGTGCGAACCTAACCGGGGGTGTTCGGCTCATCCCTAACAGGGAGCTGCCCGCTCTGTGGGAGCCAAAGAACCCAATTCATAAGAAAAAAGGGGCAAGGACAGCAGCGCTGGAGATCCTGCTCCAATTTGTGCATACACGGATGCCCAGAGCAACTCTCGTTGAGATGAATCATAAAGTTGCGACCTTGAGGGACACATACAGAAAGGAGCGCTTGAAGGTCCTGAAATCACAGAGGTCAGGAGCAGCAGCAGCGGCTGTATATGTCCCGACTTTGTGGTACTACAACAGATTGACCTTTCTAAACGACCACCTTGAAGTAAAGCCCCGTACACACGGTCGGACTTTTGCCCAACAAACTTTGTTTTAAGCAAGTTGGACCAACAATCCGACCGTGTGTATGCTCCATCGGACAAACTTTTTTTCGTTTGGTTTTGTTTTCATCGGACAAAAGTTGGGTCTGCAAATGGACAAACTTTTGCCCAACAAAAGTCTGATGGAGCAAAGTCCTACCGTGTGTACAGAAAACCATAGGACTTTTGTCCGATGGACAAAACAACTGATGTTAAAATCAACCAACAATAGCAGAAGTTGACCAAAGGGTGGCGGTAAAGAGCAGAAAAGAGCAGAAAAACCACGTGATGTTGCAAAAAGTTTTGGGAAAGTTTTCAGAAAAGTCAGAGCGTGTGTATGCTATGGGTGTTCCCGACCAACTCCGTTCGGACAAAAAACCACGGAAAAGTCCGATGGAAGTCCGACCGTGTGTACGGGGCTTTAAGCCATCACTTTCTAGCCTTCCCTCCAGCCTTCCCTGCAGCCTAGATGAGCCTTCTCTGGGGCAAGAAGAGCCTGACATCCTGGAAGAACCTGCTTTGGACTTCTGGAGCCCGGTATAGTATTTTTCTAAAGATTTATTGTGATAAAATGAATGATATAAAATAGATATTAATATTGCAAAAAAAAATTATGTTTGATCAAAAAGTGTTTGACATATCAATAGACAGTAGTGACCAAAAAAGATTGGGACAAGAAGGATAACTGCTGGGGTCAGAATGATAGTCGTTTCTATTTATTAACATTCAATTTGCAACAGTCATGAGCTGAAAATTGCGAGTGATTGCTGAACCAAAAACTAAAACTGTCACTTTTTTGTACACAGGGAGAGCTCAGCCAGGATGAGGGTGGGGAAAGTGTCAGGCAGGAGGAGGCAGGGCACACTGTCAGCCAGGAGGAGGCAGGGCCCACTGTTAGCCAGGAGGAGGCAAGGCCCAGTGGCAGACAGGAGGAGGCAGGGCCCAGTGGTAAACAGGAGGCGGCCGGGCCAAGTGGCAGAACAAGAACAACATCTCAGGTGCCTCCCATCCGCCTTACAACAAGAAGGGCCAAGAGGGATAGGAGCATAAGTGAGGCAGCAATGGCCCTGATAAGAAACGCACATGCCACCCTTCAAGAGCCAAGCACCACTGAAGAGGGCTATGCCGCCCCAGTGGGTGTCAAAATGAATCAGTTGGCGATGGCCCAACGCCTCCTATGTGAGCCCCTGCTTATAACCTTAATAAATAAGGGGTTGATGGGGACAATTACTCCAAATACTGCAATTTGTGAGGTTGCCCATCCTCCTCCACCTCCTTCTCCACCACCACTTCCTCCTCCTCCACCTCCTTCTCCTTCTCCTCCACCTCCACCTCCTTCTCCTCCTCCTCCTCCTGACACAAGTACACCTCCAGAGACACAGGCTTCAACAAAGCGTACAAGGAAGGCTGCAGAGAAGGCTGAAAAGAAGACTACAGAGAAGGCTACCAAGAAGACTAGAAAGTGATGGCCTTGCTTCATTTTGGTCTGACAGAAGGCAGGCTGTTGTAGTACCACAGACTTGGGACATATATATATATATATCATCTGCTGCTGTTCCTGATCTCTGGGAGTCCAGGACCAGATTGTGCTCCCAACTGTATGTGGTTCTCAAGATCCCAATTTTCTGGTCCACACAGAGTGTGCCCTGGGGTCCCAAGGATGCGCAAATTGCAGCTGGTTCTCCAGCGCTGTCTTTCTATTTATTTTCTTTATGAGCCAGAATAAATGGAATTTATTTTTACAGTTAATACTTGCCTATGTGTTTTTATTAAAACTAAAAAAAATTGCTTGTGAGTAGGCAGGTACATTTAAAAAAAAAACAAGGTCTAATTAAAAAGGAACAGATAACACCAAACAATCTCTTTGAATGTAAAAAAACCTCCACTGTGCAGCTCATTTTCCACAGAGTAGCCCCGAACCTGGTCTTCTGGGGTCCCTCGGCGGCTGTCTCGGCTCCTCCTCACAAGAACTAACCCCCTTCATGTGAGCTTTCTCCCATGGTGGTTAGTTCTTGTGGGCGCGCTCCCGTAATACAGCCGGCGGCCATAGCCACAGACTGTATCACTCGGCCTCGCCCCCCGGTGCGCTGCGTCATTGGATGTGATTGATGGCTGCGCTGCTATCAACCTATACAGTCTAGCCAATCAACGGCCAGACTGAGCGGAGAAGAGGACGTCGGGGGGGGGGGGGGCGAGCGCAGCAGGTGAACGGGCTCAGGTAAGTAAAACTGCTGGGGGGGCCGTAAGTGTCAGATGTTTTTTTTTCACCTTAATAGGATGCATTAAGGTGAAAAAACATGAATCTTTACAACCCCTTTAATACCTAGGGGTGGCAATTTAGGAGGGAACCCTCAGTGCCTCAATACTTTGGGGTGGAGAACATCCTCAGTGCCTTATTAATTTGGGGTGAAGAGGTAGGAGGACATCCTCAGTTCCTTACTACCTCAGAGTGGAGAGTTAGGAGGGCATCCTCAGTGCCTCCATTCTTTTGGGTGTAGGTGTAGGAGGACATCCTCGGTGCCTCAATACTTTGGGGTGGAGGTGTAGGAGGGCATCCTCATTACCTCAATACTTTGGGGTGGAGAGGTAGGAGGGCATCCTCAGTTCCTTAATACCTTGGGGTGGAGAGTTAGGAGGGCATCCTCAGTGCTTCAATACTTTGCGGTAGAGGGGTAGGAGGGCCTGCTCAGTGCCTCGATACCTTGGGGTGAAGAGGTAGGAGGACATCCTCAGTTCCTTAATACTTTGTTGTGGCAATTTAGGAGGAAATCCTCAGTGCCTCAATACTTTGGTATAGAGGGGTAGGAGGGCATCCTCAGTGCCTCAATACCTTGGGGTGGAGAGGTAGGAGGGCATCCTAAGTTCCTTAATAACTTTTGAAATTGTAAAATGCGTCAGCTCCTGTATTCCGCTGTTTGCTCTGGCTTGTATTTTTTGGATTTTTTTTTTTAATAAAGGCATTGATTTTGAGTGCGGCTGTCCAGAATTTTCTCTTCATCCAACTTGGGGTGGAGAGTTAGAAGGGCATCCTCAGTGCTTCAATACTTTGGGGTGGGGAGGGGTAGGAGAGGGCCTGCTCAGTGCCTCAATACTTTGGGGTGGAGGGGTAGGAGGGCATCCTCAGTTCCTTAATACCTTGGGGTGGAGAGTTAGGAGGGCATCCTCAGTGCTTCAATACTTTGGGGTGGAGGGGTAGAAGGGCCTTCTCAGTGCCTCAATACTTCAAGGTGGAGGAGTAGGAGGGCTTCCTCAGTGCCTCGATACCTTGGGGTGGAGAGGTAGGAGGGCATCCTCAGTGCCTCAATACTTTGTGGTGGAGGAGTAGGAGGGCATCCTCAGTGCCCTTAATACTTTGGGGTGAGGGGTAGGAGAGCATCCTCAATGCCTCGATACCTTGGGGTGGAGAGGTAGGAGGGCATCCTCAGTTCCTTTATACCTTGGGGTGGAGAGTTAGGAGGGAATCCTCAGTGCCTCAATTCTTTGGGGTGGAGGGGTAGAAAGGCTTCCTCAGTGCCTCGATACATTGGGGTGCAGAGTTAGGAGGGCATCCTCAGTGCCTCAATACTTTGGGGTGGAGGGGTAGGAGGACATCCTCAGTGCCTTGATAGCTTGAGGTGGAGAGGTAGGAGGGTTTCCTCAGTTCCTTATACCTTGGGGTGAAGAGTTAGGAGGGCATCCTCAGTGCCTCAATACTTTGGGGTGGAGGGCTTCCTCGGTGCCTCGAAACTTTGGGGTGCAGAGTTAGGAGGGCATCCTACGTGGCTCAATACTTTGGGGTGGAGGTGTAGGAGAGCATCCTCAGTGCCTCAATGCTTTGAGGTGGAGGGCATCCTCAGTGCCTCGATACCTTGGGGTGGAGAGGTAGTAGAGAGCATCCTCAGTTCCTTAATACCTTGAGGTGGAGGGGTAGGAGGGCATCCTCAGTGCCTCAATACTTTGGGGTGGAGGGGTAGGAGTGCATCTTCAGTGCCTTATTACTTTGGGGTGGAGATGTAGGAGGGCTTCCTCAGTGCCTCGATACCTTGGGGTGCAGAGTTAGGAGGGCATCCTCAGTGCCTCAATACTTTGGGGTATAGGCGTAGGAGGACATCCTCGGTTCCTTAATACCTTGGGGTGGAGGGGTAGGAGGACAACCTCAGTGTCTTGATACCGTGGGGTGGTGAGTTAGGAGGGCATCCTCAGTGCCTCAATACTTTGTGGTGGAGGGGTAGGAGAGCTTCCTCAGTGCCTCAATACCTTGAGGTGGAGCTGTAGGAAGGCATCCTCATTGCCTTGATACCTTCAGGTGGAGAGGTAGGAGGGCATCCTCAGTTCCTTAATACCTTGGGGTGGAGAGTTAAGAGGGCATCCTCGGTGCCTCAATACTTTGGGGTGCAGGGGTAGGAGGGCTTCCTCAGTGCCTCGATACCTTGAGGTGCAGAGGTAGGAGGGCATCCTCAGTGCCTCAATACTTTGTGGTGGAGTGGTAGGAGGGCATCCTCAGTGCCGGTAATACTTTGGGGTGGAGGCATCCTCAGTGCCTCGATAACTTGGGGTGGAGAGTTAGGAGGGCATCCTCAATGCCTCAATACTTTGGGGTGGAGGGGAAAGAGGGCATCCTCAGTGCCCTGAAACTTCAAGGTGGAGGAGTAGGAGGGCTTCTTCAGTGCCTCGATACCTTGGGGTGGAGAGGTAGGAGGGCATCCTCAGTTCCTTAATACCTTGTAGTGAAATATTAGGAGGGCATCATCAGTGCCTCAATACTTTGGGGTGGAGGGGCAGGTAGGCATCCTCATTGCCTCGATACCTTGGGATGGAGAGGTAGGAGGGCATCCTCAGTTCCTTAATACCTTGGGGTGGAGAGTTATGAGGGCATCCTCAGTTCCTTAATACCTTGGGGTGGAGAGTTATGAGGGCATCCTTGGTGCCTCAATACTTTGGGATGCAGGGGTAGGAGGGCATCCTCAGTGCCTCAATACTTTGGGGTATATGCTTGGCTCATATTTAATCTCTGAGGTTTACAACCACTTTGAGGCAGAAAATGGCAAGGGTGCATCGTGGGACTGCCCATTTCTTTAGAAACTGCTCCTCAATAGGGTAACCACTGAGCAAAATGCTTTGGAGAAGTGAATATTGAAAGGAATTATACACTCTGACGAATTCACGCTGGTTAAGTAGGCCACCACTACGACACTCCGGATCCGTGAGAGACCAAATGAGACACGTGAAACAGGCTTGTGTTCATAAGTTCTCTGGCTTGTCTTTAATGAAGACAATAGTTTATATAAACAAGTGAAACAAGTAAGGGAGGAGGGGCTGAATATAGCTTACTCAGTATTTCCTTATCACGAGTTAAGCCGTTAAAATAGGGAACAGAAATAGCCTATGTCTTCACAGAAACAGGAAGCTTGTTCCCGGGAATTAGCTTAACCCCAAATAACTGACAAAACCTAGTTCTATGTAAACTGAAGTTAGGCTTGCTATAGCAAAATTCATACATATACGGAAGTTCATATCTACTTAGCGGAACATGAGGGGGGAATCTTAAAATGGAGTAACAATTGTTTTATACAATCTCTTACAATCCCCTCTTTAACCGGTTAATGACCAGCTCCTGTACATTTACGTTGGCAGAATGGTGCGGCTGGGCAAAGTATATTTACGTCACTTTGAAAGTCCCGCCATGAGGGCGCGGGCACGTGCGCGCCACCCGTACCGTGCGCACCTCTGCCGTGAGCTCCGTGACCGTGCACACGGGACCCACGGACTCGATGTCCGCCAGTGCCCCGCGATCGGGTCACAGAGCTGCAAGTGTAAACAAGCATAGTGACACGGTCACTGATCGTCTGCTCCCTCTCATCGGCAGCGATCAGTGACGTGTCACTCATAGCCATGCCCCCTAACAGTTAGAATCACTCCCTAGGACATACCTAACCCCTTCAGCACCACCTAGTGGTTAACCCCTTCACTGCCAGTGTCATTTTCACAGTAATCAGTGCATTTCTATGGCACTGATCGGAAAATATGTCAAAAGTGTCTGATGTGTCTGCCATAAAGTCGCAGTCACGATAAAAATCGCAGATCGCCGCCATTACTAGTAAAAAATACTAAAAATGCCATAAACTACCCCTATTTTGTAGATGCTATAACTTTTGCGCAAACCAATCAATATACACTTATTTGGATTTTTTTTACCAAAAATATGTAGAATACGTATCGGTTAAACGGTGGAAATTTTTTGTTTTTTTATAGATTTTTTGGGGATATTTATTAAAGCAAAAAGTAAAAAATATTGAATTTTTTTCAAAATTGTCGTTCTATTTTTGTTTATAGCGCAAAAAATAAGAACCGCAAAGGTGATCAATTACCACCAAAAGAAAGCTCTATTTGTGGGAAAAAAAGGACGTCAATTTTGTTTGGTAACCACGTCGCACGACCACGCAATTGTCACTTAAAGCGACGCAGTGCCGAATCGCAAAAAGTGCTCTGGTTTGGCCAGCAAAATGGTTCGGGGCTTAAGTAATTAAGTCATAAAAACATGACTTATTTTCTCTCCATGGTAACATAATTATCTTCCTTATAGTACATGCTAAGGTAGGCTTCATTAGCAGCAGCAGCGGGGTCAGGGGTTCGAGTGGCTCTAGCAATGATACACATTACAAGTTTGAAGCATGCATATAAAAACAATAGAAAAAGCTAAATCATTATAATAGTCATAGCAATGTCGTTCAGCCATGAAAATATTCCTCCAAAACTAAATCCGCCTAATCCTTTGAAAGGATCCCAATTCTTCGCTATGTCTTGTGCTTCTGTTTGTAATTTATCTACTTCTTTTCTGTGTTGTGAGATTATGTCATAATAATCAGGTATTTCTATACTGGTATTATGTATCCAAGTACAACATTCATAGTCTTCAGTCATCTCACACAGGGCCGCCATCAGGGGGGTACAGGCAGTACACCTGTAAGGGGCCCGGAGGTCCCCAGGGGCCTGGATGGTAACCCCCTTTTTTATTTATTTTTTATCATTTTTTTTGTAAGGGGCTCGGAGGTCCCCAGGGCCCCGGATGGTAACCTCCCTTTTTTATGTATTTAAAAAAAAAAAAAAATAATAATAATAATAATATTTCTTTTTATTTTATTTATTTTTTATTTATTTTTTTTGTAAGGGGCCCAGAGGTCCCCAGAGGCCCGGAGGTCCCCAGATGGTAACCTCCCTTTTTTATGTATTTTTTAATAAAAAAAATTTGGTAAGGGGCCCAGAGGCCCGGAGGTCCCCAGGGCCCCGGATGGCAACCCCCCTTCTTTTTTTTTATAATTTTTTTTTGTTATTTTTTTTTTATAATTTTTTTTGTAAGGGGCCCAGAGGTAACCGGATGGTAACCCCCCTTTTTTATGTATTTTTTATTTTAAAAAATATATATATTTTTATTTTTTATTTTTTGTAAGGGGCCCAGAGGTCCCCAGGGCCCCGGATGGCAACCCCCCTTTTTTTATTTTATTTATTTTTTTGTAAATTATTATCTTGTTTTTTTGTAAGTTTTTTTTTGTTTGTCAGCACCCAAAGCCCCCCGACCTCAACAATTTGCGACTGCAGCACCCCCTGCTTCTCAATTTGTGGCACCCCCAGCTTCTCAATTCACGGCTGCCCCCCCCCGCTTCTCAATTCGCGGTGGCAACACCCCACCGGTACTCATCTGCTCCAGGGGGCCCATGCCTGAAGCTGTGTAAGGGGCCCCAAAATTCCTGATCTCACATAACCCTGTAAGGGCTGCACTCATACTTTCTATAGCAGGTCATGGAGTTCTAACTGTTTTCTGATTGCTCTTGTTTTCAAATATAACTTAGTGATGTCATCTAAATTGTTATCCAGTATTTGATCTAGTATCTTAGAATAATTATTTAATTTCTTCATTGTACCAATTCCCCATCCTGTACATGAGGGAAACCATGCCCATGCCATGTCCTTTTCTAAAAATAGTTTTTATTTTGATGTTTGAGGGGGTATCTGGGATTTATACTGGCCTCAAGTAGGTGATCTCCCTTATTGTTACCCATTACTCCCATGATTGGAATCAAAGAAGCCATATAACACCCGCCCTGGGCATGGAGAGGAATCCAGGGATAGCATACCTTCCTACAACACACATAGATACTTTGTCCTAGGGAAAATTGTAGTTTTCCTACAGCTTCCTGAGTTCCTGCATAATCTGATGCTAGAGCAAGTTTACTCAATAGAATACGTATATTGCGTTTTCTGTTATTGGAGGTATTAAAAATCCTAGCCAGGGTGTTATTTATATGAGGGTTAGATGTATGGAACATCGAACAGGCAGAGTTTCCCTTAGATTCACATGTGGAAATGTTAAATATTGACCTACTGCATGTAGAAGGGTTAGTCTGTGTCTCATTCCCTAAATTAAAACACCAGTCAGGGGAATGACTTCTACCCATTATTGGAAAAGTAACAGTGTTGTTTACATATAAACTTGATATGCTGGTTAAAACAACAGGAGGAGTTCCATTTAAAAAAAGGGTATAGGGGACGCAACCGGCACTACACTCTGGCCAACAAATGTGGGCAACACCTGGCGAGGGTCCTCCACCCCCGCCCCCCACGTCGACCCATCCAACATATTTGTACTGCAGATCAACATAAAATCAGCAACATACGCGGTATCTCAGACACCTTCCAGCGTTACTACTCTAATCTATACAACCTGCCCCCACGGACCACACCGGCCCATACGGGAGACCTACACCTTTCCAACATGAAGGATTACATTTCAGAGACGGCCCTGCCACAGATAGCTCCCAAGCAGGCAACTGACTTGGATAACCCCCTGACGGCAGCGGAATTTCTTACTGCTATTAAAGGGTTGAAATGTGGTAAGTGCCCAGATCCTGACGGGTTCTCCCCCAGGTTCTATAAGTCATTTGCCCAGTCCCTAGCTCCACTAATGTCCACAGCGTTTAACTCTATAAACGATGCCCACCTACCTTCCAGTAACCTTCTATCCGCTAATATTTCGGTCATACCCAAGCCTGGCAAAGATCCCTCTCAATGCAGTAGCTATACTTTTTGTTTTGATAATAGAACACCTAGCCCAGGCCATCAGACATAACGCATCTATAGTGGGGATCCAGACACCCTCCTCCGACCATAAACTTTCACTCTATGCGGACGACCTCCTGGTCTACGTTCAACAACCACACATGTCCCTCTCTGATGCATGAATTCCGTGGATTCTGAAAATTTTGCAACTTTAAATTAAATATGTCTAAAACTGAGGCCCTTAAAACCACTTCAATACAGGGCTTTTTGTACCTATTCAATACCGGGCCTATTTTGGCACTTCTCCTACATGTACAAATCATCATTCTTTTGCTAGAAAATTACTCAGAACCCCCAAACATTATACATGTTTTTTTAGCAGACACCCTAGGGAATAAAATGACGGTCATTGCAACATTTTTTCTTGCACAATATTTGCGCAATAATTTTTCAAACGCCTTTTTTAAAAAAAAAAAAATGGTTTCATGAATTAAAAAATAACAAAACAGTAAAGTTAGCCCAATTTTTTGGGAAAATATGAAAGATAATGTTACGCCGAGTAAATAAATACCTAACATGTCACGCTTTAAAATTGCGCACACTCATGGAATGGCGCCAAACTTCGGTACTTAAAAATCTCCATAGGCGACGCTTTAATTTTTTTTACAGGTTACCAGGTTAGAATTACAGAGGAGGTCTAGTTCTAGAATTGTTGCATGCGCTCTAACGCACGTGGCGATACCTCACATGCGTGGTTTGAACGGCATTTACATATGTGGGCGACTTACGTGTGCATTCGCTTCTGATCGCGAGCTACCGGGGACAGGGGCGTTTTAAATTTTTTTTTTATTTATTTATTTATTTTTTTTACTTATTTTTTTTTTTTTTTACAATGATTTTACTTTTTTTGATCACTTTTATTCCTATTACAAGGAATGTAAACATCCCTTGTAATAGGAATGTGTGTGACAGGTTCTCTTTATTGAGAGATGCGGGGTCAATAAGACCCCACATCTCTCCTCCAGGCTGGAAAGCATGAGATCAGTGAAATTTTTTTCACTGATTTCATACTTACAGCCGCAATGGCGGCTTTGTTTACATTTGAGACCCGGTCGTGACGTCATCACATCGCGCCCGGGCCTCCGACGATCATAGAGATGACTGGTGACCATCTGGTCACCAGTCATCTCTATGCTCATCACGTGACTCCACCAACGATGCCGGAAGCCGGGAGCCCGGAGAAGCACCGGATGGCGGCGGGAGGGGGGGTGTCCCCTCCCGCCGCCTATAAGAACGATCAAGCAGCGGAACCGCCGCTATGATCATTCTTATGGTGCACAGAATCGCCGGCACTTCAAAAGGATATCTGAATGATGCCTCTAGCTGCAGGCATCATTCAGATATCCCCCTACAAAGCCGAGGACGTCATATGACGTCCACCCAGGATGGGAGATCCCATCTGTGGACGTCATTTGTCTATGGCTGGGTAGGGAAGTGGTTAATATATCCCTACCGCACGCGACCCTCACCTGAGTACAGGATAACTTCCCCTTCCAATGGAGCTCCAAGGGCATCTCATATTTGGGGATAATGATCTCCTCCAACTTATCGGAGCTCTACGCTCTCAATTATCTCCCTTTACTGAACCGACTTCGGAAGGAACTAGACGCCAGGAACTCCTCCCCTTTACCCTTGTTTGGTCGTATTAACCCATTGAAGATAGATACCCTCCCTAAACTACATTATTTGTTTCAAATGGTACCTATCTCCGTCCCTAAACGTTTTTTCTTTTGTATTCAAGCTATATTGATCTGCACAGACAGCATTGCCCTGTATTATTAAAATACTGTTATTAAAAACTTTTGTCCAATCAAAAGCAGAATTATGTCCGATCACCCGATCAACAATAAACCGCAAATCTTCCTGTGTGTAGTTTCTGCCATTACAAGCTTTTTTCAACTAACTCAGTGTAGCAGATGATGATTGAGTGGGTTTAGGACAATGCTTGATAATGCGATTTATGTCCTCAATATCTATAACCTTTTTAAGCATGTAATTTCCTATAGTCATAAAATGAGCCTGCATGCTGACACCTTTTACATTTGCATCCATCCCATATACCTTTCCACTATTTGTTCTGTGTGGGCTTAACAAAAAATTTACAAAAGCACCTCCAATAGCTTTTGTCATTCCTATCATGTCAAGATCATCTTCCTCATCTTCCTTTTCTACTATAACAGCAGGGGGGATTGGGTAGATGATGTGTGGCCCCCTGTTGCTCCTTCTGAGGTGCTATCACTATCCTCAGAATCTTGTGACGCTTGTCTTTGTGAGGTGGCAGGTGCCTGTATGGCTTGTACTGTTGCCTGTTGTGCCTGTGTAGATGCTTGTTTTGGCGGAAGCCTGTTGCTGGGGTAATGGAGCAACTGCAGGGGCAACCGCAGGGCGAGGGTTTGTGGATCGCTTGTGTACAGCATAATGACCAGCAAGATGATCTATTTCGTCCTTGCTTAGACTGGGATAGATCTGACTGCTGTATGGTGGTGGGGATACATGAGAGAAAGGCAAAGGCGGGACCGTGGGATCGGGTCTCTTGACCTCAGATTCCTGCTTATGTTTAAGGTCATACTCTTCCTTAGTTAAACAATTCTTTGCTTTCTTCTGTTTCTTATTATCCCTCTGAAACCAGTATGGGGCAAACTTAAGCCACTTTTTCCTTCCCTCTTTCATGTATTTCTTATCCCACTGAGGGTCTCTTGAAAACCATGGGAAAGCTTTCTTGTCACCAAGACATAAACCTTTCACCATATCCATATGAAATTCATCATTAGCTCCATCACGGGGGAAGGGATCACTACTATGCATACTTTTAGTCCACCCTGCTAAATTGGACACCCAAGGATTTATAAATTCATAATCAGTACCACAAATTCTAGCAACATAATCCTTACAAGTTTCCCTGGGTTAGGGGGAGGCGGAGCCCCTTTTTCCATGCTCTTGACCCATATTACAGTGAACGAGAGACTGTCTTACCTTACAGTTCTTTTCACACAACAAATTATCTTATACTTCTATGCGACAGAAAGACAAAGCAAACAGAGGTTTGGGTCACAGTGGTGGTTACCTCATTAACTCTTTCTCTCCTTCCCAAAAGGAGTTTACAGTACTGTTTTGTCTAATATTAATGAATCCTTTTCTTTAGGATTCTCAGGTCTCCTAAAGACCGTTCACACTTGGGTCACCCAAAGACCTCTTACGCTTAAGGCGTGGCCTGTCTCCTGTTACGGACCTATTCCTAACCTCGCTTAAATGCTTACTATAAGTGATTAAAAACCTTTTGTCTATATAAAATGAAATCAAACGATAGCGGTGGGAAAAGAGAAAACAATGACATTTATTTATACAGAAACGATACCACCTAATAGCAAGGTGATACCAATGTTACACGATACAAAATAGGAACATAGCTATAACCTAAAATGATATCACCTATGACCAATGTTACATGATAATAGGAACAAGAGAGCAAAAGCGAAGTAAGATTAATCTTCTTAAAAATGGGAGAGTGAGAGAGAGAGAGAGAGAGAGAGGCAAAGAGAGAGGGAGAGAGAGAGGCAAAGAGAGAGGGGGAGGGGGAGAGAGAGAGAGAGAGAAAGAGAGAGAGAGATACTACGTCTCCATGCTGCTACGTCAGATCTTCATTCTAAGAGAGAGAGAGAGAGAGGCAGAGGGAGAGAGAGAGGGAGGCAGAGGGAGAGAGAGAGGGAGAAAGAGGGAGAGAGAGAGAGAGAGAGAGAGACAGAGAGAGCTTACTACGTCACCATGCTGCTCAGATCAAGGGCCAAATAGACTGACTATTGGGTCTGCATTCAGATAAATACACTCTGGTAAAAACCCTTCCCCTCCTCACCCCCCCCCCCCTTCCATATGCTAAGACCTTGCATTCCCTCAAGGGGTGGGGGGGGGGTTGTTAGCTTGGGTGAAATACTCAGTCACAACTACCATTTTTATCATCACGTTCTTCCTGTTCCATTGTCACCTGCCACCTCCTTTTGAAGTAACATCAGTCTACCAACAAATGGTCAGATAATAGGCTTTTGTCAGATGAAATTCCACAGCTGTGTATGCTGTTGATTCTAAACATGTTCTAACACTATAGAGTCATTGTAAGATAAATTTAAGTCACCTTAATAATAAAGTATTGTAAAAACATATACAACCATATATACACGTAGAATCCTTTTAATTAGAGAGTTCCCTTGAAGCTTCTTGTTATAAACATGGATTTGAAAATAGGATTTTTATAACAGCTTACCTGTAAAATCCTTTTCTTGGAGTACACCACGGGACACAGAGCTAGTCATTACATAATGGGTTAAGGGTCACCAGCAGTGATTGGACACTGGCACAACCAATGGAAGACAGTTCCCCTCCATATAACCCCTCCCATCAGGGAAGTACCTCAGTTTTGTAGCAAAGCAGTAAGGTTCCCATAAGAAGGGGGGGACCTCTGTGTCCCGTGGTGTACTCCAAGAAAAGGATTTTACAGGTAAGCTGTTATAAAAATCCTATTTTCTTTATCGTACACCACGGGACACAGAGCTAGTCATTACATAATGGGACGTCCCAGAGCAATGCTCATATGAAGGGGGGGAGACACAGATCAAAACAGGCCGCTTGCGGACCAGAAGCCCTATACTGCTGCCTGCAGCACACTTCGCCCAAAGGCGGAATCCTCATGTCCTTTCACATCTATTTGATAGAATTTGGAAAATGTATGGACTGAAGACCAAGTTGCAGCTTTACAGATCTGAGCCATCGAAGCCTGGTGGTGCACTGCCCATGAAGCACCTATCGCCCTGGTAGAGTGCGCCTTAACAGGAAAAGGAGGGGTCCTGTTCTTTAAACCATAAGCTTGAATAATTACTTGTCTAATCCACCTGGAAATGGTGGATTTTGATACCGCTTGGCCCTTCTTGGGCCCATCTGGTAAAATAAACAAAACATCTGTTTTACGTATCTGAGCGGTTGCTTGCAGATACACCTTTACCGCTCTCACTGGATCTAGAGAGTGTAATAATTTTTCCCCCGCCGTCCGCGGGTTTGGAAAAAAGGAAGGCAGAACAATGTCTTGATTCAAGTGAAAAGCCGACACCACCTTAGGTAGAAAAGCCGGATGGGGTCGTAGTACGATTTTGTCCTTGTGACAAATTAGATAAGGCTCTTTACAAGAAAGAGCTGCTAGCTCTGATACTCTCCTAGCAGAAGCTATAGCAATCAGAAAGGCCAACTTCCTACTTAATATAATTAAAGGAATATGGCGAATAGGTTCAAAAGGTTGCTTTTGCAACACTGACAATACCAAATTCAAATCCCATGGACACAAGGGAGTCCTAACTGGAGGATTTATCCTCAGTACCCCCTTAATAAATGTCCGAACTAGGGAGTGAGATGCCAATGGTCTCTGAAAGAAGACTGATAGAGCCGATATTTGCCCTTTGATGGTGCTAAGGGCTAAATTCATATCCACTCCTAACTGGCAAAAAGCAAGAATCCTACTTATTTCATACTTCTGAGGATTCCAACATCTGGATTCACACCAGGAAACGTATGCTCTCCAGACTCTCTGATAGATGAGTCTGGAGGCTGGCTTTCTAGCATTAATGAGCGTAGAAAGAGCCGGACCAGAGACCCCTCTCTTTTTTAAAAATGTGGGTCTCAGCAGCCAGGCCGTCAACTTTAGCCTTTGTAAGGAAGGGTGGAATACTGGACCCTGTGACAGCAGGTCATGTCGGAGTGGAAACTTCCAGGGCCTTCCTATCGCCGTTTTTACAATCTCGGCGTACCAAGGCCTCCTGGGCCAGTTTGGGGCCACTAGGATTACTGGTATTCCCTCCTCCTTGATCCTGCGAAGCAGTCTTTGTAGAAGAGGGATCGGAGGGAATGCCTAGATCAGTGAGAACTGATTCCATGGAGTTATTAGAGCGTCTGTATTATTAGAGCGTCTGTCCCGTAGGCTAGAGGATCTCTCGTTCTGGACACAAAGTTGTCCAATTTCTTGTTGAACCTGGCAGCTAGCAGGTCTACATCTGGGTTTCCCCATCTCAGACATATGGCCTGAAAGATCTCGGGGTGAAGAGACCACTCCCTGGTAGCAGCTGCTGACGACTCAGGTAGTCTGCTTGCCAATTTTCCATCCCTGGAATGAAGATTGCAGAAAGGCAAGGTACATGCTCTTCTGCCCATGCCAGGATCCGGTTCACCTCTCTTTGGGCTGCCCGACTGCGGGTGCCTCCTTGGTGATTGATGTAAGCTACTGCAGTAGCATTGTCGGATTGAACCCGAACTGGGTAGCCCTGTAACCTGTATGTCCAGGTTTTGAGGGCTAGATATACCGCCCGGATCTCTAGCACATTGATGGGCAGGATCCCCTGAGTCTTGGCCCAGGTTCCCTGGGTAGAAGCCTCCTCGAATACTGCACCCCAGTCCGATAGGCTGGCATCCCTAGATACCACCTTCCAGGCCACTGGGAGGAAGGACTTTCCCTTCCGTAAATTCCTGGCTTCTAGCCACCAATCGAAGCTGTGGCGTACTTGTGAGGACAGGCGCATGGGTATATCCAGAGCTTGGCTCTTCCTGTTCCAGGAAGCTAAAATATTGCCTTGAAGTAGTCTCGAATGAAACTGGGCGTAAGGGACCGCCTCGAAGGAGGCTACCATCTTTCCCAATAGTCTCATGCAAAGGCGAATAGACGGCCTCTTGTTTGCTTTGACCTTGTGGATCAGGTCTTTCAGAGACTGTATCTTCGGTTCTGGCAGGTATACCCCGTTTTGGGCTGTATCTATGATCATGCCCAGGTACCCTATCCTTCTTTGGGCCTGGAGAGAGGATTTTTGTAAATTTATAATCCATCCTAAATGCTCCAGGTATCCTACTGTAGTGTGTACAGCGTGACCCAATCCGTCCTTTGACTGATCTATTACTAGTAGATCGTCCAGATAGGCTGTTACCGCAATGCCCCGTGTTCTTAGGTTTGCTAACAGAGGAGCTAGCACCTTTGTGAATACTATGGGCGCGGTGGCTACACCAAACGGCAGAGCCACAAATTGAAAGTGGCGATCTTCTACCGCAAACCTTAGGAATCTTTGGTGAGCGGGGAGGATGGGTATGTGTAAATGTGCATCCTTGATATCTATGGGCGCCATGAATTTTCCGCCCTTTAAAGTGGCGGCCACGGATCGGATCGTTTCCATTCGAAAATGGCGATCGTTCAGGAACCGATTTAGGGATTTTAGATCCAGGATGGGTCTGACATCTCCATTTGGCTTTGGAATCACAAAGAGGTTTGAGTAAAAACCTGAACCTCGCTCTTTTTGGGGTACGTCTGTAACTACCCCTTGAGCCATTAAGTGATTCAAACCTTTGAAGAAGGATTCTCTTTTTTGTGGATCCTTGGAGAGTCTTGAACCTCGGAATTGAGAAGATGGGATCTCTCGAAATTCCAGTTTGTACCCTGAGGATATTGTGGATACTACCCAATTGTCCTGGATTTCTGACCACCAAGTTGCTCAGAACTGACAAAGCCTTCCTCCCACTCGGCCGAGCGGGGGCGCCCCTTCACTGAGAGGCTTTGGGGCTTGCTTATTAGCTCTTGCACCCCACGGCTTCTTGTTCTTCTGAGCTTGCCCCTTGGCTTTTGTGGGTGGCTAAAACAGGCCGCCGCCACTGGTTGGAGTCAGATTTCCCGGGAGCTGGGGAGAGAGCGTTTAAAACAAGATCTCTTGTTTTTCTTTCTCTCAGGTAAAAGTCGTTTTACCACTTGATCTTCTGTATCTATTTTTCTAAATCTTCCCCAAATAGGCGTTCGCCATGGAACGGGAACTTGCCAACAGCTTTTTGCATGGGGTCTCCGCTGACCAATGCTTAAGCCAAAGTACTCTGCGCATCTGTACCAGCTGGAGTGTAAGGCGTGATGCCTGTATGATAGAATCTCTCATGGCATCCACTGTGAAGCATAAGGCTTTAGGCAAATTTTCCCAATTTCTAGCCTGCTCTGAAGGCAGTTCCTTCAGCCCCTGCTTTACCTGTTGGCGGATGACCTGACACATACCGACTGCTGCTACTGCAGGTTGGGTAATTGAGCCGGCCAAAAGGAAGGAGGATTTCAACTTCCTCTCAGAAGGATCTTTTAAACCCTTGTACATTATCCACCGGACATGTCAGGTTTTTATTTACACAAGAAATAGCCGCAACTACCGCAGGCAGGCTCCATTTCTTTAAAACAAAATTTCCCCCATAGGATAAAGAATGTTAAACCTTTTTGGAGGTGAGAAACGCTTATCTGGATGTTGCCAGTTTGCGTATATTAGATCCTCTAGTAACGGATGAACCGGGAAGGAGCATGCACCTTACAGGGATCTTAATGACCCTAGGGAGGAGACAGGTAATTCCGTTACCTCCGCAGAGGTTAACTTAAATGCACTGCTAGCATTGTACCTGTGACCTTAAAATCTGGCTCCTCATCCTCTGCTGATGTAGCCTCCTCCTCCTCATCCTCCTCCCTCAGGTACTTCTGAAGGGAGGTCCAATACTGGAAGAGACCTGCTTCGCTTATTGTCCCTTTTTAGAGGACTTAGCGATTAAGGTAGCAATTTTTTCCTCCAGATTATTTAGGGCAGCTGATAAAGTGTCCTCAGTGACATATACAGGCCCAGGCTTCACTGGGGAAGCCGCCATACCTGACAGAGGTAATGGCTCATCCTGAACAGGTGCATTTAGCAACACAGGAGAGAAAGGTACCGAGTCAGCACAGTTAGAGCCTCCTCTCAGGCGGTGGTGCTTTCTTATCTCTTTTTGTCCGTATTACTTCCCCTGGAAGGCTTACTGTTTAGACAAAATACAAGGTACCTAAATGCATATACTACCGTGTTTAGTTTAGCAAATACATTAAGTATGCAACTTTTAACACATAACTATGCATAACATGGATGTCTTCTAGGAAGTACCCAATCCAACCACATGGAGTCTTACGTCCCTGTATAGCTGCTGTGTTTCTCTGCCAGGAATAAGAGAACTAACGAGCTTGCTTGCTGCTGCAGTGCTTCTCACACTGACAGTCTTTTAAATTTGGCGCCGTTTCTGTGCCTGCGCGCGCCACGTGCCCGCGCACGCCTTCGCCCCCCCCCTCCGATAAAGCGCGCTCCCGCGCGGCCCTTAGCGCTATGGCGGTGGCCATAGTGAGAGAGGACTCTCATCAGCCCTTGTTCCCACTTACCTGCATCTGCAGGTGTCTGGTTGGCCACCGAAAGGAGGATCGGGGTGCCCCAGCAAGCTCAGCAGCGGAGGTGACGAGCAGTGTACTTCGCCGAAGCCGACACTGAACAGAGTGAGGTGAGTATATTCAGCTCTTTACTCCCCCCAGTGGTGGAAAAAAAGAAGACATCCACTTTTTGAAAAAGGTCCCAACCTAGTTATGGACCTTCTAATCTCACCTTATCCACGCCGCAGGTTTTTCTGCTGAAAGATTTCAGACAGATACCAAACTTCACCCTTCACGGTGGGCTATGTGTGCCAACCTTCAGGGATATGGGTTCCTATTTAAAGGATACCTCTCCCCTGGGCCTTGTACAAGACTCTTACCAGGACTTTATAGCGAAATAGCGAAAGTGCTGGATCTTAGAGCCCAGTCCTCCGAAGAGAGACATTACAGGCGACGCCTCATGGATGAGGCCCGGATCCCATCCAGATTCAGCTCATTTGTAGGCGTCTTGGATGGATCCGAAAGCATAGCTCTTTTACCCCCAGAGGGTCTCTTTGGTAGAGCTTTCCTTTAGCACCTCCTAACGCGTCCAACACCTTTCGACACTGGCGAAAAAACTGAGGTACTTCCCTGATGGGAGGGGTTATATGGAGGGGAACTGTCTTCCATTGGTTGTGCCAGTGTCCAATCACCGCTGGTGACCCTTAACCCATTATGTAATGACTAGCTCTGTGTCCCGTGGTGTACGATAAAGAAAAATCTCCACCACAGTCCCCCCTGAAGTTCATTCTTGAACTTATGTCCTCCCTCAATGATTTTATACCCACCCACAACGGCCCAGAAGCCCTGACCCTTCCCCCACCACCACTGCGGCCTCTTCCTTTCTTGAACCCGCCGTAACCCATCAAGGTAGACTTGAGACAGTCCTGGTGCCTTTGAGACATCCGACCCATGAGAGTCTGTACTGCAATGCTTCATCGCCCCTCTGCATTGGAAGAGCGGAATTCAAACATTAATGGCGGGATCCTTTCATATTTAGTCCTGTAACTTGGAAATATGGTGTTATGATTGTCACGATTGGATCGGACCGCGAGACAGCACTTTTCAGCATGGTGAAGGAAAGTTTCCGAAGAGTCTTATTCGTGGCACGTTTTTCTTAAGAGATGCGTTGCTTCTTCAGGTGATGGTTGGGTGGGCCTCCGGACAGTCGTGCATGAATACAAAAAAACAACAAAAAAAGGAGAACGTCAGACCGGAGTTATTGGCGGAATGTCAGACACGAGCAGTGGCGTGGCCATTAAGACTAAATACCTATGAGGGGTACAATGTGTACGAGTAAGGTGGGATCCCCACAGGGTACTGAGACCGAGCCACGGCCAGTATCATCCATTGCCCTTGATGGTAGAGATAGTCAACACTGCCTGCTATTGTTAGGTCCCTGGGTTCACCACACCTGCTCACGGGACTCAGGTTAAAGCAGTGGGCAGATTAGGGGAGGTAAAATTACATTAAGACATGGGACCTGGATGTCCAGGGATACTTTGTGAAATATGGTATTTGTATGTTTCAGGAACCCATTCTATGGAACCCACTGGACTCTTAAAAAAATGGAGTCAGGCAGAGACGGTAAACCCTTACAATTCACAACTCATCTCTGATATTCAAACAAAAGTTCCAGAAGATGAATACATTTATTTTCCAAGATAAAGCAGAATATGAACCAAAGAAAGTAGGAAAGAGAAAAGAAAGAGAAAAAAGAATACAATAAGCAACAAAACATACAGGTTCAATGCTGCTTCGACCCAGACCGTTTGTCACCCATTTCCCTTTATGTCAAAGAGCACTGACTCTGCATTCATAAAAACAAACAAACAATATATAACTGTCCTGAAACAGTGCCTCAAAAAATAATATATTGTGGCTGTTGCAGCAGTAGCTTGGCAGAAAAAAATAAAAAAATAAAGGAGGAAAAAAATAAAAATAGATAACTCTTCTATCCTATCAGTGATCAACAGGTGAACAGGATCACTGTCACTAACCATTTACAAGTCGGGTAGAAAAACAAAAAAATAAAAATATTTAAAAAAAGGAGAGGCTAAACCAATGGTTGCCAAAAAAACTTTTTTAGAATTTAGTCACCCCGACTGTCCTTTAATATTACAGATTGAACAGGCTTATCCCTAGAACAAAAACAAGAAAAATATAGTTCTAGGGTCCTCTCTTAAATGCGCAAGCTACTCTAAATCGGTCTCTTACTAGTGACCCGCATTGGGACCGCAACAGGGTGGAGTTTACTAAAGTTTTTGGCCCCAGAACATCCTGATTTCCATCTCCCTTGTTATCTCCTCCCATGCTCCACCTCAGGACTGCTCCAGAACCTCTGGAACTCCCTACCTTTAAAACCATATGCCCAGCCAGGCGCTCCCCTTTCCACACCTAGGTGTCCCTAAATACTCTTTTATTCCAGGAAGCCTACCCGCCTCCACCTAAAATGTTACCTCAGCCCGCTCCATATCAGATAATTCCCAGCAGCTATTATTTTTGTTCCACCCCCTCCCCTTAGATTATCAACCCCTAGAGAAGGGCCTTTTTATTCACGCCTTGCCCAAACTGTTGGCACCAATTAAATCCTGTTGCCCAAAGTTTAACTACCCATCTTTTAACTCCTCCCCGAATCCCAACGGAAGTTTCACTAAGTGTAAGGGGATGTCAGGTTTTATAAAAAAAACTTTCTTTCGGGGCTATAGGGGTGAAACCCGGGGTTCCTTCTATATCCCTCCCAAGGACAAGAGTGTAGATACAATAGACTCCCGGAGGTAGTGTACCCTGCTGAGTACAATTCAACCTGATGCTGACAACAGTGTATCATTAGCCATGTGATATCAGCATCAGTACCCCAGCATCCGGTATTGAGTCTAACACCTAACACCATCGAAGCAATGACAAAAACCCACAAAATTCTATCCCAGTGACCATGCCCAGGGTATATCATGCACCCCTACCTACTGTTAGGTTCAAGAAACACCCTTGTTCCATGACTAACGCCACATCAGTATCCTCTAGGTCAAATAACCAAACTCGCCTATATCCCAAATAATACCCAGGTGCTTCCTTCCCAGCAATGATCTCCCCATCCAGAACACAGAGTGAAATACATTCACCACTGTGTATTGGCAGTGCAAGGGACATTGTGTTCACACCTCTGACAGAGGGAAATATCAACCTGCCCCCAGCTTCCGTACCCTCTGATCACATGTGGGTCCCTTAGCCACAAATGCAACAAGATAGAATCCCCAGTCAGTAAGCCACTGGTGCCCTCAACTCTACAGACTGAGTCTGCATTTCTGTAACACCTTTCACAATCCAAACCAGTACAGCCCATCCAGGCATTCGACTACCACTTTGGATTAGTGTAGGCGACGTGTTTTGGCACAGTCTTACTGAGTGGTGATGCTAACTCATCAGGCCACTGCCCCTCATAGAGAGATTTGTACAATCAGCTTGATGCTGGTTGATAACTCCACCTGCCCATGTGTGCACACCAGAGCCAATGGCATATATCTGCCCTGTACCATCTCACACTCTCTACCAACCTCTCACCATGGTTGATGAAATCTTGAGCCACTTTACACTGTGGTTCTCTTTCCCCCCCACTCTAGGACAGGAAGGACACCTATGGGTGTAAACTGAGGAGAATACGGCATGCCCACACATACCTCGGACGTGAGGGCTCTTGGAACAGCCAATCGCTGGTAACACCCCATACAACCTTCCTGCACAATTTTTTTTTTCCCAGACTCAACCAAAACTATACAATATGAGGCCAGACCTATACCCTCTCAACTTGTATGCAATCAGGCAGGCCCTCATACCACACATCTGCAGGTAAATCTAAAATAAATGGGAAAACAAAATTGCATAATGTGTATCCAGCTTGAGAAACTGCTGCTACCAGACACACCTGACCAGCAGACTAAGACAAATCCCTTGCAGCACTGAGGCGCTGGGACCACTGAACAGTAGGGGGTACCCGAGCTGACCGGTGTGCCTTGAAACACACAGATATTTATTAGGCAATTGGTAACAAATAGCCACATAAACAGTCCCAGCAGGAAACTATGAGAAGGGTTGGTTTCCCCTATTTCAGAGAGATGGGATTGCTTGGTGACACGGTAGGAAACAGGTTTTAACTACATTTGGGGACACACAGATAGCTAGGGACATTAGCATACCTTAGCTTCAGGCAATGAGCCAAACTTGTACAGCCAGGTATGGTTGGGCGTGTACCTAATTACAATGACAGCGAGGGGGGGTGTAAGCAGTCCTACTCCTGAACACAAGTTCGCCCAAAGTAACATCAGACCATTACCCTTTTACCACTAAGTGCAGTACCCCTGGCAGAGATTTATAATGCTCCTTAGCCTCACATATGTGTTAGAGTGCCAATTATCCCCGGCAGTCTTACTCAACTTTTACTTTATAACAACTCATATGCAGACTTCAGTTAATTGGTTCTGCTACTTAGTAGATCAGAACATACAACACACACTGGGTGGTCCAAAACACAACCGAATGGACTGACAACTAGACATTCCAACTAGATAATGGTGGCGACAACCTAAAACATTTACATGTGAAACCCGACCAACCAGGAAAAAATAATTTTTTATCACGTTGTCATCTGGAGGCTACGATTTCCTCTTGTTCTGAAAGCCAGAAAACCCAATTATCGACTCTGAGGGATAAAATTCCAATAAAAGTTAGGGATAAACATTCCATCTTTCGCAATTTACAAAAAACAATTCCAGTAACAAGACATTAGCATATGAAACACAAATATACATTACTTTACATTACATAAACCGTGCACTTTTTTTAAAATACCAAAAATTGTTGAGCTCAACTTTTAATTAATATGTATTACATGATACACATTAACAAAACAATTCGTTTTACATTCTCACAGATCTGGTTGGAAAGAAAGGGGGGTCATTTCGGGCTGTCAGCAGCTGAGAACATAATGTCACAGATCCGCACTACACCTCTCGCATAGTCTCCACACACACACATATTCACACACTTGGTCAAAGATGACCTCTAGACATCACACAAATTAGAATCTTTTCTATCATAACCTGTACTTCTTAAACCCATAACATCTGTTTGGTCAGGTTCCTCCTTGTCCCCCTGTTCATCATTATTCTACCATCCATGCACAATAAGCATCTCTTTCCCAAGCATTTGGCTTGACCGTACCATTTTTTTTTCAAAATACAGTTTCCCAGTCCACCATTCCCAACATTGCATATTTCCCAACTCAAGGCCCCTGTATCAATCCTTTCTTCCTTCGGGGTCAAGTGGTAAGGTTCCCCACGGTTAGACTCCCTCTTTGAAGCGATTTAATTACCCATCCTTTACGGACGAAAGACCTTGAACTGTTTATTTTTATTTATTTTTATCCTCAGAGTTAGATACTCTCTGACCAATGATTGGGTCGACGGGTACTGCCCCCGTCGCCGTTACTAATATTTTTTCACTACTTGCCAGAACAATCCCTGTTCTGACTATAGTCCTTCAAAAAATTTGCCTGGAAATCTTCCCAACTAAATAAATAGTTTAATCTCCCCGTGGACTTCTCCAAAGTATTCCAAAAAAAAAATGACTGTATCACAGGGCTTCCCAAGCGTTAAGCTTGATTAGACCCTCTGATTGCTTGTAGTGCAGGAGGCAGTTTTGTTTGCTAACCTGGAACTTCCCATCTCAAACTCTAAACGCCTCTCAAGATGGCCGACAAGCCAAGCCACCACAAAATGGTGGATGACCACCGCACATCTCAAGGACCATGACAAAATGGTGGATGATGCCCAATTTTTCCCGCCAAAACCAGCTTGGGACATACCACATGGGTTCCCACACACAAAGGAAAACAAAAATAGTCTCCATCAGATTGCAACACCGAACAAAAACGCACTACTCCATTCGCACCAAACATCAAAATCTGCCCCAACAGCTTACAATCCCCCCGTTAGTAGTTTACACAGAAAGATAGATTCCCATACATCCAGATAATTCAGTGTGATTTAGTCTCCGTTTCCACTGATGCAACTCGCCATGCGACCTTGGGCACAAAGTCGCATTACAAATCGCTTACCATTGATTTCAATAGCACCCATTCCAATCTATGTGACTCAAAGCTGTAGTGACTCTATCAAAATCGCATTCAACACCACACCACAGTCGCACTAAAGCTGCATTTCAACGTCACACGACATTGGAGTTGCGCCACTGGAAACGTAGCCCTATACGCACAGGTTTGTTTCAATCCCAAAGATTGGCCTAATCTTATTCAAAGGGTCAACTGAAATTGATTCCAAACAGAGCCCTTATCATTCATACCGACACCCTGCTGCAATTTCATTCTATATACATACATTATTCAAAAATCAGTCTCATCAAAATATTCGCCTAGACAAAAAGGTAAAAAGTTAAGTTCTGAGAAGTTTTTGTTAGGTATTCAGACAGGTTAAAAAGACATAAGAAAACGCTTAGGATTTCTGGCGTTAGGACCATACGAGAAATAATACTCACCCAATTTTAAACTTCCTCACACGCCGGGCAACATCTGTTACGGACCTATTCCTAACCTCGCTTAAATGCTTACTATAAGTGATTAAAAACCTTTTGTCTATATAAAATGAAATCAAATGATAGCGGTGGGAAAAAAGAAAACAATGACATTTATTTATACAGAAACGATACCACCTAATAGCAAGGTGATACCAATGTTACACGATACAAAATAGGAACATAGCTATAACCTAAAATGATATCACCTATGACCAATGTTACATGATAATAGGAACAAGAGAGCAAAAGCGAAGTAAGATTAATCTTCTTAAAAATGGGAGAGTGAGAGAGAGAGAGAGAGGCAAAGAGAGAGGGAGAGAGAGAGGCAAAGAGAGAGGGAGAGAGAGAAAGAGAGAGAGATATACTACGTCACCATGCTGCTATGTCAGATCTTCATTCTAAGAGAGAGAGAGGCAGAGGGAGAGAGAGAGGGAGAAAGAGGGAGAGAGAGAGAGAGAGAGCTTACTACGTCACCATGCTGCTCAGATCAAGGGCCAAATAGACTGACTATTGGGTCTGCATTCAGATAAATACACTCTGGTAAAAAACCCTCCCCTCCGCACCCCCCCCTTTCCATATGCTAAGACCTTGCATTCCCTCAAGGGGTGGGGGGGTTGTTAGCTTGGGTGAAATACTCAGTCACAACTACCATTTTTATCATCACGTTCTTCCTGTTCCATTGTCACCTCCCACCTCCTTTTGAAGTAACATCAGTCTACCAACAAATGGTCAGATAATAGGCTTTTGTCAGATGAAATTCCACAGCTGTGTATGCTGTTGATTCTAAACATGTTCTAACACTATAGAGTCATTGTAAGATAAATTTAAGTCACCTTAATAATAAAGTATTGTAAAAACATATACAACCATATATACACGTAGAATCCTTTTAATTAGAGAGTTCCCTTGAAGCTTCTTGTTATAAACATGGATTTGAAAAATCTCCACCACACTCCTTTCTATATAAATTTTAAGGGAATAAAGCTTTATCAGAGCCGAGGCAAGAAAATAATTTGTCAAATAAGACAAAAAGTTTACTCACCACGGATGATTGCGGCTTGCTATAGAAAAACGTATATATACACAGAAGTTCATATCTACTTAGCGGAACATGAGGGGGTGGATCTTAAAATACAGTAACAATTGTTTTATACATTCTCTTACAAATACTTTTTCAGGATGGTCAGTCACCATACAACATGGATTGCAAAAGCAAGTGTACATTGACAGTTATGGATTGTTGAGCCATTTTTTGTGAACCTAGGCTGGTGACCTTTGGCTAAGCTGATGCAGGATGCTCAGAGTCAAGGCAAGTGCGAACTGCATCAGAAAAGATAGAAATAGTATACCTAAGCTTGGGAGGGATGTCAGTGGATTGGTTTCCTCTAGTAGTAAGCTCTCAATATCAGATGGGTGGTTTCTCCTCATCAGGAAGCATTGAAGCAGTTAGAAGTCAGAGATGGACTCTGGGGAAAAAATGAGGGAGCATGATTGTGGCCCTTGCAGTCTGAGGTCTTTAAAAGAAGTGAAAGTTTCCCTATAAATTCTGACATTTTGGCTGCGAAATGACTCTCTAGATACACAAGGAAGGGAATGTGCCAGAAGGAGCTAGAATAGCTTCTGGGGAGGACAGCAACTCAGATTGGGGACAGTGGCATTTGCAGTGTGCCAGCTTAAAAATTAGGCTGGTTAGGTGTACTAATAGTTCCCAGGCATGACCTAGAAACCAACAGTGACACTGAAAAGGCACCAGAAGAGTAAAGTAAATACTGGTCATCCCCACTGCAGGTTTCAACCAATTGAGTCACAGCACGGTACTCCATATTTACCCTGGATGGGACTGGATCAAACACCACCCTGGACTCTCAGATAGAGCTGAATCCATGACTTACCATTGAAACGTGTGGTCCTCCAAGTCAGCTAAAGGTGGAAGTTAGGGACAAAGCCCCATCCAGATCTTCACACTCCAGGTGGACATACCACCTAAGGGGTCTTTGGTGACAGGGTTCCAACATTGGATGGGCTTGTATAGCACCCTGTGGCTAACTCATCTCATTGTGCCTAGATAAACACCTATCACAGGTTCTAGTGCCTAAAGCAACATTAAAGGCTGACCTGTATCTTCTACCTGGAGTCCAGGTACCGACCCACAAGGCTCAGCCAAAAAGTCAACCCTTTCAAAAAAACTTTTCTAAAAGTATAGTGAAAAGGTAAAAAAAAATACAAGACACATACAAGAAACTAAAAGAAAACCCTAAGATTGATTATGAGAGAAAATTGAAAACTTTCATTAAGAAAGGGGAAGATAAGGACATTTTAACCAAAAAATAAGCCACTTTCCTCAACCCAGAAACAGCCAAAACACCAGTGATATATTATGTCCCTAAGATACACAAAAATCAGACTAAACCTCCAAGAAGGCCAATAATAAGCGGAATTGACTCCCTTTTCTCGAGATTTGGGCCATACATAGATGGATTCCTACAACCTTTGGTGGCAGAAGGCAGATCATACCTAAAAGACAGTAGACAACTCATTGCTGAATTAAAACAGCTCTGGATCCAAGAGAACAATATTTTAGTGACTATCGATGTAAATTCACTATACACAAACATCATACAAAGGGATGGCATTAGCAGCATTGAATGGGCACTGTACAACCAAACAGATCTGCAGGAAGAACAAATCAAATTCATTTTAGAAGGCCTGCAAATGGCAATGGCCATAACTATTTTTGGTATAAAGGAGAATATTACATCCAAACTAAGGGAGTAGCCATGGGGGCGAAGTATGCCCCCAGTGTGGCAAACTTAAATCGGTGGGAGGAAGAACAAGTCTTCAGTGTGCAGAGAGAAAACGTAACCCTATACCGAAGGTATATAGATGGCAGTCATTATATGGAGGGGAACTGAAGAAGAATTACAAAATTTCTTTGATGTGATTAACCAAAACATTTACGGAATTACATTCACAGGCACCTGGAGTAAAGAGAGTATTGATTACCTTGACTTACAAGTATACAAAAGCGATGGATACCTAAACACCAAAACTTTCTTCAAGAAAATGGATAGAAATGGATATATTCCAACAAAAAGTTGCCACCACCCACAGTGGACCGGAAACATACCCAAAGGGCAACTCATGCGCATGTACAGAAACTGTAGCAATCTGAATGAATACGAACACCAAGCAGACATCATAATCAAAATATTTATAGCCAAGGGATACAAAGAAAAACAGCTACTAACATTGAAAGTAAAAAAGTCAAGAGTATGAATAGAAATACCATGATAGAAGGAATCACTGAAACCAAAAAGAAAAACCTAGACATGGCATTCCTTACAGGTTTCAACAGACAACACAAAACCTTTGAAAAAGTAATAAAAAAACACTGGCCTATTTTGCAATTCGATAAGATCTTACAAACTATATTACCATCGAAACACTCTTTCATTTACAGGAAAGCACCAAATCTAAGGAACAGATTAGTGCACAATGTACTGGATCCACCAAAACAAATCACGATTTTTAAGAATCTGAAAGGGTTCTTTAAGTGTGGACAATGCCTTCCCTGCAGAGTCAGCAAAAAAACCAATAAAAAAAACATCAAAATTCCCTTCAACCACTAACGGGTCTGAGCACAACATAAGAGAACTTATAACCTGCCACAGCACACATGTGAGCTACGTTTTAGAGTGCCCATGCCACAAACAGTATGTTGGCAGAACCACCAGAGAGCTACATGTCAGGATAAGAGAACACATAAACAACATCAAGAACGGTTTTCCCAAGCATGGTGTCTCAAGACACTTCAGAGATTATCAGAAGAAAGACCCTTCCTGCATGGTCTTCTATGCCATCGACAAGATAAAAGGCCACTGGAGAGGGGAGAACAAGAGAATAAAGATCTCACAAAATAAAACAAAATGGATATTCCAGCTCGAGACCCTCCAGCCAGCAGGAATGAATATAGATCTAGATCTGAACTGTTTCCTCACCAATTTCTAAGACACCTTTTTATATTTTTATACTTCTGGTCCATTTTTATAAGACATAAGTACTATTCCTACCTCCTTCCTAAATCCTTATTTTAAATTTTATTTTATTCTCATTACTTTTTTTTTTGAGATGGGGTTCACATCTTATAACATTTATAACATTTAACTCCCCCAACCTGGTCTATTTCCAATAGAGCATGAGACATCACCTTTTATGGAATTTGCCCCTTTATATATATATATATATATATATATATATATATATATACACACAATTCTTACAGTCTGTACATATACTGCTCCCTGTTTTAAATTTATATTTTTTAAATCCTTATTTTAACGACGATATATTATATATTTTTTATCTGTAATTTGTATAAACTATGCATGTTTTTAAGTATTCTGTCAAGTTTCATGGAGCTGATGTTGTTTACGGTCTGTAAGCATCAAAGTCTAATATACACAGCATTGAGATGGGCCACGATAGCAATATAGTGCACGATACCCTCACGGTATGTATCTCACTCGACCTGAAGACTTCGGTCCTCTAGATCAATCCCAAAATGGACGCCGTAAGTATTTGTATGGGTAAGGACTTCAGTCTCCAATACCTCTCCCAAAATGGCCACTGCTATCAGGTTAGACAGAGTGAGCCGAGGACTTCGGTCCTCTAAATCCATCCCAAAATGGTTGCGGCTATTATTTACCTAGGAGAGGACTTCGGTCTTCAATATCATTCCTAAAATGGCCGCCGCAACCAATAAATTTCTTGCGCAAGCGCACATGAGACTTCGTGGGCTATATAAAGAATAGAAGTGAAGCCTGACGTTATACTCCTGATGACGTCAAGCAGACAAAACGCGTAGGGTGGAGTCAAGGCACGTCGGTTCATCACTTCCGGTCTGGGCTGTAAACACTGCTTTTCAGCGCCAGCACTAAGCTTTCTTTTTGTCTTTGATTGTTTGATACAATGTAAGTATTTCAAACCCTTTTTCTACAATAAATCTTTTTAAACGGAATCACACTATGGGCATCCTTTCTTCCCTTGCTTCTACTCAGTCATCACCCCTATAAGGTTTACTTATCTTTTCTAAACACCCGGCTGAGGGTGCAACACCCCAGCAAACTGCTGGCAGGGGGTTCATATATATATCTTTACCTACTCTATACCATGGCAAGTGCACCTGTTACTGACATAAGGTCCTTATGCTATATCCCACATTGGAATAAGAACACATTATTTCAGTAAACACCCAGCTGGGGGACCATCGGGTTTGTGTCCTGAGTTTGGATTTTTGCACTTTTTTTTGCACATTGAAAGCATTTGACACTTTATCTTTATATAATCAGAACAGCGCCACACCTACACCTCTTTCCTTTTTTCAGGTAAAAAAAATAGCTTTGCTTCTCTCAGAGCAGAGGAAATATATCTGTTCATATAAGGACACAGGCAAAAACGTAGACTTGCTGTGAGTGGGAGGAGTTATGTTAGGGCCATCCTTACAGTTTAGTTTGCCAGTGTCCATTCATTTGAAGGCAGCTGCTAAACCCAGAGTCTAAGACTCTGATACTGGTGCTTGGTGCTCATACAATTAAGAAATAATATTTTCTAAGCTCATGTAAGGATCCCACCTTTTTTTTTTTTTCAACAAACCAGGTTTTGTTACTTGGTTTCCAGGAAAGTTTAGTGCAATCAACATGTGCACCAAGTGATGAAGAACTTGAATTTTTCTGAGGATATGTTACCTGCATTCCTTCATGCAAAAGAGAGAAGCCATGTTGTGGAATTCTGTATGAACTTTGTGAAGTTATTATAAATCCATAAAATTCAGTCAATTATACTGTGTTTTTGTTCAGCTTCAGTTTGATGGCATCCTTGTTTTGGAGAGCAAAATATTTTGTAGAGATATATGGAGCATCCGTTCAGGTCCTCCTGAAAAAACTGACAGGCGGATCTGAACGGTCCGCATGTGTGAAAGGGGCCTAATAGGTGGGGCTGTTTTTTTGGATTACCGGTAACTATTTAAATGTAGGTAGCCTGAAAAACAGCTGAACAATCCAAATAAATAGTATAATAAAGGTATGTTACATACTTACCTTATAGATTCTGGTGTTCTGCTTTGCTAAATTGGTTATCTAGGTGCATGAACTCTATCATTACTTTAGGCTGAGGTCTACACTGAGGAAGAAAAATGTAATTAAGTTCAAATGGGGAAATGTTAAATGAACAAATACAAGTATCTAACATTAGGAGTTACGAATTTCCTTGTCAAAGTATTTTATTGGACATATATATTAGTCACATACAGATCATATGTAATACACGTTGTTGATATTTGTCCAATTATTACAAATATAGAAAAATAACAAATAATAGGGTCTACAGAATATATCCTAATGAAAATTATAAGGACTTAAATGAGATAGAAAGTAAATAAATCCTTGTACTAATATATTCAAGAATGTAGTTGAAAGAAATATTTTACATATTAATTATAAATTGATCTGTATCTTCGAAAAAAGTAATGTAGAGTAATACTGTAGCTTCAATAAGGTGCGTTATGAAGTAAGAATAATAGAGAAAAGAAAAGAGAAAAAGAAGTAAAGATATCAAAATAAAATAGGGTGAAATAAAATTAGATAGATAATATAAAATAAAATAGATGGAATAGAATAGTAGGAAACCAGAGGGGGGGGGGGGGGGAGTGTAGGAGTCCACCTGAATGGCCTGAATGAATCGGTCCGCGGCTTGAGGGTTTAAGTAAAACACAGTGTTGTTCACTATATTGAGCAGGGTAGCTCCCAAGCTTCAGAAATTTGGTTTAGTAGCTAGTTTAACCGATTGAGTCCTCCGGCTACCATGGCATGAGAATCGAGTTGTCACTAATAGAAGGTAGGTGAAATTTAATCCAAGGATCCCAAATCTTTTCAAAGATTGGAATTTGATTTCTTTTTATAGCTAACATTTTGGCGTGAGACATAAAGTCATTTACTCTATTTATGGTCTCGGATATCTCCAATTTAGGGGTCTTCCATGCCTTTGCTATTGTTTGCTTTGCTGCTGTAAGAAATTGAATGAGGAGTTTGAATTGTTTATGTGTAATGAGATCAGGTTTTAGATTGAGCAAGGCTGTGGCTGGGTCTGGTTGCACAGTGAAACATAATATCTTGGAGGCAGTTTCAAATATCTGTTCCCAAAATAACTGCACCAACGGGCAGAACCACTAGGAGTTAGGAATTTCAACTCATTCTCAAGCCTCTGTGCAGATGAATGAGTTGTTGCAATGGTGCATATTTGCTAATAGTAAAAAGAAGGAGGGTGGATTATGCGCTAAAGTATAAATACACTCAAACCACAAGTGCAAATAGTGGTAAAACAGTGACACTGTAACTTAATAATAGTATAAAACGTAATATAAAACTGCCAAGTAATCAAATATCAATGGTGATAAAGGTAAACAATATATCAAAAAAGTGCTGTCAAAAAATGCGATGCTATTCATCCAGTGTAAAAAACTAAAGTGTAAGTGCATGCAGTAGCTTCAAAAATGTGCAAAAAAGTTCAATATTGCAATTGATGGTGATAGATGAGAATAGATGAGAACTTAGTGTCCAAAAGTTTCCAATTGGGTGTCTCCAGTGACAAAAAATCCTAGATGGAGTCAGAGCCATCTACGTTTGGTACACAATTGAAGTATTGAACCAATGGTGAATCCTACACCTGTCTCCCAGTATTCTCACCTCACTAATAGGGTAACTGGCATAAGGGGTGATCTTGTCTCTCAAACGTAGAAGACTCTGACTCCATCTAGGATTTTTTTTCACTGGAGACACCCAATTGGAAACTTTTGGACACTAAGTTCTCATCTATCACCATCAATTGCAATATTGAACTTTGTTGCACATTTTTGAAGCTACTGCATGCACTTGCACTTTAGTTTTTTACACTGGATGAATAGCATTGCATTTTTTGACAGCACTTTTTTGATATATTGTTTACCTTTATCACCATTGATATTTGATTACTTGACAATTTAATATTACGTTTTATACTATTATTAAGTTACAGTGTCACTGTTTTACCACTATTTGCACTTGTGGTTTGAGCGTATTTATACTTTAGCGCATAATCCCCCCTCCTTCTTTTTACTATATATATTTTATGTGTAAGGTGAACACAGATTGATTTTGCAGCCATTGTTTTATACCTCAGTTCTTATCTACTTACTCTTGAGTAGCGCGAAAGACATACACATTTCATATTTGCTAATAGAAGATACTGTTCACTTCGCAAAGTGAATGTTCATTGAGTTTAAAGAAAAGGGGAGGTGAATGGCAAATATATGCTTGGGCCACATCCAGTATATATGAGAAAATAAAAAGTTCATTGAGTTTAGTGAGCCGTGTTCACTTCAGTCAAACAATCAAAATCAGAGTTGATCGTTGGTCTTTTGGTGGGCTTAGTCTCTTTCACTGTCCATTTTTGGTGGACAGTTCTAGGTAGATCTACAGATATGCCATATTCTTTCCATTTCCCACAGACAAAAACAAAAAAGGGAACACAGATGATGGTGATTATGGCTGCTGCAGTATTCAAAATGTGTCTGACTTCCTGAACCCTATTAAATATTTATATACACCACACTGCCATAAATGCAGCTTAAAATTACTAAACTGTGTGCCACGTGTAAAAGTGCACAAAATGAAAAAATAAACACGAGAAAATACAACTAATGCCCAATGTTTTAATAAATCCCATTCATATAATAGTTGCTTAAAAAACAAAAGGTAAGCGAACAGGTGATGGTGCCAGATAAACATGTGACCACTTTCAGGTGGTCCAGGTGATCCCACGTGGATGTACACTCACCACCATGGATTGACCTTCTATTACTAGATGGGATAGGTCTCACTGCTTTTCTTGGTTGGACCCACTGTATATTTTGTTACGACTTGACCATTCATATATATAGGGTTGCCACCTCATCCCTTTAAACCCGAACACATAATAATTACACAGGTTCTGAGGCTAATTTAATGCAGATAAGGCACTGAGTTCAATTACCACCTTAATTAGCCACAGAACCTGTGTAATTAATATGTTGTGTTCAGGTTTAAAGTTGATGAGGTGGCAACCCTACACATATACCAGGATGCAATTCCTTCCAATGCCATACACCGTCACTCAAAATACAGTAACAGGAAAAATGATCATTGCGCAAAGCAGCCGACTATATTAAACCATGTAAAACTCTACAATTACACTTCACTCACATGTATGGGTGCCTATGGATCGGCACCAGGTACATACAGTGCTTTTTGTTTAGATGGCCCCTGCTTCCCTGAGATCGAAAACTGACTCCAGGGATGGCATGTGACATCACCAGAAGTGACATATCAGCTAGGGAAGACTGCCTCAACTAGTTTTGTCTGTAATTGGATGTCTTCAGCAAGGCTTCCTGAAGACGTCCAATTAGGGGTTCCCTAGCCGATACATCACTTCCGGTGACGTCACATCCCATCCCTGGAGCGCAAGTCAGCTTTTGGTCTCAAGTCAGCGGTGACCATCTTAACAAAAAGCGTTTCATGTTACTGGTGCCGGTCCATAGGCACACTTGTGAGTGTGGTGTAATTGTAAGGTTTTACATGGTTTAATACAGTCGGCTGCTTTGCACAATGATCCTTTTTCCTGATACTGTTTTTTGAGTGGCAGTGTATGTCATTGGAAGAAATCTCATCCTGGTACATGTAAATGGTCAAGTTGGTGACAAGATATACAGTGTGTCCAATCAAAAAAAGTGTAGTGATACCTATCTAGTAATAGAAGGTCCATCCATTGTGATGAGTGTACATCCATATGGGGTCACCTAGAGCTTTGAAAGTGGTCATGTGTTTATCTGTTACTAATGGCACCAGCACCTGTTCAGTTCACCTACCTTTTGTTGTTTAAGCAACTATTATTTGAATGAGACTTATTGATACATTGGACATTAGATGCATTTTCTGGTGGTGTTCATTTTTTAATTGTGTGCCCTTCTACATGTGGCAAACAGTTTAGTCATTTTGATTCACATTTTTGGCAGTGCGGTCTATATACATATGCGTATGGTCAATGTAAGGAGGATTGGACTTTTTAAATCACTACAGAAATGTGATGTTAAAAATAGGACTAATCAGTGAAGAGAGCAATTAAAGCTGGACAGGGTAATGGTTTCTATTATTGGGATTTTGAAAATTTGAGTTGCCTAACTTTATTAGTTCCAGAACCACTGGCCCAAAACAGTTATGCAGAATGTGAAGTCAGAAATCCTGTCGTTCATCCTTGTCCTGGCTCAATAAACCTAAGAAATAGCAGGGGAAAGCAAACTTCCTTTAATTCTTGATAAGATCAAGAGGGATTTTTTCCCCGACTGTAAAGGTGAATTGGGGGTTTCTGCTTTTGTCTTCTGGATAAACTGTGTAGAAAATGAAATTAGGTTGAGCCTCATGAACTTATTGTTTTTTCTATATGCTTACTAGAGCTATACTACATTTTCTATGTCTTTTTTACAATAATGAATACTGAATAACCTAAAATGGATTGTATAAATCACACAGGTTTATCCTCTGTACCTTTCACCACTGCAGGGGAACAGATACAAACCACTAATCTACTGCAGAGTGTAAAAATGTAATGGTAATAAACTTTAATACTCATTATAGTTTTATGTGAGATTTTCAAGGTTTTATGAAGGCTCAGCATGACTCTCACAAATGACTGCAGAGAACCTAAAGCAATAAGAATCGCAGGGAATAAATGACAAATATCTGAATTATACACCTTATTAAACAAAGTGGAGTACATCTGCCAAAAGGACACAGCAGGTTAAGATGCATCTTATCGTGTTCCAAAGAAATGAAAAGGAATATTTAACTCTTCTAGTTTCTAAAAACATGAATATAAAAGCATCATTCAGAATCAGAACAAGTGTGTGTTAGCTGGGGTAAAGGAGACTGGTTCAAGCATAGCCTGTGACAACTAGGTCATATTGGGATAATGCCTTAACAGTTGTCAAAATTGTAAGTCCTTATTATTGCACATATTTTCCAGCAGGTTGCTATTGGTACCATTTTGATCTGGCTGCAAAAGAAAAATATAAAATTACAGAATGAAGGACCAGGCAGGCCAATTACTGAGTGAGTGAGTGAATAACTTGTATAGCGCTACAAATGCGAACTTAATCGCATCAAGGTGCTTATTTCCATCCAGTGTCGTCCTGATCCTTCAGAAGAGGTGGGTTTTAATTTTTTTCCTGAAGGCCCGATGGTTTTCTTCCATGCGGATGTTTATGGGTAGAGTGTTCCATAGCCGTGGTCCTTGGACTGCAAATCTTCGTTCTCCCTGCGATTTGTAGCCGGACTTGGGGATGTGGAGGAGGTTTTGGTTGGTTGATCGGAGAATGCGATTAGGGGTGCAGTGTTTTATTTTCTCGCACAAGTATTGAGGAGAGTTTCCTTGTGTGCACTTGTGGCTGAGACAGAGGGTCTTGAATGTGACCCGATCATTTACGGTTAGCCAATGAAGCGTCCTCAGGGAAGGGGTGATGGATTCCCAGGGTTTTTTCCTCGTTACCAGTCTGGCTGCCGTGTTCAGGACGACTTGTAGGCGCGAAATCTGGTATTCAGGTAGTCCTATGTAGAGGGAGTTTGCGTAGTCGAGTCGGGAATTGATGATTGTTCCAACTACTACTGCTATGTCCTCTTCTGGGATGAAAGGGATGAGTCTATGCAGCAGGCGGAGGAGATGGTGAGATCAGCTGACTACTGATCCTATTTGTGCATCCATCGACATCTCAGAGTCAAAGATGACTCCGAGACTTTTGACTTTGGTGCTCGGGGTAATGGTCTGTCCAAGGATGGTGGGTGGTGCCCATGAAGTCTTAGCTTTTGTCTTTCGGTTTGCGTGGAGGAGAAGAAGTTCTGTTTTGGATCCATTGAGTTTGAGGGAGCTCTCAGTCATCCAATCATCGATTAGTGTGAGGCATTTTTCTAGTCCGTGATATTGGTCTTTTTTCCGGTGATGTGAAAGTAGAGTTGAGTGTCATCAGCGTATGCGTGATAGCACAGGTCCTGTTTGCTGATGATTTTGAGGAGTGGGCGGAGGTAGATGTTGAAGAGTACGGGTGACAGGGGTGATCCTCGAGGGACTCTGCAAGAAACTGTGTGAGTTTCAGAGGTGAAGGCTCCTAGTTTCACGGTCTGGGAATGATTTTCTAGAAAGGATGCAAACCAGGGTAGATCTGAGTATGTGATTCCTGCTACTTCTTTAAGGTGAATGAGTAGAATTTTGTGGTCTACAGTGTCGAACGCTGCACTGAGATCCAGCAGCACCAGGAGACATGATTCTCCGTCATCTGCTGCTTCGAGGGCATCATCCCATATTTTGAGAAGTGCTGTTTCTGTGCCATGGCCTGGGCGGAAGCCTGATTGTAGTGGGTTCAAGAGTTTGTGGGTGTCCAAATGGAGTTGTAGCTGTTGTACTCCTGCTTTCTCCATGATCTTGGAGAAGGTGTTAAGACTTGTTACCGGTCTGCGGTAGTTTGGGTCTTTGGGGTCGAGGTTAGGTTTCTTTAGGAGGGGTTTGATTATGCCTTGCTTGAGGGTGATCGGAACAATACCTTCTTTGAACGATTGGTTTATGAGATGTGTTATGGTGGGTGCCAAGATGTCGGTACATTCTTTCAGGAGTTTTGTAGAAATTATGTCATTTGGTGATGTGCTGTCTCGGAGGCTTCTGATGATGTTTTTGGTGGTGTCGATGGTGATCGGAACCAGCGAAAATTTTGTTGATTGTATAATGTTTGTATTGATTTCCTCTTCTTGCTTTGGCTGAGTGAGGTTAATTGTTTTTTTCTGTTGAATTATTTCACGAATGTTTTAGATTTTGTTGATAAAAAATCTGATAGCTCATTACAGAATTCTTGAGTTTTGTTTGCTGGAGGATCTAGGCAGGTAGGGTTCATAGTCTGAGCGACTAGTTTGAAAAATTCACGAGGTCGGTTTAGGGCTTTTGAGATGATGTTTGAGAAATGTTTGTGTGGTTTTCCTTTGTTGGGTTTCTTCTCCGGGCTCCTTCAGCTCTTCTGCGTTCTTGCTTCAGTAAAGTAAGAGTGTCATTAAACCAGCCCGAATTGTTTTTGGGGATGAGTGCTCTACGTTTCGGAGTGACTGTGTCTGCTGTTTGTAGTAATGCTTTGTTTAAGGAGTTGAGCGTTTGTTCCATTGATTGGTTTTGATTTAGCATTCTTAGGTTTTTTGAAATTGTGGTTTTAAGAGTTCCGAGTGTAGTTTCTTCTGTGATCTCGTCCAGTGTGTTGTTATTGAATGTGTCAGTTTTTGGGATATAGTGTTGGTGGTGATTTTAAATTTGATAGCATGGTGGTCCGTCAATGGTAAAGGCATGTTGTCCAGTGTCTTGATGTCCATATTTTGTTTGAAGATGAGATCAAGAATGTGACCTGAGCCATGCGTGGGGGCTTTTATCAGTTGCTGCAGACCTAGTTCTTCCAGTTGGTTGATGCAGGAGGTGGCAATGGGGTCCTGGGTGGAGTTAGCCCAGAGGTTGAAGTCCCCGAGTAACAAAAAGTTTTTTGGTTTTCAAAGGTGTACGTCGAGATGAATTCAGTGAAGGGTGTGAGGAGATTTGTCTTTGGCCCTGGTGGTCTGTAGCATAGCAGTATGTGGATGGTGTCCTGGGGTGGTGTTTGAAGATGCAGAGTGAGTGTCTCCATGAAAGGCAATAGTTCTGTAGAGTTGGTTTGATGAGAGAGAGGTGGGATTTGAAGATCACTGCTAGGCCTCTTCCTCTTTGTCCTATTCTATGCTCGGTTAGGATGCAGTAGTTTTCAGGTACCAATTCTGTTAGGATGGTGTTACAGTCAGGTGTTAGCCAGCTTTCCGTGATAAAGAGGCAATCTGTGTTGTTTTGGGTGATGAAGTCTTGGATTTCCTGTCTGTGCTTGACTGCCGATCTGGTGTTGATCAGGGCGGATGATAAGTGTTGTAGTTGAAGTGGTGCCTTCCTGTTTTTGATGGTCGATTGATCTTTAGAAGTTGTTCTTTTCGTAGTATTTTTTGGGTGGAGGTTGGTAGTGTTGAGGCGGTATTCTTTAGACTGTGGAGGGTGTCCGCTGAGTATTTAAAGTTGCACATGGTGGGAAAAAGTTGATGGTGATGGAATGATGCGATGATAATACTGATGAAGCGACGATGAGGATGACGAGGTGATGATGATCCTGAAGATGCAGCTGATGATAGGGTGGTGATGATGATGCCAATGGTGATGATGGTGAAAATGAAGGTGATGGGACCCCAACTGACCTAACCGCCCCCCCCCCCGGTTGATCCAGAGGAAGGCGAAAAACCCCAGCTGAGCCTAGGCCAATTGCTACCGCAGGGGAAAAAATTCCATCCTGATCCCCCGAGAGGCGAATGTGTGAATGAGCATGTTCAACAATATCCTCTTGGTTTTTTGCCCGTTTTATTGAAGTAAACCTGTAATAAATTCCAAACAGACTTCAAAAGAGGAGAAAAAAACTTCCATCATTATGATCATTGTAACAGATCTATCCCTGGTCCAATACCAGGGATGTATGCTCTATTGCTGCCTCTGACCCAAATCTATGATGATGTGAATGCATGAATGCTTAAAGGATTGCACACAGACTTGTTGAGTATGAGCTCTCCCTCATCACTCGAAAAGGCCAACAGGCGAGCTGGTCGGTAAGTAGGCTTGGTTTTTCCCTGGGCATTCCCCAGGCCTTGTTGTTACCTGTTTTAGCCTTCCAATGCTACTTGCCATGATAGCCAGCTATAGATGGGGGCGGTGGACATGTTTTTGTTTTCACCTATGGTGCTTGTATTGGTCCAGCAACACACCAGCACCTTTGCAGCCATTGTGCTACATGCTGGGTGTTTAGTGTGCTCCTGTACCTTTAAGGAGGGGTGGCTCCCATTCAGTCCACCTGCCCTCATCTAACCATCAGAATGCATGTGCCTCCATTGTGGGAACACTCATAGTTAGTGTAGGACCACAGACTCTAGGGGGCCTTGGCATGGCTCTGTGGCTCACGCATGCGTTTGCAAATGCGTGCGGACAAACCCCTGTTTTTAACGCATACTGTTAGACAGGTTATTTGGTTGTCAGCGAGCTGGTCAGTAAGTAGGCTTGGTTTTTCCCTGGGCATTCCCCAGGCCTTGTTGTTACAGGCTTTAATCATGGTCTCAGCCCCTTATATAAACAAAGTGACATAAGCAATCGTCACCACAAATGTGTGTATATGATTGGCTCATCCATATATGGTCTTCTCTTGTGACGTCTATTCTTCCATGTGTCAAGTCATTAGGCTACATTCTTTAGTTCACGGAGGCCATTTTAGCTTAGACGATTGGAGGGGTTGAAAGAAGGAGTGGGTAAGACATCTGTTCCTCGTCTTCACTCTGAGATATATAACTCTGTCACAACTTTCAATCAAGGAAAATACTTCTTATCTTGTTACATGAATACCAAAACACACACATGAATATACTTTCTGGTTCCCAATATGAGCATCAACAAGTTTCTTATTGTATAAATATATCTTAGTGTGTGTGCTGCTCAAAACTGACTATATCAACCTTTTTCCAAATGTGTGTGTGCATGTCAGCTCATCTCTCCCTAAAAGCTAAAAAAAGCACTAGCTCCTTAAACTCTAAAATTCCTAAGGATGGGGCTGTAAACTATGTGATTAGCTGAAATAAGAATCATTTAACTCGAACCAAAACTCTGAACCAATTGAAAAACATAAAGAAGGAAAGAAAATATCAATATTTGAGTGGTTAAAGAGAGGGATAACATAGATATAATATAGTAATTTTATCAACTCCATCACAGTCCCCCCTTAAAATTACTATTTTATCAGTACTGTCCCTATGCTGTATGACCTATACCTGGCCCTCCCGACATCAGGATCTTTTTTGTATTTTGCATAGAAGTCAGACATGGCTTGTCCAGTGTCCTCTTTCGACGAAATGGTCAGGAGAACAGTCAAGCACTAGTCTTTCCCTCATCATCTGAGAATGTTGTATGTGTTAACAGGCAAGGACTGCAATGGAGCATACGGTCCCTCTTCTTCCTCCTTCATTGGATCTCTAATATCACCCAAAATTCAAAAAGCTAGGGGTTACCTCTTCAGCTGCTTTTCCCAACAGCTTCTTCATACAGGGCAGAATACAGCAAACCACTATTGCAGCTAATGTAAGCAGCATCAAAATTGCTATGCCTATTTGAGTACAAATGCGTTGCCACCCACTCAGCCACCCAAAATACTGATCCCAGGGATCGGTCAGCCCCCAATTTCTTTTTAACTCTTTTGAGAGATCCTCTAATTTCTTAATGGCCAATATTACCTTACCATTTGGGCCTGTATTGCCTGGAATGTACGTACAACATGTACTAGTCCCAGGCAACATTTTACACACACCCCCCTTCTCAGCAAAAATCATGTCTAAGGCCATACGATTTTGGAAAGTCATTTGTGAAGTGGCCTCTAGTTGTTCATCTACACCCTGGAGTGCATCCCTGGTATAGTTAACAAACCTCTGTTGGTTATAGTAGATATAATTAATCCAATCTACATTCTTGTTTATAGTGATCATAGGAATTAGGGACTCAAAACCTGCTTTTACTTGGTCTCGGGCTTTAAACTCATCTGGGACCCCCCTTGGGACTCCTATGGCATCTATATATACATGGGGGTCAAAACTACCAGCTGCGGCACTTCTGCGCTTCCTGCTGGATTCGGATGAGTGCTCCCCTTTTGCTGCTAGGTCACCTCCCGAAAAGATGTGCAGGGGCATTATGACTTTGGCAAGTGCACATTCCATCGGTCTGTTACATTGGGGCAAAAAAGTATTTAGTCAGCCACCAATTGTGCAAGTTCTCTCACTTAAAAAGATGAGAGAGGCCTGTAATTGTCATCATAGGTATACCTCAACTATGAGAGACAAAATGTGGAAACAAATCCAGACAATCACATTGTCCGATTTGGAAAGATTTTGTTTGCAAATTATGGTGGAAAATAAGTATTTGGTCACCTACAAACAAGCAAGATTTCTGGCTCTCACTGACATGTATCTTCTTCTTTAAGAGGCTTCTCTGTCCTCCACTCATTACCTGTATTAATGGCACCTGTTTGAACTTGTTATCAGTATAAAAGACACCTGTCCACAACCTCAAACAGTCACACTCCAAACTCCACTATGGTGAAGACCAAAGAGCTGTCGAAGGATACCAGAAACAAAATTGTAGACCTGCACCAGGCTGGGAAGACTGAATCTGCAATAGGCAAGCAGCTTGGTGTGAAGAAATCAACGGTGGGAGCAATAATTAGAAAATGGAAGACATACAAGACCACTGATAATCTCCCTCGATCTGGGGCTCCACGCAAGATCTCACCCCGTGGGGTCAAAATGATCACAAGAACGGTGAGCAAAAATCCCAGAACCACACGGGGGGACCTAGTGAATGACCTGCAGAGAGCTGGGACCACTGATGGTAACAAAGGCTACCATCAGTAACACACTACGCCGCCAGGGACTCAGATCCTGCAGTGCCAGACGTGTCCCCCTGCTTAAGCAAGTACATGTCCTGGCCCGTCTGAGGTTTGCTAGAGAGCATTTGGATGATCCAGAAGAGGATTGGGAGAATGTCATATGGTCAGATGAAAGCAAAGTAGAACTGTTTGGTAGAAACACAACTCATCGTGTTTGGAGGAGAGAGAATGCTGAGTTGCAACCAAAGAACACCATACCTACTGTGAAGCATGGTGGTGGCAACATCATGCTTTAGGGCTGTTTCTCTGCAAAGGGAACAGGACGACTGATCCATGTACATGAAAGAATGAATGGGGCCATGTATCGTGAGATTTTGAGTGCAAACCTCCTCCCATCAGCAAGGGCATTGAAGATGAAACGTGGCTTGGTCTTTCAGCATGACAATGATCCCACACCGCCCGGGCAATGAAGGAGTGGCTTCGTAAGAAGCATTTCAAGGTCCTGGAGTGGACTCTCCATATTTGTCTTTCTTGTTCAGGGCACTCTGTGGCCTATATCCCCAGTCATCCCCTGTATTCCAACCCACAGATTCCCAGTGGTCACAGTCTGCTGTGTCACATATATATATATATATTTCCGGAGGCAATCTGCGGCCGGACCACGTTACACTGCCAGTTAAATGGAGGGAAGGAGATTATAGTAGAGAAATCAAATATGAAGGTTAGACTTGTGCACAACGGAAAAATTTGTTTAGTTTTGGTTTGTTTCTTTTCGGTCCTGTTGATTCGTAATTGTTCGTAATTTTGCTAGACGGGATTTTTCGTGTTCGGCCTAATTCGTATTTTCCCAAGCAACATTTTTTGTTGAATCGGAATGATTCGTATTAATGTAAGCCTTATTTATCATTGATTTATAATTCGTACTTTCGGTAGAGTACATTGTTTTTCGTTGATTCTGGACACAACTCCTACTTTCGTAACTTTTTGGGTTCGTTGATTCGTAATTTTCCGTGTCTCTCTCACAACGATGCTGCTTATTATGCCTAATGTGCTTTGAATGGATTTATACTTTTCTAAATACATAGCGGTTATTTGTAACGATTCGAAATCTTGTATTTTACGTTAGTTTTTTACATGCAGCTATAGCCTCCGCGTCTGTACACCATTTTGAGAGGGAGTTCAGCACGGTGAGGGAGAAGCGCAGAGCAGAGTGTTATTGTGCTTCGAATGGATTCGAAATCTCGTATTTTACTTTCGTTTTTTACATGCGGCTATAGCCTCTGCCCCTGTACACCATTTTGAGAGGGAGTTCAAGACGGTGAGGCAGAAGCAGAGAGCAGAGCAGAGTGTTATTTTGCTTCGAATGGATTCGTACATTCGTAACTTTTTTCATAACGAATTATGCCGAAGACATTCGGGCATTCGCTATTTGCGATATAATTTATTTCGGATTCGGTTTTATTCGTAATTGCTTTGTTCGGAAATTCTAATGCTTCCGAATGTCCGAAAGTTGCTAAATTCGGACGAATTTCGATTCGTTACGAAACGAATTGCACAAGCCTAATGAAGGTAGCTACATGTGTGTCTGATGAATTATACCAAAATTGTGTTACACCATCTACTTGTTTGATAGCCACCTCCTGTGTGTGTACAGTTGCTATAAGAAAAAAGATATATAGTTTCATTCTGATGCGGGTGGTGCACGGTCCTCAGGAACTGGAGCCTTTTTGCAGTGGGAAGTGTGTATCCAAGTGTTTTTTCCGGCCAACTTAACTGAAGTGGCTGTTGTTAGCAACACTTGGAATGGACCATCATATCTTGGCTCCAGAGAATGCTTTCGGAGGAACTTCTTAACCATCACCAGGACGTATGCTGCGAGTACCGGTATCTAGATCAGGATCTGGAATGGAAGAGAATACTCGTGCATGGATATTAGTTAATTCTTTTGCAAGAGCGGTCACATAATCTATCAAAGTATCAGACTGCAATTGCAACTGTTGTGGGTAATAACAACCTAATCTAGGGGCTGTTCCAAACAAGATTTCAAAAGGGAATAAAGAATGCTTCCCCCTTGGGGAATACCGTACGCTGAATAAGGCTATTGATAGGCTTTCTGCCCAGGACATACCTGTGTCCTTGGCCATTTTTAGCATTCGGGTTTTAAGTGTCTGGTTCATTCTTTCCACTTTCCCACTACTCTGAGGGTGACAAGGTGTGTGAAACACCAATGTGGTACCTAGGGCCAACCATATTTCTTTTGTGACTGTAGCAGTGAACGCAGGGCCTTGATCACTCTCTATCACCTCAGGTACCCCATATCTGCAAACCATCTCCAAAAGCAATTTTTTAGCCGTGGTTTTCGCTGTCTTATTTGCGACTGGATAAGCCTCGGGCCATCCTGAGAACATGTCTACCACCACCAGGGCATACACAAATCTACCACTCTTTGGCATTTGTATGTGATCACTCTGTATCCTCTGGAAGGGGTAGAGCGGTCTAGCTGAGTGTTTCGGGGGTGGTTTCTCTAGCCTTCCGGGGTTGAATGCTAGGCAAGTGTGGCAGGACTTGCAGTATTGATTAGTTAAAGTAGTTATTCCTGGAGCTACATAATGTTTGTTTATAAGTGAGTTCATCAAAGTCTTTGAGAGATGGGTTGCTCCATGGGCCCATTGCACCACAGCTGGGTACAAAGCTCTGGGAAGACATGGGTGGGTTCCTACAGTCCAAAGATCATCCACCCATACTGCGCCCATCTTGCTTTCTCTTGGTCTGCAGCATCTGTTTGAGTTTTTTGTAGTAGGGCTTTGTTTACCGCTTCTGGCTGTGGATGATATACTCCCACAAATTCTGTGGTTTCAGCCCCTAAGGGGGTCAAGGCTGCTTGTTTTGCTGTTTCATCGGCCAGGTGGTTTCCTCGGGCTTCTGGTGTGGTGATCTTCCCATGGGCTTTAATGTTGAGTATTGCTACTTGTTCTGGGAGTTGGAGTGCTGTCAGGAGCGCATCTATGGCCTTGCCATGCTTCACTGGGGTACCGGCTGTAGTCAAGAAGCCTCTTGTCTTCCATATTAGTCCAAAGTCATGGGCCACACCCAGTACATACCGGGAATCGGTGTAGATATTTGCTGTTTGTCCTTCTGCAAGCTGGCAGGCTACTGTAAGGGCATGGAGCTCAGCCTCTTGAGCAGACATGGATGCTGGGAGCGAGGCGGCTTGCATAACTGTAGTCTCTGTGGTAACCGCATATCCTGTGTGGAAATTACCAGATGAATCTGTGAATCTGGAGCCATCAACATACAAGGTGAGTTGAGGCAATGGGATCGGGGCATCCAGGACAGAGGGTAGATGGGTGGTTTCCGCCTTCATGAGTTCAAAGCAATCATGTTCATCTTCATCTAGGGTAGGAGCAGGTAGGTCTGTGTTCCCTTCTTCCTGTTCATCCAGAGACATGTCATGATACCCCCCTTGGACAAGAGGAAGGAGAGTAGCAGGGTTGAGTTGTTGGCATCGAAGCAGTGTGACATTGTCAAGCATGAGTAAATTGCATTGCAACCGGAGGTGGCAGGCAGAGGATAAATGCTTGGGTTGCACCTGATTCAGAATGGCAGAGATATCGTGAGGGGCTAGCAGCATAAGGGGATGGCCCAGGACAATATCCAAAGTTTTGTCCAGCAGGGCCTGGGCAACGAAAACTGCTCGGAGACATGATGGGCCTCCTCTGGCAACTGGGTCCAGGTGGGTTGAATAGTAACCGATGGGGCGGTTATGGAGTCCATGGCTTTGTGTCAACACCCCTGAGGCGTGGCCCTGTGTCTCAGATATGAACAGGCGAAAGGGCTTTCCATAATCAGGGAGACCAAGTGCAGGAGCAGTGCTGATTGCCTTTTTCAAAAGGTGAAAGTTAGTGAGCGCTTCTTCGGACAGCGCAAAGGGGTCACATTGCAGGTTGTCATACAGGGGTTGCATGAGAAGGGAAGCAGCAGGTATCCAGGCTCTGCAGTAAGAGATCAGTCCCAAAAATGCATGTAGGGCCTTAGCATTACCAGGGGACGGAATGGCCTGTATGGCTTCAGCTCGTTGTTGCGTGATGTGCTTAGCGCCATGGGATATGCAATGACCCAGGAAGAGAACACGGGAAGTGCACCACTGTAATTTTTCTTTAGAAGCCTTGCATCCTTGTTGGGCCAGATACACCAGGAGGCTCACCGATGATTGTTCCGCTGTTTCCTGTGAGGGTGCACACAGGAGCAGGTCATCTACATTCTGCAAAACAACAACCAGCTCCGGGTTTGGGTTATCCCAGTTGGTGAGGATTTGGGACATGGCCTTGGTAAACTGGTTGGGTGAGTTCTGTGCCCCTTGGGGCATAACTGCCCAAGTATACTGTTTGGAAGCGTGGGTGAATGCGAACAGGTACTGACAGGAGGGGTCCAAGGGCACACTAAAAAAGGCGTTAGCTAAATCTATGACAGTGAAAAATTTGGCAGACGGGGGGACCCCTGACAGAAGAGTGTGTGGATTTGGGACAAGCGGTGTCTCCTAAATGGTGGCCTCGTTCACTGCTCTAAGGTCCTGTACTAGCCGGTATTTATCCAGTTGGCCCTTGGGAGTCGTCTTCTTAACTAGAAACAGAGGGGTATTGCATGGGGAAGTACAGGGTATTAAGGCACCATTTCCCAGCAAGACTTTTATCTGCTCGGTAATCGCCTGAGTTTGGACCGGTTTGAGCGGGTATTGGGCCCTTCTGGGAAGAACAGCCCCTGGTTTTAGAAGGACCACTACAGGGGGGACTGACTATCTGAATGGAAATAAGGGGTGTAGTGGTGGCGCTGTTCTTACATAAACAAATCCAGTGGATATTAGATTAAATTGAAACCAAGTAGAAAAATTAGGTATAGAAAATATAAATGAACAAGTAACAAAGCGGTCTAATAGCTCAATCACTTGGGATTGAACTCAGCTGGGTTCAGTCAACACCCGGCCGAGACAACATTTCAATTTATTTCAATTCATTCACTCATTTTGTATCCCCTGCGATATGCATAGTATTTCATTGCAAGTACTTTTCCCATCAGTAATTTCCTAAATAGCACTCCTATTAGCTAGTTTGCAAAATAGCAAACACCAGGCCGAGCCGACACTGGCATACCCATTTCACCCACTTATTTTAAATAATTTCTCACCCACTTGTACACCCATTAACACAACCACTTTTGAACACTAAGCCTACCACCAAGGTTTAGTAAATACCTGGCAGAGACAATTTTATCTAATTTTATTTTATTTTATTTATAAAATTATTTTCATATCTCATTCACAATTTCACTTGAGGTTCGTCATATTTAATATCAACATTAAGGCTTTGAATAAATTTTCACATCCATCACTTGTTGGGACGACAGCAAACACCCGGCAGAGACCGCTTTGTTACTTGTTCATTTATATTTTCTATACCTAATTTTTCTACTTGGTTTCAATTTAATCTAATATCCACTGGATTTGTTTATGTAAGAACAGCGCCACCACTACACCCCTTATTTCCTTTCACATTCCTTGCTCCTCCTAGACAGGAGGTAGCAATAAGTAGAGGCAGCAGTTCTGATTACTGTATTGTGTTTGAATTCCTTTGCGCGGAGTCACCCCACTTTTTCCTGGGACTGACAATCTACCTACATCCTCCGGACCAGTGGTGGGATGGTATTTGGTCAAGGAAATGCTCTGGGATAGGGGTAGGTGAAACCTGCAGGGTTATCAGTATGGGGATGGAACACAATGCAAACGTGTCACCCTCACTCAGGGCAGTGGAAACGGAGATGGACCCATCGGCATTATATGAGATAGAGGCCTGAAGCCTGGAAAGAACATCTGCCCCCAGTAGATTGAGGGGACAGGTGTTCGAGACCACAAATCTAGATAACAATGCCGGGGTAGTGCCCACTTGTAGTGGTCTTGTGAGGGGGCTGGACCGAGAGATTCCGTCCACTCCCACACAAGACACATCTATTGAGGATAAGTAGGAGGGATCTGGGATTTCTGCCTCCCGTAACACGCTATGGGCAGCGCCTGTGTTCACGAGGAAATGTTCAATTCGTTTTTATTGTTTTGACATAGAATCAGGTAAACAAAGAAAACACAAGGACCAGAAGCCTGACATAAGGCAACTTGTTTCGGAAAGCTTGATGTAAACACATAAAACATCTTGCACACGGTATTGTACAAATAACAGTCATCTTGTGAGAACATTTGCATGACACAATGAGGCTTACATAGTGCTATTGTGTATCTAAAATCCACCTCGTTCTACCTGGACACCCCTGTGGGAACCTGCTGTGTCCCTGGTCCGAAGAAGTCGTGGGAAATTACGTATCCAAAGTAACTAACGGCACCATTACAACTATAAATTTTAACTTCACAAGTAATAGGAATATATTCATGAAGAGAACCGAATACACATAACAAGGGGGGGTAGGGAATAGGGAGGTGAGTCGAGTGGAATGTGAAAAATAGGCTCCACTCGACTCACCTCCCTATTCCCTACCCCCCTGTTCTCAACCACTTTAAACCATTAACACCTTGTCATTTCACTCTTTCTCATTTCAATGCTCATCACCATGAGTCCCTACACCCTCACATTAATATTCACACACCCCTACACCATTTTTACTTTTTTCCACCGGTTTTTTTCAGACACTTCCCATTTCCTTTTTTGGCTTCATCACCACTGCCGGCATGGGCTTCACCTTTGCGGTTGGGGTTCAGTTTTGGTTTCCCAGTTCTCTTGGGGCTCCCTGTCCCCTCTGCTCCCGGGGGGGGATGATGGACGATTGTCGCCGGCATGGCGCCCCCAGCAGACCATGTGCTGCAATGTGTAAGTAGGAGGGTGAATTTTTCCCTCCCCCATATTTCTTATCGCTTTTTTTCTTTATAAACTCCCTCTTCCCCCCCTTTTTTAATATCCATTTATTGTCTCTCTTACCTGCATCCAATGTATTTTCAGATAAATATGCATCTGCTCCTGATGAGGCGATCAAATCGCCGAAACGCGCCGAGCCAACGAGTCTCCTTTAGTACCTAGATGCACAATGCTACTATAACATGTTGTGAATTATCTTTTTTTAGTGACTTATGTTAACTTATGTCTTTATATGGAGCCTGCTGGCCAAGATATTTGTATGACTTGTGTGATTTTATTAAAACTTGCTTTTTCCAAAACTGTCCATTGTTCCACCTATGTGCCTCACTCAAAGTCCCGAACCTCCTTCATTTTCCCACTGCTGAGGAATGATAAAGCTCAAAGTCCGGAAGACTCATTCCGCCTTTAGCGACGGCAGAGCATAAAAGATTATGTTTCAGTCTGGGATGGCTCCCTCTCCACACGAATCATATGGCCATAGAACGAAGGGTACGGAAAAATGAGGAGGGAAGAGTGATCGGGAGGGCTTGGAATAGATATAATAGTTTGGGGAGTATATCCATTTGCAGGGTATTCATGCGACCAAACCATGACAGTGGTCTATTCATTCGGTCTTCAGTTAGGCATTTGAGTTTCGTGAGAAGTGGACTAAAGTTTAGGGCATATATATCTGCCGTGTGCGCTGGGATGGCCGTTCCTAAGTACGAGATGGATTTTGTCTGCCACTGAAAGGAAAAGGTTTTTTTAAGGGAGGAAAGGGTGTGTTGTGGAAGAGAGAGGTTCAGTGCTTCCATTTTGGAAATGTTTAGTTTATAGTTGCTAAACCGTCCGAACCGGTTAATCTCTGCTAATATGGATGGGATACTGATATGAGGTTGAGTGACAAAGTAAAAGGTCATCAGCGTATAGGGAAAGTTTACAATGGGAGGAGGGGGTCTGGATACCGCATATGCTCGGGTTTGCTCTTATAGCCTGGGCTAGGTGTTCAATCACAAGGGCGAAAAGGAGGGGGGAGAAGGGGCAGCCTTGCCTAGTGCCATTTGCTATCTTAAGAGTACTTGATTGAATACCATTTACTAAAATGGAGGCAGAGGGTTTGGAATAAAGGGCCATGAAAAGCGAGAGCATTTTCGGACCTAGTCCTATCTGGGTGAGGGTGGATTGGAGAAACAGCCAACTGACCCTGTTGAAGGCCTTCTCCGCGTCACAGGAGAGAAGGCAGGTCGGTACATGATTACGGTGAGCATAGGCTATAAGGTGAATAGTTTTAGTGGTGTTGTCCCGAGCCTCAAGGCTAGGAACTAAACCAACCTGGTCTCTGTGTATAATATCAGATAATAAGGGAGAAAGACGATTCGACAGGATCTTGGCAAACAATTTTAAATCTATATTCAATAAGGAAATAGGTCTATAGTTGGCGCATAAGGAGGGATCTTTACCGGCTTTTGGAATAACTACTACTTGGAGTAAGGACGGGGAGGGGGAGAGGGTCTCATTAATGGTGTTAAATGCATTCGCGAGGAAAGGGGCCAGTTGGGGTGCAAATGTTTTGTAAAAGCGTGAGGAGAACTCCATCAGTTCCTGGGCTCTTACCATTCTTGATTGCCAGTAGGAATTTGGCTTCAGAAAAAGGGGAATCCAGTTCCCCCGCGTCTGAGGTCGGAATGGAAGGGAGGGCAGTTTCCTGAATATATGATGACATGTCCTGTTCCGAGTCATCCGAGTGGGACCGGGGCGAAGGGGTTTGGGGAGGCAGATTATAAAGAGTAGAGTAATTGTAACGGCACCCCAATCTCAAGGGGTATTAACGCCGTTTACGAGGTTCCCTCTCCTAGGCACACATCCACTCGCTACCGATATCCACAGCTAAACGACCCTTTCCTATAGGAGCCGACCCCTCTGGAAGAAGACGAGAAGCACTCTGTCTCTTCTGTAGTAGGAATGAATTTATTATTGACAAACATTGTAACTTTATACACAATTCAGGGCACATGATTTAACATGAACAAGGGCCCAGCTCCGCCCACACATCCCAAAACTCAACACCTCATCCTGACGTCTGCTAGGCTTCAAAAGATCCCAACACAATAGAATATACGATCTCCAATACACATCTTCCCACAAAGGGTTGGCAGCCAGTCTGTCTGGCGACAACAGGTTCTAAACCCTTTACATCTTAAATCCCTTTGTATTGTAAATCCCAGTCTGCCTTTACAATACACACAAGTATAGGGTTAATTACTTCTATTCACACCAGACCTTCCCAAGTCATACTGAACAATAGAAATGCAAAACAACTTAATTCCTCACAGCAATGATACTTAACCCCCACTAGTGATGAGCCGAACACCCCCGGGTTCGGTTCGCACCAGAACCCGCGAACGGACCGAAAGTTCGAACGAACATTAGAACCCTATTAAATACAATGGATGCGAACGTTCGAATTCTAAAGTGCTAATTATAACAACTATTATGCATGTTATTGTCCTAAAAAGGGTTTGGGAACCCGGGTTCTGCACCAGGGGACATGTATCAATGCAAAAAGAAGTTTTAAAAACGGTCGTTTTTCGGGAGCAGTCATTTTAATGATGCATAAAGTGAAAAAAAAAAGTCAAATATTCCTTTAAATATCGTACCTGGGGGGTGTCTAAAGTATGCCTGTGAAGTGCCACGTGTTTCCCGTGTTTAGAACTGTCCCTGCACAAAATGACACTTCTAAAGGAAAAAAAAGCCATTTAAAACTGCTTGCGGCTTTAATGTAATGTCTGGTCCCGGTAATATGGATGAAATTCTTTAAGAAAAATGGCATAGCTACCCCATGACCCCCCCCCTACCCCAGCCCATTACCAGCCCCTTTGGGTCTTGTATGGATATTAAGGGGAACCCCGCACATAAAATAAAAAAGGCCCTATATACTCTGAACAGCCCTATACAGGCGGTGCATACAAGACAGGGACTGTAGGTTTGTTCTTATGTAGAGTCTGTTTGTAATTTTGAACAGGTACATTGTTGAAGTGTAGCTCCAGACCAAAAATCTATTTTTAAACTTTTTGGAAAACATAGGTAAGGGTTATCACCCCTGTAACATTTGTTTTGCTGTCTGTGCCCCTGTTCAGAACATTTCACCTCACTTTCCGTCCCAATGACAACTGTTTTTGAAATGTGGTGTTTTTCTTGAAACAAGGATTGCTGATAAAGCATCAGTACAGAGGAGACACCTTTCTCCCATATTTATTCTTACAGGAGAGAATTTTCCTTCCTAGTGGTAGATTTCCTCTCACTTCCTGTTGTCTTCTTGCGTTTGCAAGTAGGAGTCGTTTGTAAGTTGGATGTTTGAAAGTAGGGACCTGCCGTATATACTCTGCAGAAATAGGCCCCTTAGTTGTTGGTGTTGGCACAACACTGTAAGCACTCACAGTTACTCTTGGTTGGTGCTGGAACGCCCTGCTGTCAACTATTATATCAGGAATTTTAATTACATATAATTGTTGAACAGTGGTAGTAAAAATTGGGCCTTTGATGGTGGTGCTGGTGCCACAACACTGTAAGCCCTGACAGTTACTCTTGGTGGGTGCAGCAATGGGCCCTGCTGTGAATTATTAGATCAAGAATTGTAATTACATGCCCCTGTTGAACAGGGGCTGAAAAATTGGGCCTTAGGCACTGGTGGCACAACACTGCAACCCCTCACAGATACTGTACTTGGAGCACAGCAATGAGCCCTGTTGCAAAGTATTGCTTCAAAAATTGTAATGACACGCCCCTGTTAAACAGGGGCTGAAAAATTGGGCCTTAGGCACTGGTGGCACAACACTGCAACTCCTCACAGATACTGTACTTGGAGCACACCAATGAGCCCTGTTGCAAAGTATTGCTTCAAAAATTGTAATGACACGCCCCTGTTAAACAGGGGCTGAAAAATTGGGCCTTAGGCACTGGTGGCACAACACTGCAACTCCTCACAGATACTGTACTTGGAGCACAGCAATGAGCCCTGTTGCAAAGTATTGCTTCAAAAATTGTAATTACACGCCCCTGTTAAACAGGGGCTGAAAAATTGGGCGTTAGGCACTGGTGGCACAACACTGCAACTCCTCACAGATACTGTACTTGGAGCACAGCAATGAGCCCTGTTGCAAAGTATTGCTTCAAAAATTGTAATTACACGCCCCTGTTAAACAGGGGCTGAAAAATTGGGCGTTAGGCACTGGTGGCGGCACCCATAAACAAAAATGATCTTACAAGCTATCATCATCAATCGTATCATTGAGGACTCGGAGGAGGAGGATAGCCAGTCAACATAACAGCACAGGCACTCAGCATCAGCATCAGTCTTGAAGGGATGTGACATGTTAAAATCAATTAGTCTGTTATATCAGCATCAGGTGTGTGGTAGCTGGTGGTGATCCAAGACTGGTTCATCTTGATGAAAGTCAGTCGATCAACCGAGTCGGTGGACAGGCGCACCCTGTGATCCGTGACAAATCCTCCAGCAGCACTGAATGTGCGTTCCGAAAGAACGCTGGATGCAGGACAGGCCAGTAGCTCAATTGCATACTGTGCAAGCTCTGGCCAGTGATCCATCCTCAAGACCCAGTAAGCCAGAGGATTTTCGGTGGGGAAGGTGTCCAAGTCTGACCTTGCCCCTAGATATTCCTGCACCATGTTTATCAGACGCTGGCGATGGTTGCTGGAACCGATCATACTTTGGGGCTGCGGACTAAAGAATTGTCTGAACGCATCGGTCAGACGGCCACCTTCCCCACCGCTCCTTCTTTGACTGGCCGAAGCCTCAGCAACTCGTTGTCCAGGACCAGGAGTTTGCAACCTCCCAGTCTCTGGGAACGCGTTGCACAGACCTTTCTGCAAGGCCTCCCGGAGTTGTCTCATCCTCTGCTCCCTCTGCGACGGTAACATAAGGTCCGCAACCTTACCCTTGTACCGTGGATCAAGGAGAGTGGCCAGCCAGTAATGGTCCCTCTCCTTGATCCGAAGAATACGAGGATCCTTCCGCAGACTTTGCAGGATCAGGGAGGCCATGCAGCGTAGGTTTGCTGAGGCATTCGCTCCGGAGTCCTCTGGGTCACTAAGGACGACATGATCCGCAGCCACCTCCTCCCAGCCACGTACAAGTCCACTGGTTTCTTGGGACTGTAAATCATCCCTAAAAGACTGCTGCTGATGATGCTGAGTGCCAGCCTCCACCTCCATGCTGACACAATCCTCCTCCTCCTCCTCCTCCTCCTCCTCCTCTTCCTGTGCGATGGGTGGGACAGAAGGAACACTGTCTGGGTAAAGGGGGCCTTGAGAGGCAAGGAAGTCCTCCTCTTCCTGCCTCTGTTCTGCCTCAAGTGCCCTGTCCATTATTCCACGCAGCGTGTGCTCCAACAGGTGGACAAGAGGTACAGTGTCACTGATGCATGCACTGTCACTGCTCACCATCCTCGTGGCCTCCTCAAATGGTGCCAGGACAGTGCATGCATCCCTGATCATGCCCCACTGGCGTGGAGAAAAAAAACCAAGCTCCCCTGACCCTGTCCTGGTGCCGTAGTCGCACAGGTACTCATTGATGGCCCTCTGCTGCGTGTGCAGCCGCTGCAGCATGGCCAACGTTGAGTTCCACCTGGTGGGCATGTCACATATAAGGCGGTTCTTGGGCAGGTTCAACTCCTTTTGCAGCTCAGCCAGGCGAGCACTGGCATTATAAGATCTGCGGAAATGCACACAGACTTTCCTGGCCTGCCTCAGGACATCCTGTAAGCCCGGGTACCTGCCCAAGAACCGCTGCACCACCAGGTTAAGGACGTGAGCCACACAGGGCACATGGGTCAGTTGTCCCTGTCGGAGGGCGGAGAGGAGGTTGGTGCCATTGTCGCAAACCACCATTCCTGGCTTAAGCTGGCGTGGCGTCAACCACCTCTCGGCCTGGCCCTGCAGAGCAGACAGGACCTCTGCCCCAGTGTGGCTTCTGTCCCCCAAACACACCAGCGCAAGCACGGCATGGCATCTTTTTGCCTGCGTGCTTGCGTAGCCCCGTGAACGGCTACGGAGCACCGCTGGTTCATAGGACAAACCACAGGAAGAGGCCATGGAGGAAGAAGAAGAGGAGGGGGTGGAGGAGAGAGGTGTGTCACAACCAGTAGTAGCATTTTGGAGGCGTGGCGGTGGGACAACCTCCAACACTACTGCACCTTGTCCTGAATCCTTCCCAGCTGCCAAAAGAGTGACCCAATGGGCCGTGAAAGAAAGGTAACGTCCCTGTCCATGCCTGCTGGACCATGAGTCAGCGGTAATATGCACCTTACCGCTGACCGCCCTGTCCAGCGAGGCCAAGACATTGCCTTCCACATGCCGGTAGAGAGCCGGAATAGCCTTCCGTGAGAAAAAGTGGCGTTTGGGAACCTGCCACTGAGGAACTGCACATTGCACAAACTCACGGAAGGGGGCCGAGTCTACCAACTGAAAAGGCAGCAGTTGAAGCGCTAGCAATTTAGCCAAGCTAGCATTCAACCGCTGGGCATGTGGATGGCTGGGAGTGAACTTCTTTCGACGGTCCAGCAGCTGGGGCAGGGAAATTTGCCTGCTAGAATCGGACGTCGGTGTACTGCTAGCAGAGTGGGCGCAAGTACTTGGCTGTGACACACCTAATTCTACACCTTCATTCCTCTCAGTGCATGTTTCAGAGAGGACTGAAGTTATAGTGGGGTTGGAGATCCCAGCTGATGCGGTGCAAGGAGAGGTCCGCTTTGTTCTTTGGTGTGGGTCTTTGAGGTAGGCTTGCCAACGAGCTGCATGGCAGGTCAACATATGTCTGGTCAGGCATGTGGTACCCAAGCGGCTGATGTTTTGGCCACGCGATATACGCTTGAGACATATGTTGCAAACAGCAGCTGTGCGATCTGATGCACTAGCCTCAAAAAAGGCCCACACCAAGGAACTTTTTGAATGACGGGCAGAGGCTGCGCCCTGCACAGGCGGAGCTCTGCGGTGTGATTCCGTCGGTGTACTGCCCTTACGCTGGCCACCAAAGGGCATCCTGCCTCGTTGGAGATGTGCCTCCTCCTCATCCTCCTCCTCCTCCTCTCTCCTATTAGGCACCCACGTGGAGTCAGTGACCTCATCATCCCCTCCCTCCTCATCACTGGAGCCAATCTGGCAGTATGCTGCAGCTGCTGGAACATGACTGCCAGATTGGTGTCCTTCTTGAGCATCCCCTCTGTCTGCTCTCACGCTACTGCCTTCCTCTAGCTGGGTTTCATCATCAGACCCTTCGAAACGCTGGGCATCCTCCTGGAGCATGTACCCAACACTGTGCTGAAACAGTTCGGGGGACTCCTCAGGAGGAGGACATGGTGGGTCTAGGGAAGGAGTGACTGATGATTTGTCTGACATTGATACCAGGGAAGACGACGCTTTGGCAGCTGCTTTTCCAGTACCCTGAGCCTGGGTGAGAGAGGATGAGGAGGAGGAGGAGGGCTTGGTCATCCACTCTACCAAGTCTTCGGCATGATGTGGCTCAACATGTCCAGCTGCCGAAAAGAAGGACAAGCGTGTCCCATGGCCATGTGCTGATGACAATGCACCGCGTCCACGACCAGCACTGTTGCCCCCAGACACAGAGCCTGCTTGCCCTCTTTTATTGCCTCCTGACTGTCTGCCTCTCCTTGTTTGCCTTCCAGACATTCTAATAGATGGCCTGCAGGGAGATGGGAAAAAAGCAATAAGGGCTACCTTCAGGTGTCCTTCTCTGTCCCTTGAAACAAGGACTTGCAGAGTGAAATAAACTGACACTCTCCCTACCTACAGTTTTCTGTCCCTAGAATAAATGTTTTTTTTAATCACAATATAGCACAAGGACAATTCAGTCACTGTCCTTCCAGGTCCCTGGAAACAAGGACTTGCAGAGTGAAATAAACTGACACTCTCCCTACCTACAGTTTTCTGTCCCTAGAATAAATGTTTTTTTTAATCACAATATAGCACAAGGACAATTCAGTCACTGTCCTTCCAGGTCCCTGGAAACAAGGACTTGCAGAGTGAAAGAAACTGACACTCTCCCTACCTACAGTTTTCTGTCCCTAGAATAAATGTTTTTTTAAGCACAATATAGCACAAGGACAATTCACTCACTGTCCTTCCAGGTCCCTGGAAACAAGGACTTGCAGAGTGAAAGAAACTGACACTGTCCCTACCTACAGTTTTCTGTCCCTAGAATAAATGTTTTTTTTAAGCACACTATAGCACAAGGACAATTCAGTCACTGTCCTTCCAGGTCCCTGGAAACAAGGACTTGCAGAGTGAAATAAACTGACACTCTCCCTACCTACAGTTTTCTGTCCCTAGAATAAATGTTTTTTTTAATCACAATATAGCACAAGGACAATTCAGTCACTGTCCTTCCAGGTCCCTGGAAACAAGGACTTGCAGAGTGAAAGAAAAAAAACACTCTCCCTACCTACAGTTTTCTGTCCCTAGAAAAAATGTTTTTTTTAATCACAATATAACACAAGGACAATTCACTCACTGTCCTTCCAGGTCCCTGGAAACAAGGACTTGCAGAGTGAAATAAACTGACACTCTCCCTACCTACAGTTTTCTGTCCCTAGAATAAATGTTTTTTTTAATCACAATATAGCACAAGGACAATTCAGTCACTGTCCTTCCAGGTCCCTGGAAACAAGGACTTGCAGAGTGAAATAAACTGACACTCTCCCTACCTACAGTTTTCTGTCCCTAGAATAAATGTTTTTTTTAATCACAATATAGCACAAGGACAATTCAGTCACTGTCCTTCCAGGTCCCTGGAAACAAGGACTTGCAGAGTGAAATAAACTGACACTCTCCCTACCTACAGTTTTCTGTCCCTAGAATAAATGTTTTTTTTAATCACAATATAGCACAAGGACAATTCAGTCACTGTCCTTCCAGGTCCCTGGAAACAAGGACTTGCAGAGTGAAAGAAACTGACACTCTCCCTACCTACAGTTTTCTGTCCCTAGAATAAATGTTTTTTTAAGCACAATATAGCACAAGGACAATTCACTCACTGTCCTTCCAGGTCCCTGGAAACAAGGACTTGCAGAGTGAAATAAACTGACACTCTCCCTACCTACAGTTTTCTGTCCCTAGAATAAATGTTTTTTTTAATCACAATATAGCACAAGGACAATTCAGTCACTGTCCTTCCAGGTCCCTGGAAACAAGGACTTGCAGAGTGAAAGAAACTGACACTCTCCCTACCTACAGTTTTCTGTCCCTAGAATAAATGTTTTTTTAAGCACAATATAGCACAAGGACAATTCACTCACTGTCCTTCCAGGTCCCTGGAAACAAGGACTTGCAGAGTGAAAGAAACTGACACTGTCCCTACCTACAGTTTTCTGTCCCTAGAATAAATGTTTTTTTTAAGCACACTATAGCACAAGGACAATTCAGTCACTGTCCTTCCAGGTCCCTGGAAACAAGGACTTGCAGAGTGAAATAAACTGACACTCTCCCTACCTACAGTTTTCTGTCCCTAGAATAAATGTTTTTTTTAATCACAATATAGCACAAGGACAATTCAGTCACTGTCCTTCCAGGTCCCTGGAAACAAGGACTTGCAGAGTGAAAGAAACTGACACTCTCCCTACCTACAGTTTTCTGTCCCTAGAATAAATGTTTTTTTAAGCACAATATAGCACAAGGACAATTGACTCACTGTCCTTCCAGGTCCCTGGAAACAAGGACTTGCAGAGTGAAAGAAACTGACACTGTCCCTACCTACAGTTTTCTGTCCCTAGAATAAATGTTTTTTTTAAGCACACTATAGCACAAGCACAAAACACACTGACACTCTCCCTACCTATCCTTCTCTTTCCCTAAACTAAAGGAATCCAGGTTAAGCAAGAAAGAAATAACAGTCACTGTCCCTGCCTATGCTGCTCTATCCCTGCTCCGGAACACACTACACTAGGCCGCCGTGCTGGCGGCCTTTTATAGTGTGGGGCGTGTACTAAACACCCTCAGCAATAATTGGCCACAGGCATCCTGCCTGTGGCCAATCATTGCTCTCCTCGCTGCCGGCGCTGTGATTGGCCAAGCATGCGGGGTCACAGTGCATGCTTGGCCAATCACAGCGCCTGGATGACACTGCGATGGCGTAGTGCATTGTGGGCCGTTCGCGTCACTCGAATTTGGCGCGAACGGCCCAAATCGTTCGATCTTCGTCGAACGATCGAACAGCCGATGTTCGAGTCGAACGTATGTTCGACTCGAACACGAAGCTCATCCCTAACCCCCACATACAGTATACATCCAATCTATATACAATGTATATACAGCCTTGAATATGGCTATCACAGACCATATCGGGGGTTTCTTTTATTCACCCTGTGTCCAAAGTGACTACACTGTCACAGTAATATTGGCAGAATTGTTCGGCTATGGTCGAGTTAGCTAGTATTTTACCTTTGGTTGAGGAGTTAATAAAGGGAATATGTTTCCGAGCGTGCTGGGGTTGTAGGGTATGAGCCAGGGGTGTGTTTGTGTGACTGACTCCTCTAGCACAGCTATTGCGGTCGGGAGACGAGTTATGTCAGCATCTTTAAGCCTAGAGCCATGTTGAATGAATTTGCCCCTAAGGACACATTTAAGTGCTTCCCACTTCGTAAGTGGGTTATTATCGTCTTGCATGTGGTCTGTAATAAAGTGCCTGATGGTCTGGAGGATGTCTTGGGTGCAAACCGTATCGGTCAGCAGGTTATCGTTAAGCCTCCAAGAGGATCTGGACTTGGAGGTGGGGACCTTCCCTAAACTCAAGTGTATGGGCGCATGGTCAGACCAGAGAGTGAGACCAATTGAGGTGTTGGGGGAATAGTCTAATAGGGAATGGGAGATGAATATGTAGTCCAGTCTGCTGTAAGAGGAATGTGCAGGGTCGTAATACGTATAGTCTTTCGTGGTGGGGCGTAACACCCTCCAGACGTCCACTAGGGATAAGTCAGAAAGGGCGGTACGCATTTTGGTCAGAGAAGCTGGGGAGAGTGAGGACTTACCCGTAGAGGAATCCAGGCGAGGTATCAGAGCGGCATTGAGGTCACCTCCCTGGATCAAGTTGGTAATACTAAATCGTTTCAGGCGTGCGGTCACAGAGGAGAGGAAATGTAGTTGATCCTGGTTTGGATAATAGACATTAATTACAGTATTAATCACATTCAAATATGACAATTTGATAAAGACATATCTCCCTGCAGGATCAATATACGTATCAAGAACATCTGGTGTAAATGAGGCGTGGAAGGCAATGGATACTCCTATAGATTTTGCGGAGGGATTGGTACTGTGGAACCAGGTAGGGTATTGTTTATGAAGGAACTGTGGGGTTGTGTCAGACCTGAAATGGGTTTCTTGGAGGAGGATTTGGGTGCAAAGCTTTTAGAAGTGGTATACAATTTGTCTCCTCTTCTCCGGGACGTTAAGGCCCCTACAATTCAGGGATGAAATTTTTAAGGAGGTGGGTGCTGCCAAGGAGGGAGCAATGTAGGGGGTGAATAGTCTCCCACCTGGATTGAGCTCACCGTCTCAAGGGAAGGAGTGGAGGGGCGAAGGGGGGGGGGGGTGTAATAGCATCTACAAGAAAACAGAGGGGAGGGGGGTTCAAGAAAAAGAGGAGAAAGAAAGGGAGTGAGGAGAAGTGGAAAATAGGGCCTCAACGGCCAAATTAGTAACGTTGCAAGCAACATGTCAGCTAAGTCTGCAGAGGACGCTGAAAATCCTAGGTGGGGGATCGTGGGCAGTACATAGAGGTGCCCGCACACACTGGGCTACTAAAATAAACACTGATTAACATCAATAAACTGAGCGGCTCAGGGCCCCTGAGCGGCTGTATGTAGTTGGTATTCTCATGCGTATACGTCCGGGAGGATGAGTCCCCGACAGAAATCATGATTTCCTGACAGCACCAGGGGTCCTGCACCAGGCCTCTAAACATAACAACATGCTCTAAAAAGGGGGGAGAGAGGAGGCAGGGGGGAACCAACTTGATGGCGAGGGACAGTCAGTGCTTATATGGGAAGATAGTAGTTCAACAAGGGGTCATAGTACAACACAATGGGAAGCAACAAGGCAAAATTCCCCCTGTAAGTGGAAGGTAAAACATAAGTTAGTAGTATAGTGTCCCAACAAAACTGTAACCTGTGGACAGGGACGGCTTCACGGGTCTAATGCCCGGAAAGAGAAAAGATGGCACAATGCGCCAGCTGTGTAGAGTCATCCGGCAGTCGACTTGCAGGCTTCCGATCTGGAACGCTTGGGTTTCTTGGACTGTTTCGTCCACGAGAAAATGGGTGGGGTGTCCCTCTTTAGGAATCATAATGTTTGCTAGAGGTCCCCTTACCGGCCGGGTGGAAATTGCCATCATCGGTAGGAAAGAGGAGGAGTCAGAGGACACAGGTTTGCCACTCCCTAACCGAGGAGTTCCGGTTTATCCCCCCCTAAGAGGAGGAAAAGCCCTGGCGTTCGGGTGCTGATCATACCTGAAGTTTGGGTGCTGATCATACCTGAAGTTCGGGTGCTGATCATACCGCCGGTCATTTTGGGGGGTATCTTCTAGGCTGTCTGGGGTCCCTACAGTCCCTCCTGTAGTGACCCGGTGTCCCGCAATTAAAGCAAACAACAGGGGGTCTCTGGGGCGGGGCGGGAGTCACAGTCATTGGCAGGGTGGGAGTCACAGTTATTAAGGGTGTCACTTCCTTGACAGATTGTTGTGTTTCCAGATCTCTTGCAACAGGCAATAGGGCTTCTAAGGTCAATGTCTTGTACTCTGGTCGGGCCACCAACAATCCCTTCCGTATGGGTTCTTTTAAACCCGCTACGAAAGCACTTGTTAGCATGCGATAATGCGCGTTGTTATGCAAAGAGAATCCTAAATCAGTAAAGACCTGAGTGAGTCTTATGCAAAAAATTTCCACCGACTCCAGCAGGTCCTGCGTCACATCCTGTATGGTAGTTGCCTGATCTGCTAATTTACCTCTAAGTCCGTTCCAGTAACTGTTAACAAAATACAACCCCCGAGTTATATGAGACCTCACTCTCCAACTGGGCATTGTTAAAATGTTTCTCCATGATGGGCCAATAGGCATCACCTGCTTTTATTTTGCATAAGCTGGCTAAGTCCCTCCATGCCGATGAGTATGTCTTTTGGATTTGGGCAATCCGACGGGAGAACGGCATAGGCTGCCGCTCGGGGTCAGGGAGGGAAACCACTAAGGTGGATGCTTGTGAGGGGGTAAAGGAGGCATACATGAGCGGAGCTTCCGGCAGTGGGCGATGGGCCCCAGATTCCAGGTTATCAGGTCTCGCAGGTCCGGACCGTCCCAAACTGTACTCGGAGGGTTGGCATAGGAAGGTTGGCTTAAGGTCTGTGGTGGTGCTGCTGTGAGAGGTTCTAGTGCCCCAGCCGGGGTAGAGTGACTGGGTACTGACACTGGAGCATGTTGGGCAAAGGCAGCAGATGGTTGGGTTACTGAACCCTGTATTGAGGGTATCACTGGGGCAACGACCGGTGGGCAGTAAAAGCTGCCATCTGCATTCAATACTGGGCACAGGGGGTAAAGGGGTTGGGATGGTTGGGATGATGAGGCAGTAGGAAGGCCTGTTTGCAAGGGGAGGGACTTCCGGAGGAGGTCCTCTGACTTACAACTGCATTCGGGGCAGAGCCCAGGGCGGTCAGGGTGTGGGAGTCCGGACCTCCCACATTCCTCACACGCCCACTTGGGGCCACCATGATAGGGTGGAGGCAGGCTCTTTCCTTTATGATAAACATACATCAATCACTCTTTGTTCTGTATTTCCTGTTCCACCCACCCCTCTTTCATTAACTCCTTCGCTACCCTGAACCAGGCTTCTGCTGCCAAGACTAACTTATTATTCGTCAACAACCCTTTCTTTTCTATTAACACAACTCTCCATTCTTCCGGCTGCAAACGACCACCATGCTGGCAAAGTCCAGCAACTTTCATAAATTTTTCTATCCTTTCACATTTTGTGCCCCTTCACGCTGTAGCACCAGGTCATAGGCCAAACTGCCCTCTGCTGGTGTAGTGAGATGTTGTCCCATTCTTACCCCTTCCATTATTTCCGTGATGTCTCTGCTGTTAGTCAGGAACCACCAACCCCAACTTGCAACTCTATCCTGTGAAGAGTTTTAAATAGCTACTTAGCTAAGGCTCAACTCAAAAATAAACTGAAAATATAAAAACTCCAGACTGCATAATGGAAAGTTACACTCAGGGTTTAAAATCAGTTGTATGCTAGCAGGGGTGTAAAACAGTTAAACATGTGGAAAAAGAAACAGCAGGCACAATTTTAAAAACCATTCCCTTTTTTTTATTTCTTCACAGAAGGAGCAATAGCCCCCCCTTTACAAAAGTGGGAGGAGAATGATTTAAACTTTTCATGCGAGCTAACAAGCTAGGCTTTGGAATGCCTTTCAGCGAAACAGAAAGGTGGGGGCCCTAGCTCACTCCTAGCTCCCGTCCCAAATCAACCCCATCCACCTTCACGCACAAACATCAAGCCACATACACAGTTAGTACATGAATAAACCATAAACCACATACAAAGTTAGAATATGACACGCTATTTCAGCCCTGATGTCTGTATGGAGGTAATATTTAACCCCGAACCTACCTGGTTCGTATTCACCCACACTCACTATAGTGAGGAGTATTTATAATTTATATATACATACCCGGCACTCTCTCTTAATCATAAATGACAAGGAATCCCTGTGCCTATCGTGACACCCTCTTTCAACCTTGAACTTTGTACAGGCGGCCGACAAGGTAACTGTGTAAGTATTACACCTTCTCTAAATCATTTTTTGTACAAAGACAGGCAAGGCACCTGTGTCTCCATATCCCGGACACCATCTTAAACCAGCCTCTTTGTACAAGGACTGACCAGGTAACTGTGTCTCTATTACACCCTCTCAAAATCAGTTTTGTAGAAAGATTGCTGATAAGGAAGCTGCGTCTCCCCCATCAGTTACAGACATCCGCTGAAATAGCCACCTTCAAGTCAAAACAGAACATGCTGTATAACATAACATAAAAATTTCAGCCGGTAGAATAGGTCGACAGGTTCTTTGTTAAATCGGTTCTGGACAAAAAGTTATCCGTCGTTTGACGATCTCGGAGGAGCAGACGGAATGCGAGCTAAAGGGGGGGTGACCGAGCCGGAATAACACAGGTAAGGAATATAACACTATTTACTTACCGTGTTGCGAAGTTGATCAGGCCTTGTTCCGTCAGACACGCCTCGATTCGCTGACAGCCATAGCTAGGTCGGCTAGTCCTGAGAACGGAAACCAGAACCCACTTTGGATAGCCAAAACGTAATAGATCTATCCCTGGTCCAATACCAGGGATGTATGCTCTATTGCTGCCTCTGACCCAAATCTATGATGATGTGAATGCATGCATGCTTAAAGGATTGCACACTGAGACAGACTTGTTCAGTTTGAGCTCTCCCTCATCACTCGAAAGGCCAACAGGCTTTATTCATGGTCTCAGCCCTTTATATAAACAGAGTGACATAAGCAATCGTCATCACAAATGTGTGTATATGATTGGCTCATCCATATATGGTCTTCTCTTGTGATGTCTATTCTTCCACGTGTCAAGTCATTAGGCTACATTCTTTAGTTCACAAGGGCCATTTTAGCTTAGATGATGGGAGGGGTTGAAAGAAGAAGTGGGTAAGAAATCTGTTCCTCGTCTTCACTCTGAGATATATAACTCTGTCACAACTTTCAATCAAGGAAAATACTTCTTATCTTGTTACATGAATACCAAAACACACACATGAAAATACTTTCTGGTTCCCAATATGAGCATAAATAAGTTTCTTATTGTATAAATGTATCTTAGTGTGTGTGTGTGCTGCTCAAAACTGACTATATCAGCCTTTTTTCAAATGTGTGTGTGTGCGCATGTCACACTCTCCCTAAAAGCTAAAAAAAAGCACTAGCTCCTTAAACTCTAAAATTCCTAAGGACGGGGCTGTGAACTATGCGAGTAGCTGAAATAAGAATCATTTAACTCGAACCAAAACTCTGAACCAATACAAAAACATAAGAAAAATAACAATATTTGAGTGGTTAAAGAGAGGGATAACATAGATATAATATGGTCATTTTATCAACTCCATCACATCATTATGCTTGCTGACCAATAATGACATGCAGAAGGGGTTGTAATGAAGTACAACTTCAAGAAATTATTTGTTAAATTGTATATTAAAGTATCCTAGGTTTCGGGGCATACAGTATCGCACAAAAGTGAGTACATCCCTCACATTTTTGTAAATATCTTATTATACCTTTTCATGTGACAACACTGAAGAAATGACACTTTGCTACAATGTAAAGTAGTGAGTGTACAAGGGACACACCATCGGTCCCCTCTCCCTCACAGGACGTGGATCTCTGTGTTTACACACAGAGATCCACTTTCCTGCTCGTTTCCCGGGCAATCGCGGCCGCCGGGCACGCGCACCGGGGCCTTGTGAACGCGGCGGGCGCGCGCGCCTCCTAGCTTAAAGGGAGGACGTCATGACGTCCTCCCAGAACGAGAGTATCCTCCGCCCGCCGTCAATTGACAGTGGGCGGGGGACAAGTGGTTAAGTATGTCACATTACATATTGGCATTCATGGTTCCCTCAATGAACTGTAGCTTCCCAGTGCCAGCAGCACTCATGCACTGTGAAGATCTGGTGAACTCCATGCACAAGAGGGTTAAGGCAGTGCTGGAAAATAATGGTGGCCACACAAAATATTGACACTTTGGGCCCAATTTGGACATTTTCACTCAGGGGTGTACTCACTTTTGTTGCCAGCGGTTTAGACATTGACGGCTGCGTGTTGAGTTATTTTGAAGGGTGTACTTACTTTTGTGCGATACTGTAAATGCAAGTACATATCTGTCTGCAGTTCAGTAGCTGAGAAGTGGACATACATATACCTTAACCACTTTAAGTCCAGACACTTTCCCCTCGCTCCAGCCACGTTAATCTGCTCACATCGGAAAACATATCATGTTTTGACCTACAAATACAGTCTTTTCAATCTTCTGCCACATCCTGTTGTCTGCTGTAACCTGCTACATTCAGTAAAGATCTTTGTGGATGAGAAAAGGTATTTGAGTTGAGTTCAGCTATCTGATAAAGACTGTCCGCTGTGATTTTATCTGCATATACAGGCCAGACATAGAGGTCTCAGCGAGGGATAAGTCATACAACAGTTGGAGTCAGAATACTATTAATGATTTGTGAGAGAGAAATGGTGTGTGTGTGTGTGTGTGTGTGTCTGTGAGGGACTTCCAGTTAAAGGCCATTGCCGAAAATGTGGCTACACAAATAGTGTGGATCAATTTTTCTAAGTGATGGGAGGTATCAGAGCAAAAAACACATAGGCATAGTGAGTGCAATGGAACGTCACACTAGCTGGGAAGAGCTATATCCGGCCAAAATCTTATGCCAGATGGGTTGCAATCTCTCACAATCCCAAAATATATAGGAAAAGGGCCCGAGAGAGGCACAGCCATGAAAACTAGTATCGGTTACCCCTGGAGATATAGAATTGAGTTAGTTGGTGTCTAATACCACCTGGTTAACACCTTTTTACTGACTGATAAGGAGCAAGTACATTTGCAAAGGTTACAGATCATATTCCATTTCTCTAAGGAGTATTGCCACTCACAATCTTGTTCCAACTTCAACATGTGTGGTCATTTATTTGGTGTGGGGCTATTTGTCAAAAGACCGTATAAAGTGGACATGAGTCCCTTGCATCTAGGGGAAAGACTTACTTATTATTTTTGTACAGAGTAGGTGTACCAGAAAAGGATAAAGAATAGTGGGAAGGAAAAAAAGACGACTAATTTAAATGTATCAGAGCTTTTCTTGATGTGGGATCCAAGGGTTTGAAGGCAAGCATACGTGGCAAATGAGGTGTTCTCTTGGAGAACAGAAAGAGTGTTTAAGTTATTTGCCTTCCACCAAATAAATGTACCAGAGGAGGGAAAGGCTGAAGTAAAACTAGGATCCCCTAGCAATGAAGTCAGGGGAGAGACAGAGATGACCAGGTGGCATTTTCTTTTATAGAGACTCCAGATATAAAGGGATAGCACCACCAAGGTGTTAAAAGGGACAAGGGCTGCATTAGAGATTGAAGATATAACAAACCTGGAAGGTAGTACAATATTCCATTGGGCCAGCTGTGTGAATCTGGCTGGGCAACTAACATTTTCAAAAGTAGTTAAGTAAAGACAGTCCACATATTTCTCCCACCACCAATTCTCTTTAAAGTAAAACTTTTTTTTATCTGAGTCTGATAGGGAAGATTTCCCTTCACTTCCTGTCCTATAACTAAAACAGGAAGTGAGAGGAAATCCTTCCCAAAGTGTGGGAATCCTTGGTTATCACTTGAACTGGTATCCCCATGGAATATTTCCCCCGTACTACTGTTCTGGGGACAAATTTGCTATTTTCTTTTACTTTTGGTGATCCGGGTAAACATGACAAATAGAAAGGATGAATCTCACTCCCTGAAAGGGGCACAGACAGCAATAAAAACCTGACAAGTGTTCTAATCCCTCTCCACAACTAGAAAAAAAGCTTTGCCTTTAGTTATACATTAAAAGAGACGTATGTTTTTTGTTTGTTTTTTTGATTCATACTTACCTCGGTGGATGGAGCATCAGACCAATGCTGCAGCTGTCCCCCGCCGTCTCTGCACTGAGAACCGAGTCACCGAACATCACAGATGGCTCAGTTCTCACAGATCCCAAGAGGAAAGCTGCTGACTGTCAGTCAGCATCTCTCCTCTCTGTTTCTCCCCGCTCGCTGGAGCGCTAAGCTGTGGAGGGGCGGGGAAAGGCCATCAATCAAGGCAGCCAGACTTGAAGTCGGGGTGACACGCTGCCTCGACTGATGGCAGTAATGTCAGCGGAGAGGGGATTTCATACCGCTCTCCGCTGAAAACGGGTCACAGGAGTGCAAAACTAATTGCACTCCTGTGACCCATAGGAAAAGCCCAGCCTAAAAAGCTCAGGCTTCTCCTTTAACACAAAATGTAATTCTCATTTAAAAGAACCAGAAATATAAGTACACGCTGTGGTGGTAATTAACCACTTGACAACTGGGCACTAAATCCCCTTCGTGCCCGGACCAATTTTCAGCTTTCAGTGCTCTCACAATTTGAATGACAATTACTCAGTCATGTAATACTGTAACCTAATGATTTTTTTGTCCTTTTTTTCATACAAATAGAGCTTTCTTTTGGTGGTATTTGATCACCTCTGGGTTTTTTATTTTTTGCGCTATAAATGAAAAAACACGGAAAATTTTGAAAAAAAAAACGCTTTTTTTTAGTTTATGTGATAAAATTTTGCAAATTATTAATTTTTCTTTATAAAATTTAGCCACAATTTATACTGCTACATATCTTTGGTAAAAATAACCCAAATTAGTGGATATTATTTGGTCTTTGTGAAAGTTATAGAGTCTACAAGCTGTGGTGCGGATCATAAACAATTGATCACACCTAATGTACTGGTGGCCTATCTCATTTCTTACGACCCGAACAAGCCAGCAAAGCACAAATACCCCCCAAATGACCCCTTTTTTAAAATTAGACATTCCAAGGTATTTAGTAAGATGCATCGTGAGGTTTTTGATGTTGTAATTTTTTCCCACAATTCTTTGCAAAATGAAGATTTTTTTTTTATTTTTTTATTTTTTCCACAAAATTGTCATTATAATAGGTTATTTCTCTCACATGGCATGTGTATACCACAAATGACGCCCCAAAATACATTCTGCTACTCCTCCTGAGTATGGCAATACCAAATGTGTGAGACTTTTATACAGCCTGCCCACATACAGAGGCCCAATATTGAAATAGCACCTTCAGGCATTCTAGGAGCATAAATTACACATCTCATTTCTCAACCACCTATTACATTTTTGAAGGCCCTGGAGCACCAGGACAATGGAAACGCCCACAAAGTGACCCCATTTTGGAAAGCTAACACCCCAACGTATAATGTATGAGGCATAATGGGTCTTTTGAACGGTTCATTTTTTTCCTGAAGTTTTTGGAAATTGCGGGAAAAAAATGAAAACGCAATTTTTTTACGCAAAGTTGTCCATTTATAAGATATTGCCAACACATAGCATGTACATAGCAAAAATGACACCTCAAAATACATTCTGCTACTCCTCCTGAGTATGGCGATACCAAATGTGTGAGACTTTTATACAGCCTGCCCACATACAGAGGCCCAATATTGAAATGGCACCTTCAGGCATTCTAGGAGCATAAATTACACTTCTCATTTCTCAACCACCTATTACACTTTTGAAGGCCCTGGAGCACCAGGACAATGGAAACGCCCACAAAGTGACCCCATTTTGGAAAGCTAACACCCCAACATATAATCTATGAGGCATAATGAGTCTTTTGAACGGTTCATTTTTTTCCTGAAGTTTTTGGAAAATGCGGGAAAAAAATGAAAACGCAATTTTTTTACGCAAAGTTGTCCATTTATAAGATATTGCCAACACATAGCATGTACATAGCAAAAATGACACCTCAAAATACATTCTGCTACTCCTCCTGAGTATGGCGATACCAAATGTGTGAGACTTTTATACAGCCTGCCCACATACAGAGGCCCAATATTGAAATGGCACCTTCAGGCATTCTAGGAGCATAAATTACACATCTCATTTCTCAACCACCTATTACACTTTTGAAGGCCCTGGAGCACCAGGACAATGGAAACGCCCACAAAGTGACCCCATTTTGGAAAGCTAACACCCCAACGTATAATCTATGAGGCATAATGAGTCTGTTGAACGGTTCATTTTTTTCCTGAAGTTTTTGGAAATTGCGGGAAAAAAATGAAAACGCAATTGTTTTACGCAAAGTTGTCCATTTATAAGATATTGCCAACACATAGCATGTACATAGCAAAAATGACACCTCAAAATACATTCTGCTACTCCTCCTGAGTATGGCGATACCAAATGTGTGAGACTTTTATACCACATACAGAGGCCCAATATTGAAATGGCACCTTCAGGCATTCTAGGAGCATAAATTACACATCTCATTTCTCAACCACCTATTACACTTTTGAAGGCCCTGGAGCACCAGGACAATGGAAACGCCCACAAAGTGACCCCATTTTGGAAAGCTAACACCCCAACGTATAATCTATGAGGCATAATGAGTCTTTTGAACGGTTAATTTTTTTCCTGAAGTTTTTGGAAATTGCGGAAAAAAAATGAAAACGCAATTTTTTTACGCAAAGTTGTCCATTTATAAGATATTGCCAACACATAGCATGTACATAGCAAAAATTACACCTCAAAATACATTCTGCTACTCCTCCTGAGTATGGCGATACCAAATGTGTGAGACTTTTATACAACCTGGCCACATACAGAGGCCCAACATGCAAGGTACACCATCAGGTGTTCTAGGGACACATAGCATGAACATACCAAGAATTACACCCCAAAATACATTCTGCTGAGCAAATGGTAAACAAAAGATTACCTGTGGTTTTAGTAGCGCAGTTTTCTACAGGAGAACAGCACTGGTCCAGGCAAGAGGCAGGGACTTGGTCAGCAAAAGCGGTGTGGTCAGTTCATCCGACAGGCAGAGGCATGAAGGCATAGGTCCTACAGGCAGTTGACAGAAGTAGGGCCTCGTTCAGGACTGAATGGGGACAGGGGTAGAGGCTTCTCCCACCCAAATCTCTTTGAAGCCTCCGAGTCTCCAGACCCTAATCTGTGAATGAGAAAAATAAAAACAATTTTTTTCTTCATCCAGAAAAACAATTCTGGAGCCCCTCACATATGTGAGACCCCTGTGTTATGAATCCCACTAGTCCACTGGCAGGGTACAAGATCAGTCCAAGAGGCAGGCAAAAAGCAGGGTCAAACAGTCCAGGGTCAGTTCCAGATCAGGCAGAGGTATGTACAGAATCGTTAGGCAGAAGCGTGGTCAAATAACAGTCCAGGGTCAGTTCCAGATCAGGCAGAGGTATAAACAGAATCGTTAGGCAGAAGCGTGGTCAAATAACAGTCCAGGGTCAGTTACAGAGAAAGCAGAGGCATAAGGGGTGTGAACATAAATGGCAGGAAGTGAACTAATAATTTATTTTGGTATGGTAATGGCGGAAGCAGTTGCCTATGCAGAGGCCTGGTTCTGAAGGACATTGGGCACAATGATAAATGGTGTCTCTTCTCTCTCCTCTTTTGGAGCACACCCGGCATTTTTTCTGGCGTTTTTGGCCTGTTGGTCTGGGAGGGATTTTATCTGGGAAGTGGCGCTCGGAGAGACGGCTAACGACATTGGATCTTATGTTTACTGGTGGGCTGTTCGGGTATAAAAGGGCAGTGGTGATTTCCTCCTGGAAGAAAAGGAAGGATTTGGGTCTTCTAGTGGATTTTCGATATATTACATATGAGTTGTACATGGCCAAATTGAACAAATAAATTGAAACTTTCTTATACCACTGGTATGATCTTCTTGTGGAAAGGTAGGGTTCGAGCATCTGGTCGTTGAAGTCGACACCCCCCATGAACTTATTGTAATCGTAGATGCATTTGGGTTTTTGGATCCGGCCATTCATCCTGGTGACTTCAACAAATTCATTGTTGTGGATGGAAGAAAGCAAGTACACGTCTCTTCTGTCCCTCCACTTCACAGCCAAAATCTCCTCATTACGCAAACTCGCCGTCTCCCCTCTTCTCAATTTTTTGGTGACCAGGCTTTGAGGAAAGCCCTTCCGGTTCGTCCGTACGGTGCCGCATGCTGGAGTCTTCATTCTGTGCAAATTTCGGAACAGGGGCAAACTGGTATAAAAATTGTCCACATACAAGTGGTATCCTTTCTCTAGGAGTGGGTTTATGAGTTCCCAAACTACTTTCCCACTGGTTCCAATGTAGATTGGGCAATTAGGGGGGTTCAGTTCGGAGTCCTTCCCTTCATATATGATGAAGCCATACACATACCCAGTTTCTCTGTCGCACAATTTATACAGCTTCACCCCATAGCGGACCCTTTTGCTGGGTATAAATTGTTTTATGCCCAGCCTGCCAGAAAATTTGATAAGGGACTCATCTATGCATATGTGTTTGTCTGGGGTAAACAACTGGGGCTTCAGAAAGGCTTCAGAAAAATAATTTAGTAGCGGCCGAATTTTATAAAGTTTATCAAAATTTGGGTCATTTCGGGGAGGGCACTGGGTATTATCATTGAAGTGTAGGAATCTCATAATCATTAGATATCTGGACCTGGGCATTACTGAGGAAAAGATGGGCATATGATATATGGGGCGGGATGACCAATATGAACGTAATTGATTTTTTCCATTTAGTCCTATGCAGAATGTGAGGCCCAAAAAAATCCTAAACTCCTCCACTGTAAGGGCTTTCCACACGTAGGGACGGGCATAAGAGGACGTTGGGTTGCTGGTTATAAACTGTTGGGCATATAAGTTGCACTGGGCCACAATTGTTGCCAGCATGTCGTTAGTAAAAATTAAATTAAAAAAATCTATTGGGGAAAAGTTTTCTGTATCCACCTGGACTCCTGGCTGGGCAGTGAAAGGGGGAATGTTGGCTTCTCCTGAATTTGGAGGAAGCCACAAAGGGTACTGAAGGGAATAGGGAAGGCTGGCATGGGACCTAACCCTTTGGGGCTGAGGTGACACCCCACTGGTACGTGGCCTTGCTTCTCGAGGTACTGCGGTGCTGGTGGATGGCACTGCGGTGCTGGTGGATGGCACTGCCTCCTCAGCAGAACGCCATGTCTGGCGGGCGGGCCCTCCTCCTCTTCTTCTTCCTCCTCTGCCGTCTCCGTCTCCTCCGTCACTGATCCACTGCTTATGACAGGCTCGTAGTCCACGTCAGACTCATCTGAATATGCGGAGGACTCCGAATCGGAGCGCTCCCCGTTGCTCCCGTCGGCCGCAAGAATTTCATATGCCTCCTCGGCTGAGAATACTCTTTTAGCCATTTGATGAGATGGCACTGACAGGTGGCACTGATGGCAGATGGCACTGGCAGTTGGGACTGGTGGCAGATGGGACTGGTGGCAGATGGGACTGGTGGCACAGATGGCACTGGCAGGTGGCACAGATGGCACTGACTGGTGGCAGATGGGACTGGTGGCACAGATGGCACTGGCAGGTGGCACAGATGGCACTGGCAGGTGGCACTGGCAGGTGGCACAGATGGCACTGACTGGTGTCACTGGTGGCAGATGGGACTGGTGGCAGATGGCGGTGGCAGATGGCACTGGCAGCAGATGGCACTGGCAGGTGGCACTGGCAGCAGATGGCACTGGCAGATGGCACTGGCAGGTGGAAGATGGCCCTGGCAGGTGGCACTGGTAGCAGATGGCACTGGCAGGGACTGTGGGCACTGTTTTTTACTTGTGTGTGTGTGTATTTTATCACTCACTATTACAAGCTGCAGCACAGATCTCTCCCTCTCCTCACACGCTGTCTCTGTGTGAGGAGAGAAAGCCGGCAATAAGAGATGATCTCATATGTTTACATTTGAGATCATCTCTCATTGGATAGTGAGATCGAGTGCTGAATGGCCTCTGTGATTGGCCATTCAGCACGATCTGTGATTGGCTGTGTCCAAGGGACACGGCCAACACAGATTTTCCCCGATGCGCGCTCGCGGGGGCGCGCAGGGGGGGGGGGAAGAGGAGGACGTCCATGGACGTCCAGTCAGCACTTTGGCGCCGCAATGCAGACGTCTTTTGAGCATTGCCCGGGCGCGAAGTGGTTAAGGTGACAGAAACAAAAGGATATTTGGTAAACATTTAGCTTCATAAGGGGTACTTCACTGAAACACTGTCCTACAGCAATACATTTTTATTACTGCTTACAGGAATCAACCGATAAGCTCTGTAAGAGACTTAAACATTAGCTAAGACAGCAGGAAGTTCAGCTCACAAACAAAACATTTGCAACCTTGTTTTACATCTGCAGTTTTCTAATGTAATTGTATTCTTTTCATGCAACAAAGGGGAACTGATGTTTTGTATTAACAGCATACAATGTTGAAATTTCAAATAATGATGTGAAATAACAGGAATTATTTTTATTCCCATTTATCTTGAGTCTGCTGTAAGAAAAAAGCTTTTAAAAAAAGAAAAAGCAATATCCACGAACTACAGTGGAACAGTGACCCCTTGTGACAAAATTGTTAAGTAGCTAGTAGTGGATGAAATGTAGAAAAACCGTACAGCAAGCATGATCATAAACACAGAGAGATGGGACTTCAAAGGATTTTATGGTGAGTATAAAGTCATATTTTTCCTCTCATCTTCTCATCCAATGAGGGACATGTGTCATTCACCTTCAGGGTCCCCTAAACATTCCAACTGAGGAGTGGGGAACAGCAAGCAAGCCGTAAAGGGCCACCAGAAAACTGGGGACTGCCTGCAGCTCATAGAACCACTTGAAGGACCTTATGCTGAAGCTGCAATCAAAAGAGGCCACAACACCCACCTGGTAAAACCTTATGGGGACCATCTGGAATGACAAAAGGGGAATCAGTCTTTCTAAGCAATAGGGATGAGCCTAACACCCCCCCCCCCCCCTGTTCGGTTCGCACCAGAACCTGCGAACAGACCTAAAGTTTGCGTGAACTTTAGAACCCTATTAAATACAATGGACTCGAATGTTCGAAATCAAAAGTGCTAATTATAAAGGCTAATATGCAAGTTATTGTCCTAAAAAGGGTTTGGGGACCCGTGTCCTGCCCCAGGGGACATGTATCAATGCAAAAAAAAGTTTTAAAAACTACAGTTTTTTCGGGAGCAGTGATTTTAATAATGCTTAAAGTGAAACAATAAAAGTGAAATATTCCTTTAAATTTCATACCTGGGGGGGGGGGGGGGGTGTATAGTATATCTGTAAATCAGCGTTTGTTCCCCGTGCTTAGAACTGTCCCTGCACAAAATGTAATTTCTGAAGGAAAAAAAGTCATTTAAAAGCACTTGCGGCTATAATGAATTGTCGGCTCCCGGCAATACAGAGAAAAGTCATTGATAAAAATAAAAAAAAATGCGTGGGGGCCCCCCCAATTCAATTACCAGGCCCTTCAGGTCTGGTATGGATATTAAGGGGAACCCTGTGTCAAATAAAAAAAAAATGACGTGGGGTTCCCCCCCAACTATCCATACTAGACCCTTCAGGTCTGGTATGGATTTTAAGGGGAACTCCACCCCAAATAAAAATAAAAAAATGGTGTGGAGTTCCCCCAAAAATCCATACCAGACCCTTTATCCGAGCACGCAACCTGGCAGGCCGCAGGAAAAGAGGGGGGACGAGAGAGCGTCCCCCCCCTGAACCGTAACAAGCCACATGCCCTCAACATGGGGAGGATGTCTCCATGTTGATGGGGACAAGGGCCTCATCCCCACAACCCTTTCCTGGGTCTGTGGGCAGGGGGCTTATTGGAATCTGGAAGACCCCTTTAACAAAGGGGACCCCCAGATCCCGGCCCCCCATGTGAATTGGTAAGGGGTACATTGTACCCCTACCATTTCACAAAGAAAGTGTAAATAAAAAAAAACAAAACACACAGACACCTTGGAAAAGTCCTTTATTAAAAATAAAAAACCCATTCCAGCGATGTAATCCAGTGTCCCGCAGCGATCCGATGTCCAGCGCTGCAGTCTCAGAGAAGGGGCGGGTCTATTAATTTTTTTACACTGCGGAGGAAGTTCCCCCTCAGGTCCACTCAGCCAATGACGTAGGCGGGGTCTAAGATACGAGGGCACCCCCTCAGTGTAAGTCCGCTCAGCCAATGACGTTTCGTGTGGAGTGGAGTGGAGACTGCAGCGCTGGACATTGGATCGCCGTGGGATTACATCGCTGGAATGTTTTTTTTTTTTTTAATAAAGGACTTTTCCAAGGTGTCTGTTTTTTCTACATTTTACAATGTACCCCTTACCAATTCACATAGGGGGGCCGGGATCTGGGGGTCCCCTTTGTTAAAGGGGCCTTTCAGATTCCGATAAGCCCCCTGCCCGCAGACCCCCACAACCACTGGGCAAGGGTTGTGGGGATGAGGCCCTTGTCCCCATCAACATGGGGACATCCTCCCCATGTTGAGGGCATGTGGCCTGGTACGGTTCAGGAGGGGGGGGCGCTCTCTCGTCCCCCCCTCTTTTCCTGCGGCCTGCCAGGTTGCGTGCTCAGATAAAGGGCCTGGTATTGATTTTTGGGGGAACTCAACGCCATTTTTTTTAAATTTGGGGTGGAGTTCCCCTTAAAATCCATACCAGACCTGAAGGGTTTGGTATGGATATTTGGGGGGAACCCCACATCATTTTTTTTCAATTTAATGCAGGGTTCCCCTTAATATTCATACCAGACCTGAAGGGCCTGGTAATTGAATTTGGGGGGACCCCCACGCATTTTTTTTTTTATGAATGACTTCTCTCTGTATTGCTGGGAGCCGACAATTCATTATAGCCGCGAGTGCTTTTAAATGACTTTTTTTCCTTCAGAAATGACACTGTGCAGGGACAGTTCTAAGCACGGGAAACAAGCGCTGCTTTACAGGCATACTATCCACCCCCTCCCCCAGGTACGAAATTTAAAGGAATATTTCACTTTCCTTGTTTCACTTTAAGCATTATTAAAATCACTACTCCCGAAAAAACGGCCGTTTTTAAAACATTTTTTTGCATTGATACATGTCCCTTGGGGAAGGATCCGGTTCCCCAAACACTTTTTATGACAATAACTTGCATATAAGCCTTTAAAATTAGCACTTTAGATTTCTCCCATAGACTTTTACAGGGTGTTCTGCAGCTTTTTGAATTTGCCGCGAACACCCCAAATTGTTCGCTGTTCGGCGAACGTGTAAACAGGCAATGTTCGAGTCGAACATGAGTTAGACTCGAACTCAAAGCTCGTCCCTACTAAGCAAACACTGTTAGACTCTTACAGCCCAAACCACATCTAGGCACAGGAGGGAATCTGCTTCTGGTGAACTGGGGCCAGACAGAAGGATGAAAGGAAATGGTCCTGGTTGAGGTGAAAAGCTGGAAACTATCTTGGGTAGAAATTATGTTTTGGGTCCCAAAATCACCTTGTCCTTCTGCAAGACCAGAGAGGGTTCCTTGCAGGATAAGGCTGCCAGCTCAGACACTCTCACAGAGGTGAAGACTACCAGAAACACCTCCTTGTGGGTGAGAGTGCAAAGTGTAATAACTTTCATGCAAAAGAGGAGATTTAGAAAACTCTTGTACCTAAGAATAGGAGTGTGAGATCAGGGAGTTTAAAGGTCCTCCAAGTGATAAGTTGGTTCCAGTGCTGATTTCTCAGGATTATATATCCATATGAACCTCTGTAATTTCTGGACAGTCCAGGCTATGTTGCTCAACAGATTGTTCTCTCAGCAAGAAATATTCCACAATGGGGATGCCTCAATAGCAAAGCGGGGCTATGACTGGGTCTGGCACCTTGATGAACACCTGAGGCTGAATAGCTGAGCCAAAACTGAAAGAGTGTACTAATGAAAAGGACTTTTCTTAACTATGACAGATTGTATCTAAGGGCTCGTTTACACTTGCAGCAGACCTTGCAGTTTACAGGTGGCTGGACGGCGATATGTTGCCTCCTCACAGCCAGTTTTATCCCTGTAAAACCTGCACCACAACCACATGCAATGTAGGACAGTTGGGGTTCCATTTGTTTTCACTTGAAAGGGTCATGTTCAACGGTGGTCCTGCCCACCGAACCTGACAGGGGGTATAATTTTTGCCATGGCATGTGTACGTCTCCCCTTGGCTGGTGTATTAGGTTAATGGGGCAATAAAACTGATTCAACCACCTATTTTTACTGCATCCCCAGCTGCAAGCGTGAACACGTTCTTTGGCTGAGGCTTATGGGTAATTGTGCCACCCTACCATCCTTCAAAATGGCATCCAAGGTAGATCCAAAGAGATGTTGTCCTTTGCATGTTCTGCAGTCCAGTGCTTTCTACATGTGAGCTGGCAGGAGACTCATGTGGGAAAAAAGATGGAAAACCTCCAGCAGCCCATCACAGCTGTAGTGTAAAGCCTTGTATACACACGCTTAGATTTTTGGATGACCGAATGTCAGTTTTTGTGGCATACTAGTCTCATGTCGAAAGTAAAGAGGTTACTCACAATGCAAAATTTTTCATACGACAGAATACAACGTCAGAAGTAAAGTAATGTGTTGAATAGTTTTGTATGTATTCTTTCGTTTCTGAGCATGCATAGTCTTGCTCTTACAATTTATTTTGGACAAAAACTCTTAATGAAACAAAAATCGGATGTTGAGTTCACATCTGACAAAAATTTTATAGTCTGCACATCCAACTTTTGTCTGACGAAAAAATGAAATCGGCTGTCGAAAGCACCGTACCAACGATGCGAAAGGAAGAAAACCTCCACCAACGCAAAAGAGCCATCGCTCACTTCCAGTATTGACCCTCACTACAAAGTTCAAATACGCATATCTGTCAAGCACCAGGACCCAGAGGCGACTAAGACCAGGGATAAGGAACCAATGTCTCCAACCAGATCTAACCTGTATAAGCATACCTCCCAACAGTCCCAGATTGGGCAGGACTTTCCTGCATTTCAACCTTTGTCCCACATTACTCCATTATATGCTAACAGCCTAGCAGCCATGCATAGACAAACAGCTGACGTTTATACATTGCTGGCCAGGGAAGAAGGTGGCAGGGCCAATTGTAACTAACAATCCCCAGACGACGTCCTATTGATGACGAAACGCGTAGGAGGGAGCCTTTGACTGTGACGTCATTTTGTTTGTTCTTTCCAAGACGGTGGTTGGGCGCACGACATAGGAAGTACAGTGAGGCTTACGGGGATACCTCAACTCTTGTAAGCTGAATGTGTATCGTTGTTTTGCTGACAGATGACCATTTTCTTGTAAGTGCAAACTCATTCCATTATTAAATCAACCTTTTATCAACATACTACACCATGGAAGTTTTTTTCCTCTTATGTTTTTGAGTACCATTAAGCAACAGTGGGAGCTCTGGATATCTCCAAGGTTTAAGGGAGACCATTACTTCCCTATGCTGGGCAAGACTGCTGCGGCGGTCATCGCTATCTGGTAATCAGGTATTCAAACACCTTGGGTGGCGATCTGGACGCACTTTGTTTCTCTTGTTTGAAGATTGTGTCACGATTTTCTTTTTGCAACTTATATTTATCTATTTGGACGGATACTGCTACATAGACACCTATGGACTTTATCTGTGCTTTAGTTTTCTTTTTTCACTTTTTCTTTTCACTTTGGTATTTTTTATATTTGTTCTTACATTATTTTAGCGCTGCATCCATTTTTGCATATATACTTTGGTTTGAGTTTCTGTACTGGACTTTGATGCCGGCAGCTTATTTATCACTTTAATTTGTATTCAATTATCACTTATTTGTTTCTAGTGCAGCGTTAGCCTTCGGGCTTTTAACGTTTTCTATACAATTCTAACTACTGCAGTTATACATCTCCGACACCAGAGGTTGGATTTGACAGCTGTACTCACTCTCACTGCGGCCCTACCTCCCGCCAGCTTTCCCACCAATCCCTGGCTGTGCTGGATGGATGTTCACACTGCTGCATGTCCTGCTAGGCTGCACTCATTTGCTATCCATCTGATGCCTGCATTCTTGCCTCAGCTCATGTATGCTGTTAATCAAGATTTTAGCAAGTAAGTGTGCTATGTTTAATTTTCTGGTGTCTTTGCAGTTTAACTTCTGAACCTTGCACTCTATACAACGCACTCCTGAACATTGCACTCTGTATGAAACGTACTCCTGAACCTTGCACTCTGTACAAAATGCACTCCTGAACCTTGCACTCTTTACATAACAACTGAACCTTGCACTCTGTATGTAACGCACTCCCAAACCTTGACCTCTGAAGGAAACGCACTCCTGAACCTTGTACTCTGTACGAAACACACTCCTGAATCCTTCCACACTTAGCGTAATGCACTCTTCAACATTTTGTGCAAAACCATTTGTAATGGAAGTTTTTTTTGTTCTTTTTTTTTTAAATGATTGTGCTGGGGTTCGTGTTCTTGAGACGCCAGCTCGTGGCACAGCAATCAAAGCATATTTTATAAGTACAAGGAAGCACGTTTTGTTTTTTAAGCACGCCCCTTCCACTCTAAAGCATTTGGCCACACCCATTTTAACACGCTACGCGTGCCACAGGTCACTTCCTCCCTCAAGTGTCCCTCATTCTGAAGTTCAAAAGTTGGGAAGTAAGTAGCTTAGATGATTGTTCTGTGGGACCACAAAGCCCAGCTCCACATCTGCCTCAAGCAGTCAAGCATCCACAGAGAACAAATATCTTTTCAAATTTTCTTGCACATGTTTTTGCAGCATTACATTTACAATGAACACAGCACAACTTTGAATATTGTAATTTTATTGGAATATGAGTTTTGATTACAGGTTGATAGCACAGCACATTCTTTTTTTTAACAAGAGCACAGCACATTCTTAACCAACCAGCCACCGTCATACTGCGGCAGGTCGGCTCGTTCCCGCGGACTGTCATAGCTGTACGTCGGTCCCTATTAGCGGGATAGCGGGGGTGCCGATGACCGACGGCTACGAGAGGCAGAACAGGGACGTGTGTGTGTAAACACACACATCCCTGTTCTGAGAGGAGAGGAGATGCAGATCGTGAGTTCCTACGAGCTGGGAAACACGATCTGTCATCTCCTATAGTGAGTCCCCTCCCCCCACAGTTAGAACACACATTAGGGAACACAGTTAACCCCTTCCCTGCCAGTGACATTTACACAGTAATCAGTGCATTTTTATAGCACTAATCACTGTATAAATGCCAATGGTCCCAAACATGTGTCAAAAGTGTCCGATATGTCCGCCATAATGTCGCAGTCCCAATAAAAAACACATATTGCCGCCATTACTAGTAAAAAATAAATAAACAATAAAAATGCCATAAATCTATCCCCTATTTTGTAGACGCTATAAATTTTGCACAAACTATTGAAACCAATCAATATACGCTTTTTGCGATTTTTATTACCAAAAATATGTAGAAGAATACATATGGGCCCAAACTGAGGAAAAAATTAGCTTTTTTAAAAAAAAATTGGAGCTATATATTAAAGCGAAAAGCACACAAATATTGTGTTTTTCTTTTCAAAATTGTCGCTCTTTTTTGTTTATAGGGCAAAAAATAAAAACCGAAGAGGCAATCAAATACCACCAAAAGAAATCTCTATTTGTGGGAAAAAAAGGACGCCAATTTTGTTTGGGTACAGTGTCGTATGACCGCGCAATTGTCAGTTAAAGCGACGCAGTGCCGAATCACAAAAAATGCTCTGGTCATTGAGCAGCCAATTCTTCTGCGGCTGAAGTGGTTAAAATACTTTATAAAATGTGCTGGAATGATAGGGGTTAAGTCTACAAGGTGCATGTCATCTTGTGGACGTATCTCTTTAATTTACAGTTTACATTTTGTCACCACGCTCACATGCTCTGCGCATGTGCGATCGCTTCTACACGTGTTGAGGATTTTTTTCTACTTGTAAGGAAGGAATTGAAGACTCGGTGCAGTCAGATTACCTATATGAAGCATTCACATGTAGCATTGCACCTGTTTTATTTAATGAAATCTACTTAAAGAGACAATATCGCACTATTTGGAGTTTTATTTTTTGCATGATTTGCACTTCCTTTCGATTTTCAAGACACTTGCTTTGAATACCGCCGGGATACGGAGGCCCCTGGTGGGAGACACCCAGGAGATCTGGATATCCATGGTTGGGGATCTCTGATCCAATTAGCGCTTCGTGACCTCCCTGAGCAATGGGGGTCGCTGGAGTTCCAGTAAACCTTTCATCTTACTGGGGTGACGGTTCTGACGAGGTCAAGCATTTGTACCAGGTCACTTTATTTCCACAAGGAATTTTTAGTCACTTATATATACTTTTTATCACATATGTCACTTTTTATTATTGCACTTGATTGTTGCATCCTATTATTTGGTACATGGTTTTGTTTCCACATCAATTGATATATGCATATTTAATTTTATGTAGTTGCATTTCTCTGCACATCTGCACTTTATCGATACAGGAATATTGATACATGTTTTACAAGCGCTGCACTTCTCTTTATCCATCTCTTGTATCATGTCCTCAGTCTCTAACCATCTCTTGTATCATGTCTTTAGTCTCTAACCATCTCTTGCATCATGTCCTCAGTCTCTAACCATCTCTTGTATCAGGTCCTCAGTCTCTAACCATCTCCTGTATCATGTCTGCAATCTCTTGCTTAAAACACACTGCTAATAGTATTAGCAACATTTTCATTTGGTGCACCTCTAGCAGACATGATACAGGAGATCAATGCAGCCTCTCCAGTGCCCGTCATATGTAGCCTACCAGTGCCCAGCGGCCTCACCAGTTCTTGTTATATGCAGCCTGCCAGTGCCCAGCAGCCCCACCAGTGCCCATCATATGCAGCCTAGCAGTGCCCAGCAGCCCCACCAGTGCCCATCATATGCAGCCTGCCAGTGCCCAGCTGCCCCATCAGTGCCTGTCATATGCAGCCTGCCAGTGCCTAGCAGCCCCCCCAGTGCCCATCATATGCAGCTTGCCAGTGCCCAGCAGCTTTACCAGTGCCTATCATATGCAGTCCTGTGCCCGCATCAGCGGCGATCTCCATGTGTCACAGAGCTGGATTTGAATTGCCCGGGCCGCAGCAACAGTGTCCCGCCTCCTGTAACACATCACGCTGATTCAATGTCCCACCACTGGATCAGTGTGCCGTCTATCACAGGAGGCAAGACACTGTTACTGCGGCCGGGCAATTCAGCTCCGTGAAACACGGAGATCGCGGCTGGGAGGAGGAGGGAGGGGTGGAGGAGGGAGTGGAGGACTGGGCGCTCCAGGATGACGCAATGGGCGGCACCCGGGGCGGACCACGCCCCCTTTCGGTATCGGCTGTTTTTTTTCATTCGGCCGAATTAAAAAACAGTTTTCAGACGAAATTTCGGTGCACCTCTAATCATAACTATCACTATGCTTCTAGCGCTCCAACGCTGGACCCTCTGGTCCCATCTTTTAAAGCTGCAGTCACATGCAGCTGTTGTACCCATCTCTCCCTTCCTCAATCACAGAGTGATTAAGTAAACTCATGCACAGAATACAAAGCAGAGATACTGTGTGTGAGAACACAGCATCTCCCCTGTAAGAGCCCCGGGAGTGTAGTGATAGGTGCACGCCTGGAGCTTTGTAAAACTGTCAGATGCAAATTAAAAAAAGAAGCCCACAAGGTGGCATTCAGCTCATTGGACTTAACTCATAGTATGCCAGCACATTTTGCAAAGTGGCTGAGTTCCTGGGGTTCAGCTTTAAGGTGGGACACTGCCATAGTGGGTGCAGACTACTTTTAACAAAGTCCTCTTCAAATGGATACAATGTCAATAGGTGCTTGGGGGAAGGAAACATTTTCTCAGAGTGTTTCCAAATTCCATATAGAAAGACTTTGGATAGCGGGTGCTCCTTTAAAGTCTTGGTGTCCCTAGGCTTTCTAAAAGACCCTAGACTAGAAACAGCACTAGTAAAAGTAGCAGGCAGATCTTCGGGCAAACTGTGTCAATTAGTGCCAAACTGTTTTCTTTCAATTTGGGAATAATAGCGTAAGATTGTGACTCCTCAGAGGCAAGCTTGTCCAGTAGTGATTAAAAAGACTCAATCTCAGAAACAGAAAGGCTCAGAGGCCGCTAAGGCCATGAAAGACCATAAACCGAGTCTACTGGGAATGGTGCAAAAGCACACTTGTCACCTCTGTGGTCAGGGTTAGTAAAAAAAATAAAAAAAATAAAAATGGGTGATTTGGGCCATAATGTCATGCATGACTGAGGTAAATACCTCCTTGGACAGGGCTAAGGGGGGATGGAAGACCTAAGAGAGGTAGGGAAGACTAAAATGGAAAAAACCTAGGAGGAGGGGCCAGGATTCTAGACTACAGACATTTGCAGCAGCAGCAGAACCAAAGGTAGAGTGTGATTTCCCTCCCGGGTCTTGAATCAGACATGTTGCAACCAAGTGGTGGTAGGGCAACATTAGCTCACTATCTGCATGGAATAGGTATTCTCTGTGCTTGTGTGGATTTCCTATGGGTACTTGAGTTTCCTCTGACACTCCAAAGACATGCTGGTAGGTTAAATGGCTACGGTCTACAAAATTGTCCCCTGTATGTTATTTTACTGAGTGTACCCTAGATGGCTGCCTCACCTCCTATCTTCCCCAACACCAATTTTATGAGCACTTTGAGTTCGCAGGGAGAAAAGTCCTATAGAAGTATACTGTACATTGATAACTACTGGTCAAGTATCAATTGTATCAATTGAAAGAGAAGTGAGCCACGTTGTTGCCTATGTGATGGTGGCAGGGGTCTCAGCACTGAAATGACCCACATCTAGTAGAACCCGCCCCCTCCCCAAAATATATATGTATAAGATGAACAGGTCTTAAAGTGGTTGTTAAGCCACTACAATAAAAACATACAATCCCCTCTGTAAAATAACAATATGTGCCCCGTTGTCTGTTATAAAAAAAAAAAAGATGCCGATCTGTACCTAGGGATAAGCCGAACACCCCCCAGTTCGGTTCGCATCCAGAACATGCGAACGGACCGAAAGTTTGCGCAAACTTTCGAACACCGTTCAAGTCTATGGGACTCGAACGTGAGAAATCAAAAGTGCGAATTTTAAAAGCTAATATGAAAGTTATTGTTCTAAAAAGGAGTTGGGAACCCCGTGTCCTGCTCCAGGGGACATGTATCAATGCAAAAAAAAGTTTTAAAAACTGCAGTTTTTTTGGGAGCAGTGATTTTAATGATGCTTAAAGTGAAAAAATAAAACTGAAATATTCCTTTAAATATCGTACCTGGGGGTGTCTATAGTATGCCTGTAAAGTGGCACGTGTTTCACATGTTTAGAACAGTCCCTGCAAAAAATGACATTTCTAAAGGAATAAAAGTCATTTAAAACGGTTTGCAGCTTTAATGTAATGTCGGGTCCTGGCAATATGGATGAAAATCATTGAGAAAAACGGCATGGGTACCCCCCCCAGTCCATTACCGGGCCCTTTGGGTATTATATGGATATTAAGGGGAACCCTGAACCCAAATGAAAAAAAAGAAGGGGCGTGGGGCCCCCAAGGCCCTACATACTCTGAACAGCAGTATACAGGCGGTCCAAACAAGACAGGGACTGTAGGTTTGTTCTTAAGTTGAATCGGTTTGTAGTTTGGAACAGGTACATTTTGTGTAGCTCCAGCCAAAAAATTAATTTTTAAGCTTTTTGGATAAAATAGGGAAGGGTTATCATCACCCCTGTAACATTTGTTTTGCTGTCTGTGCCCCTGTTCAGAAGATTTCACCTCACTTTCTGTCCCAATGACAATTGGATTTTGAAAATTTGGGGTTATTAGGGAAACAAGGATTGGTGATAAAGCATCAGTGGAGACACCTTTTTCCCATATTAACTCTTACAGTAGAGAATTTCCCTTCCTAGGGGTAGATTTCCTCTCACTTCCTGTTGTCTACCTCCGTTTGTAAGTAAGGAAAGGGAGTTACCGCTCCAGGTGAGTATGCTTTAACAATCAATGTCTTCTCAGGAAACTGTGGGTGCAGGCAATGCACAAGGCAAGAAGTATAAAAATAATATGGACAGCCGCACTCCAGCTGTTTGTCCCCATTACTGCTGTGATTTGTAGTGCTTTTTATCCTTTTACAAATAAAGGCAACCGTAAAGGTTTTTCTTGGAGTGCGGCTGTCCATATTATCCGTTTGTAAGTCGGATGTTTGAAAGTAGGGGACCGCCTGTATATACTATACGGTCTGCCCTATATACTCTGCAGAAAATCGGGCCTTAGGTGTTGGTGGTACCAGGACACTGTAAGCCCTTACAGTTACTCTTGGTGGGTGTTGAACGGGCCCTGCTGTGAAATATTATATAAAGAATTGTAATTACATGCCCCTATTGAACAGGGGTAGAAAAATTGGGCCTTTGGTGGTGGTGGTGCCACAACACTGTAAGCCAGGGATATGCAATTAGCGGACCTCCAGATGTTGCAGAACTGCAAGTCCCATGAGGCATAGCAAGATGTTTACAGCCACAAGCATGACACCCAGAGGCAGAGGCATGATGGGACTTGTAGTTTTGCCACAGCTGGAGGTCTGCTAATTGCATATCACTGCTGTAAGCCCTCACAGTTACTCTTAGTGGGCGCAAGAACGGGCCCTGCTGTGAAATATTAGATCAAAAATTGTAATTACATGTCCCTGTTAAACAGTGGCAGAAAAATTGGGTCTTAGGCAGTGGTGGTGGTGCCACAACACTGTAACCCCTCACAGATACTCTAGTTGAGTGCAGGAACGAGCCCTGCTGCAAAATATTACAGCAAAAATTGTAATTACACGCCCCTGTTAAACAAGGGCAGAAAAATTGGGCCTTAGCCACTGATGGTGGTGCCCAGAACCAAAAATGTTCTTAGAAGCCATCAACATGAACATTGAGGAGGAATAGGATAATCACTCAGCATCAGCATAGGCAGTCTTGAAGGGATCTCACATTCATAAAAAATGAATCGGTTACATTAGCATCAGGTGCTTGGTAGCTGGTGATCCAAGACTGATTCATTTTTATGAAGGTGAGTGGATTAACCGAGTCGGTGGACAGGCGCACTCTGTGTTCGATTACAAAGCCTCCAGCAGCACTAAATGTGCGTTCAGATAGAACGCTGGATGCAGGACAGGCCAGTAGCTCAATTGCATACTGTGCAAGCTCTGGCCAGTGATCCATCCTCAAGACCCAGAAACCCAGAGGATTTTCGGCTGGAAAGGTCTCCAAGTCTGATCTTGCCCCTAGGTATTCCTGCACCATGTGAATCAGACGCTGGCGATGGTTGCTGGAACCGATCAGACCTTGGGGCTGCGGACAAAAAAATTGTCTGAATGCATCGGTCAGATGGCCACCTTCTCCACCGCTCCTTCTGTGACTGACCGAAGCCTCAGCAACATGTTGTCCAGGACCAGGAAATTGTAACCTCCAAGGCTCTGGAAACGCATTGCACAAACCTTTCTGCAAGGCCTCCCGAAGATGTTTCACCCTCTGCGACGGCTGGATAAGTTCCACAACCTTACCCTTGTAACGTGGATCAAGAAGGGTTGCCAGCCAGTAATAATCCCTCTCCTTGATCACACGAATCCGAGGGTCCTTTTGCAGGCTTTGCAGGATCAGTGTAGGTTTGCTGAAGCATTCGGTCCGGAGTCCTCTCGGTCACTAAGGACGACCTGATCCGCAGCCACCTCCTCCCAGCCACCTACAAGTCTATGGGTTTCTGGGGACTGTAAACGATCCCTTGAAGACTGCTGCTGATGCTGAGTGCTAGGCTCCACCTCCATGCTGACACAATCCTCTTCCTCCTGTGTGATCGGCGGGCCCACAGGAACACTGTCCGGATAAAGGGAGCCTTGAGAGGTAAGGTAGTCCTCCTCTTCCTCCCTCTGTTCTGCTTCAAGTGCCCTGTCCATTATTCCACGCAGCGTGTGCTCCAAGAGGTACACAATAAGGACAGTATCACTGATGCATGCACTGTCACTGCTCACCATCCTCGTGGCCTCCTCAAATGGTGACATGACAGTGCATGCATTCTTGATCATGAGCCACTCGTGTGGCGAAAAAAAAGCCAAGCTCCCCTGACCCTGTCCTGGTGCCATAGTCACACAGGTACTCATTGATGGCCCTTTGCTGCGTGTGCAGCCGCTGCAGCATGGCCATCGTTGAGAGCCATCTGGTGGGCATGTCACAGATTAGGCGGTTCTTGGGCAGGTTGTATTCCTTTTGGAGGTCAGCCAGCCGAGCACTGGCATTATATGACCGGCGGAAATGCACACAGACTTTCCTGGCCTGCCTCAGGAGATCCTGTAAGCCCGGGTACCTGCACAAGAACCGCTGCACCACCAAATTAAGGACGTGAGCCAAACAGGGCACATGGGTCAGGTGTCCCTGTCGGAGGGCGGAGAGGAGGTTGGTGCCGTTGTCGCAAACCACCATTCCTGGCTGAAGCTGGCGTGGCGTCAACCACCTCTGAGCCTGCCCATGCAGAGCTGACAGAATCTCTGTCCCAGTGTGGCTCCTGTCCCCTAAGCACACCAGCTCAAGCACCGCATGGCATCTTTTTGCCTGAGTGCTTGCGTAGCCCCTTGAACGCCTACGGAGCACCGCTGGTTCCGAGGATAAATCTATAGAGGAAGAGGCCATTGAGGAAGAAGAGGAGGAGGGGGTGGAGGAGATAAGTGTGTCAGAATCACCACTAGTAGCATGCAGAGCTCTGCGGTGTGATGCAGTTGGTTGGCTGCCCTTAAGCTGGCCCCTGGAGGGCATCCTGCCTCGTTGGATATGTGCCTCCTCCTCCTCTCTCCTATCAGGCACCCACGTAGAGTCCGTGACTGTAACGGGAGTGCCCGTGGAACCCAGAATCCCTTGGAAAGTATGGGGTACCCTTGATTCAGCTCCCCATACACCTCTTATGTCTAAATCACCCTATGTCCATTAGGGGCACAGGGACGACTGAGTAAAAAAATATATCTTGGATTACTTCAAATGGGACAATATTATTCATTAACAATATCTCTCAAGAAATATGAAGATGTTATCCCCTGTGTGCTGTGAGGTCTATCCACAGGAAGTAACTCCTAATATGGGCATTCCGGGAAGTCAAGGTAACAGACCGACCGTCTATTGCTTAACGAGGCTGATGATGTCAACTCCAGCCACCTGTCTGTTATAATGTAAATGAGTATCTTTCATTGTGGCTTGTGCTAATTGACCCTGTAATTGTGTGAAGGAGTTCTGTGATAATGTGTATTGTAGTTTAGGAGACAGCCAGGCTAGGAAACTCAAAGGTCACACATGAGTCATCTTGGCTGCTTAAAGGGATTAGTTAATTAGCTCATGTTAATTAGGTCTGGTCACAGGTGTATTTTCAGAGTAATATGAGCAGGATATGTATGCACCTCCTCTTTTACTGTATATAAGCCTGTAGTCTTTCAATAAAGATTGAGATTCCTGCTTGAACCTCAAGACAGAGCTTCGTCTCGTTATTGGGGGAGAATTATTTGTATGGATTTCTTGTTCGCCTGACTGGAGTGTCGGTAGCTGCCTTGGTGTTCGGAAAGGGAATGTCCTAAACGGCTTTAACCCCTTTCATACTCGGGGTGTCGTTACAGTGACCTCATCATCCCCTCCCTCCTCGTCACTGGAGCAAACCAGGCAGCATGCTGCAGCTGGGGGAACATGACTGCCAGTTTGTTGTCCTTCTTGGGCACCCCCTCTCTCTGGGCTCACGTTACTGCCTTCCTCAAGCTGTGTGCCATCATCGGAGCCTTCAAAACGCTGCGCATCCTCCTGCAGCATGTACCGAACACTGTGGTCAAACAGTTCGGAGGACTCCTCCGTGCACGATGGTGGGGCTAGGGAAGGAGTAACTGATGACCTGAAGCTGATGGAATAGGCCGCTTGGGCAGCTGCATTGGCAGCCAAAGTACCATGAGCCTGGGTGACAGAGGATGAGGAGGATGAAGACGACTCTACCAACTCTTCTGCATGTTGTGGCTCAACACGGCCTGCTGCCGGAAAAAAGGACAAGTGTGCCCCACGGCCACGTGCTGAGGATGCACCGTGTCCACGACCAGCACTGTTGGCTCTAGACACAGAGCCTGCTTGCCCTCTTTTAGTGGCATGTGAGTGTCTTCCTCTCCTTGTTGGCCTTCCAGACATACTGCATTTGATGTATTTGTAATGTATCTGAATAGGTACACCAGGAATGGCCTGCAGTGAGATCTAGATCATGTGTGTTTGTATATATATATATATATATATATATATACACACACAAAGCTGGGATGTGTATATATATATATATATTGTGACAGCAGGAAGGTAAAGTCACCTGGTTGCATCCAGGGGGGTAGATATATTTCGCCCAGATTCAGGCTTTACGCCGACTTATACAACTAGGTGGAGAGTTGTATAAGCCCAGCTGAGGCTAATGGGCTCATGGATGACTCATACCTCTAGGGAGAGTGTGGGGCGTCGTGCAGACAGGGAGTTGATGAGACCAGCTGAAGCTTGTCAGCTCATTTAGGCCTCTATAAGAACTCCCAGCTTCATTAGATGTTAGCTCATGCCTGGACCCAGACCTGTGTGGACTGTCTAGGGAGAGTGAACCCCTGTGCGGTAAGACAAAGCCTGTGTGGCTATTTGCTTGGACATTTAAAACCAGGGACTTAGGGACTAGGACAGCACTAGGCTGATCCCAGTTGTTAGTTAGGAAACCTGTATGTTTAGTCAGAGGTCAAGTTGACCAGGATTTATTTTGTTTATGTTTCTTTTGCTTTGCTGTGTTTTGTCACTGTAAATAGAAAATAAACCGCACCTTTTTGATTTTGAAAACCACAACCTCCGTTTGCTGGGCCTGTTTTTGTGTGGGGAGCCCATCTCGGGGGTCACACACACCCGCTGCCGAGCTAACCCCCTCACAGTTGGTGGAGAACCAGTGGCAGTTTTTTTTTAAGCCAGCATGGAGGAGATACTGAAGCAGCTGGCTCTAGCAAATGCCAATCAACAGCAGACAAATGCAGGTTTGCAAAAGAGCCTTGCAGCTCATCAACAGAGCCTTGCAGCTCAACAACAGAACTTCGCAGCCCAGCAGCAAGCTCATCAACAGAGCCTTGCAGCCCAGCAGCAGACAAACGCAACTTTGCAACAGAGTCTGGAGGCTCAGCAACAAGCCCAGCAGCAATCTGAGGCCCGCTTCATAGACCTGTTGCAGAAGCAAGAGCAGAGACTACAACAACAGATGGAAGCAGTAATGCAGCAACGTCCGCAGACCAGTGAGGAAAGCCGTCCCACTAATACCGCGTCCTTTGGGGTGAGTCGTTTATTGACAAAAATGACTGGAGAGGATGATCCAGAGGTATTTTTGACCACATTTGAAAGGACCGCTGAAAGAGAAAAATGGCCTGAGGAGCAGTGGGCTGGACTGGTGGCTCCTCTGTTAACTGGTGAATCGCAGAAAGCTTACTATGACCTAGAGCCTAACCAAGCAAAAGACTATGTGATGCTAAAAGCTGAAATATTGGCAAGGCTGGGTGTCACCCAGGCTGTCCGGGCTCAGCGTGTGCATAACTGGACTTTCCAGCTTGGAAAACCCCCCAGGTCTCAAATGTATGATCTCATTCACCTGAGCAGAAAGTGGCTACAGCCAGAGACTTTGTCCGCACCAAAGATTGTGGAACGTGTTGTAATGGATCGGTTTTTGAGAGCTCTTCCTACTGCCATCCAAAAGCGGGTAAGCCATGGAGACCCAGAGACGGCCGATGGTCTTGTGGATCGTGTGGAGAAATACTTGGCTACAGAGAACCTGACGGCCTCTTCCAGAGACACTCGGACTTTCCACCCTAAGACCAGACCATCCCCAGGGGCGGATAAGAGGATTCCAAGGGGTGAGGGTGGAGAGAGTGAGAGGGTGGGAGCTCTACCCCAAGTTTGGCGAGAACAGCCTGGGAAATCAGCGGCTCAAGAGGCCGCAAGAAGGATCGTTTGCTACCGCTGCCGGCAAGCGGGACATATTGCAGCCAATTGCCCGGTTGTGGAGGAACCCATGCAGTGTGACTTTCTGACGGGCAGACGTCAGTCGCTGTGTGCGACAGTCGCATGCACTGCCATTCGAGGAACTGAGAAACATTTATGCAAAATGTGTGTTAATGGTAGAAATGTTGTGGTATTGCTGGATTCAGGTAGCCTTGTGACCCTGATAAAGGCTGAGTTAGTTAAAACAGAGGTCTCTGGGAATAGCAAGGTAGCTGTTATTGGAGGTCATCTGGGGACAGAGAAAACCCGAGAGAGGGTATTACAGAGATTCTATTGGCCGGGGGTGATGAAGGACATAGAAAATTATTGTTCCTCCTGCCCTGTGTGTCAGAGGTCGGCCCCGATGCCACATTTCCGTAGCCCGCTGGTCCCTCTACCCATCATTGAGGTCCCGTTTGAGAGGATCGCCATGGATTTGGTAGGTCCTATAATCAAGTCCGCTAGGGGGCACCAGTACATATTAGTTATAATGGACTATGCCACCCGTTATCCAGAAGCGATCCCTCTCCGAAATACCTCGGCCAAAACCATAGCCAAAGAGCTATCTCTTGTGTTTAGCCGGGTGGGTATTTGTAAAGAACTGCTTACGGACCAAGGTACACCCTTTATGTCCCGGGTTATGAAGGAGCTGTGTAAATTGTTCAAAGTGACGCAATTACGTACATCTGTGTATCACCCCCAAACCGATGGGCTGGTTGAAAGATTCAACAAAACCCTAAAACAAATGTTGAAGAAAGTGGTGGATAGAGATGGAAAGGATTGGGACTGTCTACTTCCTTATCTGATGTTTGCTATTAGGGAGGTGCCCCAATCCTCTACGGGATTCTCCCCCTTTGAGTTACTGTATGGGAGACACCCAAGAGGGCTGTTGGATATTGCCAAGGAAACTTGGGAAAGTGAGAGTTCTCCCCACAGGAGTGTGATTGAGCATGTCGCCCTGATGCAAGACCGAATTGCACAGGTAATGCCCATCGTGAAGGAACATTTGGCCCAAGCGCAGTTAGCACAGCAGAGAGTGTACAACCGTGGAGCCAAGACCCGTACCTTTTCCCCGGGGGATAGGATATTGGTACTTGTCCCTACGGTTGAAAGTAAATTCCTTGCCAAATGGCAAGGCCCCTACGAGATAATGGAAAAAGTGAGCGAAGTGAATTACAAGGTCAGACAACCAGGAAGGCGAAAGCCCGAACAGATCTATCACGTTAATCTGTTGAAAGCCTGGAGGGATAGAGAGTCCCTAGTCGCAGACACTTGGTCACCAGCTCAAACTGGTTGCGTGATTCCTGAGGTTGGAATAGCAGCCACCTTGTCACAACCCCAACAACAGGAGGTTAAGGAGTTTGTGCTTCGCAACAAGGAGGTATTCTCTGAGCTGCCGGGACAAACATCTGGGGTAGAGCATGACATCATTACCCCGCCCGGTGAAAGGGTGAAGTTAAAACCCTATCGGATCCCAGAGGCCCGACGGGAGGCAATACGGGAGGAAGTACAGAAAATGCTGAACTTAGGGGTGATAGAGGAGTCCCAAAGTGATTGGTCTAGTCCCATTGTGTTGGTGCCTAAACCGGATGGGAGCTGGCGATTTTGTAACGATTTTCGTCAGTTGAACAAAGTTACAAAATTTGACACCTACCCCATGCCACGTATAGATGAGTTGATCGACCGGCTGGGAACAGCCCGATACATGACGACTCTTGACCTCACAAAAGGGTATTGGCAAATCCCCCTGGCCAAGTCGGCCAAAGAGAAAACCGCATTTGTAACCCCAGACGGGGCGTTCCAATATAAAAGAATGCCGTTCGGTTACAGAATGCACCGGCCACATTCCAGCGGAAAATGGACCAGATGCTGAGGCCCCATCGGAAGTATGCTGCGGCTTACCTGGATGACGTAATTGTCCATAGCACAGATTGGGCCTCACATCTGCCAAAAGTGCAAGCAGTCCTGGACTCTGTTCGGGAAGCGGGGTTTACGGCTAACCCCAAGAAGTGTACCATTGGGCAGGAGGAGGCCAAATATCTTGGGTACACCATTGGGAGGGGAGTAATAAAACCCCAACTCAACAAAGTCGAGGCCATCCAGAGTTGGCCACGTCCCAACAGCAAGAAGCAGGTACGAGCCTTTCTGGGAATCGCTGGGTATTATCGGCGATTCATTCCCCACTTTGCTTCTAAGGCTGTGCCCCTAACCAACCTGACGAAGGGGAAAGGGTCGGTCATGATTAAATGGACCCCCGAGGCTGAGGCAGCATTCCAATTCTTGAAACAAGCCTTATGTAGCCAGCCAGTGTTGTACTCACCCGACTTCTCGAAAGACTTTGTCGTACAAAGTGATGCGTCAGATGTGGGGTTAGGAGCAGTATTGTCCCAGGTCTGGAACGGGGAAGAGCACCCAGTCATTTACCTCAGCAGGAAGTTGAAGTCCCATGAGGTAAATTACGCCACCGTTGAAAAGGAGTGTTTAGCGGTGAAGTGGGCTCTAGATTCCCTTCGGTACTACCTGCTAGGTAGGCACTTTGACATGGTTACGGATCACGCTCCGTTAAAGTGGATGGCTCAAAACAAGGAAACAAATAGAAGAGTGAATAGGTGGTTCCTGGCCCTCCAGGAATTCAACTTCACAGTAAAGCATCGCCCTGGCGTTCAAATGGGGAATGTGGATGCTTTGTCTCGAGTACATGAATGCCTGATTGCTGGTGTTCCAACCCCGAGGTTAAAACAAGAGGGGGGGGTATGTGACAGCAGGAAGGTAAAGTCACCTGGTTGCATCCAGGGGGGTAGATATATTTCGCCCAGATTCAGGCTTTACGCCGACTTATACAACTAGGTGGAGAGTTGTATAAGCCCAGCTGAGGCTAATGGGCTCATGGATGACTCATACCTCTAGGGAGAGTGTGGGGCGTCGTGCAGACAGGGAGTTGATGAGACCAGCTGAAGCTTGTCAGCTCATTTAGGCCTCTATAAGAACTCCCAGCTTCATTAGATGTTAGCTCATGCCTGGACCCAGACCTGTGTGGACTGTCTAGGGAGAGTGAACCCCTGTGCGGTAAGACAAAGCCTGTGTGGCTATTTGCTTGGACATTTAAAACCAGGGACTTAGGGACTAGGACAGCACTAGGCTGATCCCAGTTGTTAGTTAGGAAACCTGTATGTTTAGTCAGAGGTCAAGTTGACCAGGATTTATTTTGTTTATGTTTCTTTTGCTTTGCTGTGTTTTGTCACTGTAAATAGAAAATAAACCGCACCTTTTTGATTTTGAAAACCACAACCTCCGTTTGCTGGGCCTGTTTTTGTGTGGGGAGCCCATCTCGGGGGTCACACACACCCGCTGCCGAGCTAACCCCCTCACAATATATATATACACTGAATATACTGCAGCTAACTGAATCAATTGCCTGCCTGTAGTATATTAGGAAGAGCACAACAGGAACGGTCTGCAGTGAGATCTAGCTGCACAGGATACAGTATACTGACTGAATATACTGCAGCTAACTGAATCAATTGCCTGCCTGTAGTATATTAGGAACAGAACAACAGGAACGGTCTTCAGTGAGATCTACCTGCACAGGATACAGTATACTGACTGTATATACTGCAGCTAACTGAATCAACTGCCTGCCTATAGTATATTAGGAAGAGAAAAGGAACGCTCTGCAGTGAGATCTAGCTAAACTGTATACAGTATATATATATAAACACACACACACACACACATATATATATATATACATACACACACACACAAAGCCTGGAATGTATATATACTAAATATACTGGCGCTAACTGAACAGGGGCGTACCTAGGGCATTTGGCACCCGGGGCGGATCCTGCATTTGGCACCTCCCCCCCACCTTAAAATGTAAAAACACCCCACTGTGCCCCCTGCATACCTCTGCACCCTTCAATATCTTTTTGTCACCACTGTGTACCCCCTCTCCACAACTGCACCTCTGGACCCCTTTACATTACACTGCACCCCTTTACATTACACTGAACCCTGCACCTCTGGACCCCTTTACATTACACAGCACTCTGGACCCCTTTACATTACACTGCACCTTTGGACCCCTTTACACTGCACCCTGCACCTCTGGACCCCTTCACATTACACAGCCCTTGTACCTCTGGACCCCTTTACATTACACTGCACCCTGCACCTCTGGACCCCTTCACATTATACAGCCCTTGTATCTCTGGACCCCTTTACATTACACTGCACCCTGCACCTTTGGACCCCTTTACATTACACAGCCCTTGTACCTCTGGACCCCTTTACATTACACAGCACCCTGCACCCCTTTACATTACACTTCACCCTGCACCTCTGGACCCCTTTACATTACACTGCACTCTGGAACCCTTTACATTACACAGCCCTTGTACCTCTGGACCTCTTTACATTACACAGCCCTTGTACCTCTGGACCCCTTTACATTACACAGCACTCTGGACCCCTTTACATTACACTGCACCCTGCACCTTTGGACCCCTTCACATTACACAGCACTCTGTACCCCTTTACATTACACTTCACCCTGCACCTCTGGACCCCTTTACATTACACTGCACCCTGCACCTCTGGAACCCTTTACATTACACAGCCCTTGTACCTCTGGACCCCTTTATATTACACAGCACTCTGGACCACTTTACATTACACTGCACCCTTTGGACCCCTTTGCATTACACTGCACCCTGCACCCTTTGGACCCCTTCACAAATTTACAGCCCTTGTACCTCTGGACCCCTTTACATTACACTGCACCCTGCACCTTTGGACCCCTTTACATTACACTGCACCCTGCACCTTTGGACCCCTTTACATTACACTGCACCCAGCACCTTTGGACCCCTTTACATTACACTGCACTCTGTACCCCTTTACATTACACTGCACCCTGCACCTTTGGACCCCTTTACATTACACTGCACTCTGGACCCCTTTACATTACACTGCACCCTGCACCTTTGGACCCCTTCACATTACACTGCACCCTGCACCTCTGGACCCCTTCACATTACACCGCCCTTGTACCTCTGGACCCCTTTACATTACACATCCCTTGTACCTCTGGACCCCTTTACATTACACTGCACCCTGCACCTTTGGACCCCTTTACATTACACAGCCCTTGTACCTCTGGATCCCTTTACATTACACAGCACCCTGCACCCCTTTACATTACACTTCACCCTGCACCTCTGGACCCCTTTACATTACACTTCACCCTGCACCTCTGGACCCCTTTACATTACACAGCCTTTGTACCTCTGCACCCCTTTACATTACACAGCACCCTGCACCCCTTTACATTACACAGCCCTTGTAACTCTTGACTCCTTTACATTACACAGCCCTTGCACCTCTGGACCCCTTTACATTACACGGCACCCTGCACCTCTAGACCCCTTAACATTACACAGCCCCCCACAGCTCTGGACCCCTTTACATTACACCATACCCTGCACCTCTAGATGCCTGTATGTTACACAGACACCCCCCTCAACAGTTCTGGACCCCCTGCATGTTACACAGACCCCCCTACAGTGCAGACCCCTGCTACAGTACAGGCCCCCCTACAATGCAGACCCCCCTACAGTGCAGGCCCCCACTACAGTGCAGACCCCCCTACAGTGCAGACCCCCGCTACAGTACAGGCCCCCCTACAGTGCACAGACCCCCTAACAATACAGACCCCCCCTACAGTCCCATAATGTACCTCAGAACTGGCAGAGAGCCCGAGGTAGTGGCTTTGCAGGGAGGGGGTGTGCGAGCCACACCCGAGCCAGTCGGCACATCTGGGACCGGCGCAACGATCCCCTTCTCTCAAGGCTCTGATCAGTCTTGGCAGCGGCTGTCAGCCGACAAGTGTGAAGCCCCCCCCCTCCTCCTGCATGCACAGCACTGTATAGACATAAAGGAGATGGGGGAGGTGGCTTCATACTTGTCAGCTGACAGCCGCTGCTGACACAGAGCCGTGAGAGAAGGGGATCGTTGCGCCGGTCCCAGATGTGCTCGCACCCCCCCTGCAAAGCCACTACCTGCTCGGCCCCCCCCCTCCGTGACTGAAAGAAGACAGCGCCGCGGGTTTAACAGCAGCATCGCACGGTGACAGAACAGATGTTCTGTCACTGCTCAATCTGCTGTTTAACCCGCGGCGGCGTGGTCTCCTTTCAGTCACGGGGGGGCGCCGGCCTGACACCCCCCAGTGTGTGGCACCTGGGGCGGCACCCCCCCGCCACCCCCTTAGTACACCACTGTAACTGAATCAACTGCCTGCTCAATCTATCTAAATGAAATTAAAACACACTGTCTCTCTCCATCTCAACGCCGCACCCTGCCTTTGGCCAATAATGGCTCTCTGTGCTAACGGCGCTGTGATTGGCCAAAGCATACGGGTCATAGTGCATGCTTGGCCAATCATCAGCCAGCAATGCACTGCAATGACGCAGTGAATTATGGGCCATGACGCACCACTCAAATTTGGCGCTAATGGCCCATAATGTTCGATCTTCCGTCGAACGATCGAACAGCCGATGTTCGATTCGAACTCGAAGCTCATCCCCATCTGTACCTTTTATCAGAATGTCTCCCGGCGCTCAGGTGACTCCTCAGCTCTCTCCTCTACCCAGCTGACAGCTATAGCAGGAGGAGCCAAGAACTCCCGCTGCTGTCAGCTGGGGAGGAGATAGAGAGCAGAGGAGCCATGTGAGCGCCAGGAGGCGCTCTGATATAGGCACAGATCATCAGCGTTTTTCTAGAACACAGACACTGGGCACAATGTTATTTTACAGAGGGGATGGTATGTTTTTATTGTAGTTATGATAGCTGCAGGAGGAGTCAGGCACTGACGCAGACAGACAGGGAGGGAGGACAGAGAAGGTCAGAGCAGGGCTGCGGATGACGGAGGCACGTAAATTGACCACAGTGTCAGGGCTCAGCGGCCATGTTAAACCGGGGTCAGTTTACAGGGGGAAGGGTATAGCCAGGCAGGATAAGCTAGGTATTTTAGGTGATAGAAGGGGCCAAAATTCACAGCACAAGCACTGTACTGTACATGCTTTAATGGAACAGGATTTTATTTTTATTTTTTAGGCTAACAAACCCTTTAACACAACTGTGTATTGTATTGTTGAGTACCTGTGTATTGTGGAGTATTAGTGTCAGAAAGCTAGTTGCTTGTTAATCTGGACAGGGTATATTCCCCAATCCTAATTAGTAGGTACGATGCTCGTGGGTGTGTACAGTTGCAGCATGTATGCACTCCTTGATCATCTAGCACATTGTTTCCCCGGAAGCCCAGGTTCTGAATCTAGGGAAGCAACTGTCAGCACTGAGAAGACCCTCCATACTAAAGGAAAGTCAGGAACGAACCCGGCAGGGGCCAGCACAGAGGCGGGTGGAGACAAAGAGGTGCAGGCACTAAAAAAAGAGTAGATCGGTGACAGTCAGGAAGGGTAGAGGGGAAGTGCCAGGGAGGCCGATCCTGGGCTGGAACATCCCAATAAGTACGCTCCATTGAGTGACATTGGTGAAAGCACTGCAGGAGCTGAGCGCCATTTAGAGTAGGGGGGAAGTGAAGGAAAGGAAAGAAAAGACAGATTCTGGTGGTAGGGGACTCAATTCTTAGGACAGAGAGGGCAATCTGTGATAAAGACCTGAAGCATCGAACTGTATGCTTGCTACCGGTCACTCAGGTTCGGCACATCACGGATCTGGTGGACAGATTACTGGGAGGGGCTGGGGAAGACCCGGCTGTCATTGTGCATGTTGGCACCAATGACAAAGTCAGAGGCAGATGGAGTGTCCGAAAGAACGATCTTAGGGACTTAGGAGCAAAATTGAGGAAAAGGACCTCCAAGGTACTAGTCTCAGAAATACTACTGGTACCTCGAGCCACATCAGAAAGGCAGAGGGAGATTAGGGAAGTAAACAAGTGGCTGAGAAGTTGGTGTAGTCTCAGTCGGTCACCAGTTTTATAGAAGGGACAGACTGCACCCTAAATGAGGAGGGTGCAGCTCTGCTGGGAGTGAAGATGGCCAAAAAGTTAGAAGGGCTTTTAAACTAGGCGACGGGGGGAGCGTTCAGAGGTAGAGATAGTCAGCGCGGAACATATTCTAGACTGGGTAGTATTGGGGGCATTAGTGGTAGGTTGACTAAAGCACATAAACCCATGGTAAGTATAGTAACAAGTCCTATTTGCAATCTTGGAACACCCAATAAGAGAACAGTATGCGACTGGTCTAAACTAGGCGGCATGTTCACCAATGCCAGGAGTCTGGCAGACAAGATGGGAGAACTAGAGGTACTGTTGTACGAGGAGGATTTATATTTTGTGGGAATTTCAGAGACTTGGTTTAACAGCTCTCATGATTGGCTGGCAACCATTCAAGGGTATTCCCTTTATCGCAGGGATAGAGAGGGTAAAAAAAAAAGGGGGAGGGGTATGCCTGTATATCAAGAATAATGTACAAGTGAATGTGAGAGATGACATCACTATGGGAGCTGAGGAGATGGAATCTTTATGGCTAGAGCTCCAAAGGTATGAAACAAAAGGGAAAATAATATTGGGAGTATGCAATGGGCCCCCTAACTTGAGGGAGAAGGGGGAGACGGACCTCCTATCACAATTTGGATTAGCAGCAAGGATGGAAACTGTGATCATCAATAAATCAGGGATTTTAATTATCCAGACATAGACTGGGCAGAAGAAATTGCGCATTCGTCAAAGGTTCGCCAGTTCCTAAATGTCTTGCAGGACAATTTCATGGGTCAGATGGTAGATGCACCAACTAGAAACAAAGCGTTACTAGACCTGATTACCAACAATACAGACCTGATCACTGATGTGGAAATAAGGGGCAATTTAGGAATCATTGATCACAGGTCAATTAGCTTCAGTATAAATCACACAAATAGCAAACATAAGGGGATTACAAAGACACTGAATTTCAAAAGAGCCATCTTCACTAAACTGCAAACCTTGCTACAAGATATAAATTGGGATACAATCTTAGGAACAATAAAAAAAAAAAGGAGAGCATATTAAATAAAGGCATTAGCCAGTGCATCCCATTGGGAAATACATTTAAAAGAGCAAACAAAAGTCCTGGATGGCTTCACTCCAATGCAAAAATGCATATAAAAGCAAAGGAGAGGGCCTTCAAAAAATACAAGGCTGAGGGATCATCATCAGCATTCAGACTTCACAAAGAATGCAACAAGAAATGTAAGGGTGCAATTAGGGCGGCTAAGATAGAACACGAAAGACACATAGCGGAGGAGAGCAAAACAAATCCCAAGAAATTCTTTAAGTATATTAACAGTAAAAAAGGGAGGACAGACCATATTGGCCCCATAAAGAATGAGGAAAAAAATCTGGTTACAAAGGATGGGGAGATGGCGAAGGTATTGAATTTATTCTTTTCCTCAGTCTTCACGGGGGAATCGGGGGGCTTCAGTAACCAAAACTGCAGTGTTTATCCTCATGACACATTACAGGAACCACCCTCATGGCTAACAGAGGAAAGAATTGGAAATAGACTTGGAAAACTTAACATTAATAAGTCGCCAGGACCAGATGGCTTGCAACCGATGGTCCTTAGGGAACTCGGACAAGTAATTGCCAGACCATTGTTCCTAATTTTTACTGACAGTCCACTGACTGGAATGGAATCAGCCGATTATAGAAAAGCCAATGTAGCACCAATACTTAAAAAAGGGCCCAAATACATCCCTGGGAATTACAGACCAGTTAGCCTAACATCAATAGTATGCAAGCTCTTGGAGAGGATGATAAGGGGCTGTATGCAAGATTTTAGTAATGAAAACGGTATCATTAATCAGCATGGATTCATGAAGAATCGTTCGTGCCAAACCGATCTATTAACCTTCTATGAGGAGGTGAGCTGCCATCTAGATAAAGGAAGGCCCGTAGACATGGTGTATCTGGATTTTGCAAAAGCATTTGACACAGTTCCTCATAAACGTTTACTGTACAAAGTAAGGTCTGTTGGCATGGACCATAGGGTGAGTACATGGATTGAAAACTGGCTACAAGGGCAAGTTCAGAGGGTGGTGATAAACGAGGAGTACTCGGAATGGTCAGGGGTGGAAAGTGGGGTCCCCTAGGGTCCTGTGCTGGGACCAATCCTATTTAATTTGTTCATAAACGACCTGGAGGATGGAGTAAACAGTTCAATCTCTATTTGTAGATGATACCAAGTTAAGCAGGGCAATAACTTCTATGCAGGATGTGTAAAAACCTTACAAGAAGATCGGAACAAATGAATGGGGTGGGCAACTACATGGCAAATCAGGTTTAATGTGGAAAAATTTAAAATAATGCATTTGGGTGGAAAAAATATAAATGCAATCTACTCACTGGGGGAGAACCTCTGGGGGAATCAAGGATGGAAAAGGACCTGGGGGTCCTAGTAGATGAAAAGAGGTTTAACCTTAAACTGCGTAGAGGGTTCTTTACTGCAAGAGCAGCAAGGATGTGGAATTCCCTTCCACAGGTGGTGGTTTCAGCGGGGAGTATCAATAGTTTCAAAAAACTATTAGGTAAGCACCTGAACGACCACAACATACAGGGATATAGAATGTAATACTGACACCCGTATACAGGTGATACTCAAAAAATTTGAATATCGTGCAAAAGTTCATTTATTTCATTAATGCAACTTAAAAGGTGAAAATAATATATAAAATAGACTCATTACATGCAAAGCAAGATAGTTCAAGCCGTGATTTGTCATAATTGTGATGATTATGGCTTACAGGCTCATGAAAACCCCAAATCCACAATCTCAGAAAATTAGATTACATGCAATCAATAAAACAAGGCTTGTACATACATTAGGTGCCGCCGACATTGTATATTCAGCGCGATCCCATCGCGGAGATTCTCGGCGACAGGGTGCCGACATCTCGCGCTTGCTGCAATAGCGAGAAGGCGACGCAACACTGTATTGAACGGGATCCGACGTGGATTCCCGCCAATACCAGGCACTGTGTTTGGTATGAATCCTGAGCGGGAACTCCACACCAAATTTTAAATAAAAAACTGGCATGGGTTCCCCCTCTAGGAGCATACCAGGCCCTTCGGTCTGGTATGGATTTTAAGAAGAATACTCCAAGCCGAAAAAACGTGGGGGTCCCCCTCAAAATCCAAACCAGACCCTTAAACGAGCACGCAACCTGGCAGGCCGCAGGAAAAGAGGGGGGGATGAGAGCGCGGCCCCCCCTCCTGAACCGTACCAGGCCGCATGTTCTCAACATGGGGGGTTTGGTGCTTTGGGGCAGGGGGGCGACCTGCGGCCCCCCCACCCCAAAGCACCCTCCCCCATGTTGATGGGGACAAGGGCCTCTTCCCGACAACCCTGGCCGTTGGTTGTCAGGGTCTTCGGGCAGGGGCTTATCGGAATCCGGGAGCCCCCTTTAATAAGGGGGCCCCCAGATCCCGGCCCCCCACCCTATGTGAATGAGTATGGTGTACATCGTACCCCTACCCATTCACCTGGTGGCAAAAAATGTCAATAAAAAAACACAGGTTGCGTGCTCGGATAAGGGTCTGGTTTGAATTTTGAGGGGGAACCCCCACGCCGTTTTTTCGGCTCAGGGGATTCCCCTTAAAATCCATACCAGACCGAAGGGCCTGGTATGCTCCTGGAGGGGGAACCCATGCCGGTTTTACACTTAAAATTTGGCGTGGAGTTCCTGCTCAGGATTTATACCAAACACAGTGCCTGGTATTTGCGGGAATCCACGTCGGATCTCCGCCCACCGGCCTCAATGTCAGCAATGCGTGTCGCTCATTGCAAAAGGAAAAACATTTTTCCTTTCCCGATGACGAGACAGCTCGGCGCTGGCTCTCGCGACGGGGCTCGTAGGGTGTCAATCTCACCGCTAGAAGAGGCGAGATTGACACAAAATCGGCGGCACCTACTGTAGAACAATATCAGACCTCTGAAAAGTATAAGCATGCATATGTACTCAGTACTTGGTTTAGGCCCCTTTTGCAGCAATTACTGCCAGTCCATTTACCCTTCAGCTCATTGTTCTGTCCTGTGCACATGACTGGGCATTCAATTTGAACAGGAATCAGCTTTTTTAGGCTGGGTTCACACCATCTTCTCATGCGGCTCACAGCAGGGGTCCGGTGCACCCCATTCACATTTTCCGGTCCGATTTCAGCCCAAATTTGTGGCTGAATTCAGACCTGAAACGGAACCGAAAGACGCACAGGACCCCTGTGCAAATTCGCACCGGAGCCGAAGTGGAGATATGTGAACCGGCTCCATAGAGAGTCAGTCAAAATCTCCTTCTATTGCGAATTGGATGCAAGGAAGCCGCATCCAATTCGCAATAGAGTGAACACAGTATAAATGATTGGAGAATTCAATTATTCACACAATTCATTGCTTTAGTAAATTAGAATAGTCATGTCTATTGGACACTGGAAATGGAGGGAAATCTCCAGATGGCCAAAAAAAACTCAAAAACTTACAGGAGTTTTATTCATTCCCTACTCCATAATCAGTTAATCATTTGCTATGGATACCAATTTGCATTCTTTCTTTGTTCAGTATCTCTGGAACTTAATCTGTGAATGTTTAAAAAATGTCTCTCCGATTTGGGGAACTTCACAGAGTACTCCTCCACAGATTGGTCTCACACAGCGCCCTAACCTCCATAGATTTCCAACACACAGATCCCTGACCCCACCCACTCCATAGATTCCCCTCACACAGCTTCCTGACCCCCCTCCACAGACTTCCATCACACAGCTCCCCGACCCCCCCTCCACAGACTCCCCTCACACAGCTCCCTAACCCCCCCTCCACAGACTTCCATCACACAGCTCCCCGACCCCCCCCCTCCACAGACTCCCCTCACACAGCTCCCTAACCCCCCCTCCACAGACTTCCATCACACAGCTCCCTGACATCACCCCTCCATAGATTTCCCTCACACAGCTCCCTGACCCCACCCCTCCATAGATTTTCCCTCACACAGCTCCCTGACCTCGCCCCTCTACAGATTCCCATCACACAGCTCCCTGACCCCGCCCCTCCACAGATTCCCATCACACAGCTCCCTGACCCCGCCCCTCCACAGATTCCTATCACACAGCTCCCTGACCTTGCCCCTCCAAAAAATTGGATTTTTGTACTCACCGTAAAACCCTTTTCTCTGAGTTCATGGACGGACACAGCATCTTATTCTTGACATTAGGGTATTAGCCTTCTATCAGGAGAGGACTAGGCAGAAAAGCATGTTAAGTGTTACACATACATCAAAACTGTACAGTACCGCCCTGGGGGTGGTCCCACTAGGTACAACCCCTCTCCCTGCATCATGCAGCTCAGTACAAAAATCCCATTTTCTCTTTCGTTCATGGACGGACACAGCATTTTATTCTTGACATTAGGGACGTCGCCAAGCAGTGTCAAAAACGAGGTGTGGCAACAGCAATCAAACCAACTTTACCTCAAACAGAGCACCTCAACAGAGGAGTTGCAACCTTAAACAGCCGCCTGCAAAACTTTGCGGCCGAAGCAGGCATCCGTAGACGCATGCTGGTCAACCTAGTAAAACTTAGTGAAAGTGTGAACGGACGACCAGGTCGCCGCCTTACACACCTGTGAGACCGACGCTTGATGTTGGAAAAACCAGGAGGCACCTATTGCCCTGGTCGAATACGCCATGACAGGAAAGGGAGGCGCCCGCCCTTTAAGGGCATAGCCTAAATTACAATCTGTCTGATCCACCGAGACACGGTGGCCGACGAGACCGCCAGGCCTTACTATGGGCCAGTCACAGACACAAACAGCGTGTCTGACCTCCGAAAACTGAGTCGTAGCAGACAGGTACACCCGCAGAGCTTGTACCAAGCCCAAGGAAAGCAAGCAACCTCTTGGAATGCGACGGCCGAGGACACAAGGAAGAAGCACAATGTCCACATATTGATAAAAAAAAGCCGAAACAAACCTCAGGTAGAGACAAGGCTGCGGACGTAGCACCGCCTTATCCCTTAGGATGAGTAAGTAGGGAGACTTGCAAGACAAGGCCGCTATCTCAAAAAAAACCCTGGTAGAGGTAACATCCACCCGAAAACTTCTTACCAAGAGAGTGCAAACAGGGGAATCTCTCTATGTTCTTTAAAAAAGGTGGTTTCTGAAAACACCCAGGGTACCAGATTCAATCACACAAGGCAGCAGTGATTGAACCGGAGGGGCCACGCGTGGAACCCCTTGGACAAACATACCCACCTGTGAATGAGCCGCCAAGGGTGATATCCGCCCCTCAATGGAGCGAAAAGCAAGTCTTTTAACCATTCCACGGTCAAAACAACAGCAGGATCCCGGAAGCCGAATATGTACGTGAACGCCACTCCATCTCCACACCTAGAGATGTAGGCCCTTCAAGTGCAATGGTAATTCATCCAAAAAGATAACTTCCGTGCCCTCAGCATGGTGGAAGCACCGAACCGACGGGCTATGGTCACTTAGTGTCCGACTGTCAACAGCCATGTTGTGAAGGCCAGCGACTGCAAGCAGGATGAAATGTATGACCTTGCGAGAAAAAGGTCCTATCGCATTGGCAGCCACCAAGGAACATCCGCCACCAGTCGCACTAAAGCAGCGTACCAGGGACACCGGAAACCATCTTGGGCAAGTAGACTACTTGGATTCCCTCGGCCACTACTCTGAGCAGATGAGGAAGAGTATTTTCAGGAGGAAGGCATACATAGCCAAGATTGTCCCCACAGGACCACAAACGCGTCCGACGTGTCCTCCCAGGAATCTTCGATCCTGGCCACAACCTTAAAACCTTCCGATTGGGTTGAGAAGCCAGGAGATCCCCATCAGGTGATCCCCATCTCCGGTAGAGGAGTCGAAACACCTCCGGGTGTAGAGACTATAGTCCACGGCCCAGCAACTGCCGACTCAGGGAGTCCGCCTGACAAACAGAAACCGCTCAGGTGTGGACGTCCTCCAGGTGACTATCTCCTCCCAACAGCCAAGGGTGCAGGCAATGCAATTTCAGGCAAAACAAAAGATCAAGTCTTCTGGACAGCAGCACTCCAATAAAAAGCCTTTATTATGTAAAATCTTCAAAAATCCAAATACAGCACAGCAAGTCACAAAATTCTGGTTAGAGCTGACTAGTTTCACACTTTTAGTGTTTAATCATTAAGAAAGTGTGAAACTAGTCAGCCCTAAACAGAATTATTTGACTTGCTGTGCTGCATTTGGATTTTTGAAGATTTTACATAATAAAGGCTTTTTATTGGAGTGCTGCTGTCCAGAAGACTTGATCTTTTGTTTTGTCAGGGAGTCCGCCTGCTAGAGTTCTACGCCCAGACTGTATGCGGGCGATAGAGCCAGCACATCTTTGCCCCGCTCCCACAGGACGTGAGCGACAGCATGCAGCATTCGAGCGACTTGTTCCCCAACGATGGGTGACATATGCCACCTGCGCAGCGTTGTCCAACTGGATCCTGACTGGACGTTCCCGCAGCCTCCGTGACCAAGTGGAGGGGCACCGCCTGAACGCCAGAAGAAGCAACCTGATCGGCAGGCGGGGTTCTTCCTGTGTCCAGTGACCCTATGTCGTCCAACAAAAAGGAAACGACTTCTTGGAATGAAAGGCCGGAGACCTCAGCCACCGGATCAGGGAATCCCTGACTAGCCGGCTCACCTGGATTTGACAATCCAGGGACAATGGAGATGTGTCCCATGTCGACAGGATCTCCATTTTGCAAGACTTGAGTGAGGGATTAAACACACCTCGAATGTGGCTACCATGAAAAAACAGGACACGCATGTAAAAGCGCAGTGACCACCACCAGCGTGACGCCCACCGCTGTACCGCAGCCTGAAGAGTGTGCAACTTGCAAAGGGAGAAAAAAACTCTCGCCCTTGAGAAGTCCAGATCGAACCCAGGTATTCCAAGCGTGAAGTCGGCACCAACACCGGGGTTCAGTACCCAACCAAAACTCCAGAAAAGTCAGACTGGCTATCGTCACATCCACCCCGAATTCTGAGGCGGATCTGGAGATGGACCAAAAAGCCCATGATTGCGATCCCTCGTTGCCTCAGCAAGGCCAGGATCAGGCAGAGAAAAGGAAGCTGCTCAGGTGTAGAAATCCTCCAAATTACCTCCTCCCAGCAGCCAAGGGTGCAAGCAATGCCAATATCAGCAAACAGGAACAAAAAAAGTCTTCTGGATAGCAGCACTCCAAAAATAAAAGCCTTTATTTAAAAATTCAGGGATTCAAATACACACTGCACATCACGTCACACTGGTCAAAAACTAGCTAACACGTTTCACACTGTACTAGTGCTTATTCATAGCCAGGATCAGGGCGAGCACCCTGAAGAAACTCCCGGTGCCGACACCAGGCCAAAAAGGGAAACCGCAGAACCCTCTGATGCCTGACGCATATGGGGGCTCCTTACCTTTTCTGAGTTAGTGAGAGCACAGTGCTCTCCCCTTAAACAACATTTTAATAATGTCATCCAGCGAGGTTCCAAAAACCTCTAACCCCAGCAGAGCAAATCCGCAAGAGCCTTCCTGGACGTCTGGTCCGCAGACCAGCATCCCAGTCAAATCATGCGGTGTAGCCCCACCGCAGATACTGACGGTACTTGACAGCCAGGAAGCTGTATCTAAGGCCGCATTGCAGACATACGTAATGCCGTGCACCACCTGGTCCGCTATCATGAAGACCGGGAAAGCCATTTGCTATCCAAATCACGGTGCAGCAAATCTTGTCCATTAAGGACGTATCAGTGACCCCAGGGTCGTGGCCAACAGTGGCCGCAATGCTAACCCCCATACCCTGAACAAGGGACGGGCCCTGGATACCAGGGGGCCCCAGCGGGGGAGATGTCCCCCATCAGGAAACATTACGCAAAGGGACAACGGACAGCCATGCGATTTTTTGAAACGCTGCGGCCGTTCCCATTTTTTGAATGTAAACTTATCCAATAAGCTTGTAGGGAAAACCTCCCAGCGGTGCGGGCCAGCTTGTAAGACCCAGAAGGGACCGAGACCATAATAGATGCACTCGCCGTAACCTCCATTTTATTGGGGAGCCCGCACGCGATAAGTGCTCCAACAAGCACAGTCTATCGCTGACCCGGACACGGAAGCAAGCGAGAACGCAGTTCCGCACAGTCCGAAGGTCCTGGGTTGCATCCTCTGACAGGTCAGAGCAGGGAACATCTGCCACAGCAAGGCCCAAGTCTGAATCAGAACTCTACCCCGAAGATGGCGGGGGAGTGGACGTTTTTACCCCCCTTGCGCCTGCACACCGCTTCTACCCTGGTAATAAGGGACTCCAGGACCACCGACAAGGCGTCCACACGCACCCCAGGTACAGGGCACCGGTTGCCACCACAGGGATGTCAGGGAAAGACAATGCCAGCTTGACGTCATGCAACCCGCACTTGCCTGACACCCATAGGGGGCAAGGCGGTAAAAACAAAATCCACCCCCCTAGTTGCTCAGAGTGAGGGACCCCAGGGGACTCACCGCTCTGGTCCAGGTGCGGTCGCTGTTCGCTCTCCCCATATGCCTCTTAACAGGCATGGCTGCAGTGTATTCTTGTGCCTGAGGTGTACTGCACTGTTCAGAAGGGAAGAAGAAAATGGCCGCCAGCCGCCCCTGTATAAAGCGTGCGGACTACAAAAAAATGGCACCGGATGCCGCCAAAATGGCCGCCGAGCGCTTCTGAGGTGAAAGAGAACACGCTAGGCCTCAGTGCGGAGCCCCCCCCATGGCACCAAACAACACGCCCCACGGAGAGCGGATCCTGGACACCCCGCACAGCCCCCAGCCAGGACACGGAGCTCCCCCAGAGGACCCCCGGTCAGTACAGCAGGTCCAGCCCCACAGAGCATGGGAAGGGGGGAAAGGACAGGGAGAAAGGAAAGGGAGGGTGGGAACCCCCTAATCGACCTCCCCGGGAATGCTCAGCCGTGCCACCCTGAAGGCATTCCTGACAGACCCAACGTCCGCGCAGTTACGGCATGGCTGTCGGCCCGGCACACTGTGACACGGACATATAGCCCGGTCATGTGTGTGCCCCGGAGCATATAGCTCACCGGCCACCCCTGGAGCAACGGGGCATGTCGTGGACGACCCAGCGCGAAGCTAAAGGTCGGCACACGCTCGATGACCAAAACTGGGGGGACTACAAGGATCGAGGATCCAGCCTGTCACCCAGTCGGCAGTTGATAGTATATCTCAGGATCAAAAAGTGGAAAAAAATTGAAAAAATCCACAGGACCAAGGGGCCCACAGGGAGCCATGTCCTTCTCCTATGCTAAGCAGAAAAAAACTGAGCTGCATGATACAGGGAGAGGGGATGTACCTAGTGGGACTGCCCCCAAGGCGTTACTATACAGTTTTTATGTATGTTTAACACTTAACATGCTTTTCTGCCTAGTCCTCTCCTGATAGAAGGCCAACACCCTAATGTCAAGAATAAGATGCTGTGTCCGTCCATGAATGAAAGAGAAAATTCCCCTCACACAGCTCCCTGAACTCGCCCCTACATAAATTCCCCTCACACAGGTCTTTGACCTTGCCCCTCCACAGATTCCCATCACATAGGTCCCTGACCCCACAACCATCCACAGATTCCCATCACACAGCTCCCTGACCTTGCCCCTCCACAGATTTCCCTCACACAGCTCCCTGACCTCGTCCCTTTACAGATTTCCCCCACACAGCTCCCTGACTTCGCCCTTCCACAGATTCCCATCACACAGCTCCCTGACCATGCCACTCCAGATTTCTCTCTCACAACTCCCTGACCCTGCCCCTTCACAGATTCTCCTCACACAGCTTACTGACCTCACCCCTCCACAGACTTTCCTGACACAGCTCCCCGACCCTCCACAGATTTCCCTCACACAGCTCCCTGACCTCACCCAGATTTTCTTCACACAGCTCCCTGACCCTCCACAAATTCCTCCCAGCGCTCCCTGACCTCACCCCTCCACAGATTCCTCACACAGCGCTCCCTGACCCCACTCCTCCACAGATTTCTCACACAGCGCTCCCTGACCCGCACCTCCACAAATTTCTCACACAGCGCTCCCTGACCCGCACATCCACAAATTTCTCACACAGCGCTCCCTGACCTCACCGCTCTGCAGATTTCTCACACAGCGCCATCTGACCTCACCCCTCCACAGATTCCCCTCACACAGCGCCCTGAACCTGCCCCTCCAGCTTCCCCTCACACAGCTCCCTGACCCCGCCTCTCCAGATTCCTTTCACACAGCGCCCTGACCCTGCCCCTCCACAAATTCCTCACACAGCTCCCTGACCCCGCCCCTTCACAGATTTCTCACACAGCGCTATCTGACCTCACCCCTCCACAGATTCCCCTCACACAGCGCCCTGACCATGCTCCTCCAGATTCCCGTTACACAGCACCCCAGCCACACCCCTTGCACAGATTCTTCTCGCACACAGCAGTTGTGTATTTACACTAACAGATTCCTGCCATTAGCTAAAAATATAAATACCTACATTTAAAAAAAGAACATTGTCCAAAGAGATACATTTGTATATACGTACTTTCTGGAAAATTACCACATATTTAAGATATTTTAAACCCCTCAAGAGGTGAAGGCCAATCATCATATTATTCATGATAGTATATGAGTGTATATAAATGTGTCTGCAGAGGGATATATGAGCCTGCACACTATAGAAGTGATATCACCATCGTAGGTCAGGGTTTCTAGAAAGTGTTATATGAAAACTCCCAGCTGTCAGTAAAGGTGAAACAAGATTCATTGTATAAAGCACAAATGTTCTCAGTTACTGCAACAGAGTGTATAATAAAACACAAAATAAACATATGGCCATCCCTTTTGCACTCCATAACGGTCTTTGATCGTTCTTATAGAGTGCTGTGCCAACCAATGAATGGCACCTTTTACAAAGGAGTGTGAACTTATCTTTTTTTTTATTTTGTTGTATTATTGCATGGACAAATGCCACCTATGCTCACTATACATTAAGGGCCTGTCCACACATGAACATGCATTAACCTTTTCACGACCATGCTATGATGGCTACAGAGCGAACGCACATTTCTGGGAGAGCGTCTATTGACGTCCTCCCATGAACGCGTTTCCTGTGCGCCCTCTGCGGTTGTGTGGCGGCAGTGATCTGTGTCCTTGGGACACAGCTGATCACAGATCGGGGTAAAGAGCCAGTCTCAGCGGCTCTTTACCATGTGACCAGCTGATCACAGTATAAACAGGATTTGCTGGTTATCGGCAGTCCTCTCCTCATGCTGACAGCGTGTGATTATAAGAGAGCCAGTAAGCGGCAATCCACACTGGGGACATCTACACTGATAATCAGGGTACTGATCATCACTGTCCTGATTATCAGTTCAGCTCCAACAGTGCCCATCAGTGTTTGTCAATCAGTGCCGCCTCATCAGCGCATATCAGTGAAGGAGAAAAATTTTCAAAATTGTATAACCGAAACTAAGAATGTTTTTTTCAAAATTTTCTGTCTTTTTTCATTTGTTTAGCCAGTCAGATTGCCCGCTGCACTATATCACAGTCCCACTATAGGTCGCTGATCACTACCATTACTAGTATAAAAAAATAAATAAATAAAAATTCCAATATACACAGTATCTCACAATAGTGAGTACACCCCTCACATCTTAAAAGTAGATAATGTACAGCTTGTATAACAGTGTAAATTTTCTGTCCTCTCAAAACAACTTAACGCACAGCCATTAATATCTAAACCGCTGGCAACTAACGTGAGTACCCCTCCTAAGTGAAAATGTCCAAATTGGGACCAAAGTGACAATATTTTGTGTGGTCACCGTTATTTTCCAGCACTGCCTTAACCCTCTTGGGCATGGAGTTCACCAGAGCTTCACAGGTTGTCACTGGAGTCCTCTTCCATTCCTCCATGACGACATTACGGAGCTGGTGGATGTTAGATACCTTGTGCTCATCCACCTTCCGTTTGAGGATGCCCCACAGATTATCAATAGGATTTAGGTCTGGAGACATGCTTGGCCAGTCCATCACCTTTACCCTCAGCTTCTTTAGCAAGGCAGTGCTCGTCTTGGAGGTGTGTTTGGGGTCGTTATGTTGGAATACTGCCCTGCGGCCCAGTCTTCAAAGTGCAGTATTATGTACTTTAGCAATCCTAGTTTGCAGCTGTGCGTTTTATTATGTAGCACCAGTCAAATTCATCAGAGCCCCTTTAAAATGGAAGATGATCATTGTTTTTGTAAGTCATTCATGAAAGAACATTAGTGCTGCTGAAGATCCATGTCATCTGGCCAGTTCCCGAATTTATATTTCTTAGCTTTAAATTTTGAGTGTAAATAAAACACACCAATCTCTTTTAAAACCAGATTTATTGTCAGAATTTACAAGTTTTTTCTGCAACCTTAGATACAATAGCTTTGTTGCAAAATTCTAATAAATAGCTGATCTCGAGAACCTCCCATTTCCAGCAAAAAAAGAAAGAAAAAAAAAGAAATCAAAACAATATTTCAGTACAATTGAGAAAGGCTCGCAAAAAATCAATTTACAAGTTATACCAGCCATGACTATATAAATCTCCTTCATACACTCATTAAAAAAAGACACTCAAACACTTTTGATCGCCATTGTAACATTTCACTAAAATGACACTGGCAATGTAAATAATTAAATGGTATGCTTTGTCGCCATGTGAATCAACATTTCTGTACATGCTTTTTTTAGTTATTAAAACTGAAAATAATCCCCAAAAAAAAGAAAAAAAGCAGATCTAAACATTGCAAAGAAACATGTCTCAAGCTGTCACAGACTTTACTGAGAAAGCATAGCAAACCATTTTTTTCTTCCTTTTTAGAGAACAAATTACATTTTCTTACAAAATATAAATTTCTCATCCTAGATAGAATCTGGTAGCAAATATAGGGTTTAGTTTAAAAATTTAGATATAGGCAAACTGTCTGAGTATATGTATAGTTTATCTTATAGAACAAGAGTAGCTTGGTTTCTGTGGACCCCTGAGTGGGGGGGGGGGGGGAGGGGGTAGCATGTGACATCATGTTTTTGACAATGATGTCCTCACGTTTTGTGAAAGCTTCTGAAGGTATACAAAAGCATCAGTAGTCCCAGCTCTGGGATGGGTTGTAGGACTTGCTTTTCAGGCTTTCTTGGGTCACCATAAACCCCATAACCACTGACCTCTAGAATAAAAACAGGAAAGGGGGGGCGGAACTAAGAAATGATATATGAAACTTTTGTCTCTTCTTTCAATATATCTATATTGCTGAACTATTTAGCCAAAAGAAGAGCTGCATTCTGTTGCAGCACCAAAACCAGTGTCTCCCTTTCTGCTTCCATAGCAACAAAATTTGTACAACACATCGTTTAAATTATGCAGTATAGGATCTTATAATCAAGGTGGGTGCATTTTTTTTTAACACTGCAGACAATATTTAACCCCCAAATTTGTTGTCCCAAAAATATTAATGGCGTGCATTTCTAAATAAGATGAAAATTAAAAGCTGATCTAAAGTACACAAACATTAGTGCTTCATTAAATTAGAAATAAAAAAAACACCCTTTTCTTCTATTTTTTTTTCCATCACATTTTGTAAACAAGGCAGAGTCCACCAGGGACAAATATATTTTACAACAAAATGTAAGGACCAGTAAACTATATATAATTAATACAGACTGCCAATTAAGTAGAGTGTAGTAAGGAATGCTATGGAAATTAGAGGAACATTAAAGCACCTACATCATCATCCTCGCATAAAAACAAAAGGTAAATCAGTGAAAAGAACAACGCCTTAAGTAGTACGCAGGACATACACACTGTATAATTTTCCTTAAACTGTAAACCTTAAACATGGCAGCATTCAAATCAATCTATATCTGTTTAGTTTGCATAAAACCTCTGTATCTATAGCTTGTCAATAAACTTGGGGATTATTGCTGTTTTGCAAGATAAATATGGAAAATGTCACCATATATATAATAAGGGATTGAGAATACACAAGAAGCCTTCTGTTATATGGCTGTAGTGTACACTATATTACACTAACACACAGACAAGCAAAGAAAACTCCACACCCCTTGTCTGATAAACACAGCACATTGTAGGAGAATGTACTCTACAGTTATTAGATGGCATAGGTTGATTTTCTTTATCAATTTTGCATCTGCAAAGAATTCCATGTGATAGAGCTTTGAGAGAGAAATTAAAAAACAAGTCATTACTGTGGCAACAACTACTGCCCAAAAAGTATTCAGGTTTGACAAATGTTTTTGTTTTAAACTGTACATTATTTTCAGCAGAAATATTCACATTTCAGCAGTTACTAGTAGGATTTCTTATTATTGCCAAGATTTAGGCAGTGATTATAGATATACTTTGCTGAAATCATGCAGGCAGTTAAAAGGGGAAACAATGGGGAGAATTGTTACTTTTCATTTGTACATTTGGATCCAGGTGCAGTTAAAGCTAACATTCTATGGTGCACAACTGGAGACAAGGGGTCTAGTATTCTACACTGTCTAATCTGTCCCTTAGCTCATATCTATAGTGTTAAACACCCATTCTGTGAACTTCTTCAGCTTGGCTGAGGCATTCTGGGATTCCTCCTGTAAGCGCAGGTTGTCTTCCCGCAGGAGCTGCACTTCAGCTTGCAGATTTGCTTTGTCTTCCTTTTCCTTCAAGGGCACAAATATACCATGGTTAGCAACATTTTACTATATAGTTTATTGATTGACAATGTAGGTAACAGCGATGCTAATGTCAAGCACAACATCCTTTCATTCCTTGGGACTGCATTAAGGGAATGAAAGTACGCATCCAATTGGTTACTATGGGCAAAAAGCATTGTACTTCCTTAAAGTGAAACTACACTGCATCTGAGCACCACAAACAAAAAATGCTATTTAATTTATTTTTAACATTCAAAGCAGACACCCTACTATCCATGTCTCCATGCTTTATTTTGCTGAGAAATTACCTTTGAAAAACACCCTCTAGCATTTTTAGTTGCAGACATCTTGAGTAAGGGCAGATGATTCAAGTAGTATTTACTTCCTGGAATCTACCTGCTCTTAGTCCAGGCATGCAGGCAGGAGGGGGAGCTTAGCTGAGAAAGACCCTCTTCTCCACCTGAAGACTCCTGGGTTGTATGACAGTATTATTATAACATTATTTGCCTAGGCCAGAAAACAGGAACAAAAGAAATGTAAAAAAAAAAAAAAAAAAAATCAAAACAAGTAAATATGATACACTTTCCCATCTATGCTAGCAGTACAAGGATAAAAAAAAAATGTCAATGTTGATTGAGAGAGTGAAGTACCACTTTAAGATGTTAGTTCTGTCCTAAAGTGAACCTGTGCCTTGCTCATGCATTCACTACTATTTATAATCTCTGCACTGCTTGAACATACTGTACCTCCCTCCTTTGCTGCCTGGCACAGTGAAATTATATACTCAATACTTCCAGGAGTATGGGAGCATGTGACTCACTCCCTGTCCTCTCCCATAACAACATTGGTGCTTGCTCATGGACTGTTCAGTTATCCAGCACTGTCACATGGGCATGAGGACAGACAGGGTATGAGTCCTGCGGGAACGCATAGGAACAGTGTTCCTGTTCTTTTTGCACAGCAGGAACGCCGTTCACGTTAGCAGCAGGGCCCGGTAGGCCGCCTGCCCTGGGGCCGCTTTGTGGTGTGGCTGCAGCAGTGCTCAGGGCCGATCCTGGGAGGCTCAGGTGCAAAGTCCTTCCCTCCCTCCTTCCTCTCGAGTACCTCACTGCAATGTTCGGCAGCCGGCCACTGTAACAAAGTCTCGCCTCCTAGACCAGCTTCTGTGATAAGCGGAACACCGATTACATTTCCCGGCATTGAATCAGTGTTCCGCCTACCACAGGAGCCGCTGCTGGTCTAGGAGATGGGATTTTGTTACAGTGGCCGGCCACCGAACATTGCAGACCCAAACTCTGTGACACAGCGGGAGACGCCCGCTGTGTATAATCCGGGCACAGGTGAGGCTGCAATGATGGGCACAGGCGAGGCTGCAATGATGGGCACAGGCGAGGCTGCATTCGATGGGCACAGGCGAGTCTGCATTCGATGGGCACAGGCGAGTCTGCATTCGATGGGCACAGGCGAGTCTGCATTCGATGGGCACAGGCGAGTCTGCATTCGATGGGCACAGGCGAGTCTGCATTCGATGGGCACAGGTTACATCTGTTCTATATTTATTTGTTTAATGCATGTGAAGCTTGGGAGGTGTCCTCATAAACTGGCATTTCACAATAAATGTTGCACTTTATTTGTTAAAAAAGGAGTACATATTAAATATATAGATATATATAGATATATATATCTATATATACACACACACACAGTTTTTTTATATTTGAGGTGAGGGGGGAATCTTGGGACAAGTTCCCACACTTTTTTTCCCAGGACTTGACCCCTGAGGGCAGGGCTTTATGTTCTGCATAAGCTCAAAGTCATAACATTGATCGTGCATGCCCTGCTTATGCTCTTTGCTACTTGCAAGAGAACTGAGCAAAGGAAGGGAGTATGCGCAGTAGGGTTTCAGCGATATCACTTTTTTAAGACCGAGTACAAGTACCGAGGCGGAGGAGGACACGGAGGACGAAAAGGAAACAGGGGACGGTGGGGGCTGCTACAAGCACTAATCTCCCTGTATAGAGATTTCAGTAAAGCAGCTAAAAGCCATGGGAGGGAGAAGAGGCTGGCAGCTGCTTTATTGGTGCCCAAGGATCGGATTAGGAATCGGAGCATTTGCATGAACGTGCAAATGTTCGGCATCGGTGCAACCCTAATGCGCAGCTATGAGGGCTGGATCGCCATTGGTTCCCATGTATGCGGTTCTGCATGCGGCAGGTGCACAGGCACAGCAGCCCATTCATTTGAATGGGCTGCTGTGCCTGCGTATTCTGCAGGGAAAAGGTCCCTGCACGTTTCTCAAAACGCAGCCGCACGGAAAGAGATTTCCATGTGCAGTAAAAAAGTTTTTCGGTGCATTGGGGTGCCAAAAAGGGCCACTTTAAACCAGAAAGCAGTTAGGGAAACCCGCTTACCATGCCTGATTCTTGCACTGTGTTCAAAACGCACTGCAGCTGCAATCTGCAGCGGGTGCCAATATTAGGTTATTGACACCCCAAACTCAGGATGCAAATGCAGTGCATTTGCCCACATCGGATCTCATGGTTCAGATGTACCATGCAATGCATTTGCAGTGAGTTTCTGAAAGTTGTGCATGCACTACTTTTGATGCAGCATGATTTCAGCTCATTCCAAATGAATGAGAACTGCATTTGAATTGCACAGGAATGTACAGCTCGTTCCTGAGCAATTCCCATTATCAACCATTCCTTAAGCGTTACGTTTTCTGTGCAGCTGCATGCGGGTGTGAGAATGCATGCGATTTACAAGAACTACCGCAACCGTATATATGTGAACATAGCCTTTCTGAAAGTATTTGCAGAGTTGAGAACTTTTTAGGTGATAAAGTTAGGATTCAAATGACAACCCTTTGGCATGCATATTTGTAACGCAAGGTGACCTTATGAATAGGCATCTGATGTGCAAAACACATCAAGACTTTTTCTTTAGATATCTGTTTGCATTGTGCTTTTGACTTCTACAATAAACATTCCTTTGAGGACAGAGCAGTGTGATTCTGTTTTTAAAAGACTTTATTGCTGAAAAATGCTGTCTGTGCCTAACCCCTCCACCACACTACACTCATTAATAGAACATTTTACATATAGAAAAAAAATGGAGCAACTGCATCATAGAAGAGGAATTTCCTCCTGGTTCAGTCTTGCATTAATATACAAAGCTGAACAGAGGAAGCTACACTACATACACAATAAATTATTTCCAATCTCTGTGAATTATTTTGTTATGAGAAATCATAAGGCCTCGTGCCAACATGATGTAAAAAAGATGCTTTTAAGGGAGTTGGACTTTTTTTTTTCTCAGACTCTAAACGCACCATGTGGCCATTAAGGATGAGCCCCGGCGTGGTTGCATAGTACATGCGCAGAGCTCGCCAGGAAGTCGGCACCGCGCTGTGCTATTGACAGGCAGGGAGACATTTCCCGATGCTCGGCTGCAGAGATCGGAAAATGTCTCCCTGGCTGTGATTAGCGCAGCGCGGTGCCGATATCCTGGTGGGCTCTGCACGTGTACTATGCGAACACGCCGGAGCTCATCCTTAGTGGCCATGCACACACAGGCGTTTGCATGTGTATAAGAAGAGTAGCATTTAGAGTCTGAGCACGTTCATGCCAGATGTGTTTGGGCAGAAAAATTATGAACCTGCCTAAACACGTGTAACCGTGCCTAAACACTAGGCGGTTTAGCGCTTGAGCGTTCATTCATTCCAAAAGCCAGTTAATATTCTGGCCAATGGAACAAATTAACACATACGCTTGACGTGCCAAACATGTTTGCAAAATGCGGCTTTAGGTTCATTATTTAAACTGCTTTTTCCTCCCCTGAAGCAAAGGTGTCCAGGGGAGGAAATAAAAGGCCTGTGTGCATGAGGCCTAAAAGGTAAATTTTGTTTTCCTGTAAAAGATAATATGGCCAGATAATGTGGCAATCTAAAATATAAAATGTCTATTTTCCTGTAACATGGTCAGATTTTGTGGCAATTTCAAATACAAGTGTGTGTTTTGTTTTAAAACATATTTGCAAGGTTTCCCAGGCTAATCTTTTTAACAGATTGTAACAAACCGCAAACAATGAAAGCATAAATATCAGGGGTTCGGCAGATCAGAAAGCTTTTGGAACATCCTGATATATCAAAGGAATTCTTCAACAAGAGCTTTCCAGGGACCATCCCTTTGCCTGCTGTGATAAAACAATCAGATGGGGATAGTCTGAGAAACCTCCCAAGATATCTCTGGTTACTCCTACACAAGTGGTTTACGTTGTTAAGCCCTAATGAACTGAAAAACCTGTCTCTCCTATAAGAGATTTATTTTTTGTATTTTAGAGAGTATAAAAATCAGGATGTCATCAGCTCGCCTCTCCACCTCAGCCAATCAGAGGAAGTTTTCTATTCATTGATGAAATACAAGGCTACCTGTGAATGGCTGAGCAGCACATCTTAAACAAGCAATCAAAAGGGCTGCTTTAATCTTCTTCACTGACTGGCTAACATAACCAACAATAATTTTTTATTTTTAAATAATATAAAAACAAACAAACAAAAATCAGAACATGTTGATCATCGAAGAAAGCTACCAAACAGTGAGAGACTATGTCCATCATTAAAGAGATGAGAGTTGAATAGGCATCAATAGGAGGGGTTCAAAGAAATTATAACTAGTTTTCAAAAAAGAGTCCCAATGTTTATGTTAGTCAAAGTAACATAGTGCAATAAAGTTACTCCAACAGATAACTTCATTTTAGTTATCATTAATAATAATAATAATAATATAATAATAATAATTAATAATACCTTTTGTAGGTCATACTGCAGCATTTTCAGCATGTTCTCCAACTGTTCAACCTTTACGGTTAGGGAAGTAGGGGAATCCTTCCTACAGGGAGATTTTAAGAGACATTTATGAATGGCTTTAACCACAACAGAAGCTGTATTCAGTACTGCCTACTGCAGAAGCAAGGGTTTTTAGGGCATTGTAGCCATTCAGACCTATAAGATATAGCTGTTCTGACCAATAAAGCCAATAGAGTCAAACTGACCAGGAACATTTTAGAAATTCCTCAGAAGAATCAGTGTTCATCAATCGCATCTAATATACCCTTTTATTATCTAAAAAAAAAACACTACCTAAATGCTATTATTTATTACTGTTTAAGGACATATGCATATTTACTTTGAGTAACTCACCAGAAGCATCTTAAAAACATACTTTTCATTAACTGCATCAACGCATTTAGAAACTCCTTTCTTATAAATATAAAGATTTCTACTTCAAATCTTTCCTGAAAACTCACTGCCACTCTCACTTATAAACTATACAGCAGATTTAAACCTTTTTAATAACATTTGAACGCCCCTTCAAATTAGTTATAATGAAAGCGTTAGTTCACCTTTACTAACTTTTTTTGGCCCCAAAATCCCCCATGCATTACAGCATCCCTAACACGTTACATAGCCCTCCTCTGCTGTTCAAATACTTGCCCCTGCCCTCACCGTACATGTAGACCATGCAAAGCCTGTCTGAAAAAAAAAATATATGGGAAAAATGGTAATTAAAGGTGAATTAACCCTTTGAAAACTGAGAACTAGAGAAGGGACTATCCGTGTATTTGAAAGCAACTTCAAAAATTATTGAAAGAATAAGTATAAATACTATCTGTGCTTAAAAAATATATTAGAAAACTAAATGAAATCACTAGCAACTGTACAAATATCATTAATGACAAAGAATGATATGGTACTATAGTCATCTGAAGCACAACATATACATTTAAGTTTATTACTATAAGACTGCATCTTTTCTGGTTGGTGGATCGTCAGTAAAGTGTGCCTCTGTCCTGCAAGCTACTTACTTCCAGAATATAAGCACTTTCAAATGAAATAAATGACTTTCCAGCTGTCTCTATTATTGTTTTCAAGAAAACACTCTTGCACTTCCTTGTAGCTCTGGGGTGCATGCAGCTGTAGTAAAAATAACTTTTGCATGAATGATCATAAGTACCAGAAAAAGAAGATGGTGACCAAACCAATCCACCATCCAAAGTAGTTCCATAAAAGAACAGCGGTATTCCTGAGGTAGCTCACGTGACCAGTCAGCGAAACAAGTTGACGTGATTACGTCACCACACCCACGCCAGGTGGCCTGTCCACCATCACCATGCCGCTCCACACTGGCTGTAATTACTGAGAGGAGGGATGTATGGCTAATGTGGCGGAGTTGATCACAGCACAGCTCTAATGGGAGATAATCCATCCTTGATCCTTGGAAGAGGATTGGTGTCAACAGTAGTGGTAAACTATACACATCAGGGCTTCCCAACCACGTCTTGAAACATCACACCTGGGACTGTGATGTTTCGCATCTAAGGGGGTGTGAGCTGTACAGACGGAGGACTGCCTCAGCAGCTTGTGCTGGTTTGAGCCACAATCTGCTAGTTTTAAGGGTAATACCACTGTTGTTCTTTGATTAAATACTTTGGATGGTGGACTGGTTTGGTCCCCATCTTCTTTTCTTTGGTATTAGTTCCCGGGACACCACTGCAGTGTTTTATGACTCACATGGTGAGTCGGTACTCTTTTCTTTTTCAGACAATGCACACTGTTGTCCTGTAAAAATTGTGCCACTTTTATGTGTCTTGAATGAATGAACATAAGGCACACCATACGAAAGTTTGCAAAGAAGGAACCAAACAAGAAAAATTTGGCTAAGCATGCTAGGCAGAGGGCGGGCTTTAGTGTGTATATTATAAACATTCTGTGCACTTTTTGACCATCTGTTGTTTGAAAGACCCAGTTCTGAGACACCTTCAAGACCCAGTCTACTCTGTTTGCATCTTCCTACAGCAGCTGTGGGCTCCAAAGAAGTCGAAGAGAAAATCTTGGAACCTAATAAATGATGGGAGATGTGTATCCATTGGTCACAAAAAAAGCCCTTTATAAGTAATGGGTATAAGGATTATTTTCTGAAAATGCAAATGTTACACAGACTAAACCATAGCCAAATACAGTGGCAAGAAAAAGTATGTGAACCCCTTGGCATTACCTGCGTTTCAGCAGTAATTTGCCATAAAATGTAATCTGATCCTCATATAAGTTTATGCTAATACCACACAAACAATTTTAATTTCCTGTGTCTTTATCAAACACACCTGGTAAACATTCACAGTGCGGTGCTGGAGGAAAAAGTAAGTGAACCCATTGACTAATTATTTCAACAAAAGCAAATTTGAGTCAGTAGTTTGCACACCTAGATTTCAAAAGCTGAAATGAGGAGGTGTGGTTTAGAGCTAATTTGATTGATAAAAACGTTGTTGTGCACCTTAAGCTTGCTAAAGAGAACCTAGGCAAACCACAATGCTACTGGGAAAATGTTTTGTGGATTAATGAAAAGTTTAATTGTTTGTAAAGAATACTCAGCACTATGTATTAGAGCTGGGCGATTTTGGCCCCAAAAAAAACTCGATTGACGATTCGAATCAAGTATTTTTTTCTGATGGACACCGCGCCGGGCAGGAGTTTTTAGGCGAGGCCGCGGCTTCGGCCTAGTCCGCCGCCATCCTGGGAAAAGGCAGCGGACTAGGCCGAAGCCACGGCCTCGCCTAAAAAATCCTGCCCGCAGCTCGCCGCGATCCTTGGAAAAGGCCGCAGCTTCGGCCTAGTCCGTGGAGCGCCGGTCCTATGGGAAAAAAAACACGATTTGGTCAAAATTTGAATCGATTTGACCTTGCAACTCGATTCACGATTCAAATCGTTTTTTTCCCCAGCCCTACTATATATGGTGCAAAAAGAGCACAGTTTACAAACATTAAAACATAATCCCAACTGTGAAGTATTGTAAAAGGGAACATCCTGATTTGGGCTTACTTCGCTGCCTCAGGGCCTGGACCACTTGCCATCATCGAAAGGAAAATGAATTCCCATGTTTACCAAAATATCCTACAGGATAATGTTAGGGTGGCTGTCTGCTAGCTGAAGCATTGTAGAAGTTGGGTGATGCAGCAGGACAATTACCCTAAGCATCAAATTAAATCCACCACAAACTGACATGAAGAAAAATAAAATGCACCTTTTGGAGTGGCCCAGTCAGAGACCAGACCTTTACTCCATAGAGATACTGTGGAATGACCTCATAAAAAGCCGTTCGCACCAGACATCCTACAAATATGTCTTCACTGAAGCAGTTTTGTAAAAAAGAATGGTCAAAAATTCCTCCTGAACGTTGTGCAGGTCTGATCCAGAGCTACCGAAAGTGCTTGCTTGAAGTCATTGCTGCCAAAGGAGGTTCAAACAGCTAGTATATTTTATTATAAAATTACTGCCCGAAAATTAGGTAATTCCAAGGGGTTCGCATACTTTTTCATGCCGATGTAAGTTGACTTGTACAGCCTACTTCTTCTATTACATTTGCCTTAAAAAAATAAATAAAGATTTCTTACCCATAGTAAGGGCTGGACTGGGAAGCTGTCTGACCCTCCAGCTGGTCAACAACTGAAGCTGAACTTCCTGGTCTGTGCTCATCTTCTGTGGAGGCAAAGAAGGAAGCTCTCTGATCTACAACAATAATAACAATAACGATAAGTTCAGCATTTTCTGCCTATAATCAATATAAATGCATATGGAGTCGCTGCTGTGCCTCTTCTAGTGATCAATGGTGATGTCCGATAGGTTTCTATTGATGACTGAATTATGCCTGTCATCATTGCTCCTTGCACATCCTTGCCTGATGGTATTCATTTAAAAGAATACAATGTGTGAAGGACACACAAAAAAATAAATAAATAATATCTACATGCTTTAAAGGAACAATATTTTCAGAGACAGTACTTCTATTCCATTGAAAGTAACTACTGTGATGCGGATTCAGAATAAGTTTGACATGCTGAGTGGAAAAGCATTCAGTAGAGGGGGTGGACAAGAAAAATAAAAGTTATCCACGGTGTATCTCTGACACAGGTTGGTTATACAAGGCTTAAAGCGGGTTTCCACCCGCGATTTTTATTTTTTTTAAAGTCAGCAGCTTGCAACTCAACTGCCTAGAAACGACCCTGTGTACATGTATGGATAAGATAACAGAGGAGAGTTCAGGGGCAGCTGAAAAAAACGGCCGTTCGCTCTCTTTAAAAAAATAAAATAAAAAATCACACAAATTTCTGTTGATCCTGCCAGCAAAATACACCTAAAGCAGCTTCCTGTGATGGGATGGAATAATGCTGCACTGTTACTAAATTCAGAGCAGAGCTGCTACTCTAGGCTGTGACAACATGCATCTGCAATGCCAAAGGTATAGAAGCTGTGTACACTATAGAAGGAAAATGGAACTGTATCCATGCAAAAAAAAAGTTTTAAAAACTTACGTTTTTTCGGGAGCAGGGATTTTAATAATGCTTAAAGTGAAATATTCCTTTAAATTTCGTACCTGGGGGTGTGTGTGTATAGTATGCCTGTAAAGTAGCGCTTGTTTCCCGTGCTTAGAACTGTCCCTGCACAAAGTGTAATTTCTGAAGGAAAAAAAGTCTGTGACCCCTCAAAGCACCATGTCCCCATGTTGATGGGGACAATGGCCTCATCCCCACAACCCTTGCCCGGTGGTTGTGGGGGTCTGCGGGTGGGGGGCTTATCGGAATCTAGAAGACCCCTTTAACAAAGGGGACCCCCAGACCTCTGATGCAAGGGAAACCTGCGTTACATCAGAGGGGGGGCTACAGAAGAGACCGGTCAGGCTGCCGGGATTTCGGGGGTGTATCCGGTGGAGACAGGATGCGCTGCGCTGGACATCTCATTGCTGGAGCCTGGACCTGGATGGAGAGGAGATCATCCACCGCTGGACCCCGGAGAGGAGAGCATCCATCACAGGATACCGAGAGTGGATTACCACCGCTGGAATTATTTTATTTTTTAATAAAGGACTTTTCCCAACGGTGTCTCTGTTGTTTTACAATTTTTTACACTTTCTTTCTTTGTGAAATGGTAGGTACAATGTACCCCTTACCAATTCACATAGGGGGGGGCCCGGGATCTAGGGGTCCCCTTTGTTAAAGGGGTCTTCCAGATTCCGATAAGCCCCCCGCCCGCAGACCCCCACAGCCACCGGGCAAGGGTTGTGGGGATGAGGCCCTTGTCCCCATCAACATGGGGACATGGTGCTTTGAGGGGTCACAGATCCCCAAAGCATCCTCCCCATGTTGAGGGCATGTGGCCTGGTACGATTTAGGAGGGGGGGCGCTCTCTCGTCCCCCCCCTCTTTTCCTGCGGCCTGCCAGGTTGCATGCTCGGATAAAGGGTCTGGTATGGATTTTTGGGGGGAACTCCACGTAATTTTTTTTTTTATCTGACGCAGGGTTCCCCTTAATATCCATACCAGACTTAAAGGGCCTGGTAATTAATTTGGGGGGACCCCCACGCATTTTTTTTTTCTTTTTTATCAATGACTTTTCTCTGTATTGCCGGGAGCCGACAATTCATTATAGCCACGAGTGCTTTTAAATGACTTTTTTCCTTCAGAAATTACACTTTGTACAGGGACAGTTCTAAGCATGGGAAACAAGCGCTACTTTACAGGCATACTATACACCCCCCCAGGTACGAAATTTTAAGGAATATTTCACTTTTATTGTTTCACTTTAAGCATTAATAAAATCACTTCTCCCGAAAAAATGTCAGTTTTAAAACTTTTTTTGCATTGATACATGTCCCCTGGGGCAGGACCCGGGTCCCCAAACACTTTTTATGACAACAACTTGCATATAAGCCTTTAAAATTAGCACTTGATGTTCGAGTCCCATAGACTAACGGTGTTCGGATGTTCGAACAAATTTATTGCCTGTTCGCAAGTTCTGGTGCGAACCAAACTGGGGGGTGTTCGGCTCATCCCTACTTACGATCTGTAAGAACAGTCTTACTTGGGCAGCTTGTAATTTTATATAACAGAAGTAGCATACTTATGAGGTTCGACATTCTGCTCTCCTTCTGTAGGCATGTTTCTAGTGTAGCCTGACAGCACTGTGTGCACGAATAGAGCTCTGACTGACTGGAAGCATTGACACTCCTTATTCCCCACTGTGCGTGATGCAATTTCGGGCTAATAGAATGTACATACATTTTTGAATCTTTCTAAAGAGACAGTAACTTTTTTTTCAAATTAACAAATTACTGCATTGAACGATTTTTAAATCTGCCCGGGACATCAGCTTAAAATTTGAAAGGGAGACTTTTAGCAGTATGGAGAACATTATTTAGAAGCCATTAATTAAACAGAAATGCATTGATATAGCATATATTATCACAGTTTTATTGTAGTGCAAAAAAGAGGAGATTTGACTTAGCTGTAAATTCCATATCTTGGACACAGCCAAAATATTCATAGACCCTGGGTTACACAATGCTGTGAAAAAGTATTTGCCCCTTCCTGATTATTATTTTTTGCATATTTGTCGCACTTAAATGATTCAGATCATCAAACTAATTTTAATTATACACAAAGATAATTTGAGCAAATACAAAATTCAGTTTTTAAAGGGGTTGTAAAGGAAAAAGTTCTTTCACCTTAATGCATCCTATGCATTAAGGTGAAAAAACATCAGACAATACCGCCCCCCCCCCCGATTTACTTACCTGAGCCCTCGAAAGTCCTGCGCTCACCCCCGACATCCTGCTCTTTTCTCTGCCTGGCCGTTGATTGGCTACACTGGATGGCTAGAAAGCAGCGCAGCCATAGGCTTGCGCTGCTGTCAATCACATCCAGTGACGCGGCGCGCCGGGGGCGGGGCCGAGTGATACAGTGAGCTGTATCACGGGAGCGCGCCCGCAAGAACTCATCACCATGCTCGCATGAAGTTGGTGAGTTCTTGCGGTAAGAAGCCGAGACAGCCGCCGAGGGACCCCAGAAGACGCCGTTCGGGGCCACTCTGTGCAAAACTAGCTGCACAGTGGAGGTGAGTATTGTTTGTCATTTTAAAAAAAAAAAAATTTTTTCTTTACAACCCCTTTAAATGATGATTTAATTTATTACGGGAAAAAAGCTGTCCAAATCAGTTGTTTTAGCCATAGTCTTTTGACTAAAATGCCATTTTAATTTTAGTCCTATTTTAGTCATCTGAATTGTTTTTGTTTCAGTTGTACTTCGGTCGGCTAAAATCTCCAGTACCTTTTAGTCGACTAAAATCTCCAGTACCTTTTAGTCGACTAAAATCTCCAGTACCTTTTAGTCGACTAAAATCTCCAGTACCTTTTAGTCGACTAAAATCTCCAGTACCTTTTAGTCGACTAAAATCTCCAGTACCTTTTAGTCGACTAAAATCTCCAGTACCTTTTAGTCGACTAAAATCTCCAGTACCTTTTAGTCGACTAAAATCTCCAGTACCTTTTAGTCGACTAAAATCTCCAGTACCTTTTAGTCGACTAAAATCTCCAGTACCTTTTAGTCGACTAAAATCTCCAGTACCTTTTAGTCGACTAAAATCTCCAGTACCTTTTAGTCGACTAAAATCTCCAGTACCTTTTAGTCGACTAAAATCTCCAGTACCTTTTAGTCGACTAAAATCTCCAGTACTTTTTAGTCGACTAAAATCTCCAGTACCTATTAGTCAACTAAAATCTCCAGTACCTTTTAGAAAACCAAAATCTCCAGTACCTTTTAGAAAACTAAAATCTCCAGTACCTTTTAGAAAACTAAAATCTCCAGTACCTTTTAGAAAACTAAAATCTCCAGTACCTTTTAGAAAACTAAAATCTCCAGTACCTTTTAGAAAACTAAAATCTCCAGTACCTTTTAGAAAACTAAAATCTCCAGTACCTTTTAGAAAACTAAAATCTCCAGAATCATAAAGAAACAAAAATATTACTTTTTGACAAACTGAAGTGCAACTTTAAAAAATATAAAAAAACAAAAAACTGTAAAAACTATTGGCTGTAATGCCATTGCACATATTACCGGAATATAAAAACTTTACAAGTCTCTGCATCAAATAATTACTATCTAGCAATATCTTTTTCACATAGGGCCTGGCAGGTTTGGACAGCTTTTTTCCCTTAATGTAGGTGTGAGAGATATGCAAAAAAAAAAAGCATTGTAGGTCTGTACCTTCAGGTGATTGGACATTGGCAAAGCTTTTGGAGAACCCATCCCCTCTCTGAGACCTCAGTAATGTAGCAAGTAATGTGTAGAGTAACCAACAAATGGAAGGAAGTGTAGCCTGTGTCCTGTACTCCAAGATATGGAATTTACAGTTTGAATCAAAATTCCTCTTATTTTAATTAACCACTTCTCGCTGGGTACATGGACATCCTCCCGTCTCAGTGGTTATACTGGGATGATGCCTGCACCTAGGCATCAGCCCGGTATCACTCTCTTCAGCCGGCGATTCCCTTCACCGTAAGAACAATTATGGCGGCAGTTCAGCCGCTCGATCATTGCTACATGGGACGGAACGGGACGCCCCCCGATGCTTCTCCAGGCTCTCCCCTGCCATCGGCGAGCCAGAGAAGGAATCCACCGGCGGCGGAACTTGATCATAGAGATTTCCGGGGAACAGATGGTCCCCGGTCATCTCTCGGAGGTCCGGGCGCGACGCTATGAAGTCACGCTTGGCCTGGCAGTTGTAAATAGTGCCATATACTCGGCTGGAAAGTCGAGATCGTCCTGTTTTTTTTTCATCTCAGGCTTTTCAGCCTGGAGGAGAGATGTGGGGTCTTATTGACCCCACATCTCTCCATAAAGAGGACCTGTCACACGCTATTCCTATTACAAGGGATGTTTACATTCCTTGTAATAGGAATAAAAGTGATCAAAACATTTTTTAAAAGGGAGAGTGTAAAAATCCAAAAAATGAAAATAAAATAAATAATAACGCACGCAGAGGCAAACGCATACGTACATCGTGCCCACATATGTAAATGGCATTCAAATCACACATGTGAGGTATCGCCACAAATGTTGGAGCGAAAGCAACAATTCTATATCAAGACCTCCTCTGTAACTCTAAACAGGTAACTAACCTGTAAAAAAGCGTTGCCTATGGAGATTTTTGAGCACTGAAGTTTGGCGCCATTCCACAAGCGAGCGCAATTTTGAAGCATGACATGTTAGGTATCTATTAACTCGGCGTAACATCATCTTTCATATTATACAAAAAAATGGGGCTAACTTTTTTTTTTAAACAGTCCCCCCCCCCCCGAAAAAAAAGTGTTTGAAAAATTGCTGCGCAAATACCATGTTACATAAAAAGTTTCAACAACTGCCATTTCATTCCCTAGGGTTTCTGCTAAAAAAAACATATATCATTTTTGGGGGTTCTGAGTAATTTTCTACCAAAATTATGATTTTTACATGTAGAAGCAAAATGGCAGAATTGGCCCGGATGGGATGTAGTTAAGATAAGATAAATACTTTATTGTCATTGCAACGCAAATTACAATGACAAATTATTTCAGAAACAGACTTTTTATGGGGAGGGTGAGAGAGTGGGGAGAATTTTGGCCCTAATAGTCATGGTCGATGCTCCCCTATTTGTCATCCTGGCAGTCCGTGATGAGGAGGGGGAAATTAGGAGAGGCACATCAGAAATAAAAGAAGTCTTTAAGAAATACTAACCTGTATAGTAGTACACTACAGGGTAATGAGGAGGGAGAGATGAGAACCTTTTTTACAGGTTTGCAGATTCCACGGTTATCAGGGGAAGATAGGGAGGGTCTGGAGGCACCACTTACACTGGAAGAGATACAAAAGGCAACAACGGAGATGGCAAATCAAAAGGCTCCAGGGCCTGATGGCTTGCCGACAGAAATATATAAAAAGTACAGTGAGGTGCTGCTTCCAAGACTCCTGGAGGTATTTAACTGGGCAGTAGAGGAAGGAAAGCTACCCACGTCTATGACAGAAGCAACAATTATAGTATTACTGAAAGAAGGGAAATATCAGTTGGAGATGGCCTCGTATAGACCGATATCTTTACTATGTGCTGATATAAAAATTCTGGCCAAAATATTGGCAATGAGGCTAAACAAGATAATTTCAAAACTGGTACACTCGGACCAGACGGGATTTATTCCAGGCAGATCTACCAGTTCCAACATAAGGAGAGTATTTTTGAATACTCAACTGCCAATAGAAGTAGAAGGGTCAAGGGCCATTCTATCCCTAGCTGTAACCAAGGCGTTTGACAGCCTTGAGTGGCATTACCTTTGGAAAGTTCTGGTAGAGTTTCAATTTGGCCCTAAATTTATCCAATGGATCAAGATATTGTATGAAAGCCCCAGAGCAAAGGTAAGGATAAATGGAGAATGTTCAGACTGGTTCCAGTTGGCGAGGGGGACAAGGCAGGGATGCCCGCTGTCACCTCTGCTTTTCGCCCTTGCCACGGAGCCACTGGCCATTTCTATAAGGGCATCCCTGGGTATAAAGGGTTTCAAGAGAAGACTGAGGGAGGAGAAGGTAGCCATGTACCCGGACGACGTCCTGCTTTTTCTGGGGGATACACAAACCTCATTGGAGAAGGCAATAGATACAATAGAGGAATTTGGTAAATTCTCGGGGCTGACAATTAATTGGGATAAGTCGGCGCTCTTTCTGATAGACCCATTGATAGGTCAGATTGCTCATGTGAAGGTGGTAACTCAAATGAGATATCTAGGAATAAATAGAACAAGGGATCCAGGGCAGTACAAAAATGTCGGGTCTGGAACAGGCTTCCTCTTTCAGTGGCTGGCAGGAGTAACCTGGTAAAAATATTATGGATGCCACAAATTCTATATATCCTTCATAATTCCCCAGTATGGATCCCAAAACACTGGTTCAAAAAAAATAGATGAGGTGTTTAGAGAATTGATTTGGAGGAATGGAGCAGCAAGGATTAGCCTCCGAGCCCTACAACAACCTAAAGAGAAGGGAGGATTGGCCCTTCCGAATCCCAGATACTATTTTCTAGCCGCGCAGGTGCAGTATATATGAGGGGCAGTGACCAAACGGCAGGAAGAGAAAAATTACACAGAAGTGGAGGCAGTCTCTTTTAGTTCTAGATGTATGACGGCCCAATTAATGGTTAAATGTTGGAAAGAGGTTAAGAAGACCCTGGGATATAAGGGATTCTCTGAATTCTCTCCCATATGGCATAACAGCAACTTGCAGGAACTTAAAGTTATGGGGAAGGTAGAGGAGTGGGATAGATTGGGTATACATTTATTGGCACAACTCTAAGGCAAGAAGAACAAAATCATTCCAAGAAATAAGGGAGGATTATGCTGTCCCAAACAGATCCTTTTTTAGATATTTACAAATCAGGCATGCGATCTATGTACAGTTTGGACAGAGTACACCAGAATGGAGCGACATGCCCCTTCTCCAAAAACGCACAGGCCTCTAGAGGAGCAATTTCTGATATGTATAACTCCTTAGTAAAGGCTGATTGGAGGGAGGCACCAGACAATAAAAACAAAATTAAATGGGAGAAAGAAGTGGGCCCGCTTTCACAGGAACAATGGGAAAGGATATTAGCAATAGGACCTAATGTGCCACTGTCATCATCTCAAATAATCTCCCATCTTTACCTGATACATATAGTGTATTTTACACCCCAAAGGATGTTCCAGTACAGCATGAGATCGGATTTGAGATGTCAGAGATGTGGGGATGATAGGGGAGACCTAATACACATGGTCTGGAGGTGCCCCAAGCTATATCAATACTGGAAGCAAATAGTTGAAAAGATAAATACAGTGTTTGCGACATCTTTGCAACCAGTAGTCAGGCTATGTGTATTGGGTCTCCTGGAAGAAAGAGGGCTTTCAGGAGATGGATGTACGAACAGCAATAACAAGATGTTTGTTTCAGGGCAGGAGTGGCATTCATTGCGCAGAAGTGGCAGGCGGAAAAATCCCCCACAGTGACAGAATGGAGAAGCGTGATAGATGACACTGTGACAAAAGAAGAATTTATATACACTAAGAGGGGAAACAAAAAGAAATGTAATAATATATGGGTAAAATGGTTAGAAGTGGAAACACGTTAGAGGGTGGGTGACGGATAAGTAAGTCAGTAAAGAGGTTGGGTAGCTGCGAATGAGGGACAAAGCGAGGACTACATGGTTAAGTTATATATGTATTATTGTATATGGAAGAAACGGATGTATGTTCTTATTATGTGGAAAAGAAATAAAGAATATTGGATTAAAAAAAAAAAAAAAATGAAAACCCGCTCCAATTATCCTCTGATGTAGAGTGGAACCATGTCAGTCTTACTATTCCCAAAATCATTAATTCCTTGGTCTTCCCAGTGTTTAGGGACAAATTGTTTACCTTACACCACTCTACTAGATTAGCCACCTCTTCCCTATAATTGTACAGGACAGGACACAGGCAAAGCATGGGACCTTAGCACATCCCAAAGCAATAAAAGAAGGGTGGTCAGCAACTAGGAAAACAGAACCAGGCCAACAAGGGTCAGCTGCAGAGTGCCGTTCCAAGAACCTTGTGGCTGAAAGTTGCACCTGCAGAAGATTGAAACTGAGTATACAGAGGACCAGGTGCCTTACACAGCTGGGCTACAGAGGCCTGGTGCCAAAATGCGCAGAAAATTCTCACCAGTCTGGTGGAATGGGCGCATAAAAGAGCAGGAAGAGATTTGTCCTTAAGAATGTAAGTTTTAGCAATCAGCTTTCCTATCCGTCTCAGGATGGTGGACTTGGAAGCCAGGTGAGGTAATCTGCTTCCAGTTTTCCACTTCTGGAATGTAGACTGAACAGACTGCCGGGCAGTGAATTTCTGTCCATGAAAATAACCCGCTTGCTTCCTTCAAGGCCGGATTACCCTTGGTGCTCCTTTGATGATTTATGTAGGCCACAGCCATGGCATTGTCTGACTGCACTCAAGTTAGGTGTCCACACAGAAGGAGGGTCCAATGTTATACAGCCATCCAAACTGCTCTGAGCTCCAGGATGTTCAGAGGTAGCTTGGCTTTCACAGGTGACCATGAGGGACTGGAACAGTCCTCCCCAGCCTTAAAGACTGGTGCTTACTGGGCTTGAAATCCACCAAAATAGGGAGTTCCTTGATTGGTTGGACAAGAGAATGGGTAGACTGACAGAAGGAGCACGCCTGTTACAGGTAAACAAAATGTTGTGTTGGAGAGCTCTTGAATGAAATTGGGAAAATAGTACAGCCTCAAAGGAGGCTGTACTGAAACCGAAAACTCATGTCTCTTGGCCTCAATTCTTGAGTGTGTGCTCTAAGCAAAATTTTCTGGTAGGAAAATCTTTGCTTGGGGTGCGTCCAGGATCAGACCCAAGTATTCCAGGCAAAGTAAAGGCTGGAAAGCAGATAAATCTAAATTGATCACTCAACCAAAATCCTGGAGCATCTGACTTGTCCTATAGACATTTGCTGGCAGCTGGAAGGGAGAGTCCTTCAGGTGAAGATCATCTAGATAAGCCTGTTACTAGGATGTCTGAGTTCTGAGAAGGGCAAGTAGAGGTACCAGGGCTGTTGTGGGAGCATAGTATTCATTCAAAAATAGAAGAATGGCGGATAAATGGGAACAAATAGATAGACATCTTGATGTCTACAAATGCCATGTATTCTCATGGTCTCATGGGGGACAATTACTGACCTTTTGGATTCCATCTGACATTTTAAGTTTTTAAGTCCAGATTAGGACAATTTTTCAACTTGATAGAGTTCAGCAAAAATTTGAAGGAGGTAGTAAAAATTCTGAACAGGGAATGTTTTGAAAGATTTGCAGGTTAATTTGTACTCAAAGGGCAATGGCAAGACGGAGGAGAATCAAGTTGCACAATGCAAAGACTCATGCTTATGGCAACAATGAGCCTTTTCACGTTAGCAAGCATGTTGGGGAAGTCAAATCTTCCCCAGCTTGAGCCAATACTGTCTCAATGTCCTCATCTTTCCCTTCTGTGTCTGTCTCCTCTAGGGCAGGAATATCAGGATCCAATTCAGGTAGAGGAACGGGAGTAGGAGAAGAGGCGAGGCGTGCTCCAGCCATTGGAAAAGATGGCTGTTATTTGACAGAGATTCCGAAAATTCAGCTTTTTGTGAAATAGGCCGCACTTGTTGCATGACTGAAATAGAGCTAGAAATGGATGTTTCAGTGCAGGGGTTGCATTCTCACTCAAAGACAGAGCAGGCTTTCGGGAGAGTGAATGTTCACCTATGGTTTTGCAATTGCTCCCTTTTGCCTGTCTCTACCACAGCTACATGTGAAGGTATTGTCCTGTGGAGTACCTACAAATTAGGGTGTTAAATATAGTGTAAGCATGTCCAGAAGGAGAACGCGGCTAACCTGGTGTAGATTGCCCTATAGTGAAGTCTGGTGGCGAAGAGGGTTTTAGGCAGAAGTGGTGGTAAAATGTGCAACCTGTGGTGTGACCAAGTTCTAAGTGGTCAATTTTTTGCGCTAAATGTGTGAAAACTTTACACCATAGTGAATAAAATTCAAATATTGCTCTGTTTTGTTAACAGTAATGGTAAGAAGTGACCCTGTCTTACCTGTCTATGATGCTGGACTGTATATAAAGTCCAGGTTTCACCAGTTACGGTAGGCATACCCACAAAGGGGTCTTCAGAGACTTGTTGCCAGAGGGATGGACCGTAGCCCTGGACCTCTATAGCACCCTGCAGTTGACTACAGGTATTGCACTGTGTGCCAAGGTGAGCGAGATGCAAGATCCAGAGTCCAAAGCAACATTACAGACAGTCCCTGAAGCACTGGGTCTGGGTACAGCGCTCCAGGTTTACCAAGGTTCAGCCAGTCTAGATGAACTGCTTCTATGTGTGGCATAAGAAAACCGTAAGGAGTTGACTGAAGAATATGAAGATAAAATTAAGAAAAAGAAAAATATGGTTAAGCTAAAAGTTATTTCTTTGTAAAGGCAAAGAGGTCCATTACTTTAGGATACTAGCAAAACAAGGAAAACTTAAGGAATGTGTTAGGGTTATAGAGAAAGTGTCTTTGCAAACTTTGCCAGTATCCAATCACCTGGAGGTATGAGCCTATAACCCAGGGTCTATCAACACCTTGTTTTGTGTCCTGTACTCTTTAATTAACCACTTCACCCCCGGAAGGTTTCACCCACTTTCTGACAACGCCATTTTTTGCGATACGGCACTGCACTGCTTTAAAGGGGTTGTAAGGCTTTTATTTAAAAAAATAAATAAAAATAAAAATAACAAACATGTCATACTTACCTCCACTGTGCAGTTCGTTTTGCACAGAATTTTTTTTGAAGGCACAGTGTAAAAATAAAATAAGAAAAACATTTTTTTTCAAAGCATCCCTATCCCTCCTTGCTCGTGCGCAGAACTGAAAGCATACGTAAGTCGAGTACGCATATGTAAACAGTGCTCGCACCACACTTGAGGTATCGTGCGCAAAAGTTAGAGTGAGAGCAATAATTCTAGCACTAGACCGCCTCTGTAAGGCGTTTAAAGCATCACCTATGAAGATTTTTTAAGCACCAGAGTTTGTTGCCATTCCACGAGCGTGCGGAATTTAAAAAAGTGTGACATGTTGGGTATCTATGTACTCTGCGTGACCTCATCTTTTACATTTTACAAAAAAATTGGGGTGAATAAGGTTTTTTTTTTTTCAATTCATTAAAGAGCATTGCAAAAGCATTTGCAAAACCGCTGCTTAAATACCGTGCAACATAAAAATTACCATTTTATTCCCTAGGGTCTCTGCTATAAAAAAAAAAAAAAGTATGTTTGGCGTTTGTAAGTAATTTTCTAGCAAAAAATACTTAAACTTGTAAACAAAAAGTGCCAGAAAAAAAGCCTTATTGGCAAGTGGTTAAGCTATGCAGGATTTTTTTCTAACCTACAAGGCAAAGGCATAATGTGCTAGTATGCATCAAATACTAGCACATTATGTGAAACCTACCTCAAAACAAAAGCCCTCCAGCGATCTTCACCCATCTTGCTTCCTTGTTCGCGGACTCCGGCTCTGTGACTGGCTGAGGTCGCAATGACGTCACAGAAGCCGCCGGTCACGGCACAGGGCTCTGAAGAAATAGCCTTCAGAGCGCATGCGCCAGTGATTTCACTGGCTGCATGTACAGTAAATATCTCCTAAACAGTGCACGTTTAAAGAGATATTTACACTACCTATAGGTAAAACTTATTATAGGCTTACCTATAGGTAAAATTTAAAGATGGAAGTTTACTTCCTCTTTAAATGGCCTGGAAAGTATAGTAAGGTTTATGCTGCCTGCTTAGTGTAAAATTCTTACCTTCAAAGGCTTTGGCAGCATCAACCAAGTTTGACCACTCCAGGTCAGATGCAGCATCGGGCAGAGGCATTAGTCCAGGGTCAGGCATAGGCTGCCTTCTTTGATCATGAATGTCTGTGAGGGAGGTATCAGAGGCAGAAAATTCACCTGAAAAATAAAATTAACAAACCGGAAGTTGTTGAATATTTTTTGAAAAATCCATATTCAAGACAATAACTGATTAAGCTGGCATTTAGTTCTATAACATCTGCTGGCATATTTGCAGGAGCAGTGACAGTCATAGAGAAATAGGATTTTTTGTACTCACCGTAAAATCCTTTTCTCTGTCGTCCATGGACGGACACAGCCTTCTTAAGTCTTGACAGTTGGGTTATGTTCCTGTTCATAGGAGAGGACTAGGCAGACATGTTAGATATTTCAATACATGTTACTTTAACAGAGTTGAACAGCCCCGCCCAGGGGGCGTTCCCTCCAGACATAACCCTCCGCCCTGCAGCATGCAGCCTCAGTTCGTAACAAGCAGTACAAACCTAAAAAGGAGGGGTGGGTGCGGTGTCCATCCATGGACGACAGAGAAAAGGATTTTACGGTGAGTACAAAAAAATCCTATTTTCTTTTTTCGTCCATGGACGGACACAGCCTTCTTAAGTCTTGACAGTTGGGACGTCCCAAAGCAGTGTCAAAAACGAGGGGTGGGAACAGTAAACAAAAAAACTAATTTCACCCCAAGCAAACAGAGCTCCTCAACGGAGGAGTTGCAACCTTAAACAGTCGCCTGCAAAACCTTGCGGCCGAAGGAAGCATCTGAAGATGCACTCACATCATCCTCAAAATTTTTGGGAGAAAGTGTGCACGGATGACCAAGTCGCCGCCCTGCACACCTGTGAGAGAGAGAGAGAGATAGAGATGCTTGATGTCGGAAAGCCCAGGAAGCACCAATTGCCCTGGTTGGGAGCGATGTGACCGGAAAGGAGGGTGCGCGCCTCTTAAGGGCATAGGCCCGCACAACGGTCTACCTGATCCACCTAGAAAATGGTGGCCGAAGAGACCACCAGGCCTTTTTGTGGACCAGACACCGACACAAACAGCGAGTCAGACTTCCGAAACAAAGCCGTAACAGACAGGTACACCCGCAAGGCATGTACCACGTCTAAAGTGTGAAGCGCAGACTCTCTGGGATGCGATGACCGAGGACACAAGGATGGAAGTACAATGTCCTCATTCTGGTGGAAAGCCAAAACCACCTTTGGAAGAAATGAAGGTCGCGGGCGTAGTACCGCTTTATCCTTATGGAGGATCAAATATGGGGACTTGCAAGGCAAGGCTGCCAATTTCAATAACCCTTCTTACAGAAGTAATGGCCACTAGAAAGGCCACCTTGTGAGATCACGTCAAGAGAAGAATCTCTCTGATGTTCTCAAAGGGAGGTTCCAGAAAAACCGAGAGCACCAGGTTCAAATTCCAAGGAGGGAGAGGTGGTCTAATTGGGAAAATCCCCAGTCGAACCTCCTGTACAAAAGGTACCTACCAGGGAATGGGACGCCAAAGGCCATTGAAAGAAAACAGCCAAGGCTGAAACTGACCCTTAGTGGTGCTTAAAACAAGCTTTTGATCCACTCCATGCTGCAAAAAACAGCAGGACCCCGGAAACCGAAAACGTCCGTGGACGGCACTCCATCTCTGCGTACAAAGAGACGTAGGCCTTCCAAGTGCAATGGTAGATCTTCCAGGAGGAAGATTTTTGTGACTTCAGCCTGGTCGAGATGACCAAATCTGAAAGACCTCGGTCCCTTAGTACCTGGCTGTGAATAGCCATGCCATAAGGCCATCGGCTGTAAGGCAGGATGAAGTATGGAAAAAGGAAACAATCACGCTATCCCATAGACCTCTACAATGGTGTTTAAACTTAAAAATGTATATATAAATTAAAAGACCAGTGAGTAAACCAAAAATTTGATCAACTCTAAATACCTTAAGTTAGTGTTTACCACATGTGAAAACATACCATTGATAAACAGTGGTTAACATATAATGGAAAAAAGCTTGTGTAAATTCATTAGTGAGCAACAAAAAAGTGTCCAAATAAGAAACAGCAATGAATGTCCGTAATTCAAATTATGATCAAAACACTAGTGCTCTGTGAAGAAATTGTCCATATAGTGACTGCATCCAAAATAAACGTGTAGATCCACCACCATTTAGTAGAAATTGCCTCTTACCAGCTGGTGTTGATCCCCCATAACAGAGAATCAAAAACCGCATATAACAGGTCCACTCTCCCCACCAATCAGCAGATGCAGATACGTCATATTAGGTAATGCCCAATCAACAGGTCATCAGCAAACATCCGATATGAAACACTCCACATAGTGCATTAACGTTTTAAAAACTTTATTAAAAATCTAACACATTGCACTTACAATTGGGTTGATAAAAGACAGCCTTTAAATCCGATGTGTCGGCCGGTGCACATACAGATACCCGTTCCGATACCCAGTGCCCCTGGAAGAAGTACGTTTTTACGAAACGGACATAGGGCGGAGCGACGCGCTGACGTTACCTCGAGCTCCATACGATCGCAAAGGGATGGGTATCTGTATGTGCACCAGCCGACACATCGGATTTAAAGGCTGTCTTTTATCAACCCAATTGTAAGTGCAATGTGTTAGATTTTTAATAAAGTTTTTAAAACGTTAATGCACTATGTCCATATTGGATGTTTGCTGATGACCTGTTGATTGGGCATTACCTAATAAGACGTATCTGCATCTGCTGATTGGTGGGGAGAGTGGACCTGTTATATGCGGTTTTTGATTCTCTGTTATGGGGGATCAACACCAGCTGGTAAGAGGCAATTTCTACTAAATGGTGGTGGATCTACATGTTTATTTTGGATGCAGTCACTATATTATGGACAATTTCTTCACAGAGCACTGGTGTTTTGATCATAATTTGAATTACGGACATTCATTGTTGTTTCTTATTTGGACACTGTTTTGTTGCTCACTAATGAATTTACACAAGCTTTTTTCCATTATATGTTAACCACTGTTCATCAATGGTATGTTTTCACATGTGGTAAACACTAACTTAAGGTATTTAGAGTTGATCAAATTTTTGGTTTACTCATTGGTGTTATAATTTATATATACATTTTTAAGTTTAAACACCATTGTAGAGGTCTATGGGATAGTGTGATTGTTTTCTTTTTCCATTACTGTCTCTTGTATTTTTGTTTACATGTCAGTCGCAGCTCCCCTTCCACAACCATGACGCCATTCACGGCTATCCAATTTCTGAATTAGCGCAGTTTTTTCTTCTTTTTTTTTCACAGGATGAAGTATGGGACCTGAGACAGAAGGTCCTCCCACATTGGCAGCCGCCAGTGTGTTAGCCACCAGGAGTATGAAGTCGCCGTAAAAAGGACACCGGGGCCATTCTAGAACGATTAGGATCACCGGGATCCCCTCGATCTGCACATTGAGGGGAGCAGACGAGGAAGCAACATCAGTGGGGGATAGGCATAAAATTAACCGATACTGACCCCACAGGGCCACCAACGCGTCTGCCCAGGGATCTCTGGATCTGGCCACGATTCTCGACATCATGCGATTGAGTCGAGAAGCTACGAGGTCCACGACCGACGTCCACCTCCGGCAAAAGGAGTAGACACCCCTCCAGATGGAATGAGCATTCCCCTTGGTTCAGCAACTGGCGACTCAAATAGTCCGCCAGTCAGAGTTCTACACCCTGAATATAGACGGCCGACAGAGCCGGCACGCTTCTTCCCGTCTTCCACAGGATGTCCAGATGGTTGACATAAGCCACAGCCGTGGCATTGTCCGACTGGATCCTGATCGGGCGCCCTTGTAGTCTCCACGACTACGAAGAGAGACATATCCTAATCGCCCGAAGTTCCAGAACATCGTCCGGCAGATGGAATTCATCCAGAGTCCAGCGACCTTGGGCCGACTGGACCCCCCCCCCCCAGCCTGTGAGGCTGGATCGTAATCACAGTTCAATAGAAAAGAAGGAAAAAAACTTCCCAGACAGAAATGCCGGGAATGTCAGCCACCAAGTCAGAGAGGCCCTGACTAGGCGATTCACCTGAATCTGATGATCCAGAGACAATGGGGATGTGTTCCAATAGGACAGAATCTCCCCTCCAAATGTGGACCTGGGCAAACGGTACTGCCTCGAAGGAGGCCATCATAAGATCCAACTCACTGCAGCCTGGAGCATCTGCAACCTCTGTGGAGGGAAAAAAACGTTTGCCTCTGATGAGCACAGAACCAGCCCCCAAGTATGCCTGTCGCATATGGGGACCCAGCACGCGTCCCTGAAGTTCAGGGACGTCAGAAGGTCCCCTGGATGGAGCGAACCGACTCCATGCTGAATATCCGAATCCCCAACAAATCTTGAACTGCCCCATCAGGGCAGTCCGACGAGGCAGTAGGGCAAAGAAACCATTTGGTGAACAAGAAAGAAAACATCGATCTTGTATGAAGAGACCACTTCGCAAACTCCGTGGCCGGGAAAACCGGAAGGCTACACAAAGGCATTAAGGGCCTTGATGCCTAAGATTGGACGACTCCGTCCTCTTCTGGGACCATGAATAGATTCGAGTAGAATCCTTGAAACCTGTCCTGCGGCGGTATGGGTATGACAACCCTCAAAAACACTGCAATATATTGGTGAAGGAAGGTCCCGTCTTACGGGGCGCCCCTACTCTTAGCCTTTGAAAGGCAAATCTGTCAGACCTTCCATAGAAACTCGGTCAGCGGACCAGTATATCAGCCCACTCAGGTGGCGCACCTGCTGGTCGGCCAGTGTCCCAACTTTTAGAGGAAGCAGAAGCTCCTACACTGTCTGGTACAAAAGTTATGCCCATTCAGTGAGTGTCAGAGAGACCAGAGACGCAGCCACAAACGGGCGCAACGCTGACCTCACCGTGGCGAACACGGTCCGAGCCACTGCTCCTGATCACCTCCTAAAGGCAGGTGTCCCCCTATGGGGATAGTGGTACCCCTGATACCAGGGGGGTCAACTTCATGGGAAACCCATGTAAGATTTTTTAATGTTCCTTTCTGTTTTAAATTTCTTGTTAGTCTAACTGCGAGGCTCCTGAAGAAGCGTGCCTACACACGGAACTTGTCGAGTGAAACGCCTATCATATGCAACGTTTTCCACCTTATTTCTATCCCACACATTATGGATTATGTATTGTATGGAATAATCTTTTGTTTTGTTCCATTGAGGGTTATAGAAATGTATACTATGTAGGTGATGGTTGCTGCATTGATGTAGAGATATAGGCTTTTTTACAAGATTGTATATGTTGGTAATTATATGTAATAAATTTATACTTTTTTAATCTACCTTGTAGTACTGTGCCTAAAAAGTCCAAGTCCCACAAATTTCTATTTCTATTCCACAACTTCATGGGAAAAAACCCAAATCTTTTAAAAAAATGCTCTACAAAGCTGTGCGCTGAGGTACCAAAAAGGAGCTCTGCGGCAATCCCCAGTCCTTAAAAAACCTATATAGAGCGGGTCGGTCAATGCGACACCAAAAAAAAAAAAAAAAAGAACTGACACCTCAGTGGATGTTCCAGCAGCTACTACATTGATAAGTGCTGATTGTACAAACACATAGTTTATACTGTGTATTGCGCCAAAGTGCGCAATTGGAGCGTGGGAGGAAACCGGAGTACCCGGAGGAAACCCACGCAGACAGAGTATAGTACATACACATACCGTGTATGTGTTTTAGTATGTGTGAATAAACATATTGAACATGTTTATGCTGTGCAAAGCGCCGAAGGCGCGCACACCATTGGGGCGTGGGAGAAAACCGGAGTACCCGGAGGAAACCCCCGCAGACTGCATACACATACCGTGTAGGTATTTTAGTATGTGTGAATAAACATATTGAACACGTTTATGCTGTGCATAGCACCGAAGGTGCGCATACCATTGGAGCATGGGAGGAAACCGGAGTACCCGGAGGAAACCCATGCAGACACAGAGAGTAATAATACATACATATGCTGTGAATGTATTTAGTGTCGTGTATAAACATATTATGTTTATACTGTGTATGGCGCTGAAGGCGCGCACGTCATTGGAGCGTGGGAGAAAACCCACGCAGACACAGAGAGCAATAATACATACATACACTGGGAATGTATCCAGTGTTGTGTATAAACATATTGTGTATGTTTAAACTATTGCGCCGAGGGCGCTTAATCTTCTCTGTATCGTTCCAACCTGAGTATATGTGCTGCCGAAACAAGCACCCAACTGCAGGTAAAGGGCAACCTCTGACACCTCAGACGGGATATGGCGGGAAACCACAGGTGCAGGGGCTCTGCTGTTGCCTCTCAGATACTGACTCCATGTTACACAGAATGCTCTCAGGGACTAGACAAAATTAATGAATAAAGTCCCCCCACCATGCTGCACAGACCAGGGGGGGGGGTCACCCAGGGGACTCACCAGCCCAAAATGAGACTGCTCAGTGCCACTGCCCGCCTCTATACACTAAGACTGTGTATCACTGTATTATCCATGCTGCTCTAGAAGCAGTGTGCGAGGAAACAGTGAGGAAGCTGTGAGGAGAATCGTGCTGCGCCATCCAGGAGCCAGCACTAGAGGCCAATCCTCCAAAGATGGCTCGCTGGACGCCTCAGGGAGATGGAAAGGGCGTGACCACAAGAAAATGGCCGCCCGCAATAACAACTGCACCATAGCACGGCCACGGCAAGATGGCCGTCAATGGGCAAATCAATGCAATAGAAAACACACCCCGAAAATGGCGGCGGCACCGGCAAAATGGCGCCCGAGCACCGCAATGTGGACGAGAAGGCCTAGCATGGCTACCCCACAGCAGAGTATCCCCCCACAGAGAAATGGGCCCTGACACCCCCGGACCCCCACCAGGACCTGGAGTCCCCACAGGTACAGAGGAAGTAAAGGTGACAGAGAGCAGGGAAAGGGAGGACAGGAGAACCCCCTATTCCTAGGAACACCCAGCTGTTCCCACCTGCCGAGGCAGGAGGAACGGTACTTACCCGTCCTAACAAGGACCTGCTGGTGCGTTCCAGAAAGTCCTACAACTGAGCAGTACGGGTTAGCTGTCGGCCCGGTCCACTCTGAGTGAGACAGCAAGCAGCCCAGTCATATGTGGACCCCGGAGCAGAAGCTCATCGGCCACCCCTGGAGCCATGGGGTATGTCATGACAGACCCGACGCCTATTTGCAAGGGACTGTACACGCTCGCTGGCCGGACTGGGAAGACTACAAGGATCTATATATCCAGCCGACTGTTGATAGAAGAATCACAAAATAAAATAAAATAAAATAAAATTTTTCCTCAGGACTCTGGGTCCAAAGGGAGCCACGTCCATCTCTTCTGCTAGGCAGAACAAAACTGAGGCTGCATGGTGCAGGCTTATGTCCTCAGGGACCGCCCCCTGGGCGGGGCTGTTCAACTCTGTTAAAGTAACATGTATTGAAATATCTTTCATGTCTGCCTAGTCCTCTCCTATGAACAGGAACATAGCCCAACTGTCAAAACTTAAGAAGGCTGTGTCCGTCCATGGACGAAAAGAGAAACCTGCTTTGGGTTTTAGGTGCTATGTCTTGTCCCTGAGGAAACCATCTAGTTAGTGAATCTGACATCATCTGTACAGTCCTAGATGTGCTCTTCCCTCTGGCTTCTTAAACTTGGACTGATCAATTACACAAAACAAAACTAAAACTTATTAAAGTGACTCCGTCATGAAAAATGTATGGGGGCTGCTATTGCTGGCCTTCCTTTGAAAATGCTAGTTGCTTTGTCTGGTTTCAAATACTTCTGAGTGACAAACTTTGAAGCTGAGAAAAAACTGGAGCAGAGAGCGTAAATACCTTCTCTGTCACCAAAAAATTTAATAAAAAAATATACATACTTTATTGGCACTACATGCCAGATATAAAATACTCACAATTAATTACAAATCACATTAAAAAGAATCATTCCAACATTAAAAAAAAGGGAAAACAAAGCTATACTTCCCCAATATATAAAATACACTTCAATACTGGACTGGAAAATTAACACCAATAATTAAATGAGTATAACCTTTAATTGTTTCATAATCAATGTTGCAGGTGAACTAATCCAAATCAAGGTGTCAACGTGTTTCACGATGGAACAGTTTTATCAGGACTACTGCGTATGTAGATAAATACTTGCTTTGAACACGCATGCTGTAAATCTGTGTGCGAGGTATCCAAATTTCTGATCTCTATACTTCCTCTAGGTCAGAGATTTGGAAGCATTTGACCCAAAGCATCAGAACGGCAGGCGGAATTTTACATTCTCAAAGTAGAATTCAGCACTGGCTTTCTCCATACAGTCTTTAGGGAGCAGGTACAACATACGACAGCAGATTTAGGTCAATGCCCTGAGTACCATGTCACAGCTGGATAGCTGCATTAGTATTTCTCTTTGAACATGTCTGTATAAACAGATGTAAAACCAACAGGTTAGAAGAGAATGCAAGTCCTTTTTACTGGACTGAAGCATGCCTAACTCTGCTTCTCATGCCACATCAGTACCCAGCATACATACAAGCAGATTTGTGTAATAGGTGATGCCACAGCATTTCATACATACGAAGAAAGGGAAAAAATACAAAAAATGACTCAAAAGACATCATGCATACTTGCAGCCCAGATAGAGGTAGTGCCTGGGAAACCTCATGTTGCATAATTGCTTTGTTTCTGCCTGCTGAGATAGAGACAGAACTGATGATTTCTTTGTAATTAGGCTGGGTTCACGTTTTTCCGTTGTAGTTGTGTTGCTGTAATGAATATTACATGCACTGGCTCATTGTGGTGCCATTAATTTTGAATGCGAAAAACCATGCTAAAGACCCAAACATAATCCCAAGGATGCCCCAAAAAATATGAAAAAGTCTGGCACTTGTGGACAGACTCAGAGTCAACGACAGACGATCAGTCTGTTGGGAACTGCCCTGGTTAGATACCCTTAATAACTACCTGGTCCTGTTGAGTGTTGGGGTCCAGGGCCCAGACAAGTGAGTGGTGGTGTTAGTCCAGAGGTCGAGTGATTACACTCGACCCTAGCTGTCCTTGTAACGTCCGGCTCAGACACATACGAGGGATGAAAGGTCCTACAGGAATAGATATCTCCTACCATTATCCTACCATGTGAAAACTGGGTACTAGATATGTTGTTAGTTTTAACTATAGTTAGATATGTTTAGTTTTGAGATACATGGTGAGTTGTACGCTGTTATGCACATGGCTATGTGCGCCAATTGGCCATGGTATGCCCCAATGGCCCTGTTTTGTACCTGCACAGTGAAATTTTTCAATAAAAATAATTTTCCCCCCAAAAAAAGAAAAGACTCAAATATAATAAAAAGCAGCTTGCTTACTACCCTAATACATGGTATACATAAGATAGAAAAACAGAAATGCAGCGCTTATAAAAGCACATGATTCTCCTAACAAGTGATTACAATGTGCCTAATGTAAAAAACATCAATTAAACGCATAAGAATTATGAATTCCCAAAAGAAAGCCCAGAAATGATTTGAGCAATCTTCTCAATGTGTAGCAGAAGAAAAAAAAAATAGAATGTGTATCCCAATAGCCTCAAAGCCTTTCAGTGATCGGGCCACCATGCAGACCATGGTGCATAAAAAAGACACAAATGACCCTCACTCAGAAGAGGTTAAGTAGCGCTTGTTTTGATATTCCATCAGAGCATCTGACGACATAATGTATGACGAAATGCGTTGGATGGGGCTGGAACACACGCCACGGCACATGCACAAACTAGCTACGGCCATCCTGGTTTGGGCAAATAGATCATCCATGTGATACGATTTGTCTGTATAACATGCACTTATGTACAGTAAGTGCATTTACCGCTATCAAATTTTGCTTAATCTGAGAACCTGAGAGAGTGTCTCTTTGTGGCATAATTTCTGCATGGAGCTTTACTGTATATTGATCTGTGGTATACTTGGAGGTGTAATAATTTGATAAGGAGGAGGTTCTGTGGAATATCAAACCAAGCGCTAATTTACCACTCCTAAGTGAGGGTCAATTGTGTCTGGTAAGCCCCCACCTTTTATACATCGTGATGGTTTTGGCTTTGAGGCTATTGGGATACTTATTCAATTTTTTATGGCCAATTTATTCATGGCCAAATGGGAGGAGGATGTCGTCTATGCCAATAGGAGACCTGAACTGGTCTTCTGGGGTAGGTGTATAGACGACATCCTCCTCCTGTGGAATGACGACATGACGTCCTGACGTCCTTGACCACCTTCATGCAATTTCTTAATAATAACCTGTTGGGGATTGTATTACAGTTTGAAATGAGTACCGAGAATATACATTTCTTGGATCTAAGTATACGGATCAAGAATGGCACCTTTAACATAGCCACTTTTTTTAAAAGTACTGATCGGAATGGGTACATCGGACAGGGTAGTTGCCATCACCCTTCATGGTTGAAGTCAGTCCCCAAAAGCCAATTCCTTCGTCTGAGGCGAAATTGTACTTTGAAAGAGGACTTTTTTGCACAGGCCACCACATTAAAAGAGAGGTTCACTGAAAAGGGCTAGGCGGTAAACGATCAATGCCATCATTAGGGAAGTGGGTAGTATTGATCGAACCTCCGTTCTCCAGAAGAATGAAAGGGTGTCTCCTAATGAGACAAATTATAATTTTGCAATGGTTACTACCTTTTCACAGCAACATTCTGACATTAAGAGGATTTTAACCACTTAACGACCGCCCACTGTAAAAATACGTCGGCAGAATGGCACCGACAGGCACAATCACGTATATGTACGTGATCGCCTTTGTATAGTTGGGGGGTCCGATCGGACCCCCCTTCTTTACAGTGAGCGGTGGTTAAGTGTTCGGGAGCGATCCGGGATGAGGGGACGGCCATTCGATTCCGGCCACCCCCTCGCGATCGCTCCCGTCGAATGAGAAAGCTTCCCTGCCTGTGTAATGTTTACACAGGCAGAGGAAGTGATATCATCTCTCCTGCGGCGCTCACATATACCAAACGCCGCACAAGAGAAGATGCAGGTTAGTGCACAAAACACTACACTGACACCAGGACACATAGGCACATACATCGCCCCCTAGGCCCCCCCCAGCCCCCAGTCACAGTGTCACTGATTGCAGTGACCATTTATTTACTGATCACTGCAATCAGTGACATTTGTGACTATAAAAGTGTCACTAAAGTTAGTTTTAGGTCCAGTGTAGCCCCCTAACCCCCCCTAATAAAGGTTTAACCCCCTGATCGCCCCCCAGATAACCCTTTCACCCCCTATCACCACTGTCGCTAAGCAATCATTTTTCTGATCGCTGTCTTAGCGTCGGTGATGCCGATCGGTAGCCAGTTCTTTTTTTTAGGTTCGCCGCAGGTTTTTATAGCGTCAGGTACCCCCATATATTACCTAATAAAGGTTTAACCCCCTTGATCGCCCCCCAGATAACCCTTTCACCCCCTATCACCACTGTCGCTAAGCGATCGTTTTTCTGATCGCTGTCTTAGTGTCGGTGATGCCGATAGGTAGCCAGTAATTTTTTTTAGGTTCGCCGTCAGGTTTTTATATAGCGTCAGGTACCCCCATATATTACCTAATAAAGGTTTTAACCCCCTAATAGCCCCTAGTTAACCCTTTCACCAGTAATCACCATATAAGTGTTACAGGTGATGCTGGTTAGTTAGTTTGCTTTTTATAGTGTCAGGGCACCGGCCGTATATAACCCAATAAAGGTTTAACCCCCTGATCGCCCGGCGGGTGATATCAATTAGGTTTTAGCGTCAGAGAGGGTCTGCGTCACACCCCAGGCAGCGTCAGGTTAGTGCCAGTAGCGCTAACACCCACGCGTGAAGCATACACCTCCCTTAGTGGTATAGTATCTGAACAGATCAATATCTGATCAGATCTATACTAGCCTCCCCAGCAGTTTAGGGTTCCCAAAAACGCAGTGTTAGCGGGATCAGCCCAGATACCTGCTAGCACCTGCGTTTTGCCCCTCCGTCCAGCCCAGGCCACCCAAGTGCAGTATCGATCGATCACTGTCACTTACAAAACAAAAACACACATAACTGCAGCGTTCGCAGAGACAGGCCTGATCCCTGCGACTCCAGTGCTGTAGGAGGTGATTTCACCACCACAGTTAAAAAAAAAAAGCATATATGCCGAAGCATTGGGGCAGCAGGGGCGGAGGAGCGATTTTGCTCCTAATGCCGCGTACATACGGTCGAAATTCCGACGGAGGCTTGCCCGTGGAAAAGTCTGACCATGTGTACGCGGCATAACTTTTGCGGGAAGATGCCCCCATGCTTCGGCATATATAAATGGTGCATGTATGCCCATCATTAGAAGTGGGTGGATGAAGGGCGGTATTCTAATGGTGGGCATACCCACCGATCAATCTTTTTTTTTTTCGTTCAGCCAACAGGCTGCATGAAAAAAAAAGATTACAATACATGTCCAACAAGGACCAGCAACGTAATTGTATGTTGCTGGACTTTGAATGTTTATACCAGAATGATGCCTGCGGGTTTAGGTATCATCTTGGTATCATTCTTTTCAGCCAGCGGCCGGCTTTCATGTAAAAGCAATCCTAGTGGCTAATTAGCCTCTGGACTGCTTTTACAAGCAGTGGGAGGGAATGTCCCCCCCCCGGATATAAAAAGCGACATTGGGAAATTGGGAAAGCATTTTATCACACCGATCTTGGTGTGGTCAGATGCTTTGAGGGCAGAGGAAAGATCTAGGGTCCAATAGACCCCAGTTTTTTTTTAAAAAGAGTACCTGTCACTACCTATTGCTATCATAGGGGATATTTACATTCCCTGAGATAACAATAAAAATGATAAAAAAATAAAAAATATGGAAGCGACAGCTTAAAAATAAAATAAAAAAGCAAAATTAATAATAAAAAAAAAAAAAAAACAAGCACCCCTGTCCTGCCCTGCTCTTGCCCAATGGCGAACGCAAGCGTCGGTCTGGCGTCATATGTAAACAGCAATTGCACCATGCATGTGAGGTATCACTGCGAAGGTCAGATTGAGGGCAGTAATTTTAGCAGTAGACCTCCTCTGTAAATCTAACGGCGTAACCTGTAAAGGCTTTTAAAAATGTATGTAGTTTGTCGCCAATGCGCGTTTGTGCGAAATTTTAAAGCATGTCGTGTTTGGTATCTATGTACTCGGCCTAAGATCATCTTTTTTATTTCATCAAACATTTGGGCAATATAGTGTGTTTTAGTGCATTAAAATTAAAAAAAGTGTATTTTTTCCCCAAAAAATGCGTTTGAAAAATCGCTGCGCAAATACTGTGTAGAAAAAAAAAATGCAACACCCACCATTTTATTCTGTAGGGCCTTTGCTTTAAAAATATATATAATGTTTGGGGGTTCAACATAATTTTCTTGCAAAAAAAAAAAAAATGTTTTCATGTAAACAAAAAGTGTCAAAAAGGGCTTTGTCTTCAAGTGGTTAGAAGAGTGGATGTAAGCTTCCTAATGTTGTGTATAAAATACCAGAACAGTTCAAAACCCCCCCAAATGACCCCATTTTGGAAAGTAGACACCCCAAGCTATATACTGAGAGGCATGTCGAGTCCATGGAATATTTTATATGTTGACACAAGTTGCGGAAAAAAGACAATTTATTTATTTTATTTTTTTGCACAAAGTTGTCACTAAATGATATATTGCTCAAACATGCCATGGGCATATGTGGAATTACACCCCAAAATACATTCTGTTGCTTCTCCTGAGTACGGGATACCACATGTGTGAGACTTTTTGGGAGCCTAGCCGCGTACGGGACCCCAAAACCAAGCACCGTCTTCAGGCTTTCTAAGGGTGTAAATTTTTGATTTCACTTCTCACTGCCTATCACAGTTTCGGAGGCCATGGAATGCCCAGATGGCACAAAACCCCCCCAAATGACCCCATTTTGGAAAGTAGACACCCCAAGCTATTTGCTGAGAGGTATGGTGAGTATTTTGCAGATCTCGCTTTTTGTCACAAAGTTTTGAAAATTGAAAAATATATATATATATATATATATATATATATATATATATATATTTTCTTTCTTCATTTTCAAAAACAAATGAGAGCTGTAAAATACTCACCATGCCTCTCAGCAAATAGCTTGGGGTGTCTACTTTCCAAAATGGGGTCATTTGGGGGGGGTTTGTGCTTTTTTGGCATTTTATGGCCTTCGAAACTGTGATAGGTAGTGAGGAGTGAAATCAAAAATTTGTGCCTAGAAATCCTGAAGGCGGTGCTTGGTTTTCGGGGTCCCGTACGCGGCTAGGCTCCCAAAAAAGTCCCACACATGTGGTATCCCCATACTCAGAAGCAGCAAAATGTATTTTGGGGTGTAATTCCATATATAACAATGGCATGTGTGAGCAATACAGTCCCTGACAAAAGTCTTGTCGCTTGTGTACAAATTGACCTGAAGTGCTGCTAAAATATATTTCTAATTAAGATTTTGTTACAAGAAATTGGTCATTTTAATCCCAACAGCTTTTGTAATAATGTTTCAGTGCAAAACGAAACTGACAAAAAGTATTCTAATATTCACAGCTTGGTAAAGCCCATTGAGTAAATTTTTGCCAAGACATAAGTGTTGTCGCCTTGTTATATGAGCTTCACCTGTGACTAATAATGGATCAATTAGGTCTCAGGTGTGTATAAAAAGAACGCCAGTACACTAGACCTTCTCAACTGCAACTAGAACTCTGCAAACATGCCTAAGATTCACCCGAAGACTAATGTGTTGATTATCAAGAGGTTGAAGACCAGATCCACTGCTGATGTGGCAGACACCTTCAATGTGTCTCAGCGTCAAGTTCAGAGGATAGAAAAAAGATTTGAAGAGACTGGAGACGTTTTGGACAAGGCCAGGTCCGGCCGACCCCGCAAGACAACTGCTCGAGAGGACAGTTTGTTGGCTCGAAAATCCAAGGCCAGCCCATTTTCCACTGCAGCAGAGCTCCACGAGACCTGGTCACCTGAAGTCCCTGTGTCAACCAGAACAGTTTGTCGGATTCTGTCTCGAAATGGCCTCCAAGGTCGAATCAGTGCCCATAAGCCAGCACTAAACAAAAGACAATTGAAAAACCGTGTGGCATTTGCCAAGGGCCACAGCCTGCTAAAAGGATGGACTCTGGAAAAGTGGCAGAAGGTGGATTTTTCAGATGAATCTTCTGTTAAATTACACCACAGTCGCCGCAAATATTGCAGGAGACCAACTGGAACACGCATGGAGCCAAGCTTTACCAAGAAAACAGTGAAGTTGGGTGGAGGCAAAATCATGGTCTGGGGTTACATCCAGTATGGGGGTGTGTGAGGGATCTGCAGGGTGGAAGGCAACATCAATAGTCTAAAACACCAAGAAATCTTAGCTACCTCTTATATTCCCAACCATAAAAAAGGCCAAATTTTGCAGCAGGATGGTGCTCCATTGCATACTTCCATCTCCACATCAAAGTTCCTTAAGGCAAAGAAGATCAAGATGCTCCAGGATTGGCCAGCCCAGTCACCAGACATGAACATCATTGAGCATATGTGGTGTAGGATGAAAGATGAAGCATGGAAGACGAAACCAAAGAATATTGATGAACTCTGGGAGGCATGCAAGACTGTTTTCTTTGCTATTCCTGATGACTTCATCAATAAATTGTATGAATCCTTGCCAAACCGCATGGATGCTGTCCTTCAAGCTCATGGAAGTCATACAAGATATTAAATTTGGATCTCGCAGCACCACTACTTAATTTGCTGACATATTTTTGGATTTTCAGTAAAGTTGTTCAATTTCTGTATAGGCGACAAAACTTTTGTCTTGCCAAAATTTGACCTGTCTGTCTTGATTAAATTAAAAATCTTTTTTCAGTGAAACTAATTTATTTCAGTGCATTAAACATCATTTGGGAGGGCTTTAGCTTTTCATAGGAGCTATTTCTAACACCAATTGATTAATTAAAAGTCAGGTTAATAGCAGGAGTTTCTACAAAATAGAGAAGCGACAAGACTTTTGTCAGGGACTGTATATCATTTAGTGACAACTTTTTGTAATTTTTTTTTTGTCATTATTCAATCACTTGGGACAAAAATAAAAAATATTCAATGGGCTCAACAGGCCTCTCAAGCAATTTCCTTGGGGTGTCTACTTTCTAAAATGGGGTCATTTGGGGGGGTTTTGTGCTATTTTGGCATTTTATGGCCTTCGAAACTGTGATAGGTAGTGAGGAGTGAAATCAAAAATTTGCGCCCTTAGAAATCCTGAAGGCGGTGCTTGGTTTTCGGGGGCCCGTACGCGGCTAGGCTCCCAAAAAGTCCCACACATGTGGTATCCCCGTACTCAGGAGAAGCAGCAAAATGTATTTTGGGGTGCAATTTCACATATAACCATGGCATGTGTGAGCAATATATCATTTAGTGACAACTTTTTGTAATTTTTTTTTTTTAGTCATTATTCAATCACTTGAGACAAAAAAAAAAATGGGCTCAACATGCCTCTCAGCAATTTCCTTGGGGTGTCTACTTTCCAAAATGGGGTCATTTGGGGGGGTTTTGTACTGCCCTGCCATTTTAGCACCTCAAGAAATGAGATAGGCAGTCATAAATTTAAAGCTGTGTAAATTCCAGAAAATGTACCCTAGTTTGTAGACGCTATAACTTTTGCGCAAACCAATAAATATATGCTTATTGACATTTTTTTTTACTAAAGACATGTGGCTGAATACATTTTGGCCTAAATGTATGACTAAAATTGAGTTTATTCGATTTTTCTTATAACAAAAATAGAAAATATAATTTTTTTTCAAAATTTTCGGTCTTTTTCCGTTTATATCGCAAAAAATAAAAATCGCAGAGGCAATCAAATACCATTAAAAGAAAGCTCTATTTGTGGGAAGAAAAGGACTCAAATTTCGTTTGGGTACAACATTGCATGTCCGCACAATTTCCAGTTAAAGCAGCGCAGTGCAAAATTATGAAAACACCTCTGGTCCTTTAGCTACCAAATGGTCCGGGGCTTAAGTGGTTAACTAAACATTGGGGAGTTTTGAAGAACGATAAAGTTCTGGGGCCTGTCCTCCCTGATAGGCCGCAGGTTGTCTTTAGAGGGGTTCCTTCCTTGAAGCTCCAGATAGCTCCCAACATCTTAGATGCTCCCAATAGAGTGTTGTTCTTTCAAAGAACTAAAGATTACTATCCCTGCCATAATTGTAATGTGTGTGCCATTAACAAGGACAGGAGTAGAAGAATATGTCAGTTTAGTTCCCATACCACGGGCAGGATATTCGATATTAATACCTTTATTACAAGAACATCCCTGAAAGTTGTTTATCTTCTGATTTGTCCCTGTGGTCTCCAATATGTAGGTCGCACAACACGCGCTATGCATGTTCGTGTGAACGAGCATTTCACCAACATTAAGAAAGGCTTTCCCAAGCATACGGTGTCCCGTCATTATCTTGAGTGCCATAAGAAAAATCCTAAAGGCACCACTTTTTTGGCCATAGACCGTTTTACTCCACACTGGCAGGGAAGTATGTCTAAGCGGGAAATTTCTAGACTTGAAACCTGCTGGATTTACGACCTCAAGTGTTACACCCCTTTCGGCATGAATGTTGACTGGGATGTGAATGGTTTTATTAACAAGTTGAATTTCTGTTCATGCGATTTTGTTACCAGTGGACCATGTCCATACGCATTCGCAGTTACTCCTATTTTATTGTCTCAACTTTTTTCATTTTAGTTTCTTATTTATTTATTTGGGAGTATTGGTGGAGGTTTTCAGCCTTTTCCAACTATTGCTATTTTATGCATTTATGATTGTATATGTTATACATTTAGCATTATACGATTTATCTCTCCCACTACCATAAATTTTATGCCATTGGACACTAGTGGGCAGTGTCTATATTATCTTATTCCCTTATGTCATTTTTTGGGAATTTTTTGCACTTTGGGGAGCCTCCCCTCTCTCCTCCCTTCAGTGCAAATTACTTTTTAGGTCTGTTTAGATTTTTTACACTTTTGGGTTTCATATATCTATTGGTGTCATTTTTTAAATGTACAGTGGGGATCGAAAGTTTGGGCACCCCAGGTAAAAATGTGTATTGATGTGCATAACAAAGCCAAGGAAAGATGGAAAAATCTCCAAATGGCATCAAATTACAGATTAGACATTCTTATAATATGTCAAAAAAAGTTAGATTTTATTTCCATCATTTACACTTTCAAAATTACAGAAAACAAAAAAATGGCGTCTGCAAAAGTTTGGGCACCCTGCAGAATTTATAGCATGCACTGCCCCCTTTGCAAAGCTGAGACCTGCCAGTGTCATGAATTGTTCTCAATCATCGTCTGGGAAGACCAGGTGATGTCAATCTCAAAGTTTTTAAATGGCCAGACTCATTTGACCTTGCCCCAACAATCAGCACCATGGGTTCTTCTAAGCAGTTGTCTAGAAAACTGAAACTGAAAATAGTTGACGCTCACAAATCTGGAGAAGGCTATAAGAAGATAGCAAAGCGTTTTCAGATGTCAATATCCTCTGTTCGGAATGTAATTAAGAAATGGCAGTCATCAGGAACAGTGGAAGTTAAAGCAAGATCTGGAAGACCAAGAAAAATATCAGACAGAACAGCTCGCAGGATTGTGAGAAAAGCAATTCAAAACCCACGTTTCACTGCACGATCCCTCCAGAAAGATCTGGCAGACACTGGAGTTGTGGTATACTATTCCACTATAAAGAGATACTTGTACAAATATGGTCTTCATGGAAGTCATCAGGAGAAAACCTCTTCTACGTCCTCACCACAAAAATCAGCGTTTGAACTTTGCAAATGAACATATAGACAAGCCTGAGGCATTTTGGAAACAAAGTTCTGTGGACCGATGAGGTTAAAATAGAACTTTTTGGCCGGAATGAGCAAAGGTACGTTTGGAGAAGAAAGGGCACAGAATTTAATGAAAAGAACCTCTGTCCAACTGTTAAGCATGGGGGTGGATCAATCATGCTTTGGGGTTGTATTGCAGCCAGTGGCACAGGGAAGATTTCACGAGTAGAAGGAAAAATGGATTAAATAAAATTTCAGCAAATTTTGGATGGTAACTTGATGCCATCTGTGAAAAAGCTGAAGTTAAAGAGAGGATGGCTTCTACAAATAGATAATGATCCTAAACACACCTCAAAATCCACGGGGGATTACATCAAGAGGCGTAAACTGAAGGTTTTGCCATGGCCTTCACAATCTCCTGACCTCAACATTATTGAAAACCTATGGATAGACCTTAAAAGAGCAGTGCGTGACAGACAGCCCAGAAATCTCAAAGAACTGGAAGACTTTTGTAAGGAAGAATGGGCAAAGATACCTCAAACAAGAATTGAAAGACTCTTGGCTGGCTACAAAAAGCGTTTACAAGCTGTGATACTTGCCAAAGGGGGCAGTACAAGATATTAACTCTTCAGGGTGCCCAAACTTTTGCAGACGCCATTTTTTTGTTTTTTGTAATTTTGAAAGTGTAAATGATGGAAATAAAATCTAACTTTTTTTGACATATAAGAATGTCTAATCTGTAATTTGATGCCATTTGGAGATTTTTCCATCTTTCCTTGGCTTCGTTATGCACATTAATACGCATTTTTACCTGGGGTGCCCAAACTTTCGATCCTCACTGTATACATATGTTTTATATTATTACTGTTTCTTTATAGCAGTGTTTAGGATGCATTGTTCTATGGACCTTTTTGCTGGCCCTGTATTTAATTATGTTAAGCTGTTTCCTAGTTCCATTATGCCTAACAGGTTCTTCATGCATTTTATGGTTTATTTCCATTTCCTGTTTGGACCATGGAATGCATTGCTGGCCGGGATGCGCCTCAGTGATGCTATTTCCGGTTTAGGTGGTTATGCCTGCCGGCCGGATATTTCCATTCTGAGGGAAGGTGTCTTCTGTTAGGGCAGTGCACTTGTGTCACTTCCGGGTGATGTGGAGGTTGTTCCGCCCATCGGGAGATGTTGTCGGATGTTGGTTTCAACATCCTGTCTCCCTGAACAGCACGGCTGTTTGCGCCTGCGCGGCCGTGTCTAATTCGTTTGTTCCGCCCATTCGGAAATGTGAATCCACGCTGTTTTCTTCTTCCTGTCCTTCTGAACAGCGCGGATGTCGGCGCATCCGCGGCCGGTTTGTTTTTGTTCAGTTTTCGCCACCAGCGCGGTCGCGGTGCGCACGTGTGGCTTAGGTCTGTTGATGTCGGTAACCGGAAACAGCTGAACACTTTGCCATGCTGTCCTATCATGGACAGCATGACTTGGAACCTCCTGTATATATGTGGGCATGCTTGCATCACTGGCCATGCCTCTGATGATAATTAATAATACTAATACATTTTACATTTTACCTTACGGGCTTCACTATGCTGGTTTTTCTTTTTTACATTGGGTAATACTTCCTGTTGAGGACTGCATAGCATTTTCCATCTTATTTGAGTCCGGGAGGTCGCTCTGATGCTAGTGATGCTGGATATTTCTGATATCCATCAAGTTTGGAGAGCTGTATCTATCTTTGACCCTCTGCATCTTATTATTACATCGCTTGTGTTTTTTTACCGTCTGGTAAGCAGATTGTAAGCACGATTGGTGTGGTGTGCTTTTTTGTCTTTGTACACTGAAGTTTGGTGGTGGTTTCTCATCAGCTCCTACATCTACCTTATCATATATTGATTTTTTCCACTTGGACTGTCACTTTATATTGTTTCACTGAAGCGCTGCATTTTTGGATTATTATTTATTACTGTATATTGATCTGTGGTATACTTGGAGGTGTAATAATTTGATAAGACCCCTGTCAGGGGCGTAATTATAGGAGAATGAGTAAGCATCTACTTTGATGTGAAACGCGTCAGCCATCCATCCCTGCATGTCAGTTTTCTGTTTTGCCTGTTTTTGGATTTTTTGAATTTATGGATTAATTTTGGATTTTATTTTGAAATTTTGGAAATAAATCGTTTATACAGAGTGCGGCAGTCCAGGGCTCCTTTCTTTTCCATGCGTAATTATAGGAGGCGCATCAGTCGCGACGGCGACTGGGCACTGAGCTGCAGGGGGCCCGTGCGGCTCCCCTCTACATATGGCCGGCGGCAGCATAGGCGGCTAGGAGTACCAGTGCACACGGGTGGCTGGTGAGTAGCAGAGCTTCATGCTCGACTATCGCACTCTTTCGTTGTTTTTCCCACATGACATGTGTCCTCGGCCGGCTCCTCAGGGTCCCCCTATCCTGCTCCATGCAGCGCTGCTCAGTCCGGTGTCTGTCCTCCACAGCCAGAGTCCCACCCTCTGAGTCCGGCTCGCACTGCATGCTTCTTCATGGCAAACGAACTTTAAGCATGCAGGTGCAGTGCTGCCCTATTAGAGCCGGCTCCCTGGAAGACACCGCAGGCTTGTCTGCCAGCCCCCCCCCCTCCCCATCATACACGGACGATGACAGGTCTTTCTGGGAGATATGCTGATCACCCATCCAGAACGCTGGAGGGAGCCCAGGCCACCATGGATGAGTGCCCGGCCTGCAGCTTGGTCATGGTAAGTGAGATGACCCCATCCCCCACACACCATCACTTACCCTCCCCCCCATCTCCCCTAAGGGCAGGGACCACATCTCCCCTAAGGGCAGAGACCACATCTCACCTGGGGACAGGGACCCCATTCTCACCCCTGGGAACAGGGACCTTTTCTCACCTGGGAACAGGGACCTTTTCTCACAACTGGGGACAGGGACCCCTTCTCACAACTGGGGACAGGGACCCCTTCTCACAACTGGGGACAGGGACCCCTTCTCACAACTGGGGACAGGGACCCCTTCTCACAACTGGGGACAGGGACCCCTTCTCACAACTGGGGACAGGGACCCCTTCTCACAACTGGGGACAGGGACCCCTTCTCACAACTGGGGACAGGGACCCCTTCTCACAACTGGGGACAGGGACCCCTTCTCACAACTGGGGACAGGGACCCCTTCTCACAACTGGGGACAGGGACCCCTTCTCACAACTGGGGACAGGGACCCCTTCTCACAACTGGGGACAGGGACCCCTTCTCACAACTGGGGACAGGGACCCCTTTTTACAACTGGGGACAGGGACCCCTTTTTACAACTGGGGACAGGGACCCCTTTTTACAACTGGGGACAGGGACCCGTTATCACAACTGGGGACAGGGACCCGTTATCACAACTGGGGACAGGGACCCGTTATCACAACTGGGGACAGGGACCCCTTCTCACAACTGGGGACAGGGACCCCTTCTCACCCCTGGGGACAGGGACCCCTTCTCACCCCTGGGGACAGGGACCCCTTCTCACCCCTGGGGACAGGGACCCCTTCTCACCCCTGGGGACAGGGACCCCTTCTCACCCCTGGGGACAGGGACCCCTTCTCACCCCTGGGGACAGGGACCCCATCACCCCTGGGGACAGGGACCCCATCACCCCTGGGGACAGGGACCCCTTCTCACAACTGGGGACAGGGACCCCTTCTCACAACTGGGGACAGGGACCCCTTCTCACAACTGGGGACAGGGACCCCTTCTCACAACTGGGGACAGGGACCCCTTCTCACCCCTGGGGACAGGGACCCCTTCTCACCCCTGGGGACAGGGACCCCTTCTCACCCCTGGGGACAGGGACCCCATCACAACTGGGGACAGGGACCCCATCACAACTGGGGACAGGGACCCCATCACAACTGGGGACAGGGACCCCATCACAACTGGGGACAGGGACCCCTTCTCACAACTGGGGACAGGGACCCCTTCTCACCCCTGGGGACAAGGACCCCTTCTCACCCCTGGGGACGGGGACCCCTTCTCACCCCTGGGGACGGGGACCCCTTCTCACCCCTGGGGACGGGGACCCCTTCTCACCCCTGGGGACGGGGACCCCTTCTCACCCCTGGGGACGGGGACCCCTTCTCACCCCTGGGGACGGGGACCCCATCTCCCCGGGGGACAAGGGCCCACTTCTCCCCAGAGGCAGGGACCCCTTCTCATCTGGCATGGGGGACTCCATCTTACCTAGGGACCCCATCTTCCCTGAGGACCAGCACCCCACCTCCCTTAAGAACAGGAACCCCATCTACAGATCATGCTGGCTGGCAGGGCTGGTGTCAGCCACCCTAGGGTGCCAGGATGGAGGAGGGGGCAGAATACACAGAGGAAATCTGAATTCCCAGCCATTTGGGGGGTGTACCAGCAGGGGTCACAGCAGTACCAGCGTGGGGAGGTTGGAGGACAGAAAGGAGTCTAGCAGTACCAATGTGCGGTGGCTGGAGGATGGGGGGGTACAGCAGTACCAGCATGGGGTCACTGGAGATGGGGGTGGGTACATCAGTACCAGCAAGGTGTGCTGGAAAGAGCACACAGGGGCTGGCCCTGTGTGCCCTTTCCCTGACCTCCTCGTCGGCTCTGCCAGGTTCCCCCATCTCCTCTCCTGCTGGTTGCTGCTGGGGATCTGTCAGGATGGAGACTGAGAAATGGGCTGGTAAATGTGTTATCTGTACCAATCATTGACTCTGTCCATTCATAATTGTGGCATATACTAAACTGCGCTTACTATCCGTTTATGAATGAACGAGAAGCTCTGTACAGAGCTATCCAGTCTTCCTCTTTGTCTCAAAGGTGGAACATCCTAGGTCTGTTAAGACCCCCCATATCTCACAAAAGCCCCCAACGAGGCTCCTAAAAAATGTGTAAAAAATAATAAAAACAACCGATACCAGTGACCAGGCCCTGGAGTTCCACCACCGGACTCGGGGGGGAAGGGCCCCAAGCTGGGGTTCAGGGGGTCCCTTCATGGTTTCTTGCACCGGGGCCCTGAAGGTTCTAGTTACGCCACTGACCCCTGTACGAGGTTCTGTGAAATATCAAAACAAGCGCTACTTGACCACTCCTAAGTGAGGGTCAATTGTGTCTGGTAAGCCCCCACCTTTTATACATCGTGGTGGTTTTATCGCTGAAAGGCTTTGAGGCTATTGGGATACTTATTCTATTTTTTCTTCTGCTACACATTGAGAAGATTGATTAAATTCATTTTGAATAGCACCCAATAGCACTTGGGCCACACAGCTCCAATAAACATGCATAGCAGCACACCATAAAATGTGGTAACACACTACTGTGCGTTGTGGTACTCTGTGTGGCCAACTCGCTTAAATGGGCTGCCTTAATGCATCGCACTTTGATGTGTGAAGAAACTTGTTACATTGGTGTGTTACTGCCCCACAAGTTCCATGTACCCAGCATAAAAGACATTAGACCAACATAAAATTAACTTAACTTTAGTTTTAAAAAAAAAAATAGGAATTCCTCTCTAAAAGCATGTTAAAGTTCTGTGTCTACTTCAGATATACAGTCAGGTCCATAAATATTGGGACATCGACACAATTCTAATCTTTTTCGCTCTATACACCACCATAATGGATTTGGAATAAAACAAACAAGATGTGCTTTAACTGCAGACTTTCAGCTTTAATTTGAGGGTATTTACATCCAAATCAGGTGAACGGTGTAGGAATTACAACAGTTTGTATATGTGCCTCCCACTTTTTAAGGGACCAAAAGTAAAGGGACAGATTAACAATCAAAAATCAAACTTTCACTTTTTAATACTTGGTTGCAAATCCTTTGCAGTCAATTACAGCCTGAAGTCTGGAACGCACAGACATCACCAGGCCTCTACTGCAACTGTCTTCAGTTCCTGCTTGTTCTTGGGGCATTTTCTCTTCAGTTTTGTCTTCAGCAAGTGAAATACATGCTCAAATCGGATTCAGGTCAGGTGATTGACTTGGCCATTGCATAACATTCCACTTCTTTCCCTTAAAAAACTCTTTGGTTGCTTTCGCAGTATGCTTCGGGTCATTGTCCATCTGCACTGTGAAGCGCCTTCCAATTAGTTCTGAAGCATTTGGCTGAATATGAGCAGATAATATTGCCCGAAACACTTCAGAATTCATCCTTCTGCTTTTGTCAGCAGTCACATCATCAATAAATACAAGAGAACCAGTTCCGTTGGCAGCCATACATGCCCACGCCATGACACTACCACCACCATGTTTCACTGATGAGGTGGTATGCTTTGGATCATGAGCAGTTCCTTTCCTTCTCCATACTCTTCTCTTCCCATCGCTCTGGTACAAGTTGATCTTGGTCTCATCTGTCCATAGGATGTTGTTCCAGAACTGTGAAGGCTTTTTTAGATGTTGTTTGGGAAACTCTAATCTGGCCTTCCTGTTTTTGAGGCTCACCAATAGTTTACATCTTATGGTGAACCCTCTGTATTCACTCTGAAGTCTTCTCTTGATTGTTGACTTTGACACACATACACCTACCTCCTGGAGAGTGTTCTTGATCTGGCTAACTGTTGTGAAGGGTGTTTTCTTCAGCAGGGAAAGAATTCTTCGGTCATCCACCACAGTTGTTTTCCGTGGTCTTCCGGGTCTTTTGGTGTTGCCGAGCTCACCAGTGTGTTCTTTCTTTTTAAGGATGTTCTAAACTGTTGATTTGGCCACACCTAATGTTTTTGCTATCTCTTTGATGTGTTTGTTTTGTTTTTTTCAGCCTGATGGCTTGCTTCACTGATAGTGACAGCTCTTTGGATCTCATATTAAGAGTTGACAGCAACAGATTCCAAATGCAAATATAGCACACTTGAAATTAACTCTGGACCTTTTATCTGCTCCTTGTAAATGGGATGAGGGAATAACACACACACCTGACCATGGAAAAGCTGAGCAGCCAATTGTCCCATTACTTTTGGTCCCTTAAAAAGTGGGAGGCACATATACAAACTGTTGTAATTCCTACACCGTTAACCTGATTTTGATGTAAATACCCTCAAATTAAAGCTGAAAGTCTGCAGTTAAAGCACATCTTGTTTGTTTCATTTCAAATCCATTGGGGTGGTGTATAGAGCCACAAATATTAGAATTGTGTCGATGTCCCAATACTTATGGACCTGACTGTAAAAAGCATTTAGAGGTGTGAACCATAAGCACTGGCTTCTGAAATAGACTGTTTACTTAACTGCAAAACGCAATGCAGAACTCCTTAGTCAGATCCCAACTTCCATGAATAGGTCATTAAATTTGATTACAAAAACCAACGTTTTCAGTAGCTGATAATTGAGACAATCAGATGCTGTTTGCAAACGCATCCGGATCGTAAAACAGATACTTTTTATCACATTGCTGCAAACAATACTTGATATATGAGAGAAGCTGAAAGTGGTTATAAAGGCTAAAGTTTTTTTTTACCTTAATGCATTCAGGTAAAAAAACCTTCTGGTTACAAGTTTTCCCTTAACCCCTACCTTATACTTACCTGAGCCCTAGCCCGGTCCAGCACTGTGCACAAGAGCAGCGATGCTGCTCTCTCTCTCTCCTCTCTCACTAGACTCTGTCAATCAAATCCAGTGATGGGGGAGCAGGGGCAGGGTCAAACTCGGTGTGTCAATAGATGCACACAGTTTGGCTTAGGATCGAGCCCACATAAGTAACCCCCCCTTTCCCAGCATATGGCTTGCTGGAGGGGGTCCTCAAAGAGAGGAGGAACCAGAAGCGCCAGCGGGGGACCCGAGAGGAGGGGAACCAGGGCTGCTCTGTGCAAAACTATTGCACACAGCAGTTAAGTATTCATATGTCTATTTTAAAAGAAAATAAAATAAAAAACGAAACCTTTAATATCACTTGAAGTTTGGAGATGTTATTTAGAATTATTTGTGGTGTACAGAATGCAGTTCCTGAGCACTGAGATATATGAAATTAAAGTGGGTCTAAAGGCATGAGTTTTTTTTACCTTAATGCATTTTCTGGATTAAGCTAAAAAACACCTTCCATGATCAGCTCCCCTCAGGCCCCCCTTAAACACTTACCTGGTTCCTCTTTTGATCCAGCGCTGTGCCTAACAGTGGCAGCGCTGCTCTCTCTCCCTTCTCTCACAGGACACATGGGCCAATGGCTCCCGCTGCTCTCAATCAAATCCTGTGAGGAGGGAGCGGGCTATAGGGTCAAGCCACGCTGTGTGCTTCAATAGGCACATACAGCCTGGTTTAGGAGTGTGCCCACATGAGTGCCTCCACATGAATTGGATTGCTATGGGGGCACTCAGAGGAGTAGGGAGTGCCAGCAGGGGACCTTAGATAAGGAGGTTCAAGGCTGCTCTGTGCAATACCATTGAACAGAGCAGGTAAGTGTTTTTATTATTTTAAGTAAAAAAAAAAAAATATATACCTAACTGCTTTAAGCACAGAAATTGTGACATTCCAAAAACACGAAGTTAGTCTAGTTGTAATTCGTTTTTTTTTTTTTTTGCTAGTTCATGGACAACATAAATACGCACAGTTTGCTTTAAAAACGTGAATATTAATTATCTGAATGTTTAAGTAAAATGAAAATTACTTTGTAGGTTTCTGCAGGAAAACAAAACACAACAACCATGAATGCAATACAAATATGCCGTTCGCCCATATGTTGTCTAAATACTGCACATGACAGGGAAATACATACAACAAAAGCATTTTACGCAAATGATGCCACAGCAATTTTATTATTTACTAGGAGGAACAGTGCACAAACACATAAAAGCTCCTGCATAATAATGAATAATCTGTTAGTGATGTTGAACAGTGTTGGGCTGTGTAATTAGAGGGGGCACAGAATGGTGAACAAGAGTTGTATGAAAATATACAGTTTCTTATATATTATTTTCTGGTTAGCCAAGCATATTTTATGAAATAGGCAGATAAAAGGCAAGATCAGGTTTGTGGAAAGGAAGGGACTAGGGTCTGAAACATGTAGAACGGTTGCAAGCTGCTTTCTTTTAAAGTGTTTCATTCCTTAAATTCTTACAACTGGAGTGACTCCTATACCATATATGTATTTTGAACAAGGGTTTGAGAGCTGTGCAGCCAGAGATTTGCAATTATACAAAAAAAAAACCCAGTGGAAGCGATTTTAGATAGGAAAAAAAAAAAAGAAATGCAAATATCTTTTCTAATACTTATTAAAAAAAAAATTAAAAACCCAGATGTACAGTATCTCACAAAAGTGAGTACACCCACCACATTTTTGTAAATATTATCTTTTCATGTGACAACACTGAAGAAATTTACCGTATATACTTGAGTATAAGATGACCAGAATATAAGCCGAGGCACCCAATTTTACCACAAAAAACTGGTAAAACTTATTGACTAGAGTATAAGCCTAGGGTGTCCATCTGCATTTTAAAAGGGTGGATAATCCGCGCTAACCTATCTAAACCAAAAGTGATAACCAGTGGAATAAAAACAATGTATTGAACAAATAAATGAAAAACTAAATATAAATGTAAATGTGACAGGTGCCGCAAACTTATATACAGCTGGAATGGCAGCTGTGAACGTATGTGCAAAAATATAGATAAATCAATGCACAACCTATTAGATGAGCCAACACTGCTGTAACCATACAAGTGAAAATACATGTGAAAATGGACTCGTGAAAAAAGGGACACTTGGATGAATGTCCTATGATTACACCTTATTAATTAGTGAAAATAATAAGTGAAAATTAGCAAAAAACAAAAACCAACAATATATAATGTCCCCTAAGGACAATAAACTCGTGCATGCACAGTTCGAGTGTCTCATAGTTCATAAAGACAAAGATGACATCTGATGGTTTTCATCAAGCAAAACTCCTGATCTTGAAATTTAGGCAAAAACAGGGGGCTTTTCCAACTTGCTTGAATGAAATGATAAAGGCAATGGAGGCTTACCAGCTCAGATGCCAGCCTCCTTTCCCAGTGGACGCCTTGTAAGACGAAACGCCGCGTCGGGTGGAGCTGTTGATCGGGACGTCACTACGCTACAGCTGACTGCTACTCAGCAGCTGAGTACGATTCGTTTTTGAAATTGCCACTTTTCCTCTGTCAACTCCATGTGAAGCGATTTTATTTGCCCGAACCTAATAAAGGGTATCTTCTTTTACAACTAAGAAGTATTGCGCCATGAAGATTTTTCCTTTTGTCATTTCAACATCTTTTCCTGCTCTGTGAGCGAGGGGGTCCTTGTTACGAATACCCTGCTCTGAGGGCTTCTGGAGGATCGGGATATCGGGTGGTCGGTGGTATCGGTTTACGGCATGTCGGTGGACATCTCCATCTATGTATGAGCCCCATAAGATCTCTGTAATAGGGATGCACCTGAGCTGGTAAGCCTCCATTGCCTTTATCATTTCATTCAAGCAAGTTGGAAAAGCCCCCTGTTTTTGCCTAAATTTCAAGATCAGGAGTTTTGCTTGATGAAAACCATCAGATGTTGTCATCTTTGTCTTTATGAACTATGAGACACTCGAACTGTGCATGCACGAGTTTATTGTCCTTAGGGGACATTATATATTGTTGTTTTTTGCTCATTTTCACTTATTATTTTCACTAATTAATAAGGTGTAATCATAGGACATTCATCCAAGTGTCCCTATTTTCACGAGTCCATTTTCACATATATTTTCACTTGTATGGTTACAGCACTGTTGTCCATCTGCATGCCTCACTGTGTCCATGTGCATGCCTCACTGTGTCCATGCCTTATTTTGCCTCACTGTGTCCATGCCTCACTGTGCCCATGCCTCACTGTGTGCATGACTAGACTGACATTTAACATGGGAGTCTATGGAAGGGGTGCCCGGCTTTGAAAAATCGGTGCTCCCCGGCCATAGGTCCCACCGGACAAGAAACTTGTAGAGGAAGAGTGGGGCTACATGTGTGTCAAGTTTAGGGTCTAGGGGACCTACGGCAGGCCGGTACCGGGTCCCCAAAATCCGGGAGATCAGGCACAAAAAGGTGACTTGAGTATAAGCCGAGGGGGGCATTTTCAGCAACTCGGCTTATACTCGAGTATATACGGTATTAAAACTAGAGATTGGCAGTGCAAGTATGAACCTAGTTTGGCTAATCCAATGGACAAACAAGCAGAACCTAGTGCTCAAGGGCACAGTATAACCCCTCAGGATTTTTAAGACAGACCAGGTGAGTAGTTAAAAAATATTTATTGAAACATACATACATGCAATAGTATTGCAGTAGAAAACAGTATATTGTTAAAATCAATCTCAATACAAAATTGGATGCATAACTAACTGCCCTACATGTATAGGACGGCTAGTGAAATCGCTGCTTTTAGATGACGCCAGACATGTTTCAGACTCTGTCGTCCTTCCCCAGAGGCTTAATGTCATCTGAAGCATATATATTCTAAAATATAAACACAATTACATATTAGTACAAAAATAGATTGTCATATATGATCAAGCTTTACTTAGGACTGAGTGCCCATATATAAAAAAAATACATAACATAGGAGACTGTACTCACATGCATGAGCTAATCACTGATAGGAATAAACAGGAAATGCCAGAACCTAATGGTCCTCCACAACAGGGCATGGATGGTGTATGGCTGAGAAAAGGATCCACAAAGACGTAGGGACGGGGATTGGGCCACCCCAACTTGGCTGCGAGAACTCCCGCGGTCTTGGAGTGTACACTCCTGTCAGCATAAGGTCGGCCAGAGAGTACAGAAGTAACTGGGGCAGTGACTCCTTGTCTCTCAAAAAAAAGCAAGGGGACAGTGCACAAGCAGTGGGGTAAGCATAAGGTAATACATATTAAAGTAGTTTTTTGGAAAAGTAGCTTGTATCAACAAGCACTCACCGTATTACAGGGTATTTTAGAGATCTGTAAGTCCTGTCAGCATGACACCAGCGATGCGAGTGTTCATGCTGGCAGGAAGTTTTTATAGCCTGTTAGACTAATACAAATAGCTGAGATCGGGCTGCATTAAGCAGCCTGACTCAGCTGTGGCCGATGAGGCAGCACATTGCGCCCTGAAAAGGGCAGCAATCATCTGGCTCAGAGTTCCCTGACAGGACGGCGCGGGCCCACCCCACAGGGGCGGAGCCGCGTCATCGGCGCGCATGTAGCCTGTTCTTCCGCGTCCCAGGCTGGGACGCAAACAGGAAGGAGCCCAGCCAAAGGCTGAGCTCTTGTGGGCAAAGAGGCCCCAAACCCCAGCCACAGAGTGACAGGGATCGGAAGTCTCCCACGCGCCCCGCCATGACCGCCCACTTTGTGGGATGAATGTACAAAATTGATGTGTAAATTAGGTCAGCCTATGTCAGAATGTCGGGAGGGGGAGGCAACGCCACCTGGTAGCCAAAAGTGATCAGCTCAGGCATTAGGGCATCTAACCAACAGTCCACCGATTCATTGCCAGTTTGATCTAAAAACAAAACACAATGACATTGATAGTTACATCATGATCATTAAGGCCCCTTTCACACTGGGGCGGGAGGTGCGCTGGCGGAAGAGCGGCGCTATACCGTCGGAATTGCGGCGGTATTCGGCCGCTAGCGGTGCGGTTTACCCCCCGCTAGTGGTCGAAAAAGGGTTAATTCCACCCGCAATGCGCCTCTGCAGAGGCGCATTGCCGGCGGTATAGCCGCGGTTTCCCATTGCTTTCAATGGGAAGGAGCGGTAAACACACCGCTCCTCTCACCGCTCCAAAGATGCTGCTAGCAGGACTTTTGGAGCGGTCCTGCTAGCGCACCGCTCCAGTGTGAAAGCCTTCGGGCTTTCACACTGGAGAAACAGCAGCCACTGTTTATGATCGGTTTGCAGGCGCTATTTTTAGCGCAATAGCGGCTGCAAACCGCCCCAGTGTGAAAGGGGTCTACATCATTTAACACAATGTACAATGTTATTAACAGAAATGTATGATAACTACGAACAACTTTGTGACTCTACTTACAAGAAAGATATTATTGGAGTGTTAATATTGAAGCATACAAGAAAAAAGCCACATATAAACTAAAGATCTAACTCGCATACACCCGATTGAAACTCTTCCAGGTATGGTTTAAAATGAAATGCCTCGTTGAGGCATGGGGGTGCAGTGACGTTGAGGTGGAAAATCCACCTCAGTTCACTTTGTAAAAGAGTACCTTTGATAACAGAAAACAAAAACTCCTGCGCACAAGTGGAATACCAGACAGTCTGTATGTCACAATGGTGTATGTCACTGGCCTTGCTGCCCTCACAGGTAGGGGTATCCTAACGATAAATGACTAAGAGAAAAAAGAAGGGCGCACCAGCCTAATTATCCTTGGGTGGATTGTATTAAAAATTGATAAAAGAAAACTACTTACACCAGCCTAGTGCATTATCCTTGTGTGGATTTTATTAAAATTAGATGAAAGAAAACTACTTACAAACATGCATGAATATCTCACAATAAAATATTCCACAAAAAGCAGCAATGAGTCTGAACCGAACCCACTCCAAAGAGTCACAGAGGGATTGATGGGGGTCACTGCCGGCTTACGCGTTTCAAAGAGGAGTCTTCTTCCTAAGAGCCCAGCTTCGAAACGTGTAAGCCGGCAATGACCCCCGTCAATCCCTCTGTGACTCTTTGGAGTGGGTTCGGTTCAGACGCATTGATGCTTTTTGTGGAATCTTTTATTGTGAGATATTCACGCATGTTTGTAAGTAGTTTTCTTTCATCTATTTTTAATAAAATCCACACAAGGATAATGCACTTGGCTGGTGCGCCCTTCTTTTTTCTCTTTGTCACATTGTAAAAGAGTTTTGTTGGAATCGCCACCTCTGGGGTTGTTTGGAATATGATCCAAAGCTAAGAAACGTACTTTGGGGGTATGATCAGCGTGCACTATGCGGCAATGTCTGCCAATGGGGTGATCGGATCCTTTTTTTGATACGTACAATGTGTCGGCAAATTCTTACCGTCTTGTTGGTGTCCATATATTGGCAGTAGTGGCAGTTACCGCATCTAAAAGTGCCTGTTGGTTTGCTGCGGTCGCCTTTATTGGTTTGATATCCACTAAGAACGAGTTTATCTCGTAGGAAAGGGGCTCTTCGAAACGTGATAAGTGGTTGAGTGGGTACAAAAGGTGCTAGGATGGTGTCCATGCTCAGTAAGTGCCAATATTTTTGTAATATGCCTCCGATTTGTCGATGTTGACAGAATCTGGTAATGACACGTGTGGGTGGAGGTTCACTAGTTGATTTTTTAGAAAAAAGGAGCTTCCTTCGACATTTGTTCTTAGCCTTTTTATATGCCTTCTTAAGGATAACAGAGTATCCTCTGGCACGTAATCTTGCCCCGAGTACAAGTGCCCTTTTCCTCAAACAAAGCATCGTTAGAACAATTGCATCTAGCCCTGATATATTGGCCAAAAGGAATAGAGGCCAATAGGGGTTCAGGGTGAAAGCTGGACGCTTCAAGAATCGTGTTGCCTGCTGTAGGCTTTCTAAAAAGTTCACTTTGAAAGGAGCCATCAGGATCTTTGGTAATTGTCAAATCCAAAAAATAAATTTTGGACATGTTGTAGGTCATTGTGAATTGGAGGTTAAATGTGTTAGTTTAGTTAATGTATTCCAAAAACTCTAACAGAGATCGGGTGTATGCGAGTTAGATCTTTAGTTTGATGTATGTGGCTTTATTCTTGTATGCTTCAGTATTAACACTCCAATTATATCTTTCTTGTTAGAGTTACAAAGTTATTTGTGGTTATCATACATTTATTAATAACATTGTACATTGTGTTAAATGATGCAATGATCATGATGTAACTATCAATGTCATTGTGTATTGTTTTTAAATCAAACTGGCAATGAATCAGTGGACGTACTGGTTAGAGGTCGTTAATGCCTGAGCTGATCACTTTTGGCCACCAGGTGACGTTTACTCCCCCTCCCGGCATTCTGACATAGGCTGACCTAATTTACACATCAATTTTATACATTCATCCCACAAAGTGGGGCGGTCATGGCGGGGCGTCCCTTCCTGGCTGTCCGGCGTGCGGGAGACTTGCGATCCCTGTCACTCTGTGACTGGGGTTTGGGGCCTCTTTGCCCACAAGAGCTCAGCCTTTGGCTGGGCTCCTTCCTGTTTGCGTCCCAGCCTGGGACGCGGAAGGACAGGCTACACGCGGCGGTGACACAATGACGCAGGATGTGGCTCCACCCCTATAGGGGAACTCTGAGGCAGATATCCATGGCGCAATGTGCTGTCTCATCGGCCACAACTGAGTCAGGCTGCTTAATGCAGCCCGATCTCAGCTGTTTGCATTAGCCTAACAGGCTATAAAAACTTCCTGCTAGCATGAACACTCATGTTGCTGGTGTCATGCTGACAGGACTTACAGATCTCTAACATACCCTGTGATACAGTGAGTGCTTGTTGATACAAGCTACTTTTCCAAAAAACTACTTTAATATGTATAACCTATTCTTACCCCACTGCTTGTGCACTGCTTTTTTTAGAGACAAGAAGTCACTGCCCCAGTTACTTCTGTACTCTCTGGCTGACCTTATGCTGACAGGAGTGTACACTCCAAGACAGCGGGAGTTCTCGCAGCCAAGTTGGGGTGGCCCAATCCCTGTTCCTACATCTTTGTGGTCCCTTTTCTCAGCCATACACCATCCGTGCCCTGTTGTGGAGGACTATTAGGTTCTGGCATATATCCATACTTTGCCAGCCTCCTGTTTATGCCTATCAGTGATTAGCTCATGCATGTGAGTCTCCTATATTATGTATTTTTTTTAAATACATGGGCACTCAGTCCTAAGTAAAGCTTGATCATACATGACAATCTATTTTTGTACTAATATGCAATTGTGTTTATATTTTAGAATATATATGCTTTAGATGACATTAAGCCTCTGAGGAAGGACGAAAGAGTCTGAAACATGTCAGTCGTCATCTAAAAGAAGCTATTTCTACTAGCCCTCCTATACATGTAGGGCAGTTAGAGTTATGCATCCAATTTTGTATTGAGATTGATTTTTAACAATATACTGTTTTCTACTGCAATATTATTGTAAGTTTCAATAAATATTTTTTAGCTACTCACCTGGTCTGTCTTAAAAATCCTGAGGGGTTATACTGTGCCCTTGAGCACTAGGTTCTGCTTGTTCAACACTGAAGAAATTACACTTTGCTACAATGTAAAATAGTGAGTTTACAGCTTGTATGACAGTTTAAATTTGCTATCCCCTCAAAATAACTCAACACACAGCGCTTGATGTCTGAACCGCTGGGAACAAAAGTGAGTAAACCCCTAAGGGCTCTTTCACACGGACGTTCCCTATGTCCGTTTTTCATCCATCCGTTTTCGGATGAAAAACGGACATACACGTATCCCTATGGGATAGCGGATGTCAGCAGATGAACATCCGATGACATCAGTCTCCACTATGGTCCGTTTAGCATGACGGAGGAAAATCCTACTTTTCCACCCGTCTCCGGATCGGATGAAAATGGACAGACGGTCCGTTTTCATCCGATCCCCCCATAGAGGAAAGCGGCGATCCGACCGGTCCATTTCTGCACACTGTGCAGAAACGGACAAGTCATCTGCCAGCTCAGCGGGGATCAACGGAGCGCTCTCCGCTGAGCAAGCGGATATTCACGGGGCGGATCATGACGGGATCCGCCCGTGTGAACAAGCCCTAAGTGAAAATGTCTAAATTGGGCCCAAAGTGTCAATATTTTGTGTGGTCAACATTATTTTCCAGCACTGCCTTAATCCTCTTGGATATGGAGATCACCAGAGCTTCACAGGTTGCCACTGGAGTCCTCTTCCACTTCTTCATGATGACATCACAGAGCTGGTGGATGTTAGAGACCTTGCGCTCCTCCACCTTCTGTTTGAGGATGCCCCACAGATGCTCAAAAGGGTTTAGGTCTGGAGACATTCTTGGTCAGTCCATCACCTTTACCCTCAGCTTCTTTAGCAAGGCTGTGGTAGTCTTGGAGCTGTGTTTGGGGCCGTTATGTTGGCCCTGCGGCCCAGTCTCCGAAGGGAGGGGATCATGCTCTGCTTCAGTATGTCACAGTACATGTAGGCATTCATAGTTCCCTCAATGAACTGTAGCTCCCCAGTGCTGGCAGCATTCATGCAGCCCCAGATCATGACACTCCCACCACCATGCTTGACTGTAGGGAAGACACACTTGTCACCATCTGAACCAAATTTTGGGATGACAGCCATGCAGACCAATTTGATGCAGTGTGTGGCATATGGTCTGAGCACTAACAGGCTGACACCCCACCCCTTCAACCTCTGCAGCAATGCTGGCAGCACTCTTACGTCTATTTCCCAAAGACAACCTCTGGATTTGATGCAGAGAACGTGCACTCAACTTCTTTGGTCGACCAGGGCGAGACCGGTTATGATTTTACAACTGATATTAGTGAAGGGTCTGTAATTGTAGGAAATTGTGTTCGTGCCCCCTACAAAATTGAAATTGTTATTTGTAAATATATCTTAAAGTGGTTGTAAACCCTCTCATATACCCAGGGAAGTGACTGGCCTCAAGTGACGCACAGAGATTAAACAAATCGTCCTACATAAGGTTTACTTGTCTTCTCTACACAAACAGAATCGTGTTAAAATCCTTCTTCATGGGGGGCGTGGCCGGGACACAAGTCGGACGGTTACGCCTTTCTACTAGAGTTTGGTTTTGGGATAAGGCTGCGTGTACAGTTTGCCAAATGGCTTTTTAGGTATTACACAGCACCAGGGAGTCTTTGTTTTTTGGACTGATTTTGGACTTCTAGTGCAATGCCTTTTCTCTTTTTTGCTCCGCAAGTCTATGCATGACATGTTTTCTACTTGTGGTGCCCGCAGGGCACATATCATATTTTATGTTAACACTTATGTTTTATTATGATCAACAATGTCGGTTACTAAACTACAACTAGTCTTGTGGAATGTCAGGGGCTTTACCGACAAATTTAAAAGAGCCCAGGTGTTCCAATATCTTAAGCCTCTTAGACCCCATATAGTATTTTTTCAAGAGAATCACATAGATGGTGGCAGGATCTTGGCCCCCCGCCGTCCATGGGTGCAGAGGGCGCTGCATGCTACTTACTCGACCTATGCCTGGGGAGTCTCTATACTAATTAGAAAGTCGGTCCCATGTACTGTACACCAGGTTATAATGGACCCAGGGTTTTTTTACTTAAAGGGGCTGTAAAGGTACATGTTTTTTCACCTTAATGCATTCTATGCATTAAGGTGAAAAAACATCCAAGCATTAGCGGCCCCCCCGAGCCCCCGTTTACTTACCTGACCCCTCGAAAGTCCCGCGCTCATTCATTGGTTGATTGAAAGCTGCGCAGCAATTGGCTCGCGCTGCTGTCAATCACATTCAATGACGCAGCGCGCCGGGGGGCGGGGCTGAAGGATACAGTGAGCTGCTATAGCCGCCGGCTGTATCACGGGAGCGCGCCTGCAAGAACTTACCACTATACGAGAGAGCTCGCATGAACGTGGAAAGTTCTTGCGAGGAGGAGCCGAGACAGCCGCCGAGGGACCCCAGAAGACAAGGATCGAGGCCACTCTGTGCAAAACGAGCTGCACAGTGGAGGCAAGTATAACATGTTTGTTATTTTACAAAAAAAAAAATTCCCTTTAGTGTTCCTTTAATTGTGGTAGCAGATTTATTAACTTGCAGATTGGTGCTGGTAAATGTCTACATTCCTCCGCCCTTCCAGGTACAAGTACTGTACAATGTGGAGAGTAAACTGGCTCCCTTAATGCATCTCCCTCTCATCTTAGCCAGGGACTTCAATGCAATTTTGGATGCTATGCTTGACACCTCTAACCCCTTCCATTCCCCTTCCTCTGAGCTTTTAGCGTGGGCAGATTGTGTCCCTCACGGAGTTGTCGAGATGGAAACTAGGGGATGTCAGTTTCTCTCTTTTTTTTAAAACCCACAGATCCTCCTCGCGGATTGATTTGGCTTTCACCAAATCCCCAATGCTTCAAGTAGTCCGATCCACAAAATATCTTCTGGGAGGCCTTTCTGATCATACCCCTCTGTCTGTAAATTTTGGATTCCCCTCAAAGGTACGGGGAGGTGCATGGAGGTTGAATGCTGGCTGGCTCGAAGTGAAGAATGGCCCTATTGGAAGGACAATGTCTCCTCTGCAACCCTTCCTGTAGTCTGGGATGCCTTTAAGGCCTATATGAGAGGGCAGTACATTTCGGCAATAAAGGCAACCCGACAGGATCATAATGCTACCTTGCGGTGGTTGCAGGAAGAGGAATGGAGCTGCGAGCTTGCTCATGCTTTGGCTCCTACACCTGACACCTATACCAAACTGTTGGAGGCTAGGCGGCAACTAACCCTCCACATCACGGAGCCAACTCAAATGTCCTGGGTACAGAGAGCAGAAACTCTAGTTGAGCTGCGCGATAAAAATGGCAAGCTGTTGGCTATGCTGGTACTTTGATACTTTTCTCACATATAGCAACTTATATGCTATAACATATTATAGCAACTTATTATATTATACCTGCTTATAATATGATTTAATTGAAGGAGTTGCTTATGAATCTACCTATTCCTACTCTTTTGGCTGCTGAGGTTGAACTCCAAAATAAGGATCTCACCCTTGAGGAAATTGAGTTGGCTATCAGATCTCCCCCCCCCCCCCCTCCAAGTCCTCTGGTTCTGATGGCTTCAAAACCGAGTGGTACAGAACACGTGGGGACTTTGGAACCTAGACTTCAAGCCCTATATAAATTTTGTATTGAAAACTGTCTTACCGGACTCCTTGTCAGAGGCTCAGCAGCTCATATTTTATTGCCAAAACCAGGTAAGGACCTCCTGGATTGCGCCTCCTACAGACCCATTGCCCTGTTCAATCAGGGTTTGAAAATGTATTTATTTTTTGATCAAAAAAAAAAAAAGTTTTATTGAGCATATTTGAAAAAATAATGACATAGAAATACAAAGTGTAACAGGCACTAATCATAAGCATTGACATATTCGTACTGAGGGCAACTCCTAAAAGGTCAAAACAACAAGGATTGCCTGGATTTGGATATAGCATAGTGTATAACACACATATGGGAAGAGTCAAGCAGTCTAGCACATATTAACAGGACCAAATGAGCCCTAAGAGGGGGGGAGTATGGGAATAGAGAATATGGAGATAAGTGGACACAATATACGGTGGGGGAAGTTTCAAATGTTGGGTAAGGGTCACACCTCAACAGTGCATGTGGAAGCGTCCTCAAGCCACCTGTCCCAAATTTTGCAGTATTTATTCGGGCAACCGCCGTGTAAGTATAGCACATTTTTATAGGGGAGGGTAACATTGATGGCCCTAATCCACTGTTGGATAGTTGCAGGCGACTCTTTGATCCAGGTCTTGGCTATTTGTATTCTGGCCAGGAACAAAGATTCTTGCAAGAAGACATTTAAATATTTGTCCTCCTCAGACGAGGCCCAGTAGACATTGACAGGGCACAAAGTAAGGGGGGGAACCCATACGGTCTTGAAGGAATTTGACCACCTGTGACCAAAAGCCTTGTAGAGAGAGACAGGACCATATTAAATGATAAAACGTGCCTCCCGGATCTCCGCACTTGGGGCCAGCTGGGCTGTACTCCGGCCTATATTTGGAGAGCCGGGATGGTGTTAAGTAGGATCTATGGACTATGTAGAGGTGGGTGAGGTGGTCAGACAACTTGGGGGACTCTAATTTGCAAGAGCCTAGCACCTCTTTCCAGTACTCATCCGTCACGTCTCCCAAATCCGACACCTACCAAGACTTCAATTGTTGAGCCTGAGCAGTAGCCGTGGGTAACATAAGGTGGTTGTAGAACAGGGAGATACTTTTCTTGGGGTTCTGGCCCGTAACCACATCCATCAGATATACCGATTCAAGGCTGGGAATAGAGTCACGGAATTGGGAGTTGAGGGCAATACGGAGTTGGAGGTAATGAAAGAACATGTGATTGCACCATAACTTTCTTTTAATGCTTGAAAAGTTTTAACCGAGCCATTAGCTACGACCTGTGAAAGAAATATAACCCCCTGAGCAATCCATATTTTAGGGTCTGGAACAGTCAGCAAACGCAGATTGCCCCACAGGGGTGTATGGGTATGGAGTGTAGGAGCCTTGGTGATGTTTCAATCAAATTTATTCATAAATAACATTGGAGCGGTACTCACATTAAAAAACAGTATGCATAAAAACAAAACTTCACGAGCAGCGAGCTCGTCTGCTGTGCGTCACTTCTAGATTCCTTACTCGTCCCTATGCGTGGCGTCACGGTCACGTCCCTACGCGTGGCGTCACGTGACTTCATCCCCTGATGAAGTCACGTGACGCCACGCGTAGGGACGAGTAAGGAATCTAGAAGTGACGCACGGCAGACGAGCTTGCTGCTCGTGGAATTTGTTTTTTATGCATAATGTTTTAATGTGAGTACCGCTCCTGTGTTATTTATGAATACATTTGATTGAAACATACTACACTATATGGCATCTTCCCTCTCTATCTATACCCCCTATGTACATGAGCGATTGCACTAAAAGGGAGATCATAAGTATCCCGGCATCTAGTACCCGGAGAACACCACCCTGGATAGCGTACAGATCCCATGTAGTGGTGAAACCTCATAGGGATACGGCAAGAGGAACACAGAGCATTATATGTTATATGCTGTTGCCTCACTACCTTCAGGTAAGAGGCCATCTACACCAGAGCGCATCATCACTGGAGTGTGTCAGCACAAGAAGTGGAGCAGACAGTCCCATCACACACCCCCTCCCCCATTTGCACCTTGCACAAGATAAAGGAACAGCTATCTTCACCATTCACCTTATTGCTGATTGGCATTTTTTGCACAGTTGAAGTCGCATGCTTTGCATTTTTTCTGCACATTGAAGACGCATGTCATTGATTTGATTTTTTTGTATTTTTATTTAGCCCTTTAGTATTTACAGAGACTCTTGCACTTTTATTAGTGCAATATTTCCATTTTCTTTTTATGCAACTGCACCATTTGCACATATTGTGTATTTGCACCTTTATTTGGATTTGTTTTATCTATTGGAGTTTATATTGTTTTGCACATTTCGCTATTTTGCACAGTTCTACATGATATTTATTAAGAAGATATTTATTAAGAAGTACATATATATTACTGGTATCCTTTTATCAGTGCAGCATCAACCTTTTTTTTACATATTAGCCTTGAGTTAAGGGCCAGCATCCCTCAGGTACAAAAGCATGTCGTCCGCGTATAGACGGAGGACCTCAGTCACCTGTCCAGATCAAAGGCCTTTAATGTCTGGGTCTGCTCTAATAGCAAAGGAGAGGGGTTCCACAGCCAAAGCACATAGCAGGAGGGATATAGGACAGCCTTGGTGGGTACCACGAGAGAGAGAGAGAGAGAGAAGGACTCCGAGATCCTACCATTGACTTTAATCCAGGCAGTGGGAGCCTGGTATAAAAGTTAGGGAAATGTAATAAATTTCGGGCCAAAGCCTCACCTGTGGAGACATTCTCACAGATAGCTCCATTTTGCGGAGTCGAACGCCTTTGCACAGTACAGACTAACCACTACCCTGGAATCAACATTATAATGTGTGGATTGAATATTCATAAAGAGTCTCCTGAGATTAAATGCTGTATTCTTGTTAGGCATGAATCCCATCTGATCTGAATGTATTAAGCTTAAAGGGGTTGTAAAGGTTCAGGGTTTAAAAAAACAAATATGTCATACTTGCCTCCGCTGTGCAGTTGATTTTGCACAGAGTGGCCCCCATCCTCCTCTTTTGGGGTCCCTTAGTGGTGCTCCTGGCTCCTCCTCTTCTCGAGTGCCCTGTCGGAGAAGCGCTCTCCTTTGTGGACACCCGTGTCCTCCTTCTGCGTCTATTCACACAAAGCAGGACTCGGCCCTGCTCCCTAGCGCCCGCGTCATTGGATTTGATTGACAGCAATGGGAGCCAATGGCTGCGCTGCCATCAATCCATCCAATCAGGACCCGAGACACAGGCTTTTGCTGGTTTGCACATCCCCAGCGCGAGATAGAGGGGGTACAGGTAAGTAAAACGGGGGCTCGATGGGGCTGCAGCATTACAGGAAGTTTTTCACCTCAACCTCGAGGGTTTACAACCCCTTTAATATTACCTTGTTAAGGCGCAGGGCAATAATTTTGGCAAGTATCTTAACATCCAATTGCAAAAGAGAGATGGGGCCGAATGATTCGGGTAACAGCGGATCTTTTTCCGGTTTGGGTATTAAGACTATAAGGGCTTCACCCATGGAGGTAGGGAGTGTGGCTGAGTCAAATATGCGGGTATATTAGTTCTTGCAACTTGAGGATAAGGACCTTCCCAAATTGGCCGTAGAATTCTAAAGGGAGACCATCAGAGCCAGGCGCCTTGGAGGACGGAAGGTGTGCTAGAGCCTTCTCAATGCAATCTATGGTAATTAGCGCTTCAAGCTGGCTAACCTGGGAAGGGAAACAAAGAAGGGTGGGGGCACATCCAGGAATCAAAACCAAAGAATTTTATTGAAGATCCATAAGATCATAGAAACATGACACACAATGATCCAAAAGATGCTCAGTGGACGCGTTCACACAAACGTGCTTACTCTTTAATAAAATTCATTGATTTTAATGTCTGGATGTGCCGCCACCCTTCTTTGTTTCACTTGGATTTCTCTGGCTGTGAACCAGGCAGGCACCCAAATTCATTCAGCAGTATATGAGATCCTGCAGGTGGCTTGTGAGTGGTGTGTTCCCAGCTCTCTCTTCTAATTTCATCTGGATACTCTCCAAATCTGACATAGTAGAAAGCCAGAAGGGGTTCAGCTTCCATATGCGGATGGCAGGAGGAGCAGGCAAGCGTAGAGTAGAAAACCAAAAGGATGTTTGGACAGCCGCACTCCAGGAAAAAAATCCTTAAATGTCCTTTATTGGTAAAAATGGAATACACTACAATCCACAGCAAACAGAAAATCCGGACACACAGCTGACGTTTCGCACTGGTACTCAGTGCTTACACATAGCTTAGCGTAGAGTAGTCTAATATGGGGAGTGGTCTGAGAGCACTCTAGCTCCAGACCGCACATTGAGTAGACTAGGCAATAGAGTGGGTGAAACAAGGGTTAGGTCTATGTGGGACATGCCAGAGTGGGAAGGAGTGAAACATAAAAAGCTACAGATGTCGGGTACTTAAACCTCCAGGTGTCAACCAGGGCGAACTCTGAAAGGAACCTCACAAATCTAGTGATTGTGGGTTCAGTTGACGCAGGGATAGTGGGGCTAAGTTTATCTAGGCTGGGATTTATTATTATGTTAAAGTCCCCAATCCATATGGCAGGCACCGTAGGATGCTGAGCCATAAAGGCCACCCCTCCTGTAATACAGTAAACTGGTGGGGGAATGTAAAATGCCATCAGAAGAATTTCCAAGCCGCGTTCCATCTCAGACACACTCTCCCGCAGCTTGTGGATGTCCTGTCTGATGAGGGATATGTCTACCTTTACCTCCCCAATCTTTGCGGTGAGAGTGGTCTGGCAGAGGGAGATGGCCTCAAGCACTCGTGCAGTGTCCCCCATCTTGGGTTCTTCCTCCTCCAAAATTGTAGCAGCGCCATCTTCCTCCGCCGGGTCCTGCCCCTCGTGGCAGTGTTTATCCAGCTTAGCGATAGCTCCGGACACCCACTTTGGTGGCGACGTGGAGGCAGGAGAGGTGAGTGTCGCTGTAGGATCGGTGAAAAGGATTATGCTAAAGCACAGCTCTGTCTGCACACCCTATGCCATGCAGCTCCAGGCCACGCCCGGGGTTTGAAAATTCTTACAAAAATTCTAGCCACCAGGCTATCGTAGCTTACTACCACTAACCTAAGAAGGTTATTTGCCCATCTACAGATCACGCATGATAACACTCATTGGATATGGAAAAGGCCTTTGATTCGGTGGACTGGGGCTATATGGCATCGGTGCTGGGCCGTATGGGTTTTGGTTCCCGTTTCATGGCCTGGATTTCCCTACTGTTTAGGAGTCCTAAAGCGTCTCTGAAAATAGGTAGTGGAATTTTTGCTCTGTTTGCAGTGGCACGTGGCAGGGGTGCCCATTTTCACTCTTTTTATTTGCTCTCATGATGGAGCCTATAGCTATTGCCCTCAGGTGGTCTACTCAAGTAGGAGCTCTGTTTGTGAGTGGAGTCAAAGAATGTACAGTCCCCTATGCAGACTATCTCCTCCTATTCCTACAGGACCCTGGGCTTAGAGTAAATTGGAGGAAGTCCAGTGTTTTACCTCTTGGTAGCGGTGCTCAGGTGCTTGCTGCTCCTGATATACCCATATCGTGGGTTGCTCACATTAAATACCTTGGGATTGTCATCTCTGCTAAAGTATCAGATTTTTTGGCCCTTAATGTCCACCCTCTAATTTCTGCATTTAAAAGGCATTTGAATGCGTGGAAACCTCTACCCCTATCATTGCTAGGAAGAATTAACCTGCTTAAAATCAAGATTTAACCTATTTTGTTTTTCTTCCAAATTACCCTGGTGTGGTCCCTCGTTCCTACTTCAAGAATATTGAGGGCCTATTTTGCTTTTTTTTGTGGTCTTCCCATCCAAGAATAGGACTGTGAGCTCTCCAAGAACCTTTAGGCCAAAGGGGCCTTGCATTGCCTGGTTTACAAAAGTACTTTTTGACAAGTCAGATGGTATATGCACATAGATGATTGACTAGAGATAATGGGGATGTGGCCACTGTGTTGGAGGTGGCTCTGGTAGGCTCATATGAAGGACTACATCACTTACTCTTTGGGGACCACAGAGTAAGTGACTACAATTAATTGACTGGCTTTATGCGGGTTACTGTTAAGACATGGGATAAGGTACGAAACATTATGCAGCCAGAGGGCACCAAATCTACCCCACTCTGGTATAATCACCATTTGCCTCATTTTGCTGCAATACCGGATCCCATTGTGTGGGCAGAGAAGGTGGTCAGGCAGCTTAAAGATATCGAAGGGAGATTGTATATGCACGTAGATGGTTGACTAGAGATGATGGGAATGCGGTCACTGTGTTGGAGGTGGCTCTGGTATGCTCATATGAAGGACTACCTCACTTATATTTTTGGGGACCGCAGGGACAAGGTACTGACTGGCTCTATGCGGGTTACTGATAAGGCATGGGATAATGTATGAAACATTATGAAGCCAGAGGGCACCAAATATTCTCCTTCCACGCCACTCTGGTATAATCACCATTTTCCGCAATACCAGATCCCATTGTGTGGGCAGAGAAGGAGATCGGGCAGCTTGGGGATATTGTAAGAAGCATGCAGCTGCTTACATTTAATGAACTTAAGTCCAAATTTCAACTTCACAATTGGTATTTTTTCCAGGTACCTGCAACTGCGCCATGCTTTCCTTTCTCCGTTTTGGAAGCACAGCTTTACAGATCCAATCCTCAGACCTGGAACAGTTGCTGGCATCAGAACAACTCCCCAAGAGGCTGTCCGAAGCCTATAAAGAATTGTTTACAATTAGACTTAAATCTATTGAAAGTTGCAGGGAGTGGTGGAAGTCTGAGATACCCAAATTTCAAGGCAATGATTGGGATGATATGTAGGATTGCCCCTTTAAATATTTGTCCTCCAGGAACCACCTCATTCAATATAAAATTCTCCATCAGGTTTATTACACTTGTGCCAGACTTGCCAAGATTTCTGCTTCTGACTCGGCGAACTGTTGCCAGCATTCTTCAGCAGACTTTGAGCATATATTTTGGCAATGTCCATTAATACAGCTATTCTGGCAGGCGGCGGTTCGGGCCCTTGAGGATATTACAGCTCTTCGTATACCCTTGACTATTGCTGTGTGTTTACTTGGTATGGTGGAAGAACTAGCACCCATCAGAGCGCAGAGGACCCTTACTATCTATTACTCCGTTTTATGCACATAAAGTGATTCTTCTATAATGGAAGAAAGCTGAGGCACCCCCACTGACTTATTGGAAGACCCTAATTAAAAAGGCATTGTTATTCTATAAAGCCACATATCAAAATAGAGGTTGTCCCAAAAAAATTCAGAAGGTATGGCAAGGTTGGACTTCTGACTCATCCACACTTACTTGAGGCTGTCATAATTAAACATGAAGAGTCGGGTTGATTACTCATATTGAGGGACGGAGATAACATTAGACTATGTTGGTAGTCATGTTGGGTACTCAGATATCAATCCTGTCTGGGCAGGTGTTGTCAGTATGTTAACATTGCTTTGGGGCTCCTGTAAAGGTGGTATTGTTATGCTGAAATTTTCCTAGGCTGCATCTCAAATGTAAATGTCTTCATATCCTTGCACAGGTATTGCAGAAGAGGGGGGGGGGGGGGGGGTTTATTAAGGGATTTTTTTGTTGCCCTACTGTTTTTCTTTAGCATCTGGCTGTGCCAGTAGACGTTACTATATTTTACTTTCTCCCTGTTTTGTATGCTTTGAAGTGTAAAAATCAATAAAAATATATTTACAAAAAACAAACAAAATCCTTCTCCATCTGTTAGTATCACAGGAGGGGGTGGAGAGCTGCAGTTACACTGTGTGAGAGCCGATTGGAGGAAAGTCACACACCCTCCTCCTCACAACAAACAGGAGACAAGGAAGGATACAGAGCTGTGTTCTGAATAGACAAGCTGTTGTGCGGATCTCCTTCCCCATCACAAATGTATCTGATGTGTCGGGAAAACTTCTCAAAAGTGACTCATGCTGATAACAGAGGAACGAAGCACCAGAGAGAAAAGACACTTAAAGGTTTGGAGTGAGATAAGTAAACACTACAGATATATGTGTTTTGTTCAGATTTCATGACTGAGGTTTACAACCACTTTAAGGGATAGAAAAATACATTTGATTAAGTGCATTCCAACAAATGAAATTGTGACATTTCTCACCATGGATTGACGTCATACCGAGAGTATATGATGGTCTGCGCATTTGCAGAGACTTATTCAGAGATGGGTAGGTGCTACTGAAGAGAACATCATTGGGCAGTGCCTGGTCCAGGAGTGATGTGCGTGCATTGATAAATACCATCTCTCGCTGACTGCTGTAGATACTCTCATCAGAAAGTGTCCTGTGCAAAGACCGCTTGCTAGTTGGCGTTGTAGGAAAAGATGACTGAAAAAAAAGAAAAGAAAACCAAGCCTTTAAATATTGCACCTGTATCTCGTTTACTTCTCTGGTACTTAGAGTAAGAAGAGAGAAAAGTACCAAAGACTTGGCACCTTTAGATCCCCGTTATATGTTGAAATTGTACCCTCAGATAATGCCTGATAAGCTCTTCTGTCACTCTGCTCTATTCTCCTGTTAACATGCTCCATGCACTGCAGCACACCTGATTGTTTATTTGTGCTGCTTCTCACTCACTGTCTCTGAGCTCTGCTTTACAGGGATTTCGAGAGGCTGATATCAAGTCAAATTTAAGTGATTAGTGCTGCTTCTCCCTCACTGTCTCTGAGCTCTGCTTTACAGGGATTTTAAGAGGCTGATATCAAGTCAAATTTAAGTGATTAGACCGATTGCATTTACCCCAAAAAAAAATTATGATGCATTGGGGCTCATTCACACAGTTGTTCCATGCCATACATCGACCAGATTTGTGTTTTTCTGCAAGGATACACCTAAAGCAGGCCATACACCTATAGATTATCTGCAGATTTTCTATGGTTAGATGAAAAAAGTGCAACAGATTTCTCCATGTACGCTAAACTGTGGGGACGGAGGAATCTCCCACTGGGCCAAGCTTCAGTATCTTGCTAGTCGGCACCGCTGGCTCTCAACCTAAACAATTCCTGCACCCAATCAGAATGTTCAGGTATTGTGAGAGCCAGCGGGGCCGACTAGCAAGATATGGAAGCTTGGGCCAGTGGGAGATTCTTCCATCCACACAGTTCAGCGTAGATGGAGGAATCTGTTCCACTTTTTCCATCTGAGTCTTAGGCTTTCCCAATTACCTCCAGCCAATCAGTATAAGTATTTGCACACTGACAGAGGGATTCCAGGAAGTGAATGCTACATGAACCATATGCCCTTACTCAAGATGGCCATGGCTAGAATTGCTAGGGTGTGTTTTTCAAAGTGATTTCTCAACAAAATAAAGCACAGACACATGGATGGACTGAGTGAGTTTGCTTTGAATATTAAAAATGAATTAAATAGTGCTTTTAGTTTGTGGTGCTCAGATATAATTTAGTTCTGACTTAAGTGATAACACGCAAACAACCGCAGACAGTGGCAGCCTCTCACTGCTTTGACCCTGGATTCCTGTCTGCAGCCAAACGGAAACACCTACTGATCTGGGGGATGCCAGGAACAGGCATGTTCAGGAGCCCTTAAGGATTAACAGCTGCATTACTTTGTGCCTTTTATATCTACCTGGCATTCAGCTTTAAGTGTCAATCTATTTCTGTCAGTGATTTTTGGCCCGACATCACTGTTCAATGGTTTTCCTTGACACGGTTTTCCTTGACACACTTTCCTTGCCCTTAAAGGGTATGTAAAGGTATTTTTTTTTTTAAATAACCAACATGTTATACTTACCTCCACTGTGCAGCTCGTTTTGTACAGAGTGGCCCCAAACCTGGTCTTCTGGGGTCCCTCGGCGTCTGTCTCGCCCCCCCCCCCCCCGTAAGAACTCATCACCTTCATGCGAGCAAGCATGGTGATAATAAGTTCTTGCGGGCGCGTTCCCGTGATACAGCCGGCGGCCATAGCCACTCACTGTATCACTCGGCCACGCCCCCCGAGGGGTCAGGTAAGTAAACGGGGGTGCTGCTAATCCACAGATGTTTTTTCACCTTAATGCATAGAATGCATTAAGGTGAAAAAACTTTTACCTTTACTACCCATTTAAGTAAACTTCTCCACTCTGATCATATATAAAAAGGAAAAAACACTCGCTATTATCTCTCAAATCTTGTGCCTGGGTGGCACATTTGAGTACTTTCAGTTTGATATAGACATTAATGTTTCCTTGACTGGAGGCCTAAGGCTGGCCATATATTATACAATTTTATTGTACAGTTTTCCTTTAGATTTACCAAAACCATATAATATGAGGTCAAACCTAAAAACGTAAAATTTGTATGCAGTCAGGCATGCCCTTACACTACATAGTTAAAAGTAAATCTGAAGAAAACTGAATAAGAAAATTGTAAAAATGTATGGGCAGCTTAAGCCTCAGCCTCCCACAGTGATTGACTACACCCATAACAGCCCTTTAACCAATTAGATTGCCTTGGCTGGCCAACAAAATCACCTCCTATGGTAAGTGGGGCAAGTAAGAGGCATAGTTTAGTTCCACATATGGGCAGGCATAAAGCCAAAGTCAAGGCCCCACAAGAAAGCAAATGTAGTCTTGAATGAGGCTTAGCAACCTCTAAGCCTTATTCAAGACTACATTTACCATAGGAGGTGCTGCCTAAACACAACCTTGTTTAGGCAGCACCTTTTCATTTGGTCAGAATTTTGTTAGCCTTAAAGCCCATCGTCAGGCAAATATTGCATCACCCACCCACGCTACCTCCAAACTGATCACTGGCTTAAAAGAAAAATCAACAACCTAAATTGTCTGGCTGTCGAATGACAAGGTACTCTCAGAATCCAGAAAACGAGTGATATCAGGATGGAAGGACCAGCCAGCACTGAATTATTGGTCCCCCCCCCCCAGTCAGAAACAGCACTGGTAAGGGACCCAAATGGCCTTGGACTTATATATATACAGTGGGTACTGAAAGTATTCAGACCCCCTTAAATTTTTCACTCTGTTATATTGCAGCCATTTGCTAAAATTATTTAAGTTAATTTTTTTTCCTCAATGTACACACAGCACCCCATATTGACAGAAAAACACAGAATTGTTGACATTTTTGCAGATTAAAAAAAGAAAAACTGAAATATCACATGGTCCCAAGTATTCAGACCCTTTGCTGTGACACTCAAATTTAACTCAGGTGCTGTCCATTTGTTCTGATCATCCTTGAGATGGTTCTACACCTTCATTTGAGTCCAGCTGTGTTTGATTATACTGATTGGACTTGATTAGGAAAGCCACACACCTGTCTATATAAGACCTTACAGCTCACAGTGCATGTCAGAGCAAATGAGAATCATGAGGTCAAAGGAACTGCCTGAAGAGCTCAGAGACAGAATTGTGGCAAGGCACAGATCTGGCCAAGGTTCCAAAAAAATATTCTGCTGCACTTAAGGTTCCAAAGAGCACAGTGGCCTCTATAATCCTTAAATGGAAGACGTTTAGGACGACCAGAACCCTTCCTAAAGCTGGCCGTCAGGCCAAACTGAGCTATCGGGGGAGAAGAGCCTTGGTGAGAGAGGTGAAGAAGAACCCAAAGATCACTGTGGCTGAGCTCCAGAGATGCAGTCGGGAGATGGGAGAAAGTTGTAGAAAGTCAACCATCACTGCAGCCCTCCACCAGTCGAGGTTTTATGGCAGAGTGGCCCGACGGAAGCCTCTCCTCAGTGCAAGACACATGAAAGCCCGCATGGAGTTTGCTAAAATACACCTGAAGGACTCCAAGATGGTGAGAAATAAGATTCTCTGGTCTGATGAGACCAAGATAGAACTTTTTAGCCTTAATTCTAAGCGGTATGTGTGGAGAAAACCAGGCACTGCTCATCACCTGTCCAATACAGTCCCAACAGTGAAGCATGGTGGTGGCAGCATCATGCTGTGGGGGTGTTTTTCAGCTGCAGGGACAGGACGACTGGTTGCAATCGAGGGAAAGATGAATGTGGCCAAGTACAGGAATATCCTGGATGAAAACCTTCTCCAGAGTGCTCAGGACCTCAGACTGGGCCGAATGTTTACCTTCCAACAAGACAATGACCCTAAGCACACTGCTAAAATAACGAAGGAGTGGCTTCACAACAACTCCGTGACTGTTCTTGAATGGCCCAGCCAGAGCCCTGACTTAAACCCAATTGGGCATCTCTGGAGAGACCTAAAAATGGCTGTCCACCAACGTTTACCATCCAACCTGACAGAACTGGAGAGGATCTGCAAGGAGGAATGGCAGAGGATCCCCAAATCCAGGTGTGAAAAACTTGTTGCATCTTTCCCAATAAGACTCATGGCTGTATTAGATCAAAAGGATGCTTCTACTAAATACTGAGCAAAGGGTCTGAATACTTAGGACCATGTGATATTTCAGTTTTTCTTTAATAAATCTGCAAAAATGTCAACAATTTTGTGTTTTTCTGTCAATATGGGGTGCTGTGTGTACATTAATGAGGAAAACAAATGAACTTAAATGATTTTAGCAAATGGCTGCAATATAACAGAGTGAAAAATTTAAGGGGGTCTGAATACTTTCTGTACCCACTGTATATTGTATAACTTTCTTCATAAAATAGGAAGAAAAAAACATGCAAGATGAGTTAGGGGGAGGGGGGTTAATAATTGCCCGGTAAGGCTTTAAAAGTTCACAAATCAAAATTACTGACAACTTTTTTATAACTGCACACAATTGCTAATTTGCCACCAACCTAGTATGATTAACATTTTCAGTGTTGTTTGTCGTGATATAGTTTCCAAAAGTTCCAAATGCCTTTCAGGTTTATGTTATTTATGCTTAGAACAATTTAAAGCTGAACTCCAGCTCTTGACACATTTTACATTGTTTATTTGGGCCAGCTTAGCCCAAACGAACTATGTCTCTGACTAACATGTGAGGCCGCTCAGCTGAGGCTACATACAGCATACCATGTGTTCCGGGTTGAAGCCGAGACTTTATCTATCTCATACCCGAAACACATATGAGTTTATTTGATCGGCGCTCAGCCAGAGAAACCGGTGTATTCTAGAAATTAATACAAAGCTTCCTCTAAATGGCTGAGTCAGAGAGGCAAACGGATGATGTCACAACTTCTAACTGAGCCAATCAGAGGAAGCTTTGTATTGATTGCTACAGTTATGAACCCTTCTGGAATTATATGGATTTCTGCACAAATTGGTCATAAAATGTGATCTGATCTTCATCTAAGTCACAACAACAGACAATCACAGTCTGCTTAAACTAATAACACACAAATAATTAAATGTTACCATGTTTTTATTGAACACACCATGTAAACATTCACAGTGCAGGTTGAAAAAGTATGTGAACCCTTGGATTTAATAACTGGTTGAACCTCCTTTGGCAGCAATAACTTCAACCAAACGTTTCCTGGGTAGTTGCAGATCAGACGTGCACAACGGTCAGGAGTAATTCTTGACAATTCCTCTTTACAGAACTCTTTCAGTTCAGCAATATTCTTGGGATGTCTGGTGTGAATCGCTTTCTTGAGGTCATGCCACAGCATCTCAATCGGGTTGAGGTCAGGACTCTGACTGGGCCACTCCAGAAGGCGTATTTTCTTCTGTTTAAGCCATTCTGTTGTTGATTTACTTTTATGCTTTGGGTCATTGTCCTGTTGCAACACCCATCTTCTGTTGAGCTTCAGCTGGTGGACAGATGGCCTTAAGTTCTCCTGCAAAATGTCTTAATAAACTTGGGAATTCCTTTTTCCTTCGATGATAGCAATCCGTCCAGGCCCTGACGCAGCAAAGCAGCCCCAAACCATGATGCCCCCACCACCATACTTCACAGTTGGGATGAGGTTTTGATGTTGGTGTGCTGTGGCTTTTTTTCTCCACACATAGTACTGTGCGTTTCTGCCAAACAACTCAACTTTGGTTTCATCTGTCCACTGAATATTTTGCCAGTACTGCTCTGGAACATCCAGGTGCTCTTGTGCAAACTGTAAACGTGCAGCAATGGTTTTTTTTGAACAGCAGTGGCTTCCTCTGTGGTATTCTCCCATGAAATCCATTCTTGTTTAGTGTTTTACGTATCGTAGATTTGCTAACAGGGATGTTAGCATATGCCAGAGACTTTTGTAAGTCTTTATCTGACACTCTAGGATTCTTCTTCACCTCATTGAGCAGTCTGCGCTGTGCTCTTGCAGTCACCTTTACAGGACGCCCACTCCTAGGGAGAGTAGCAGCAGTGCTGAACTTTCTCCATTTATAGACAATTTGTCTTACTGTGGACTGATGAACAGCAAGGCTTTTGGAGATACTTTTATAACCCTTTCCGGCTTTATGCAAGTCAACAATTCTTAATCGTAGGTCTTCTGAGAGCTCTTTTGTGCAAGGCATCATTCACATCAGGCAATGCTTCTTGTGAAAAGCAAACCCTGAACTGGTGTGTGTTTTTTAGAGGGCAGGGCAGCTATAACCAACACCTCCAATCTCATCTCATTGATTGGACTCCAGTTGGCTGACGCCTCACTCCAATTAGCTCTTGGAGATCTCATTAGTCTAGGGGTTCACATATTTTTTCCACCTGCACTGTGAATGTTTACATGGTGTGTTCAATAAAAACATGGTAACATTTAATTATTTGTGTTATTAGTTTAAGCAGACTGTGATTGTCTATTTTTGTGACTTAGATGAAGATCAGATCACATTTTATGACCAATTTGTGCAGAAATCCATATCATTCCAAAAGGGTTCACATACTTTTTATTGCAACTGTATAATACATTGCTTTCTCTGAATGGCTGAGCACTGCTGTGATAGACTCTACTGTATTTCAGGGATGAGACAAAGTCTTGGCTCCAACCCGGAACACAGTGTGGTATGCTGTATGGGGCCCCAGCTACATCCAGTTTATACCGCACATCCAGCAGCCTCACATGTTAGTGAGGGACATACTGTAGTTCATTTGGGCCAGCTTAGCCCAAACAAACTATGTAAAGTGTATCAAAAGCTGGAGTTCAGCTTTAAAGCTGCAAGAAATTGATATTTTCAATGGTTTACCAAAATATAAACAACTTGTGGAGCCTCCCAATAGGGTGCCTATGTGTACAGGAAAGGGAGTCTGACAGGTAGATGTCCCACTGAGAATGATGGCTTTTAGGATACTTGCTTATCCCTGAGGGCTGGTTCACACCACAAAAACACACCTTGGATGCGTTCTGGATTAGTTTTTGCTTACAGTTCACACCACAAAAACGCACTTTGAATGTGTTTCTGCAGGCATGTTTTTGATGGCTTTTCAATGAGTTCCAGTGCATTTTTCCCCCTTTTGTTTTTTCTTTTTTTCCAAGGTTTCCCAGGGTTTTTTCTGCTGTAATGCATTCCAGTGAGTTCGTGGTGCATTTTGCCCCATTCCAGTACAGTTCAGTGCAGAAAAATGCAGCATGTTCTAAATTGTTTGACTGCACTGGAACGCACTGCACTGGTGTGAACTATGCCAATGGAACCCATGTAACCTACTATCCATGCGTTTGTGATACAGAAAAAAATGCATTGGACTGCATTGGCTCTGAATGGGCCCACATATGTAGGATCTGTGCCATCTCCCCTGTGACTTTGCCAGCAAAAAAAATACTTATATACTTTATCCAGTAGAGCAGGGGATGCTCACCGATTGCACCGAGATGCACCGGAAAATCTGTGTGCAATTATGAGCTCATCCAGCACTCATTATTTGCCTCTGGGGAAGCTGCCCTTAGAATTGTACAGTGAAGGGTCACTATAAGCAATAATTAGGACGATGGAGAAATTACACCAGAGAAATACTGTATGGAAAACTATATCCTATTTAGAAATAAACATACTGCCACACATAAGACATCAGATCAGCATAGAAAGAGTCCTGACATCTTGACACAACCTGTTATTTTCTAGCACTTTTTCGGCTTTAAACACAGAAAGGAATACCTACTGCAACGTTGTCATGGAAACAGAGCGCCCTGGAGAACCATTATTAAAAGCTCAGAACTCTATAAGGGATTTTGCTCTTACAGTGAAGTGCACACTTTGCTTGATTGGAACTACAGGATGTGTGTGTGTGTTATGACTTTAGAGCTTTGGCAACATCAGTGCCCCCCGCCCAAGCTATTCGCAAAAATACAATAAAAAAAGTGGTCACTTTAAGAGTGTCCAGGCGCCGGACACACAGCGGTCTATGGGAAGCTTCCCAGCTTGCATTCAGCTGATTGCAAACGTGGAAGCGGATTTGCCTGTGTTTAGGGAGTGTTCAGGGCGCAAGTGATGTAGCCCGCGCAAACACTCCCACTCTCCACTCATTTGTCCCCTTGTCTGTGTTTGGAGGGGACCGGAGGATGGTGGACGGTGCTTTTCGCGGCGTCACTTCTGGTTTCCCGGTCATCATTCACTGTGCTGTGTGGGACTGTGGAGTGGAGTTGACTGTGTGCAGGACCCAGTGTGGTGGATTGAGGAAGGCCTGTGAATAACGGTAAGTGCCAGCGCCATTATTTGCAATTTACAGGAACAAGCTCCAGTAAGGATGGCCACCTATGTATATCTGATAGTTCTGATATCAGCCAATTTGTGATCGGCTTAGCTCAGACTGAGTACTGGCAATCTGTCGCCCTGCTGCTCTTTCCCCCTCCCTCCTCTCTTAAAATGTGTCAAAACAGGCATTCAGGCAGGGAAGAAGTCACCAAACCTAACTGTATGGGAGGGGAGAGAGAGAACGTGGTCTGTGGGGGAGGATGAGAACATGCCAACTCCATTACATTAAAGGGCCAATTAATCCTCACTGACTCAGGTGCTAATATAACTAATGCGAGTGCTGCTGGATCCCCTTCACCTCTGTGTATATTGTGTGCGCTCTGTGTATATTGTGTATAATATATAGTGTGCTGCTCTGTGTACAGTGCACAGCGTGTGCTGCTCTGTGGATAGTGAGTACAGTGCACAGCGTGTGCTGCTCTGTGGACAGTGAGTACAGTGCACAGCGTGTGCTGCTCTGTGGACAGTGTGTACAGTGCACAGTGTGCAGTGTGTGCTCTGTATATATAGTGTACAGTGTGTGCTCTGTATATATAGTGTACAGTGTGTGCTCTGTATATATAGTGTACAGTGTGTGCTCTGTATATATAGTGTACAGTGTGTGCTCTGTATATATAGTGTACAGTGTGTGCTCTGTATATATAGTGTACAGTGTGTGCTCTGTATATATAGTGTACAGTGTGTGCTCTGTATATATAGTGTACAGTGTGTGCTCTGTATATAGTGTACAGTGTGTGCTCTGTATATAGTGTACAGTGTACGCTCTGTGTACAGTGTACGCTCTGTGTACAGTGTGTGCGCTTTGTGTATACTGTGCACTTTGTATATTATACACAGCGCCCACAGTATACACAAAGCGCACAGTATACACAAAGCGCACACACTGTGCACAGAGCACACACTGTGCACAATATACAGAGCGCACACACTGTACACAATATACAGAGCGCACACACTGTACACAATATACAGAGCGCACACACTGTACACAATATACAGAGCGCACACACTGTACACAATATACAGAGCGCACACACTGTACACAATATACAGAGCGCACACACTGTACACAATATACAGAGCGCACACACTGTACACAATATACAGCGCACACACTGTACACAATATACAGCGCACACACTGTACACAATATACAGCGCACACACTGTACACAATATACAGCGCACACACTGTACACAATATACAGCGCACACACTGTACACAATATACAGCGCACACACTGTACACAATATACAGCGCACACACTGTACACAATATACAGCGCACACACTGTACACAATATACAGCGCACACACTGTACACAATATACAGCGCACACACTGTACACAATATACAGCGCACACACTGTACACAATATACAGAGCACACACTGTACACAATATACAGAGCACACACTGTACACAATATACAGAGCACACACTGTACACAATATACAGAGCACACACTGTACACAATATACAGAGCACACACTGTATACAGAGCACACACTATATACAGAGCACACACTATATACAGAGCACACACTATACACGGAGCACACACTATATACGGAGCACACACTATACACAGAGCACACACTATACACAGAGCACACACTATACACAGAGCACACATTGTATATTATACACAGAGCGCACAGTATACACGTGTGCTCTGTCTATACTGTGCGCTCTTGTGTATAGTTTGCCCGAGTATTGGGAGCTGTGACAGACGAGGATGGGCAGGCAAGGACCTGGGAGGGGTTTGCCCCCCCCCCCCCAATTTTTTTTTTATTACCATCCGCCACTGGACAGCATCACATAGTTCAGGGAAAGGTGAATGATCTGCTCCTTTCAGCATAAACCCCATGTATCTCATTTATGTAACTAGAAAGGCAGCTGGCCTTTTCCTATATCAGTGCCTGAAATAATAGGATTTTTGACTTGCCAGTAAAATCAGTTTCTGGACGTACAGTACAGGCTCTTTAGTCTTTAACCATGGACTATATGCAACTACCTTCAGATGATTGGATACCAGCAAAAAAAAAAAAGGTGCATCAATGCCCCATATACAGTATAACCCCTCCCAATACAAGCTAGTCTCTATTATGTAGAAAGAAATAGGGTGATCATAAAGAAAAGAAGGGAGGGACCCGTGTACTGTATTCCAAGAAATGTAATTCACTGGTAAGTATTAAATCCTATACAGTAAAAACCAGTACAGCACACGGGATGTTTAGCAGTTCAACTGAGATATGAGCAACACACCAAACAGGTCTTGATGGGCTCGACTGAACTTAGAGAGCAGCTTGTAGCACCTCATGCCCAATATTGGAATGAGTGGAGGCCTTGCAAATAAGGTAAGATCAGGTGGCAGCCTTGCAGATGTGAGAAACAGATGCCTGATGTTAAAATGCTCGTAAAGCCCCAACAGATCTGATATACTGTGCCTTAACAGGGAAGAATGAAGCCCTATCCTTGAGACAATAGGCTCAAAAGATGACTTGTCTAATCCACCTAGCAATGGTAAAATGAGAAGCAGGAATCCCTTGAGGGAACCCTCAGGATGCACAAAGGGGAATCAAAGGCAGTAGGCAACAGGCAGAGATGATGAAGCAGGCTTGGCGGTGTCTTTTAAACGCATTCTGATTGGCCAGACACAGTGGAAGGTGGGCTCCCCACTCTGACAGCTCCGGAACATTCCTACACAAAGTTACACAGCCGACGTCCTCGCCAGGTCCCTCGAGGCTTCACCTTCCCGCTGACACACAGCGCTCATAGACTCTTCCACAGAGACATCCGGCAGCTCTTCTGTGATGCGGACTGTGGAAAGCACCTACCCTCATTAGCACTATATAAGTGCACCTTATACTGTAAACAATTTGTATTTTAATCAAATAAAATAATGCTGCACTAGGATTTGCCTGGCACTTCTTTTCTTTTTTTTGCCTTACAGCATGTACCACATCAAGACAGAAGAGAGAAATTTCCATAGGATGTTTTGGCACAGGACATAAAGAGGGAAGGAAAATGTCCTGTTAAGGTGGAAGAAGGAAACTTCCCTAGGGAGTAAAAAAGCTTTATGCCTTAAGACAACATTGAAGGCCTCTTTCCACAATAGGGCCACCAACTCAGAGAGAAAAGCCACCCTGTGAGTAAGGTCAGATAAAGGAATATCCCTAAATATTTTAAAGAACAGCCTCTGAAGGGCCAAAACAACTAGGTTAAGGTTCACTGGAGTCAAAAGGAAAAGTATAGCGAGAGGGGATGCATGCAAAACCCTGCACCAATGCCTTAACGAGGGTTGGAAGGCCAAGCCCTTACAGTCAGTAATCAAAAAGCAGGACGGCAAATGGATACCTGGGTCAGAAGGTATGTGTTTTGTAAGGGCAAGTGGAGAGTCTACTAAGAATATGTCTGAGTACCACATTCCTCTGAGCCAGTTCAGTACTATGAGAATCATTGCAATGCCCTCCGTCTTGATCCTGCACAGCAAGGCAGAAGCTGAAGAGGTCAAAGAGCGTAGATCAGTTTGAAGTGATTCAAGGGAGTTACCAGAGTATCTGCTGCAAAGGCCCAAAGATCTCGACCTGGCGACAAACTGGATACCATATCTGGTGCCCCCCACCTGTGTCAAAGGGCTAGGAACACCTCCAGATGGGGACCCAATTCCCCTGGATCCAGATGGTGATGACTGAGAAAATTCACCTGCCAATTTTTCCTCACCTGGGATGAGAGCAGTGGACGGGGCTTGAACACGCAGTTTGGTCCAAGAAAGGATCAAATTCACCTTCCTTTGAGCAGTGTGACTTCTGGTGCCACCTTGATGGTTCATTGAGGTCAAGGCTGTAGCACTGTCTGACCACATACTTGTCAGGTGACCTCGCAACTGAGGGGTCCAGCATTCAATAGACAACTGAACTGCCCTCGGTTTCAGGATGTTGATGTGAAGACAGGCTTTCTTCGATGACCAAGTTCTCAGTATAGGGAGGGCATTCAGGACTCACCTGCTCAGAACAAAAGGATAGCATCTATTGTGAGAGCTTTCCACGTATTTGGGGGAAAGGGTTTCCCTGACTTCAGCACAGGGTTGGAAATCCCCCATGCCAGGAAGACTCTGGCCTTGCAGGTCAGATGCTTTGGATAGAAAGAAATCCTGGACTGCCGCACTCCATAAAGCGAAGTATTTATTGAGTAGGTAAAATCCAAAAACAACCAAAACGATACAATCAAAATGAAGCGAACAACAGGAAAAAAATAGCTGACATGTTTCACATCGTGTGATGCTTACTCATAGCTAGTGAACAATGACAAAAACCGTGTTTAAAAAGGGGAGGGTGAAAAAAGGTGAATGAGATGTTCCACCAATTAACCCACAGGTGATCGCCAATCAATAGAGCACTTGAATGAACCTCGATGTATCACACATGGATTTTTGCAGATGCACTTTTTTCCTCTTTCTCTTTTCTTCAGATGCATCCGCAGATTGTCTCTGCAGAACTTCTGCAGACGATCTTGTGTTGTTTGCATAATCCATTTAAAATAGAAAGTAGAAGATGGAGTCCAAAAAAGGTTCTTCCCTTGACGCATACCATGTCGTCATTCCTGGTTGGTTTTATCTGTTTTGCTTATTATATCTCATGTTATATTAGTACGTGTTTCTTTGAGCATCTCTTATGAAGCACTATGAGGTTATAAAGATATAAAGAAATTTCATAACATTATCCAAACCAGCATGACATGGTATTGCGTATAGTATCATAATCTTATTTCACATATATATACTATTTTAATACAACATTATATTTTTAGATATCTGTGATTTACATATCTTTTAGTTTTTTGCAGTGAGTCTCGTATTTGATACCATATACTAACAATCATCCAGATTATTATATGAGCTCACTACACTTATTTCAGAACAATACATGTTTATTTCACAGTAGTTTACATTATAGTGCACTAATATTGTGTGTGGATATTGTGACATTTTTATATGTCTGTATGTGTTTATACAATGCTGATATACACTGTTTTCTTTTCTTTTTGTTATATCCACATCCAATTAATCTGATTATTGTTGTATTGCAAAATACTTTATTTTATTTATTTTTTATCCACGGTATATACACATCACTTTTTTATCACATTGGTTATGATCTATATTCAGTTCACACATGGCTATAGGTAATTTTTCTCATTATTTCTTTATTTACCGGTAATCACCGGTATGAGATTTTATTTATTTAACCCTATACACCAGGCATGTCCAAAGTCTGGCCCGCGGGCCGGTTTTCTACAGCCCCCCACTTGCAATTTGATTTTGTCACTTTTGTGGCCCCCCAAGCTCCGCACAGGGTAAGGATGAGCTTGGTTTAAAAAAAAAAAAATATATATATATATATATATATATATATATTGGTGACAGCAGGAAGGTAAAGTCACCTGGTTGCATCCAGGGGGGTAGATATATTTCGCCCAGATTCAGGCTTTACGCCGACTTATACAACTAGGTGGAGAGTTGTATAAGCCCAGCTAAGGCTAGTGGGCTCATGGATGACTCATACCTCTAGGGAGAGTGTGGGGCGTCGTACAGACAGGGAGTTGATGAGACCAGCTGAAGCTTGTCAGCTCATTTAGGCCTCTATAAGAACTCCCAGCTTCATTAGATGTTAGCTCATGCCTGGAACCAGACCTGTGTGGACTGTCTAGGGAGAGTGAACCCCTGTGCGGTGAGAAAAAGCCTGTGTGGCTATTTGCTTGGACATTTAAAACCAGGGACTTAGGGACTAGGACAGCACTAGGCTGATCCCAGTTGTTAGTTAGGAAACCTGTATGTTTAGTCAGAAGGTCAAGTTGACCAGGATTTATTTTATTTATGTTTCTTTTGCTTTGCTGTGTTTTGTCATTGTAAATAGAAAATAAACCGCACCTTTTTGATTTTGAAAACCACAACCTCCGTTTGCTGGGCCTGTTTTTGTGTGGGGAGCCCATCCCGGGGGTCACACACACCCGCTGCCGAGCTAACCCCCTCACAGTTGGTGGAGAACCAGTGGCAGTTTTTTTTTAAGCCAGCATGGAGGAGATACTGAAACAGCTGGCTCTAGCAAATGCCAATCAACAGCAGACAAATGCAGGTTTGCAAAGGAGCCTTGCAGCCCAGCAGCAAGCTCACCAACAGAGTCTGGAAGCTCAGCAACAAGCCCAGCAGCAATCTGAGGCCCGCTTCATAGACCTGTTACAGAAGCTAGAGCAGAGACTACAACAAATGGAAGCAGTAATGCAGCAACGTCCGCAGACCAGTGAGGAAAGCCGTCCCACTAATACCGCGTCCTTTGGGGTGAGTCGTTTATTGACAAAAATGACTGGAGAGGATGATCCAGAGGTATTTTTGACCACATTTGAACGGACCGCTGAAAGAGAAAAGTGGCCTGAGGAGCAGTGGGCTGGACTGGTGGCTCCTCTGTTAACTGGTGAATCGCAGAAAGCTTACTATGACCTAGAGCCTAACCAAGCAAAAGACTATGTGATGCTAAAAGCTGAAATATTGGCAAGGCTGGGTGTCACCCAGGCTGTCCGGGCTCAGCGTGTGCATAACTGGACTTTCCAGCTTGGAAAACCCCCCAGGTCTCAAATGTATGATCTCATTCACCTGAGCAGAAAGTGGCTACAGCCAGAGACTTTGTCCGCACCAAAGATTGTGGAACGTGTTGTAATGGATCGGTTTTTGAGAGCTCTTCCTACTGCCATCCAAAAGTGGGTAAGCCATGGAGACCCAGAGACGGCCGATGGTCTTGTGGATCGTGTGGAGAAATACTTGGCTACAGAGAACCTGACGGTCTCTTCCAGAGACACTCGGACTTTCCACCCTAAGACCAGACCATCCCCAGGGGCGGATAAGAGGATTCCAAGGGGTGAGGGTGGAGAGAGTGAGAGGGTGGGAGCTCTACCCCAAGTTTGGCGAGAACAGCCTGGGAAATCAGCGGCTCAAGAGGCCGCAAGAAGGATCGTTTGCTACCGCTGCCGGCAAGCGGGACATATTGCAGCCAATTGCCCGGTTGTGGAGGAACCCATGCAGTGTGACTTTCTGACGGGCAGACGTCAGTCGCTGTGTGCGACAGTCGCATGCACTGCCATTCGAGGAACTGAAAAACATTTATGCAAAATGTGTGTTAATGGTAGAAATGTTGTGGTATTGTTGGATTCAGGTAGCCTTGTGACCCTGATAAAGGCTGAGTTAGTTAAAACAGAGGTCTCTGGGAATAGCAAGGTAGCTGTTATTTGTGTGCATGGGGACACCCGAGAGTATCCAGTGACTACAGTGTGTTTCGAGACCCCCAAAGGTACCCTCTCTCATCCAGTGGGCTTAGTATCTCAGTTACCGCATGACGCCATTGTGGGAAGGGATTTTCCGAAGTTCTGGGAACTGTGGGATGATCCTGAGCCCCCCACTGGTGCCCCTATGTACCAGGAATGTGATAGCCAGAACTCCTCTGAGAGTGGTGAGGACTCTCCAGAATTTCCCTTGTCAGTATTGGCAGGGGAGACTCAAGAAACTGGAGAGGAGCCCACCTCCTCAGACGAAAACCTACCGTCTGTGGAGTTTTCTGATCTGGAGGTTCACAGGGAAAATTTTGCCACAGAACAGTTAAAAGACCCCGCCCTAATAAAGGCACGGGAAAACGTAGTGGAAATAGATGGCGAGTTAGTGAACCCAGATAATACCTGCACTTACCCATACTTCAGCGTAGAGAAGGACCTACTGTATCGGGTGGCAAAAAGGGCAGAAGAAACCGTTGAGCAGCTTGTGGTGCCCAAACCTTACAGGAAGTTGGTGTTGGAGTTGGCCCATGGGCACATTCTTGGAGGTCATCTGGGGACAGAGAAAACCCGAGAGAGGGTATTACAGAGATTCTATTGGCCTGGGGTGATGAAGGACATAGAAAATTATTGTTCCTCCTGCCCTGTGTGTCAGAGGTCGGCCCCGATGCCACATTTCCGTAGCCCGCTGGTCCCTCTACCCATCATTGAGGTCCCGTTTGAGAGAATCGCAATGGATTTGGTAGGTCCTATAATCAAGTCCGCTAGGGGGCACCAGTACATATTGGTTATAATGGACTATGCCACCCGTTATCCAGAAGCGATCCCTCTCAGAAATACCTCGGCCAAAACCATAGCCAAAGAGCTATCTCTTGTTTTTAGCCGGGTGGGTATTTGTAAAGAACTGCTTACGGACCAAGGTACACCCTTTATGTCCCGGGTTATGAAAGAGCTGTGTAAATTGTTCAAAGTGACGCAATTGCGTACATCCGTGTATCACCCCCAAACCGATGGGCTGGTTGAAAGATTCAACAAAACCCTAAAACAAATGTTGAAGAAAGTGGTGGATAGAGATGGAAAGGATTGGGACTGTCTACTTCCTTATTTGATGTTTGCTATTAGGGAGGTGCCCCAATCCTCTACGGGATTCTCCCCCTTTGAGTTACTGTATGGGAGACACCCAAGAGGGCTGTTGGATATTGCCAAGGAAACTTGGGAAAGTGAGAGTTCTCCCCACAGGAGTGTGATTGAGCATGTCGCCCTGATGCAAGACCGAATTGCACAGGTAATGCCCATCGTGAAGGAACATTTGGCCCAAGCGCAGTTAGCACAGCAGAGAGTGTACAACCGTGGAGCCAAGACCCGTACCTTTTCCCCGGGGGATAGGATACTGGTACTTGTCCCTACGGTTGAAAGTAAATTCCTTGCCAAATGGCAAGGCCCCTATGAGATAATGGAAAAAGTGAGCGAAGTGAATTACAAGGTCAGACAACCAGGAAGGCGAAAGCCCGAACAGATCTATCACGTTAATCTGTTGAAAGCCTGGAGGGCTAGAGAGTCCCTAGTCGCAGACACTTGGTCACCAGCTCAAACTGGTTGCGTGATTCCTGAGGTTGGAATAGCAGCCACCTTGTCACAACCCCAACAACAGGAGGTTAAGGAGTTTGTGCTTCGCAACAAGGAGGTATTCTCTGAGCTGCCGGGACAAACATCTGGGGTAGAGCATGACATCATTACCCCGCCCGGTGAAAGGGTGAAGTTAAAACCCTATCGGATCCCAGAGGCCCGATGGGAGGCAATACGGGAGGAAGTACAGAAAATGCTGAACTTAGGGGTGATAGAGGAGTCCCAAAGTGATTGGTCTAGTCCCATTGTGTTGGTGCCTAAACCGGATGGGAGCTGGCGATTTTGTAACGATTTTCGTCAGTTGAACAAAGTTACAAAATTTGACACCTACCCCATGCCACGTATAGATGAGTTGATCGACCGGCTGGGAACAGCCCGATACATGACGACTCTTGACCTCACAAAAGGGTATTGGCAAATCCCCCTGGCCAAGTCGGCCAAAGAGAAAACCGCATTTGTAACCCCAGATGGGGCGTTCCAATATAAAAGAATGCCGTTCGGGTTACAGAATGCGCCGGCCACATTCCAGCGGAAAATGGACCAGATGCTGAGGCCCCATCGGAAGTATGCTGCGGCTTACCTGGATGACGTAATTGTCCATAGCACAGATTGGGCCTCACATCTGCCAAAAGTGCAAGCAGTCCTGGACTCTGTTCGGGAAGCGGGGTTTACGGCTAACCCCAAGAAGTGTACCATTGGGCAGGAGGAGGCCAAATATCTTGGGTACACCATTGGGAGGGGAGTAATAAAACCCCAACTCAACTAAGTCGAGGCCATCCAGAGTCGGCCACGTCCCAACAGCAAGAAGCAGGTACGAGCCTTTCTGGGAATCGCTGGGTATTATCGGCGATTCATTCCCCACTTTGCTTCTAAGGCTGTGCCCCTAACCAACCTGACGAAGGGGAAAGGGTCGGTCATGATTAAATGGACCCCCGAGGCTGAGGCAGCATTCCAATTCTTGAAACAAGCCTTATGTAGCCAGCCAGTGTTGTACTCACCCGACTTCTCTAAAGACTTTGTCGTACAAAGTGATGCGTCAGATGTGGGGTTAGGAGCAGTATTGTCCCAGGTCTGGAACGGGGAAGAGCACCCAGTCATTTACCTCAGCAGGAAGTTGAAGTCCCATGAGGTAAATTACGCCACCGTTGAAAAGGAGTGTTTAGCGGTGAAGTGGGCTCTAGATTCCCTTCGGTACTACCTGCTAGGTAGGCACTTTGACATGGTTACGGATCACGCTCCGTTAAAGTGGATGGCTCAAAACAAGGAAACAAATAGAAGAGTGAATAGGTGGTTCCTGGCCCTCCAGGAATTCAACTTCACAGTAAAGCATCGCCCTGGCGTTCAAATGGGGAATGTGGATGCTTTGTCTCGAGTACATGAATGCCTGATTGCTGGTGTTCCAACCCCGAGGTTAAAACAAGAGGGGGGGGTATGTGACAGCAGGAAGGTAAAGTCACCTGGTTGCATCCAGGGGGGTAGATATATTTCGCCCAGATTCAGGCTTTACGCCGACTTATACAACTAGGTGGAGAGTTGTATAAGCCCAGCTAAGGCTAGTGGGCTCATGGATGACTCATACCTCTAGGGAGAGTGTGGGGCGTCGTATAGACAGGGAGTTGATGAGACCAGCTGAAGCTTGTCAGCTCATTTAGGCCTCTATAAGAACTCCCAGCTTCATTAGATGTTAGCTCATGCCTGGAACCAGACCTGTGTGGACTGTCTAGGGAGAGTGAACCCCTGTGCGGTGTGGCTATTTGCTTGGACATTTAAAACCAGGGACTTAGGGACTAGGACAGCACTAGGCTGATCCCAGTTGTTAGTTAGGAAACCTGTATGTTTAGTCAGAAGGTCAAGTTGACCAGGATTTATTTTATTTATGTTTCTTTTGCTTTGCTGTGTTTTGTCACTGTAAATAGAAAATAAACCGCACCTTTTTGATTTTGAAAACCACAACCTCCGTTTGCTGGGCCTGTTTTTGTGTGGGGAGCCCATCCCGGGGGTCACACACACCCGCTGCCGAGCTAACCCCCTCACAGTATATTCTCTAATCCCTGAGCGCCTCTCACTGATAAGCTGGGCATGTTGTTGGGTGTTGCTGGGGCATGTTCCAAAGCCCATTGGGAAGCGCGCATCGCCAATAACAGACACCGAGTCATTTCCCGGTCCACAGCTGCAGAGCTCTGTGTCTCAGTGCCTGCGATTGGCTACGGCACTGCATACTGTCATTGTCCTAGCAGGCTCGCCAGAGGTCATCGAGGATTTCTCAGGGGATAAGATAAGTTTACAACTGTAACGGATATAAAGCGAATATTTCAATATATATATATATAAGAATTAAAAAAAAAGGAGCTCACCCTTGCCCTGATCAGAGCTTGGGGGCCACAGAAGAGATAAGGGCAAATAAGGGCAAATTACAAGTGGGGGCCAGAGAGAATATAAAAAAAAAAAAAATAGCTTATCCTTGCCCAGAGTGGAGCTTAGGGGCCACAGAAGAGATAAAGGCCAGATTTCTCAGGGGATAGAGAAAATATATATTTTTTACAACCTGAGCTCATCCTTACCCTGAGCGGAGCTTTGGGATTTGTTGGGGACCAAAGAGGAGATATATATATTCACCACACGCAGCCACAAAGGTAGGAGAATTCTTGTTGGGCAGTGTATTAGTGCTCGGACGAACACACTTACACCGAATTTTAATGGTTCAAAGAATGAGAGGCAAAATGGTCGGCCCTCACGCACGTTCACTTTATTAAATCTGGCCCTCTTTCAAAAAAGTTTGGACACCCCTGCTATACACGATAGCACTCCATGTGTGATACATCAAGGTTCATTCAAGTGTTCTATTGATTGGCGATCACCTGTGGGTTAATTGGTGGAACATGTCATTCAACTTTCTTCACCCTCCCCTTTTTAAACACGGTTTTTGTCATTGTACACTAGCTACGAGTAAGCATTACACGATGTGAAACATGTCTGCTATTTTTTTTCCTGTTGTTCACTTCATTTTTATTGTATCGTTTTGGTTGTTTTGGGATTTTACCTACTCAATAAAGATGTCGTTTTATGGAGTGCGTCAGTCAAGGATTTCTTTCTATCCAATGCACCTGTGCATAGCCAGCACCTTTTGGTTCAGTGGGACGGAAGCCAAGCCAGGGGATTAGCAGTTTTTGGAGCGGTATCATCGCTCGGGTCAGATGCTTGGAAAGGTTCAAGGACTTGACTTGCAATGGCCTGGGGTGAAACTGGGTGTATGGTCGGTCTCAATGAAGGCCACCAACAGGCCCAAGAAAGTCATGCAAGCACACATCAAGGGACCACCCTGGGACTGAAGGATCCAGCCATAGGAACGGAGGGACAGAGGTTTGTCCAGAAGAAGGAAAATTCTGGACAGGGTTGATTTCAATTGCAGGTCCAAGTGCTCTAAACAGTGAGCTAGTTTCAGCAATGATTTCTGAAGGTTGAGGATCCAACCGAATATGTGCAGAGTCTGCACTGTCCACTGGAAGTTGGGTGACAGGGATAGGGATGACTAATCTTTTACCAGCTTTTCCAGGTAACCCACATCTTGTATTCCCTAAGAACAAAGCAGTGCTCAGGGACTGGATCAAGCACCTTGGGGGAAAAACCAGGGGAGGGAAAGGGGGGGACAGGCTGAAAAGAAGAGGGATAGAAAGATAATGCTGAGAGCCCACTACAAAATGCAGATAGCATTGATGAGTTGGAAAAACTACAATCCAGGATATCTACTAAAATCAGAAAATCTCCTGGAAAAAGGATGTTAACGACTGACCCGGTCTGTTCCTGCAAAACGTTTAAACCCACAGGAACAAGTTTCCCACTTTTTGGGAAAATGTAAACGGGCTTGAGTGGAAAGCCTGAAAGCGTTTCTCATTCGGGACTGATGGCTTTGAGTTCTATGTCCTCCATGAAAGTTTGTTCCAAATTTGCAGCTGGGGGCCTGAGAAGGGTGATAAGAACTTTCATAGCCTCAAGAGTAGGTGGTCTACCTGCGAAAACACAAGCCTTACTGTTCTGGAGGAGAGTACTTTTATCCCCTGTGATCTCCTTGATGTACCTAAAGTATAACTAAAGGCATTTTTTTTTAAAGGTTGGATAGAGTGGAGAGGGATTAGAAACCATGTCAGTTTTTATTGCTGTCTGTGTCCCCTGTTAAGGAAATTCAACCTATTTGTCCTGTTAACCATTTTCATTGAAAGTGAAAGTAAAAGAAAATCTCAAATTTGGGTTGTCCCCAGAAAGGTAATAGAGGGGAAATCTTCCAAAGGGGACATATAGCTCTGGCAACCTGGGAGTCCCCAAGCAATTCCCTTAATTTGCAGGGATTTCCCCTTACTTCCGGTTTATCTATGGGACAGGAAGTGAAGGGAAATCTCTGCAATGGGACACAGATGGCAAAAATAGGATTTTTTGTACTCACCGTAAAATCCTTTTCTCTGACATCCATGGACTGACACGGTGTCTCTTTACACTTTACACGTGGGTTATGTCCCTGCTTGCAGGAGAAGACCTAGGCAGAATGTGAAATGTTATACATACATTCCAAAAGCCAGAGCTGAACAGCCCCACCCAGGGGGCGGTCCCTCCGTACATAACCCTCCCACTACAGTCAGCAGACTTCAGTTTGTAACAAAGCAGTACAAACTTAAAAGGAAGGGTGGGTGCCGTGTCAGTCCATGGATGTCAGAGAAAAGGATTTTACGGTGAGTACAAAAAATCCTATTTTCTCTTACCATCCATGGACTGACACGGTGTCTCTTTACACTTTACACGTGGGATGTCCCAAAGCAGTGTCAAGAGGGATGGGAGCAGTATAAATGGAAAAACCAAAAACTTCACTCCAAGAAGGCAGAGCTCCTCAACGGAGGAGTCGCAACTTTAAACAGCGGCCTGCAGCACCCTGCGGCCGAAGGAAGCATCCGGAGATGCAGCCACATTAACCTTATAAAACTTAAAAGGCATGAACAGACGACCAGGTCGCCGCCTTGCACACTTGTGCAACCGACGCTTGATGTCGGAAAACCCAGGAAGCACCAATTGCCCTGGTGGAATGCGCCGTAACCGGAAAGGGAGGCGCCCGCCCTTTGAGAGCATAGGCTTGAATGACGGTTTGTCTGATTCCCCTAGAAATGATGGCAGATGAAACCGCTTGGCCCTGTTATGGACCAGAGACCGTCACAAACAGTGAGTCGGACTTTCGAATAGAAGCAGTAGCAGACAGGTACACCCGTAAGGCTTGTACCACATCCAATATGTGCAGCGCAAACTCTCTGGGATGCGATGGGTGAGGACACAAGGACGGGAGGACAATGTCCTCATGTAGGTGAAAGGTCGACACCACCTTTGGCAAAAAGGAAGGTCACGGATGCAACACCGCCTTATCCTTATGGATGACTAAATATGGCGACTTGCAGGACAAAGCCGCCAACTCAGACACCCGTCAAACAGAAGTGATTGCCACTAAAAGGCCACCTTCTGAGACAAGACAAGAGGGGAATATCCCGGATATTCCCAAAAGGAGGTTCCTGGAGGACCGAGAGCACCAAATTCAGATCCCACGGTGGGAGAGGAGGCTTGACAGGAGGGAGCACATGGCGAACCCCCAACACAAGGTGCTAACCAAGAAATGACCCGCTAGAGGTCGCTGAAAGAAGACGGCCAAGGCCAAAATCTGATCCTTGATGGTACTCAAAGCAAGCTTTTGGGTCACTCCACACTGCAGAGGACGCAGGATTCTGGGGACGGAATACGTCCGAGGACGCCAGTCCAGCGCTTCGCATATGGCGATATAAGCTTTCCAGGCACGGTGATAGATCTGCTTGGAGGAAGACTTCCGTGTCCTTAACATGGTCAAAATGACCGAGTCCGAGAGACCTTCGGACCCTCAACACCTGGCTTTCAACAGCCCTGCCGTTAAAGCCAGAGACTGTAAGCCGGATGAAACATAGGACCTTGAGACTGAAGGTCCTCCCTCATCGGCAACCGCCAGGGAATGTCCGCGACGAGACGTACCAGATCAGCGTACCAGTGATGCTGAGGCCAATCAGGAACAATTAGGATCACCAGAGTTTATATCAGGCGATAAGGACCCTATGGGGCCACCAACGCATCCGAGGCATCGCCCAAGGATCCCTGGATCTGGCCACAACCTCGACCCTTGCGATTGAGTCGAGAGGCCATCAGGTCCACATCCGGCGTGCCCCACCGTCGGCAAAGGAGTTGAAATATGCAAGGGCCACTCCTCTTGGTCCGGCGATTGGCGACTCAGATAGTCCGCCTGCCCATTGTCTATGCCCAGAATGTAAATGGCCTACAGAGCCGGCACGTTTCTTCCGGCCCACTTCAGGATATGGACTACCTCGGAAGCCGCAGCTGAGCTCCGAGTCCCCCCTTGATGGTTTACATACGCCACCGCCGTGGCGTTGTCCGACTGGCTCCTGATGGAGCGACCCCGTACTCTCTCCGACCTGAGGAGAGACACAGTCCGATGGCCCGTATTTCCAGAACAGTGATTGGTAAACAGGCTCGTCCGGAGTCCAAGGCCTTGAGCCGACAGGACTCCCCAGACTCCACCCCAGCCCGTCAGGCTGGTGTCCGTCGTGAGTACCGTCCATTGGATGGGAGGGGAACGACTTTCCGGACCGAAGAGCCGAGGATCTCAACCACCATGTCAGGGACGCCCTGACCAGGTGAATCACCTGGATCTGAAGATCCAAGGACAACGGGGATTTGTCCCAGGTGGACAAGATCTCCTTCTGCAATGCCCTGGTGTGTGATTGGGCATACGGAACGGCCACCACGAGTCCCGGGACTCTCATGCAAAAAAACGGATTGACAACCATTTTCGGATGTCAGCACCCGCACCGCAGACTGAAGTGTCAGCAACTTCTCCAGAGGTAGGATACCTTTGCCTCCAAGGAGTCTAGAATCAGAACTAGATACTCCAGACACTGAGTCGGGACCAGGACTGACTCCTGAATGTTCAGGAACCACCCGAAATCCCTGAGGGTCTAATTGACGATAGTCACCTTTCCTCTAAGTCTGAGCCACTTTCTGCTCTTAGCAGAAGATCGTCCAGATAGCCCACGACAGCAATACCTCACTGTAACAGAAGGCTAGTACCGGAGCAAGCACCTTGGTGAACACCCTTGGTGCCAAGGCTAGGCCGAAAGGAAGAGCCACAATCGATAGTGGACTTCGCTGATCGCAAGCGCAGAAACTTCTGGTGACTTGCGCAGATCGGAACATGCAAGTAGGCGGCCTTGAAGTCCAAGGACGCCAGAAGAAAATCCCTTTGGTGGAGTGTAGCGATCACCGTGCGAATGAAATCCATGCGGAATTTCTGCACCTTCTCGAAGGCATTCAGGGCCTTGAGGTCCAGGATAGGTCGAACCACGTCCTATTTTTGGGACGACAAACAGATTCGAGTAGAATCCCTGAAAACTCTCCTGTGACGGAATCGGCACAATCACTCCGGACCTGATCAAATCCTGTACAGCCCCCAAGAGGGCTGCCCGACAGGTAGGAAGGAGAGGAAGATTCGAGGGAAAGAATCTGTCTGGGTGCCAGGATCGGAATACTATCCTGTATCCTGAGGTGACCACCTCGCACACCCACCAGTCGGAGATTCGGGAGTACCACCGATTCGTGACCTGCGAAGTCGTCCCCCCACCCCAGAGTCGGGCGGAGGCAAGACTTCACGCGGAGGCGGGCTTGGGAGCCGCTTGTTCGGCTTACGCACCCAGGGGCACTTGTGCCCACCAGCCGCACTGCCGTCAGTCTGAGAGGACCTACCCGTGGACTCTGACTGATGAAAAAACCCCGTTTTGCTGGAAAGGAAGGCCCCTGTTTTCGGCGGGCCTCCTCACTCTTGCTAGTCTAAGGAAGAAGAGTGCTTTTACCTCCCATGACATCCATGACAATGTCATCCAGAGCAGCACCGAAAGGTCTACCACCTTTAAATGGTAGATCTGTCAGGAGCTTCCTAAGGCTAGGTCAGCAGACCAGCACTTCAACCAGATAAGACGACGCAATACCACCGCCGAGACAGGGGCCCTGGATATTAAAGGGGCCGCGTCCAACGTGGCGTCGCACACATAAACCAGGCCCTGAACCAGTTGGTGGGCCAGAGCAACTGTGTCTGGAAGAAGATTATGCTCCTGTACAGCTAGGTGCAACATTTTTGCCCAACCTGTAAGTGTTTAAGACACAAGGGTCGCCGCTACCACAGGCCGTAGGGCGGATCCCAACAAGGCAAACATGGCTCTGCTCACCACTTCTGACCTCCTGTCAGTGGGGTCCTCAAATGCAGGAGTCCCCTCCATCGGGAGAGCGATGGCCTTGTTCAACCGGGCGACTGGAGGGTCGACCCTGGGGGAGAAGCCCACTTTTTAAGTAGGGCATCTTCAAGGGGTATCTGATAGACAAACGCCGGGGGACCATAAAAAAATTCTTCTGCGGCTTTTCCCAGACCTTATCAATGAGCTGGTCAAAGAAAGTACATATGGAAAAACCTCTTTAGAAGGCCTGGCCTTAAAAGAACCAAAGGAGACTGTATCCGCCTGAGGTTCTGCATCGGCAGCATTTTAGCTTGAGAGTGTCCCTCACCGCAGTCATGAGTACACTAACAAGCGCCCTGTCATTTACTGACTCAGAACTGGAGTTTTCCACATAAGGAATGTCCTGTTCAAAACCATCCAATACATTCAGAACTAGGGTCCTGAGCGGTAGTGGCTAGGCCCATATCTGAATCAGCGCACTGCCCTCATGAAGTAAAGTGGGGGGAGGGCGCTTTTTTGCTCCCTTGCGCTTGCACACAGCTCCCATCCTGGTCAGAAATGATTCCAGGACTGCCCGCAACTGGTCCCTACGGACCGCAGGTGCTGAAGCACTGCCTGTTGTCCGCTGACATTTAGGGGAAGCTGGTGACAGAGACTCCATATTGCCCCCCTCTGAGACTCCTCAGATAAAAAGTCCACCCACAGGCTGTGCTGACTGAGGAGGGGGCGCCCAGGGGACTCACCAAACCGGACCAGGGACCGCTCAGTTCCGCTGTCTGTACCGCGCTGTGTCAGCGCTGGTGAGCTGTGAGGAGATTGTGAGGAGATTCGCGCTGTTACAGCAGCGCTAGAGGCCAAAACTAGTGCTAAAGAGCGTGCGGGCTACAAGAAAATGGCCGCCGCACTTCACTGAGGCGATCCACGGCAAGATGGCCGCCATGACTCAGCAAAAGTGAAAAAAAACAGCACACACACAGCGCCACTCGGCGCTCAGGCCCCAAAACACACAAAAAAAGGCCCCAAGCATATCTGCAGACCAGCATTAGCCCCTCCAAGAACAGTGTGACCCCCAGGCACCCCACACAGCACAGCGCCAGCAATGGTGACAGAGAGTGACAATGAAATACAGGGGGAGACAGGGAAAATCCCCCACAGAGAAACACACAGCTTTTTGTACTCACCTGCAGGCAGGAGAGACTACTTACCCGTCCCCTGAGGGACCCACTGGTGTGTTTCTGACAGGACTATCACAGTGCAGTACTGAGTAGCTGTCGGCCCGGTCCACCGCGAAAGATACAGTCAGTCAGGAACTGTTCAGTCTTGAGAGGACCGTGGGAGCATGAAAGCAAACCCGGCCACCCCTGGAGTCATGGGGCCTGTCGTGAACTGAGTCTCACGCACACAAGGCGAGGATCAGCACGCTCGATGGTCGGACAGGGAAGACTACGAGGATATCTTGTACCCAACCTGTTGCCCAGCCGACAGTTGATAGAAGATTCTCAAAAATAAAATAAAAAAGAATTCCAGAAAAGGAATAAAAATAGGTCAGGAGACTGGCTCCTGAGAGAGCCACGTCTTCTCCTTCTGCTAGGCAGAAAAAAACTGAAGTCTGCTGACTGTAGTGGGAGGGTTATGTACGGAGGGACCGCCCCCTGGGTGGGGCTGTTCAGCTCTGGCTTTTGGAATGTATGTATAACATTTCACATTCTGCCTAGGTCTTCTCCTGCAAGCAGGGACATAACCCACGTGTAAAGTGTAAAGAGACACCGTGTCAGTCCATGGATGGTAAGAGAAACTTTTTTTTTTACAGGGGTTACAACTCTCCTTTGCGCTATCCAAAATGAAAAAAAAAAAAAAAAATGTTACCTATACTTTAACCACTTGCTTACTGGGCACATATACCCCCTTCCTGCCCAGGCAAAATTTCAGCTTTCGGCACTGCGTCGCTTTAACTGACAATTACGCGGTCGTGCGACGTGGCTCCCAAACAAAATTTATGTCCCCACAAATAGAGCTCTCTTTTGGTGGTATTTGATCACCTCTGCGGTTTTTATTTTTTGCGTTATAAACAAAAAAAGAGCAAAAATTTTGAAAAAAAAACACAATATTTTTTACTTTTTGCTATAATAAATATCCAATTTAAAAAAAAAAAAAATGTTTTTCCTCAGTTTAGGCCGATACGTATTCTTCTACATATTTTTGGTAAAAAAAAAAAAAATCGCAATAAGGGTATAGTGATTGGTTTGCGCAAAAGTTATAGCGCCTACAAAATAGGGGACAGAATTATCACTTGTTTTTATTTTTATTTTTTTTACTAGTAATGGCGGCGACCTGTGATTTTTATTGGGACCGTGACATTGCGGCGGACACATCGGACCCTTTTGACACATTTTTGGGACCATTCACATGTATAGAGTGAACAGTGCTATAAATATGCACTGATTACTGTATAAATGTGACTGGCAGGGAAGGGGTTAACACTAGGGGGCGAGGAAGGGGTTAAATGTGTTAGCGATTCTAACTGTGGGGGGAGGGGGACTGACTGGGGGAGGTGACCGATCTGTGTCCCTATGTACAAGGGACACAGCATCAGTCTCCTCTCCCTGACAGGACATGGATCTGTGTGTTTACACACACAGATCCACGTCCTTGGCTGTGTAACGGGCGATCGCGGGCACCTCAGTGATGCGGTCGTGGGCGCTCGCGCTCCCCCCAGTGGCCGGAGGAGCCGAGGACGTCAATAGACGTCCTCCCGGCATTGTAGAGCCACCTTGTGGCCGTCTTTTTACAATGACCGGGGCTCCAAGTGGTTAAAGTATAACTAAAGGCATATCTAAGTTGTTTTTTTTGGATAGAGTGGAGAGGGATTAGAACACCTGCCAGGTTTTATTGCTGTCTGTGCCCCCATTATATGAGATTCACCCTCTCTATTTGTCCTTTTTACTATTATTATTGGAAGTAAAAGAAAATGCCAAATTTGGTATTTTCCCCACAAAAGAAATAGCGGGGCAATCTTCCGAAGGTAACACTAGTTATGGTGACCTGGGGTCCCCAAGGAATTCCCTTAATTTCCAGGGATTTCCTCTCACTTCCTGTTTGGCTATGGGACAGGAAGTAAAGGAAAATCTCTGGAAAGGGACAAAGATAGGAAAAAAAGTTTTGCCTATTTAACCAAGGAGGAACTAAAACATGTGGGTAGATGCTCAAAGCATTTCTTGCATGGGAGTTCTACGAACCAGCATTTTAGTCTAAAAGATCGACTCTGGAAGAGAGATTGACTTGCTTATAACTCCTGTCATCTATGGCCTCTAAAAGGATCAAAACCACACATTAAATCAGACATTGTGGCAGAAAATGTCTCCCTTATAAGCAGGAGGAAGGCTGCCTAGCCAAAGGGCCCACAGAGTGCCCAGAGGAAGACAGGTACAGAAGCAAAAGGTTAGCCCTGGGACTTTAAATGAGCTGGGTACTTATCCGCCAGTGAGTATGACATAAATAAATAAGGTACAAGATTTTATTGGGGTAAATTGTTACAAGCATGATTCACATAAACAGTAGTAAACTTAAAAAGTAATGCAACATGATAAAGCATAATGAATTTAGACCGGGGCAGGAACTGTATGGACTCCAGACCTGCCCCGGTCTAAATTCAGGGGAAAGTAAGGGGTCCCCTCTCGGACCCCCTCACCCTGTACTGTTATCATTAACATTTTTGCTGTATTGCCAACTTACACACTTTTTAATATTTTATACTTTAGAACACCTCTATGTGCATCTACCCCTGATGAGCGAGTGATTCTCGCGAAACGCGTCGGGTATATCTCTTGATGCCGCAGCATTACTGTTGTCATTACAACCATGTGACCAAGACTGCATATATAACTGATGGCAATTGGGTACACACAGTGCCCATGTACTATGACTACCACGATCATTATGCTTTATCATGTTGCATTACTTTTTAAGTTTACTACTGTTTATGTGAATCATGCTTGTAACAATTTACCCCAATAAAATCTTGTACCTTATTTATTTATGTCATACTCACTGGCGGATAAGTACCCAGCTCATTTAAAGTCCCAGGGCTAACCTTTTGCTTCTGTCACAGACTACAGGGATGGAGGTGGTTTACTGGGGACAACAAACCTCTTATTTTAATTTAATTTTTACAGAGGAAGACAGGTAGTCAGACTGGGCAAAACTGTTTTAACTAAGGGTACTAGGGCCCTGTGGAGAGAGATCATCATCATCCCCCAATTCCTTCCGGAACCACGTGCTACACCTGAGCTAGCAAGACCATCTGACCCCGTTTCCCTGCGCTTATGATCTGCCATATGTGGTAAAAAATTGTTCTTGCAGGTGTACTTAAGAAAGGGTAAAGCCTTCTGTGCCAAGAACTATAAAGCTGCTGAACCCAGGTAGGTGTCCTACCTGGGTCGCTGTGCTTTACAGTAGGGAGCCAGGAGCAGCTGGCGCCCACTAAGAGAAGCAAGCCCAAAGGAAGAAAATGGCTTGCACACATACAGGGAGGCAACTAAAAACAAGGCTGCACAGGTGCGGTAGCGCCAGAACTGGCAACGTTTCCCCCAGACCACTGGCAAAATAATGCAAAATTTAAATGGCTGGTTGTTCTTTCGTCCATGGCTGCATGACACCATTTAAAGAGGAAGTAAATATTTTTATTTTAAAAACGAACCTGCAAGAGAAAGGCATAATGAGCTAGTATGCACAGCATACTAGCTCATTATGTGTCACTTACCTGAGATTGAAGCCCCCGAAGTCCGCCTTGGTCCGTCCACCGCCATGTCCCCTCTCGCTAGTTCCGGGTATCGCCGCTCCACCGCTCTGATTGGCCGGAGCGGCGATGACGTCACACGCAGGCCGGCAAGGACCCATTCATAAAACCGGCAATGACCCCGGCCTGCTAGTGCGCATGACGTCATCTGCACTATTTTTAAAAGCAAATATCTCCTTAACCGTGTAGGTTAAGGAGATATTTCACGCACCTACAGGTAAAGCCTTAATCTAGGCTTACCTGTAGGTGCATGTTGTCAAAGAGGGTTTACAACCACTTTAAAGTGTCACAGTATCACAGCCTGCATGCAGAAGCACCAAAAATCTGGGATAGAATACAAGCTCGACACCTACTCTGGCAGATGTCTTTGCGGACAGAATGTAAGGGATAAGACCCTATCCTGGCTTCACCTTCCATTATGGCCATTAAGGGGTTTCAGGGACAGGGCTCCGCTGCAGACTGATCATGACCCTGCACATGTATCTAACGTACCTGTGTCCAACTTAATAGGATGCACCATGTGCCATGGTGAGCACCCATGCAGGATCCAGTGCCTGAAACGACAGTACAGGTCAACCTCTCATTTTCTCCAGGTGGGTTACAGGTACCCAAGACTTAGCCAAGCTGCAGCCGGGGCTGCAGAGGCTATGGCGAAGCGAGAAATCTTGATGGAACAACCTTTTAGAAAAAAATAAAAAATTCCCAGAAGAGAGGTAAGCTTCCCTCAGAAGAGAGAAGAGTTTCGTCACTGAAGTACACTAACAAAAACTGAGGCTAGCTAGGGAGGTGTAAAGGGAATGTGTCTGCATCTTTTTTATTTGCCAACCCGCCTTGTCTTCTGTTCACACGATTGTTAAAAGCGGAATTCTAGAAATTCAGCTCCTTTGTAAAAGTGAGGGCACATTATGAGTTTAGGCCAAGGACCTGCATGACATCTCCTGGGCTTATCTCTATTTTTTTAAATAAAAAAACTTGTTTATTGAGCACAAAAAGGTATTTGCACATACATGGTTCAGAGCAAAGCAAATACAAAAGATCTGCCAATTTCAGCATACATAACAGCAACATAATATACAAAACAATCTGAAAGAACAATGGCAACCCACTCTCCACTGCAAATAACTGAACACTCAGTTTCTCCCCATACATGTATATGGAAACGTGAAAATAACAGATACTAGAACAATCAGTCATAAACCAGATCCAAGGGGGCTAGTTTGGGAATGTCCAGCCATGGGGCCCACAATCTTATCAAATTTGCCTCTCTTACCCCTGTGTTGATAGACCAGTTTTTCTAAGCGAATAGTATCACCCATTTGGGCAAGCCATTCCTGCAACTTAGGGGGTTCCGTGGATTTCCAGTGTCTCAGGATCAACTTTCGAGCCTGGAAGAGAGCCCTCGCTACAGCTTGTTTATGGATGTCCTCCAGTGTGAGTGTGTCTAGTATACCGAGCAAGCAATGTTTAGGTTCGGCAGGGATCGTAGTCTGAAAGACTCTAGCAAGGGTATCTAGGACCTGTGACCAATAGAGATGGAGCTTTGGACACCTCCAAAGGATATCGATCAAATCTCCATGGTTTCTACTGCATCTGGTACATTCGGCATCCGCCCTCACCCCCATGCGAGCTAATCTAGAACCCTCAGAAGAATAAATAGCTGTGACACGCGCTGAGCCACATTCAGAGAACACAGGGGAACAGCCTACAAGGCCTCCTCCCACTGCTCCTCTTCGAAAGCTCCAACATCTCGTTCCCACTGCGACACCAACTTGAGAGGGGAGTCCCCGTGGAAAAGGTTGAGGAGTATTGTATAGCTACAGGAGATAAAGCCTTTATAGGTGGTAACATCAAACATGTAGTTGAAAATAGAGGTGAAATCGAGGGACCACTGGTCCCCATCCCCTTGGGTCCTAACCGCATGCCGAAGCTGCGTTGTGGCAGGCAGTCGAAAGGCCTCTTTAAGCTTCAAAAAAGGCCTAGACCTTCCCTCTCGGAAAATATGGGTCAGATGAGATATTCCAAATTGTAACCACTTGGCACCAAAGGGTAATTTTGCCAGTTCCCGGGAAGTAATTTTGCATTGTTCTCACCTTATTTAAAATTTTCTGCAGAAGTACATAAGTAGGGAACAACCTACTAAAGTGTAAGGCCTCAAGACCATCCGCCACCCCCAACCCTGTAGTAAATTGAAGTAGTGCGGGAGTGGAGTCTAACAAATTCAGGTGCAGCTCCCGCTGTGGGTGCACTACCCTCGCTATATGCCGTAACTGTGTGGATAAGTAGTAAAGCCAAGGGATGGGCAACGCCAGTTCTCCAGCTTTCTTTTGGGCACTGCAGCTGTTCCAGTTTTATTCTGGCCGATTTTGACTGCCAGAGAAGCGACCGGAAAATCGAATTTGTAATGTGGAATTTTTTCAGAGGAATGACCATCGGGGTGTTGAGCATAGAGCAACTGCGCATCATAATCATCTTAATAAGGTTTACACGGCCCGCCAGGGATATCTTATGCCTGCTCCATACTTTAACACTATCTCTGCAGCAGTTAAGCAAAGGGGTCAAATTAAGTCAAATATAGTCCAGTGGTTGGGGCGGGGGGTTACCTGTATACCCAAATATCTAAAAGAACCTGAAAGTGGAATGTCCAGTTTGGTCAGCACCGAGGGATCGGGCGTCACATCCAGCAACATAAGAGAGGACTTGGTCCAGTTTATGACTAGACCAGAGTATTCCCCAAACTCCCTTATCACCCTCATAGCCTCCCAAAGAGAAGTAGATGTATCACCAAGGAACAACGTATCGTCAGCATAGATCATTATCTTTTCATGAAGTTCCCCATACCGGAAGCCCTGTATCGATGCATTAGAGCGGACCATTGCAGCCAAAGGCTCTATGGCCAGGGCAAACAACAGAGGGGACAGGGGGCAGCCCTCTGTATAGTTTAAAACTAGGTAACAACCGGCCTCCCTCCCTGATGTGCGCCACCGGTGAACAATATAGCAGCTGAACCCATGAAATGAACCTATCCCCGAACCCAAATTTGCGCATAACTGCTCAGAGATAGTCCCATTCGATGCTATCAAAAGCTTTGTGGGCATCAAGGGACAGTAACGGCCGGTCCCCACCGTTATCCGCGGGAGACTGGATATTGAGAAAGAGCCAGCGTAAATTAATGCCCGTTGAATTTTGTGGCATAAATCCGGATTGATCCGAATGGATAATCGTGGAGATCACCATGTTAAGACGCAACGCCAAGACTTTCGCCAAAATCTTGATGTCATTTTGCAAAAGGGAGATATGGCGATATGAGCCTGGGGAAAGGGGGTCCTTATGCAGTTTCAATATTAGCACAATTGTAGCTCTAGGCATAGATTGGGGGAGCTCCCCCTTCCCCCTGGCCTCATTTAATACTTTCAATAGTCTAGATCATATACAATCTGCATATTGCTTGTAAACCTCTATAGGTAGACCATCATCACCTGGGGCCTCAGAATTGGGGAACGCACCGGTCACAAACTGCAATTCCTTTAAAGTTAAGGGAGCATCCAATTGCATCCTAGGTGAAGAGGACATTTGGGGAAGTTGTACAGTACTAAGATATCGTTAGAGGGCGTCTGTCGTGTAGGTTTATTTGGATTCGTAAAGGGACGAATAGTAATCAACTAAGGTGGACATTATCTGAAAAGGGGAGTTAGTCACTCGCCCAGTGTTAGTGCGCAGCGCTCCAATAGAAGGGGACACTTGGTGAGCATGGGCAATTTTGGCTAAGAGGCGACCCGTGTGCTCTCCCTCCTCGCAGAAGGCTGACCTGGTAAAAACTCTTTTTCTCCGCCGTCGAGGCAGTCACGTGTCCCAGGGCCGCCTGGGCAGCCAACCATGCCTCTTTATTGCTGTCCGTGGGGTCCACCACAAAAGCTCTTTCTGAGTCTCCTGCCAGCCGTTCCATGTCCTCCCTCTGAGCGTTCGTGCTTTAATTGCTTGAATCTCCCTAATGAAGACTCCTCTAAGCATCTTATTTCTATTATTTACATCTGACAGTTTTATTGCACTCCTGGAAGACAGCTACTGCTTTATTTTTGGGAGCCCAATGCGGATTATTCAGGTCCAAGCATCTTCAACATTAGAGTGAGTGCAGCTGATATGCCTGCCCCTCCCCATGTTCCTGTCGACTTACAGAAGCCTTTGTAATTTGTGAACTAATTCACAAAATACAAAGGCTTCTCTGAATGGGCAGCAGAGGGGAGGGCATAGCTGTACTGTGTAGCCCTTTTCTCCTCTCAGTGTAGGGCCAAGAGGTGCTACAAGCTGCCCTGTGTTCTGCCAACCCTTCAAGACCCTTTCGTTACGCGAGCATGGTGGCGTTTGTTGGTGTGTTGCCCACTTCTCAGTTGGACTGCTTTGGGATGTTCCATGGTTAAAGTGATTGTAAAGGAAAACATTGCATTATAAAAAAAATAACAAACATGTCATACTTACCTGCTCTGTGCAATGTTTTTTTGAACAGAGCAGCCCTGATCCTCCTTTTCTCGGGGACCCCCACCAGTGCTCTGGGCCCCTTGCAGAGTGCACCCCATAGCAAGCTGCTTTCTGTGGGGGCACTCATGTGTGTTAGCTTCTGAGCCAGCTCTCTGCGTCAATAAGACATGGAGAGCGCTGATGAGCCCGCCTCCTGTCTCTCTGGCTGTGATTTGACAGCAGCGGGAGCCAATGACTTCTGCTGTTGCCTTTCAGCCTTTACAACCACTTTAATGACTAAAGATTCTGTGTCTTGTACTGTACAACTAAGACAATAGGATTTTAACCTATCAGTATATTACATTTTTTGGTGTACAGTACAGGTCCCTCCCTTCTTTTCTTTACGATTTCCTTGTTGCTTGCTACAAAACTGTGGCTAGCTTAGAGTGGGAAGGGTTCTATATAGGATGTCCCTGCAGCCTTCATTTTTTGCCAGTGTCCATCACCCAAAGGCAGCTGCATACAGCCCAGCTGCATATTGTCCATAGTTAAAGACTAAAGCTTCATGTACACCAGCAACTCCTAAACGTGAGTTTAGGCGTTTTTCAACTCCATAAAATGTACACCCAGGCTTTTAGCAGAGTTTAGGAGCTGCTGCAGTTAGGCAAGGTTCAACCACCCTCAACCCCCCTCTCCTGAACGTGGAATAAATTGTTTTTAAGATGGGAATGCTTTGACTGCCGGCCAAAATGCGGCAAAATCGTGGCACAATGACAGCCAAGTGTACATGTAGCCTAAAGATAGTGTACGTTTAAGAAAATATTTTTTACTGTCATTTTAAAAACAGTTTGTATTTAAGATTATAAATATAAAGATCAATGAGTACAGACTCTCCTCGTTTAATGACTTAATTGTTTAAGGACTGCTCAGACTTACGACCAGCTCTTACCTTTACTTTTTGGGCACTGTACATCATTGTATTGTACAGTACAGGATTTTTGTGTTCTGTACATATACAAATTAAACAACGTTATTGAGTTGGAGCTTTGTGTTTAGAACGTTTTTTTCAGAATACAGTAGTTAGGGAATGCTTAAAATATTGATTACTTGTGGCTCTACTCATTTAATGACCAATTGGTTCAATGACCTGGTCGCTGGAACGGAACCTGGTCATTAAGTGAGGAGAGCCTGTATTTATGAATGTGTACAGGCATGCTCAACCTCTTCCTAAGAATTTTGCATGAATCAAAGCATACATTTTGATAAGAAGGCAAATAAATAAATGCCACAAATCTTCTCTTGTTGACATTTAGCTATCAGTTTGGACAAATCTGTTTTTAGTAGATTGGTTTCCTTTCTGTATTATAAATGTATTCTATAACATTTTAACCGATAAAATAGAGTAGATAAATGATGGTTTAAATTTTGCTTGTATGCTGGTATAAATTGAGTATTTACCTTTAATGACTTTTCTGATCCTGTAGGTGGATTCTCCAAGTCTATGAGCTTCTTAAGCTCATCTTGAACTGTAGGCACCCTCTTCAGGGATGCCTGCAAGTCTCTGATTGATGCACGCAGCCTGGTAGGTGGCATCTCCACACAATCAATCTGGAGTCGTCTTATTGAAAGAAACAGAAATAAGTGATTAGGAAGATGACATTTAAATGAAAGAGAAAGCATACACTGTGAAGTTTTTTTTATCAATGCAAACTAATAAAGCGATGAAGGAAAGCAGAGAAAGGAGAAAAGTCTAGTTTTGTCATGACCACCACAAACTCATGCTTTTATACCTGTTAGAAAGGAAGAAACCTGGACTCAAATTTCTCTTTGTGACATAAACAGAGAGACAAATAGAGGGAGTTTGTCAGGAAACAAAGCTGCAAATTTAAAACATGCAACATAGTCCAAAAAGTTACGCAACTTGTAATAGCACAAAAATGTGTATTGGCTCTTTCCAATCTTGTTTACCATACAAAAAACGTCAAAAGAATTTGCCAAGCCAACATGACATTGCTTTTACGATTTGACAACAGAACAGAAAGGGCTCTTACTTTCTTGAATCCATAAAGCCCACAGAGTTTATAGTCCCTTCAGGTTTTTTCCATCCAATCAGGTACTTGCTAGTAGCCCCCTGGCGAGGGTAGAAAGTCCTAGGACCAGAAGGGGAGGAAGAGGAAGAGGAGAAAGAAGGTACGAGCTGTGGGGAAGTGGCAGAATGAGACTCTTCCTTGGGTGAACTTCTGGCACTAGTGAAAACAACGGGACTTGCTGAGTGCCGAGAGCTCATGGTGCTGGGGAGAATGAGAGAGAGCTAATCTTAATTGCTGTTTTTTTCCATCCACTTTGTAGATAATTTACACCATATCCAGGGTGTGAGCCATAGCTTGCCACAAAAATAAGTTAATGCTAGCGCACCTTCACTGAACACAGTCAAGTGAACACCGGGAGATTATGATCATTCAGGTTTTAATCCCTTATGTTTACATACAACACTGGGATTAATCTGGTTACATCTATTGGAAAGAATTTTGAATTCTTTCTATAGATTAAACACTTTTAGGAAACACTTTATACACTCACTGGCCACTTTATTAGGTGCATCCATCTATTATCAGTTAAGTCTTTATTTTGCCTTCAGAACAGCCTGAATTTCTCATGGAATTATATTTTGCCTGATGACAACTATTGCAGCCGATGACGACTCTGCAGAATTATGCAGTTTTGGCAGATTCGTAAGTCGCACATTCATAATGAAAACCTCTTGTTCCACACCATCCGAAAGGATTCATTGCTGTGAATGTCAAATTCTGATTCTAGAAACTGCATTTCATATACAAAATCAAGATGTGCCAGATCAGGCAAGGTGCTGAAAATTCTCACTCTTCAGTTTTGGTGATCACATGCTCACTTTAACCTAATTTTCCTGTTCTTAGCAAGCAGGAGTTGAATCGGGCATGGTCGTCTTCTGCTCTGGCCCAGCCTCTTCAAGGTTTGACATGTGTGCATTGAGGCAATTAATTTCACCAGCAAAGTGGCTATTTGTGCTAGTCTGAGAGGCTATGAAAGCTTGTACAAGTCTGTTTTGTCGTTCTCTGACTGTTCTCAAAAGGATTTGAACACAGAACTGTCCCTTAGAATGTTTTATGTACCATTCTTTGTGAACTTTAGAGTAACAATCCCAAGAGGTCAGCAGTTTCTTCAATTCTGCAACCACAATGTCTGGCATGAACAATCATACCGCAGTTAGTTTATTAGATTATATATCTTTCCAATTTTTAGTTAAACAACTAAACCACTTTCATAGGCCTGAATGCTTATTTAATGAGCTGCAACCACATTATTTGTTGTTTGGTTCCTTCATTATTGAGTAGGTGTACCTAATAACGTGGCCACTGAGGGTAAAACAGTTATGTGGACAATTATTATTATAGACAATAGAAGTATGGAAATGCCAAATCACTTGACAAGCTTGTGAGGTTTGTTCAGAATATCTTGTAATATAAGACATCTTCATTTATGTACATGATATGATATATTGTGCTAACTGCTTGATACATTTATTGTACCAATGTGCACAAATATTTGATATAGTGTTGTGCTTGAATTCATATATGAAAAAAATAACCTGTTCTCGCATAAACATATACTGTAGTTAATTTTCTCAGCCAACTAAAAAATGTACAGCATGTCACATTAATATTTTCACTTAACTGTATTTCAGAAGAGATGCACTGCTCCCTGCATGAGCTCTGGTATCACCAGAGAACTGCTCCTTACACACTGGGCTGTGCTATAGGTCAGATTCTGAACTGAGAATATCTGGATGACAGCACTCTGGCTCAGTTCATATATGAAATTTCACGATAAACACTCAACAGAAAAATCTCATTTACTTCTGAAATTTTCAAAATGTTTCATATTTTGAAACAGCAATGCATTTAAACAACAAATTAGATCACTCAAGCCTGCAGGGAGCAATGCTGCAGGCTCATCAATATCCTGGGAGCCGCACATCAGATCAAGATCCGCTGATCTACAGTATATGTCAGTCTCAGCCTGGATCCACGGAACTGTGGCCTGGCGGGGGTCTAGGCTGAGACTGACATTCACTATCACGCAGCGGGTCTTGATCTGACGTGCAGCTCCCGGGATATCTGTCACTTTCCAGCATTTTCCAGAGCATAGGCGAGCTCCCCTAGCACAGCATCAGGCACGGGATCTCATTCCTACATACAGTAGAACCTGAGTGGCTCACATAAACATCCTTGGTTTGCAGGCTCATCAATATGTTTCTACGTCAGCAGACCCAGGAAGCTTCTTATTTAATGTGCAACTCAGATCACTTATAACAGCTATCTGCTCTTGTATGTTTAAACAGTGATCATAAAGTGAACCAATCATGACTGGCCTCTCAAATGACCTACTGTAGACACATTCATTAAAAAGATATACAAAAAGTTATAGGGCTTTATTATTGGAACTGTAAGAACCTCTCAGAAGAGTATTAGGGCAAGCAGTTGAAAAGTCAGCAACTTGCTTAAATTCAGGCAGTCTCTGATCCCTGAAACTTAAAGCTGAACCACGAGTAAAAATGTTTTTTTGCACATTTCCCATGTACCAATTAATAAACTTTAATTAAATTTTTTCAATGTGTGGATGGTTGCAGAGTTAGATAAAACTCCTAGTTTCATTTTATTGTAACAGTAAAACAATTGCTGAATTTTTGGCACTGAGTCTTCCCTTTTTGGCTCTCATACAGTGTGCATATAGTCATGATATCACCTTGTTTATTCACAGAACACCTTGTATTCTGTGAAAAGAATACAAGACATTTTGTGAATGATGGAGTTCAAGTGACTCACTATCCTTCACTGTATGCACTTTAGGAAGGCGGAGTAAGTCTTGGCGCCAGGAGTTCAGCGCTTACTGTACTGTTGACTATGAATTAAACAGAGTTTTATTTAACACAGCAGCCATCCACACGATGAAAAGTTTATTTATTGGTTCATGGAAAATATGCAAAAAAAATTTTCCCCGATGTTCAGCTTTTAGGTAAAGTGTCAGTCTCAGATAAAGCACATTAAGCTAAATAAGAGGCCAAATATAAACCCCAATGCCCTACAACTTATTTTCTTAAAAGTATGTTTTTAGGTAAAATACAAGAAAACATCCAATTTCAGATATACATAAGAACATTTTTAAGCATGCCTAAAATCATAGTTTTATCATAACCTTGTTTGCATTGATAAAAAAAAACTGAGCTTACAACCTCCCGCTGCACGCCAGCTACTTTCGGAGGAGATGACTACAGTAGTAGCTGGGGGCTTGTGCTGGAGAGTTTGTGGTCTCAGTCTTTTATCAGTACAAACAGGCCTGCATGGCAAGGAGTGCTGCAGATATATATATATATATATATTTTTTACACACACACACACAGCAGGTAAAATAAGTATTGAACAAGTCACCATTTTTCTAGGTAAATATATTTCTAAAGGTGCTATGGTCATGAAATTTTCGCCACATGTCGGCAACAACCCATGCAATCCAAACATGCAAAGAAACCAAAACAAATACATGCAGAAATTAAGTTATGCGTTTTAAAATAGAATGACACAGGGAAAAAGTATTGAACACGCCAACTGTTCAATACTTCGTACAAAATCCTTTGTTGGTAATGACAGCTTCAGGACGCCTCCTGTATGGAGAAACTAGTTGTATGCATTGCTCAGGTGTGATTTTGGCCCATTCTTCCAAAAATCTTCCTAAAATCTTGAAGGTTCCGTAGGCCTCTACTATAAACCTGATTTTTAGTTCTTTCCATAGATGTTTTATTGGATTCAAGTCATGTGATTGGCTGGACCATTCTAACAGCTTTATTTTCTCTTTTTGAAACCAATTGAGAGTTTCCTTGGCTTTGTGTTTGGGATCATTGTCTTACTGAAATGTCTACCCTCGTTTCATCTTCATCATCCTGGTAGACGGTAGCAGATTTTTATCCAGAATGTTTTGGTACATTTTTCCATTCCTCGTTCCTTCAATGATATGAAGTTTGCCAGTACCGTATGCTTAAAAACAGCCCCACAGCAGGATGTTCCCACCTCCAAACTTCACTGTGCCATTTGATCTCCAAACATGTTGTGTATTATGGCATCCAAAGAGTTCAATTTTGGTCTCATCTGACCAGACTATATTCTCCCAATATTTAATGTTGTGCAGCAAACTTTAAACAAGCTTCAACATGCTTTTTCTTTAGCAATTGAGTCTTACGTGGTGAGCGTGCATAACGGCCATGGCGGTAGAGTGCATTACTTGTTGTTTTCTTTGAAACAATTGAACCTGCCAATTGCAGTTCTTTCTGAAGCTCTCCACAAGTGGTCCTTGGCTCTTGAACAACTTTTTGATAATTATTTTCACTCCTCTGTCAAAAATCTTACAAGGAGTACCTGGTCTCGGCCAGTTTATGGTAAAATTATGTTCTTTCCACTTCCAGATTATGGCCAAAACAGTGCTCACTGGAACATTCAGAAGTTCTTCTGTAACTTCTGTAACCAATGCCATCAGTATGTTTTGCAACAATAAGGTTGCAAAGGTCTTGAGAGCTCTTTGCTTTTACCCATCATTAGATGTTTCTTGTGTGACACCTTTGTAATGAGACACCTTTTTATAGGCCATCAGTTGAGACGGAACCAGCTGATATTAATTTGCACCGACATGGGGCAGGATTGCTTTCTAATTACTGATAGATTTCAGCTGGCGTCTTGGCTCTCCATGCACGCCTTTTTGCACCTCCCTTGCTTCATGTGTTCAATACTTTTCCCTGTGTCATTCAATTTTATTACACATAACTTAATTTCTGAATGTATTTGCTTTGGCTTCTTTGTATGTATGAATTTCATGGGTTGTTACCGACATGTGGTGAAAATGTCATGCCAATAGAACCTTTAGCAATAAAAATATATATACCTAAAAAATGGTGACGTGTTCAATACTTATTTTACCAATTGTATGCGTGTTATATATATATATATATATACACACATATATATACACACACACACACACACATATATATATACATACATACACACACGCACACACACGCACACACACGCACACACACACACAGGTGATACTCGAAAAATTTGAATATCGTGCAAAAATAGGATTTTTATAACAGCTTACCTGTAAAATCCTTTTCTTGGAGTACATCACGGGACACAGAGCGGCATAGTCATTACTATGTGGGTTATATAGTTTACCTTCAGGTGCTGGCACTGGCAACTTCCAAACCGGAAGTACCCTCCCCTATATAAGCCCCTCCCATCCGGGAGCACCTCAGTTTTGTAGCAAAGCAATAAGTGTCCCCAAAAGAGGGGTGGGAGCTCTGTGTCCCGTGATGTACTCCAAGAAAAGGATTTTACAGGTAAGCTGTTATAAAAATCCTATTTTCTTTCTCGTACATCACGGGACACAGAGCGGCATAGTCATTACTATGTGGGACGTCCCAAAGCAATGCCCAAAGAGGGGGGGGATACACCATACATAAGCTGAGCGCTATCAGACATGAGGATCTTTTGCGGCCTGCAACACACTGCGCCCAAAGGCGACATCCTCCTGACTTCTAACGTCCACCTGGTAGAACCTAGTAAACGTGTGTACTGAAGACCATGTTGCGGCCTTACAGATTTGAGCCAGGGAGGCCTGGTGATGCACTGCCCATGAAGTTCCAACTGCTCTCGTGGAGTGCGCCCTAACTTTGAACGGAGGCGGTCTCCTTCTCAAGCCATAAGCTTGCATAATGACCTGTCGAATCCACTTGGCTAAAGTAGATTTTGATGCTGCCTGACCCTTTCTGGGGCCTTCCGGCAGAATAAACAAAGTATCCGTTCTGCGAATCTGAGCAGTGGCTTTTAGATAAGCTTTAACTGCTCTTACTACATCCAAAGAATGTAATAACTTTTCCTCTACCGAACTAGGTTTGGGGAAAATGGAAGGAAGAACCACATCTTGGTACAAATGAAACCTCGATACCACCTTAGGAAGAAAGGCTGGATGAGGACTTAACACTACTCTGTCCTTATGGATAACCAGATATGGCTCCCTACAGGACATAGCGGCTAATTCCGACACTCTTTTAGCCGAACAAATGGCTACTAGAAAAATCAATTTCCTGGTGAGAAGAACCAAGGAAATGTGCTGTAATGGTTCAAATGGTTGTTTCTGTAGAACCGACAGAACCAGGTTTAAGTCCCATGGACATATGGGAATATTAACAGGAGGGCTAATACGCATCACTCCTTGTATAAAAGCTTTGACTAGTGAATGCAAAGCCAAGGGCCTTTGAAAAAATATTGACAAGGCCGAAATCTGACCCTTGATAGTACTCAAGGCAAGCTTCCTATCTACAGCCCACTGTAGGAAGTCCAGAATCCTACCTATTACGTACTTACGTGGATGCCATTTGCTGGCCTCACACCAAGCGATGTACGCCTTCCAGATTCTATAGTAGATCTGCCTGGATACCGGCTTCCTGGCATTGATCATGGTAGCTACCACAGGATTAGAGAGACCTCTCTTTTTTAGAATGTGGGCTTCAATAGCCAGGCCGTCAAACCTAGGGCTGGTAAGGAAGGGTGGTATATCGGTCCTTGCGAAAGCAGGTCCGGACGATGTGGGAGGGTCCAAGGACTCCCCACAGACATCTTTACAATCTCCGCGTACCATGCTCTTCGGGGCCACCAGAATCACTGGTTTCTTTTCTACCCTGATTCTGCGGAGTAATCGAGGTAACAATTGTGGCGGTGGGAATGCATATATCAGCTTGAACTGATCCCAAGGGAACACTAGGGCATCCGAGCCGCAAGCTAGGGGATCCCTTGTCCGAGAGACAAATCTGTCCACCTTTGCGTTGAATCTGGATGCTAGCAGATCTACATCCGGTGTTCCCCACCGCTGACATATTGTCCGGAAAACCTCGGGGTGAAGGGACCATTCCCCAGGGCATAATTGTTGACGACTTAGAAAGTCCGCCTTCCAATTCTCCACTCCTGGAATGAATACCGTGGATATGGCTGGGACATATCTTTCTGCCCATTTCAGGATGCAATTTACTTCCCTCTGGGCTGCACGACTCCTGGTGCCACCCTGATGATTGATATATGCCACTGCCGTGGCATTGTCTGATTGAATTCTGACAGGGGACCCTTGGAGTTTGGATGTCCATGCTACTAGGGCATACCGGGCTGCTCGTATCTCTAAGAGATTGATGGGCAGGGCCTTTTCTGCATCCGACCATCTGCCCTGGAGAGACCATTGCTCCAGTACTGCTCCCCAGCCTATAAGGCTGGCATCTGTAGTGACCACCTTCCAAGAAATCGGACTGAAGGATTTCCCTTTTTCCAGATTCTGGGGAACCAACCACCAACGGAGGCTCTTGCGAACGGAAGTGGACAAGGACATTGGTAAGTCTAGGGCCTGAACTTTTTTGTTCCAGGCTGACAGTATGGCCCTTTGCAAATTCCTTGAATGGAATTGACCGTAGGGTACTGCTTCGAATGATGCCACCATTTTTCCCAGCAGCCTCATGCACAGGCGTATGGACGGCTGTCTTTTTGTACCCACTAGGTGGATCAAATCTCTCAAAGACGACACCTTTTCTTGAGGCTCGAAAATTTTTCTCTGGTCTGAATCCAGCCTTAGCCCCAAGTATTCCAGACTTTTGACTGGTTTTAGGGCTGACTTGTCTCGGTTGATAATCCAACCGTGAGATTCCAGATACTTGATTGTCTTGTGAACGACCACTTCTAGTTTTTCCACTGAGTGGTCTATCAGCAACAAGTCGTCTAGATATGCCATTATCGTTACACCTTGTGTTCTTAGATTGGCCAATAATGGGGCCAGAATTTTTGTGAACACTCTTGGTGCTGTGGCCAGACCGAAGGGTAAGGCTCTGAACTGAAAATGGCGCCCTTCTACTGCAAAGCGTAGAAATTTTTGGTGAACTGGAAAGATGGGAATGTGCAAATAAGCATCTTTGATGTCGATCGAGGCTAGCCATTCCTCCCCTTGTAGGGCAGTGGTCACCGATCGGATCGACTCCATCCTGAAAGTTCTGATATGTAGGAATTTGTTTAGCCCTTTTAGATTTAATATGGGCCTCACGTCCCCGTTTGGTTTCGGGACTGTAAAGAGGTTTGAGTAAAACCCGAACCCGCATTCTTCCAGGGGAACTTCCATAATTACTCCTTGGAGCAATAGTTGTTCTAGTGCCAACAGGAGGGATCCTCTCTTCCGGGGATCCCTTGGCACGTTCGACCTTATAAAATGGGAAGAAGGGGAGTCTTTTAACTCCAATTTGTATCCCAGACTTACTGCGGAGAGCACCCATCTGTCTCTGATCGTGTCCCGCCAGGTCTCTGCGAACAACTGAAGTCTTCCCCCCACCCGATTGAGTGGGGGCAACCCTTCATGCATTTGACTTTGGGGGAGGTTTTGTACCTCTCCTGACCCAGGGTTTCTTGTTACCCTGCGATTGTCCCTGATTTTTACCCCCGGGATTTGACCGAGGAGGCCGTCGGAACTGTTTCACAGCCGATGTCCTAGGGACTGGAGAAGCAGGCCTCTTAAAAGAGGGACCTCTAACTCTGTTTTTAACCGGCAAGAGTGTACTTTTACCGCTGGAAATTTTCTGGATATATTTGTCCAGGTCTTCCCCGAATAAGCGTTCACCATGAAATGGGAAGCTAACCGGAAATTTTTTACAGGGAGCTTCAGCAGACCAGTTTTTGAGCCATAGAAGCCTGCGCATATGTACTACAGACAGTGTAAGGCGGGAGGCCTGATGGATTGAATCCTTTATGGCGTCAACCGCAAAGCATAAGGCTCTAGGTAGATCAGCTAGGGCAAGGGCCTGCTGATCTGGCAAGTCCCTTAAGACCTGTTTCAACTGATCCTTCACTGCTTGGCAGACCCCAATAGCTGCCACTGCTGGTTGTGTCACCAAGCCTGCTGTAGAGAAAGCAGATTTTAATAAGGACTCCAATTTTTTATCTATTGGGTCCTTGAACATTTGGACATTATCTACTGGACATGTCAGTGATTTATTCACACAAGAGATGGCTGCGTCCACTGTAGGGACCCTCCATTTTTTGATGAACTTATCCTCCATGGGATAGACCACCGGAAATCTCTTGGGAGGAGTAAATATTTTATCAGGATGTTCCCAATCCTGGTAAATGAGCCCTTCCAGTAAAGGATGGATTGGAAAGGAACAAACAGTCTGGGGAGCTTTTAGCGACCCCAACGAGGAGACAGAAGTGGATGATGGCTCCGCAAGGGGCATTTTAAATGCTGATCGGACCATGTTAGTCAGGGACTGAACCCATAATCTTTCAGCATGTGATGCTGAAAATGGCTCTTCCACTGTTGATTCCTCTACAACAGAATCAACCTCATCCTGATCCCCTTCAGGTAGGTCGATCCCTGTATGGGACTGTTGCTCTGCTAACAGGTACTCTGAGGGAGGAGACGGAGATCGGGCGCTCTTTCCCTGTGACAGGGAAGCAGCGATCAATGTTGTCAATCTCTCTTCCAGTCCTCCCAGAGCTGAGGAAAAAACCTCCTCTGTTATATACACAGGAGCAGGTGAACTGAGGACAGCCACAGTACCAGGTACTCCTGAGGGTGCTCTACGGTCACTAACCTCTGATCTTTCAGGGGAGATTGGTGCAGCCGAAGCATGCCCAAGATCCTCAGAGCCCGATGGAGACCCCCTATGCTTCCTGGGATTCTTAGTCCCGGAGACTTTAGATGGCATATTCCTAAGCCCAAAGCTGAGGTATTCCAGCCGAAATACACCACTTACTGACAATAGTCTAGCACAATTGCTGCTATATAAACAGTTGGTGTCTACTAATGTGCCTTTCTATGGGGATGCCTGCATCAACCGCCTGCTGTATGCCTTTCTAAATGTTGCCAGCTCTGTTTCTGCCTTCCATAACCAGCTAACAACACCTAATTGTGCTTTTTATCATGCTGGGACGCCCGCACATGCGCAGAAGCGCTGCGGCGCGCACAGAGCGTCATCCACCAAGCTCCGCCCCTTTTTCCAGCTCACCTCTATAAATAGAGGCGCGGGCACGTGCGCCTTCGGCGCTCTTTTTGAAAAGGAACTAGGGACAGAAGCCAGGGCCCTGTTTGCCACAGGGCCGGGGGATGGACGAGCATTGCAACATGGCAGAGGAAACAGTTTCCCATCCAGAGAACTCACCATCTGCCTGGATTTTGACTTGGAAAGAAAAAATCCACATGACAAGAAAACAACGTTCCACAGCGTCCTCTAGTGGTTTAACACAGGTACCGCGGTTTAACCATTTTTTTTTCTTGACCACTCTAAAAATTATTACATTTTTTAGTAGTTACAGGCATGCACAGATATTTAGCGGGAATACCGTTAGGTAACAGGCAGAAAGACATATTAGGCTTGGGGGTCCCCCAATAGAACCAAGTTCCTGAGGGGCCCCCACTTACCTTTTCCCCGCCGCAGGACTCTGTTTGATCCACAGAAGCCCAAACTTCACCTCACGGCAGGCATTGTAATTAAACCTTCAGGGACCAGGTTCCCAAGGATTCCACTCCCCTGGACCTGTATAGCACCCTGCACAGAAAACATCTTGGTCGTGGGTATGACCAGAGCTCTGGATCCCAGGGTCCAGCCCTCCTAAGAGAAGCATTACAGGCAAAACCTTGCTCTTCTCTGCAAGGCCTGGGTACCGACCATTTAGCTATGAAGCTTTTTTGGTCGGATCCGGAATAGCTTACTGAGGCCCAAAAGAACCTGTACGCAAGCTTAGTGAAAAAACACATGTTACTTCTTGGCCAACACCTTAGACACTGGCAAAAAACTGAGGTGCTCCCGGATGGGAGGGGCTTATATAGGGGAGGGTACTTCCGGTTTGGAAGTTGCCAGTGCCAGCACCTGAAGGTAAACTATATAACCCACATAGTAATGACTATGCTGCTCTGTGTCCCGTGATGTACGAGAAAGAAAGTTAATTTATTTCACTAATGCAACTTAAAAGGTGAAACTAATATATAAAATAGACTCATTACATGCAAAGCAAGATAGTTCAAGCCGTGATTTGTCATAATTGTGATGATTATGGCATACAGCTCATGAAAACTCCAAATTCACAATCTCAGAAAATTAGAATATTACATGCAATCAATAAAACAAGGATTGTACATAGAACAACATCGGACCTCTGAAAAGTATAAGCATGCATATGTACTCAGTACTTGGTTTGGGCCCCTTTTGCAGCAATTACTGCCTCAATGCGGCGTGGCATGGAAGTAGGCCCGGGCTGGCCATAGGGCACACCGGGCATTTTCCCGGTGAGCCGGGGCCGCATGTCTTAGGAAAATTGACATGCAGGGCCGGCCACGAGTGTATGGGCGGATTGCAGGCCGGCCGCCGGTGATATGCTGTATATGCAGGAGGAGTGGAAGGAGTCTCAACTTCCCCCGCCACCAAGCCACTCCATAGCAACCTAGGCCACTGCTGGAGTAAAGTTCCCGTTCGCGCATGCGCCTCGCAGCCGCCGGTCACCTGGCAACCAGTACGCCAGGAGAGAAGGAGTGATGGAGAGGCTGAGGCATTCCACACCAGCACCTTCTGTATACGCAGCTGCAGGATCTTAGACCTGCCTTCTGCACATGTGTCAGGGTCACCTGTGGCCAGGTGACAGATGCACACCGTAGGGGGACAGGAGTGCACCGCGAGGTAGTGAACCCTATGGCTGGCTTCTGCGGATAGGAAACTGGGTGGTTGTGGAAAGCGGGACCAGAGGAGCACAACCGGGATCCAAACGGAAGCTAGAGCCAAGATTCCCCAGGGCGCGGAGTCTAAGACCCAGCTGGTCTTCTCCAGGGCCTCTAGTGGTGAGGATGTTAGCTGCAGGCTGGGACCAGGTCGCGGCCCCTGGAGTTTCCTAGCTCACGCCCCGTAGGATAAGGGGAAAAGAGGGGAAGCAGCAGCACACGATAAGAGAGAACCGAATAACAAGCTGAAGGTCAGGGGCCACAAGCAGACAAGGATAACGAAGAACGAGCCGAAGGTCAAGGGTCACGAGCAGACAGGGATAGTCGGGGACAAGCCAATAACGTAACAGAGAGACAGACGTAGCACACGGCAAGCAGGAACCCAAACACACAATGCCTAACAAACACGTTGATCAGCAAAGCAGGCTTGCAGTGCACAGGTTAATATAGTGTTCAGTGATAGGGCCTGGGGTGGAGTCAGGCTGGGAGGAGATTATAAAGGAAGCCAGGTGAAGGAGGTCTGGTCTCTAGATGAACACATGAGGAGGAAGGTAAGATGGCAGACAGACATTAATGCATATCCATGACAACATGAAAGCTGCCGCCGCTTATAGGTGAAGCAGTGTGGCTGGTGTACACCTACCTCCCTTCCCACCCAATTCTTTTCCTACTGGTCAAGGGATTTGGATCTAATGCTCCAGAGCCAGAGAGTGCTCCTTTGGTAGTGGTAATTATGTTGTTTTTTTTTCCTCTTATGTGACTGCAGTCTTATAATCTCAGCTCATGACCAGGCTTTTTTAATCAGTGTGCACCTGCTGTCTGGGCAGTGGTGTAGTGTGGGAGGGAGGGCAGCCAGCTTATTGGCCCCGGCACAAAAGGGGAGCTGTTCAGAGTGTGCTGCCCTTGATGTCATGTCAGGTTCTGTGGCTGCGGGAGTGCGGCAGAATTCTCTGGGTGCGAGATAAGAATAGGCAAGTCCACGGATTAAGGGGCGCAAATTACCTGCCTTGCCACGGACCTTGACAACCTATGCTACACCACTATCTCTGGGCACTCCTCTCCCTCAGCAGTGGTGTGCCTGGCTCAGGCTGAAGGGGAGGCCGTTCTACCCAGAAAAGTTGACGGTGGATGAAATATTTAACATGCTTTGTAAGTACTACTAAAAGTAATACTCAAAAAGCCAGTTATAAAGCAATACTCCTTTATAACTGGCTCTGTGAGTAATGCTTTATAATTGGCATTGTAGTACTAACAAAGCCAGTTGTCATGTATTACTCACAGAGCCAGTTATAAAACATTACAGAGCCAGTTAATAAAGGAGTTTTACTTAATAACTGGTATTGTGAGTACTCCATTATATCTGGCTTTGGCCCCAATCTGTCACAGTAAAGCGGAGTTCCAGCCAAAAATGGAACGTCTGCGTTAAGTGCTGGTGGCCCCCTAACTTGCCACATTTGGCATGTAATTTTTTGGGGGGGGGCGGGTACCCAGCTCCCACTTCCTCCCGGGGCTCCACCGCGCCGGAAGGAAGATCACCTCTGCCCCCTCCCTCCCTGCAATCTTCTGTGACATGTCACAGGTCCCAGAAGATTTCCCGGCCATTCACAGCGCACAGCACAGCTTGCGCAAGCGGAGTGCACGCCCGGCTGTGAAGCCACAGCTGGGCGTCCACAGTTAGAATGTCAGCGCCGCAGAGAGGAGGGGGAGAGGAGCAGGGCTTTCTGCACCCGCATCGCTGGACCATGGGACAGGTGAGTGTCTGATTATCAAAAGTCAGCAGCTACACTTATTGTAGCTGCTGACTCTTAAATTGGCGGAACTCTGCTATAAACACATCCTGGAATCCCAAATCATGTTACCAACAGCCCCCGAGAATGCCTATCCCCCCCCCCCTCGAGCCGCTCAGCCTAAAATGCCCAGGCCTATTTTTCATCCCCCTGCATGGAAGCTATCAGCCTGTTGCACTGCTGATGTGTTATGGAAGACCATGATGCTTCAATAGTGGCCTTCAGCTCTTCTGCATTGTTCGGTCTCATGTCTCTCATCTTTCTCTTGGCAATTCCCCATAGATTCTCTATGGGGTTCAGGTCAGGCGAGTTTCCTGGCCAATCAAGCACAATAATCCCACAGTCATTGAACCAGGTTTTGGTGCTTTTGGCAGTGTGGGCAGGTGCCAAGTTCTGCTGGAAAATGAAGTCAGCATCCCCATAGAGCTCGTCTGTGGAAGCAAGCATAAAGTGCTCCAAAATCTCCTGGTAGACGGCTGCGTTGACCCTGGACTTAATGAAGCACAGTGGACCAACACCAGCAGATGACATGGCTCCCCAAATCAACACAGACTGGAAACTTCACATTGGACTTCCTGCAGTGTGTGCCTCTCCATTCTTCCTTCATACTTTGGGTCCTTGGTTTCCAAATGAGATGCAAAATTTGCTCTCATCAGAAAAGAGGACTTTGGACCACTGAGCAACAGACCAGGTCTGTTTTTCTTTAGCCCAGGTAAGACGCTTCTGACGTTTTTTGTTGTTCAGGAGTGGCTTGACAAGAGGAATACGACATTTGAAGCTCAAATTACTCCAGCCTCAGTCCACTCCTTGTAAAAAGCCCCCAACACTTTTGAATGGCCCTTTCCTGACAATCTTCTCCAGGCTGCGGTCATCCCTGCTGCGTGTGCACCTTTTTCTTCCACATAACTTTCTATTATTGTGCTTTGATACAGCACTTTGGGAAGATCCAACTTCTTTTGCAATTACCTTTTGAGGCTTTCCCTCCTTATGGAGGGTGTCAATGATGGTTTTCTGCACAACTGTCAGGTCAGCAGTCTGTTCCATGATTGCAAATTCCGACTGAACCAGACAGAGACCATTTAAAGGCTCAGGAACCCTTTGCAGGTGTTATGGCTTAATTAGCCGATTAGAGTGGGACACTTTGAGCCTAGAATATTGCATCATTTCACAATATTCAAATTTTCTGAGATTGTGGATTTGGGGTTTTCATGAGCTGTAAGCCATAATCATCACAATTATGACAAATCACGGCTTGAACTATCTCATATATTAGTTTCACCTTTTAAGTTGCATTAGTGAAATAAATGAACTTTTGCACGATATACAAAATTTTTGAGTATCGTGTGTGTGTGTGTGTGTGTGTGTGTGTGTGTGTATATGCATTTGCAGTGCATATTAAGAGCATTTGGTTAGCGTGTACAAAATTACTCCAATATGCACCATACAAGTGATTACCATCTCCTTTGGTTTAATGTGTTACACAATGGTAAACTCATCCTCCTATTTTATGATTAGGCTCATATGGTTTGCCTATGATGAAATCAAAATACCATTCTATTGTACTATTTCTAGCTTGCTTGTTGCATGTTATCCACTATCATTCTGCCCCTACGGTTGGGTTTTATATGTGCTCCCCGTACAGGTTCACAAAAATGTTGCATCCTCTGGCAACAGTACTACCATAGGCTTTGTGAGTTTTTTTTATCAGCGCCATCATGATATGCAAAAGCAAAATGATCTGTTTATGTTTTTTCTTTGCTTGGGAGTTTTTGATTTATGTTATTTTGGTTTTATTAACACTACCTCATTACTCCTGAAGAAGCATTCTTGAAACACGTAGAGATTTGGCCACATCAAACGTAATAAACTGACCATCGTGTGTCCATACTTAGATTTATATCGTTAGGCTTGATAACAGATCATCATGACTTAATAGACGGAGTATGTCAGGGCAGGGGTTGTGGTTCAGCCATTGGGGAGTGCTGCTTATATTGAAGGACGATGCAAGTATTAAATTGTTGATTTTATATTTGTATACTTTTAACATCCATAAAATGTGGATTTTGCAACAGTTGTTTCTATGTTGTCTATGGTTTCTCGAGAGGGTAACACCTTAAAAAAATCCCACTTTCAGCCTATGTATACACATTTCCTTGCTCCAGGTGTGGTTGGATAGCAGCGAGAGAAGGATGTTGGGTGCTGCCGCCGCCATTGCCGGTACGGGAACCCTATTGCACATGCGTAAAGCACGCTGTGCTCTCCTACTAGCCCAACACCAGGGGAAAGAGGAGGAGGGGGCCGGACTTATGAAATACCTTGCCGCGGTCCGACGGAAGTGGGGACAGGGTACCTGTCAAAAACAGGTACCCGCTCCCCCCCCCCTGAAAGGTGCCAAACCAGCCGCCGTCATTATACCGCGGCAGGCTGGCACGGTAGTGCAAATCGCCGTAGGTCTACGTCGGACACTTTAAGAGCTCTAGGGGGGGGCGTCTACGACGCGATGCTGGGGGCCGATGCGTGTGGCCAGCGGCCGCGATGCCTGCCAGCGACCCGCAATCGCTCGTCAGAGAGCCAGAATGGGGATCTGTCAATGTAAACAGACATATACCCATTCTGACAGGGGAGGAGAGAGAGAGAGCGCTGCTGTTCCTAGTGATCAGGAATAGCCATCTCTCTCCTCCAGTCACTACACACCCCCCCACAGTTAGAAACCCCTCCCTAGGGAACACCTAACCCCTTGATCACCCCCTTGTGTTAACCCCTTCCCTGCCAGTGACATTTATACAGTAATCAGTGGCTATTTTTAGCTCTGATTGCTGTATAAATGTCAATAGTCCCCAGTCCACATGGATTTCAATTTTTTTTTAAGCACAGGATTAGAGCCTGGGCTCTAATTGGCTTTAAAAAAAGTGGGCTCGGGGCGCAGAACACTGCGCCCCGAGACCACCCAGTTGTGACAGTTTCTCCTCCCGGCCAATCAGGAAGCGGGTCCTGAGGCCCGATTGGCCGCGAGTCCTAACGCCTGATTGGCTGGGAGGAGAAGCGACCGCCGGGACTCGGGAGGAGACGCGGGGGGGGAGGGGGGAGCCTCCAGAGCCGCGACCTGGATGGGGTAAATGCGGGGCTGGCGGGTAATGCTGCGAAAAACCATAGTTGTTAATTAGGAACAAAAAAATGTATTTAATAGTATGGTGAAAACTAACCATTGAAATTTGTTTCCACTCAATTTAATAAATATTCTCTATAATCTAGTTATATGTCATGTAAGTGTAAAGTTTCAATAGAAAGACAAGTCCTACTGTGGAAAAAAAATGACCTGAATTGGAAATCTGCAGTAAAAGCTAAAAGAGCACCATACCTGCATCTAGCTCTGATGGCAGGTTGGAGTAAAAAGATTAGACGGATTAGAAGAACCCACCACCACTATTGCGACCATATCACAGAATGAAAGATTAATGCACAAAAAATAAAGAGAAAATAAAAAAAATAAGAGCCACTACCTGGTATGAGAAGCGGCATCACTAAGGCTGTAGGAGCTGTTTTCTCTGGTTAATGGCTTGGTGCAAATTGGGACTTTACTGTGGTTCTCCATTGTGACCGGAGATTCTCTTTTCACATCTAAAGCATGAGTTTCTCTGTCACAAGTCCTATCAGATATCAATCCCACATCGCTGACACTGTGCCACAGAGGAGCCACTTTTTCCTTAGGAGGCCCAGAGCGTGGGGAGGTGGCAGAAGCCCCAGGAAGGTTGGAGTTGACATGATTGTTGCTATACAATGTGGTGTCAATACCACTATCAGCAGATGTCCCTTGAATGTATGTGTAGTTGTCGGAGTCAAGCCGTTCCCCGCTGTCATACCACTTTTCTTCACTATGAGCGCTGGACGCATTGCTGGAAAGAGTATTTGTGCTGGAGTGACTGGAATAATGGCTGTCAGTCTGCAAAATAGAGTGGTCATATGTTCAACATTAAAAGGTTAAATTATCTGACCAAATAATATATTATTTAGAGATCTAAAGTCAGAGATATAAATTGCGTTTAAAAGATTTGATTATAAGCATGGTGAAACCAGTAAAATGTTAGATATAATAGATATTGAAGGAAGTTAGCAGTTTCTGCCACATGCCTGACATTTTTTTCAGCATCAAAATTTCCACTTACACTCAAACATTACTAAAGGGGTCTATTTTTGTCTCACGTCTTTAAAGAGGAACTGCAGTCTGCTCACATAATTTGTAATAAAAACATCTTTGCCATTCTGAAGCTTCTCTCCAACCACATTGCATAATATTTTATATATACTGTGATTCTGTACTTGCCAAATATGCTGCAGAAATCTCCCTCCACTAAGTCTGGCTGCAACCATTTTAACTGTGGGCAGCTAAAGCTGCTGCCTGTTCACTTCCTGGATTTACACAAACACACCCCTCCAGCTCTGAAGCCCTCATTGGCCCTCTTATGACCCAACCCCCTCCCTTTCCAGGCAAACTCACAAGAGTGAGAGAGAGCAGTGTATGAAGTCATAAGCCTAGGGTAATGACCAGACAATTAACAGGAAATGGGCTGTAAAAAGGTATTTACTGGCAGAAAACAAATGTTAAAACAACAAAGGCAGAGGATGGAAATATGAAAAAATGACTGAAGTTCCGTTTTAAGAATCCAGCAGCAAGAGTAAGGCCTCATGCCCACGGGCGTTTTTTCAGCCGCGTTTTTTACAGCTTAAAAACGCCTGTCCATGTTAGTCTATAGCTTCATGCCCACCTAGGCGTTTTTGAGCTGTAAAGAGCATAGGCGTTTGTAAGCTGTAAAAAAAACCCAGGGCCAGTGCGTTCCTCAGCGTCAGAATTAGGCAGGAAAAAACGCGAGCGTCAAAAAACGCGCAAAAACGCGCACTAACGCGCAAAAAACGCGCACTAACGCGCGGTCGCGTTTTTAGCTCCGACGTTTTTTTTTTTTAAAAATAAAAAAATATTTACAATAACATGGACAGGCGTTTTTAAGCTGCAAAAAACGCAGCTGTAAAAACGCCAGTGGGCATGAGGCCTAAAACTCATGCTAAGAATAAGAAGTGTGACTCCATGATGGAGTGAGAAGAGGCAAGGTCCAGAGAAAATATCTTATTGTAAAAGCCTAACAGATGAAAGAGTGAGTCTATTATTTGGCCCCCAGAATCGAACAGAAAAGTAAAGCACTGGATTGGGGGACTGACTTTTCCAAGCCTCAAATAATTAGGAGTCTGGCACATTGTATTCAGTGCAGTTTGCTACAAGAGAACAGAAGTTACCTGACTTTGTAAAAAGGGGTGGCTTTTCCACAGTGCAAGCACACCTATAATTGATTTGTGCCAGGGAAAAGTCAGAACCAATCATGGTGTTTAAATATCAAAAATATGAAGCCTAAAATATGATCACTCATATAGTACAGCGCTGTAGACAAATAAAAAAAACTACAACAAATATTAAAGGTGAATAACTGAATCAACTGACATAAAATGCAACAAACTAAACCAAAATAAAAAAATATTTCTTTCATAAGTGTCCACCGAGTAGCAAAGTCTAAGGCTCCATGTACACAGAAGCTCAAAAACGGTCGCTTTGAACGCCAGATTTCTGGCATAAAAAGCTGCTTTAAAATATAGCTTTTATCAGCGTTTTTTACTAGCGTTTTTTTTTTTTTTCAATGGATCAAAAAAATGCTGGCGACCAGCGTTTGAGCGTTTATTAGCGTTTCACGTTTTTTCCCGCCGAAAAACGGCACTTTGAACGCAAATTTCTTGCGTTCAGAAAAAAGCCCATTAACTCCACTGCTCATTAACGCTAAAAAACGCTATGTGTACATGAACACATAGGCTAACATAGAGTGCAGTTTAATGGGCTTTTTAAAAAAAACGCCAAAATGCCAATAAACTGCAGTTTATCAGCTTCAGTGTGTACATGGAGCCTTAATTTATTCAAACAAAAAAATGTCTTGCTAAATATTAAACAAAGTGTCCACTGTGTAGCAAAATCCTAATTTATTGAAATAATCTTTGTATGATAGCCAAACAAAACACCCAGTAAGTCTTCAAAGTAACAACACTGATCCAAATTGTTCCCTTCACCACAAATGAGGATATACACTCATACGAAAAACATGCCCGTCTTATCTCCAGAGAGGCAATAACAGCTTAAAGCAAAAAGTGAACCTCTGCTTTTTGGAACCCTCCCCCCCCCCCCTTTCAGGTATTTGCACCACTTCCGGGTTCTGACTCCCGCGGGAGTCCGGCCCCTTCTCGTCACCCCCCAGCTGTCTTCTGGGAAACACACTGTTCCCAGGCGAGAGCGGGGACCAGTGACAGCGCACCGCGATACTCACGCATGCGCAGTAGGGGACCGGGCAGTGAAGCCGCAAGGATGGTGGCGTTAGCATCCGAGGACCAAGGGATTGCTCAGCCTCGTCTGCTGACATCGTGGGCGCGCTGGACAGGTAAGTGTCCATTTATTAAAAGTCAGCATCTGCAGTATTTGTAGTTGCTGGCTTTAAAAAAAAATCCAAAAAAAAAAATCGGGTGAACCTCCGCTTTAACCACTTGTCCACTGCCCACTGCCAATTGACGGCGGGCGGAGGATACTCTCGTTCTGGGAGGACGTCATATGACGTCCTCCCTTTAAAACGAGCTAGAAGGCGCGCGCTCACCGCGTTCACAAGGCCCCGGTGCGCGTGCCCGGCGGCCGCGATTGCCGCCGGGCACCCGCGATTGCCCGGGAAACGAGCAGGAAAGTGGGTCTCTGTGTGTAAACACAGAGATCCACGTCCTGTGAGGGAGAGGAGGCTGATGGTACATAGGGACAACCATCAGTCACCTCCCCCAGTCAGTCCCCTCCCCCCACACTAAGAACACTTTGAGGGAACATATTTAACCCCTTCCTGCCCCCTACTGGTTAACCCCTTCCCTGCCAATCACATTTATACAGTAATCAATGCATTTTTATAGCAGGGATCGCTGTATAAACGTGAATGGTCCCAAAAATGTGTCAAAAGTGTCCGATGTGTCCGCCGCAATATCGCAGTCACAATAAAAAATCGCCGCCATTACTAATAAAAAAATAAAAATGCTATAAATCTATCCCCTATTTTGTACACGCTATAACTTTTGCGCAAACCAATCAATACGCGCTTATTGCGATTTTTTTTTTTACCAAAAATATGTAGAAGAATACGTATCGGCCTAAACTGAGGAAAATTTTATTTAAAAAAAAAAAAATGGGTATTTATTATAGCAAAAAGTAAAAAATAGTGTTTTTTTTTCCCAAACTGGACGCTCTTCTTTTGTTTATAGCGCAAAAAATAAAAACCGCAGAGGTGATCAAATACCACCAAAAGAAAGCTCTATTTGTGGGAAAAAAAAGGACACAAATTTTGTTTGGGAGCCACGTCGCACGACCGCGCAATTGTCATTCAAAGCGTGACAGCGCTGAAAGCTGAAAAATGGCTTGGGCAGGAAGGAGGTTTTCGTGCACAGTAGGGAGGTGGTTAAGGGAAATCAGGGACAGGGATCCTGCACCGTCCTCAAAGACGACATGGCAAAGTCGCACGATGGAAAGAGTTGGACCTGAGCCAGAAAGTGAAGTTCGATCCCTGCAGTTTAGAGTGAAGGGCCAGGAGCGCTTTTGAGAATTTTTGCCTTTTGTGGTGACCTGTAGGCCCGGATCACACTAGTGCGATGCAAGACATTGCATGTGATTTGCACCGCATTGCTGTGCAGATCACATGCGATGTCTGTGCGATGCGATTTCAGCCATTCAAACTTTATGGCTGAAATCGCATCCGGATCAGGACCCTTTTTTGGTCTGCACTGGAATCGGATCACATGGGTTTTCAGAAATCGGTGTGCGATGCAGGAACCCGCACTGGATTCGCAGGGTTCCAGCATCGCACCAGTGTGAACCGAGCCCTAATCCACCATCTCCGGAGCTGGACTTCTTTGAGAGAGGTGCAGGATCACTCTCCCTGATTTCACTAAGGCTCGGTTCACACTTGGGCGATGCGGGAACCCTGCGAATCCACTGCATTGCACCCGACTCACACTGCCATATGCGAACCCCCATTTCAGCTTGCATATCACACTGTGAACTGTCAGTTCGGACATGAATCGGATTGCATGGGTGTGAACACCCATGTGATCAGGTTCTGGTGTGGACCAAAAAAAGGGTCCTGTGCGAGTTTGGTCCAAATGTGATGCGATATCAGCCATACTATCTGTATGGCTAAAATCGCATAGCATGGACACTGCATGTGATTTGCACTGCAGTGCGAATCACATGCGATCTCACAGAGTGCACTGGTGTGAACCGGCACTTAAACTGTTATTGTCTCTCTTTAGATAAGACAGACATGTTTTTATGGTGAGTAACACACAGTGTTACTTTGTTACTGGGTGTTCAGTTTCGATATCTATTTTTTCTTTGAATGAGTTTTTGCTACTTGGTGGAGATTTTGTTTTAGGTTGGCACGGTGGAGTGGTGAAGGTTTTTTTGGCTGGGCAGAGGGGTTGTGTGACCTACCTAACACACATACGCTGACCTACATGTCAGTGTGTGTGTACGTGTGTGTGTACGTGTGTGTGTACGTGTGTGTGTACGCGTGTGTGTACGCGTGTGTGTACGCGTGTGTGTACGCGTGTGTGTACGCGTGTGTGTACGCGTGTGTGTACGCGTGTGTGTCAGTGTGTGTCAGTGTGTGTCAGTGTGTGTGTCAGTGTGTGTGTACGCGTGTGTGTACGCGTGTGTGTACGCGTGTGTGTACGCGTGTGTGTACGCGTGTGTGTACGCGTGTGTGTACGCGTGTGTGTACGCGTGTGTGTACGCGTGTGTGTACGCGTGTATATATATATATATATATATATATATATATATATATATATATATATATTGTGACAGCAGGCAGGTAAAATCACCAGGTTGCATCCAGGATGGTAGGTATGTATGCCCTAGATTCAGGCTTTATGCAAATTCATACCACTAGGGGGAGTGCTGGGAGTCTTGCGGGGGAAGAGTTAATGGGTCCAGCTGAATCAAGTGGCAAATTAAGGCATCTACAAGAACTCCCAGCATGCCAAGGGAGAAGCTCCATCCTGGAACCAGTTCTGTGTTGTGCAAGACTGGGGAGTGTGTTTCTGTCCTGTGGGGTGAGACAAAGCCTGTGTGGCTAAAACCTTCAAAAACAGGGAGATAGGGGCTGGGGCAGCACAAGGCTGCACCTAGTTGTCAGACAGGGAACCTATGTGTGTAGTAAGCGGTCAAGATGACCAGGATTTCTTTTTTATGTTTCTTTTGCTGTTTTTCCCCTGTAAATAGTTTAAATAAACCACACCTTTTGTGTTGTTTTCTCCTAACTCTGTCTGCTGTGCCTGTTTTGTGTGGTGAACCCAGCCAGGGGCTAACCCCCTCACAATATATATATATATATATATATGTCAGTGTGTGTATATGTCAGTGTGTGTGTATGTCAGTACACACACTGACACACACACACTGACACACACACACCCAAGTGTGTGCAAGTCAGTGTGTGCAAGTCAGTGTGTGCAAGTCAGTGTGTGCAAGTCAGTGTGTGCAAGTCAGTGTGTGCAAGTCAGTGTGTGCAAGTCAGTCAGTTACACATTCAATGAGATCAGCATGTAAGGAAACACTAGCATGTCTTTCAGGGTTGTTTCTACATACAGTGACCTGACCTGCATACACTGACCTGACCTGACCTGCATACACAGTCACTCACTGACCTACCTTAGCCGTGGTGTGCGGTGCCGGCGCACCCAATGTGCCCATCATAGTCGAGATGCAGCCAGAGAAGGAGCCGAGGAGGAGAGGAGACCTGCCGAACCGAGTGGGGATGTGGTGTGGTGCAGCGGGCGGCATTGTAATTCCCGCCTTCTGAGCTTGCAGCGCCTTTGATGGACGTCATACGGTCCCGGCATCGGACCAGTGGGACGTCCATCATAAGTGCTGCAGGCTCCAGAAGGCGGGACCTGTTAGGTCTCTCGGCCACACTCGGCGGCTGTCGGAATAAGAATGGTCCCCGCTCTGGGCTAATAATAAAATACTGCACGCCTGAGACTCTGGGCTTTTCGGGGACCCATTCGGGGCTCCAGCCTCCCCAGCCCACCCCTAACGACGCCCCTGGCAGTGTGAACAGCAAGCTTTGACAAAACATTTGTAGAGCTTTCAGCAAGCTTTGTTGAAGCTTTTAAAGTACCAATCAGGTGCAGTTTGCAAATGCTGAACAAAGATCCTAATGGGAGAGCGGATTGCCACTTTAAAACAAGCTGCTAGAAGACTTTCAACAAACTTCAAGAAGTTCTAAAAAGCCTGCTAGCAGCTTGTTTAAAGTGGCAGTCAACACTCCCATTAGAATCTGTGTTCAACATTTACAAACTGGAACTGAATGGTACTTTAAAAGCTTCAACAAAGCTTGCTTAAAGTTCTGCAAATGCTTTGTCAAAACTTGCTGTTCACACTGCTCTTATACAAGCTGGAGCCTGTACACAAGATCGGACTTCAAACAAACTTTTCCGTGGATTTTTGTTTGAAGGGCGTTGGCCGTTACCGCGCATAGCATACAGACAGCGGGACTTTTTCTGCAAACTTTCTCAAACTCACGTGTTTTTTCTGCTCTCTACCGCCACCCTTTGTTCAACTTCTAGTATCGAAAAATACAATATTTGTATGGACCAATCAGAGGTCTGGATCATACATGTAAATAATAAAACCGTCTAATAAACAATAATATCATAAACACTAAAATGAAATCCGTCCCAGATTGTCCAAGAAATAGTGTAGCAGCGCTCTTGTCATAAATGACAAGCTTCTTCAAGTGTGTCTATACACATAAAGGTATGAATAATAGCAGGTGAAGAACTGCAGACAGCCCGATCCTTATTACAATGCAGCGACACAGGGAAACTTAATCCGTGAGATGTTGTAGAAAAAATCCCCTTTTGGGGATGCACTCACCACAAAGTAGATAAAGATGTGCCTTGTCAGCAAACACAGGATCACTCTCTTCTTCTCTCAGCTATTCCACCGGATCACAGTATTGGTACGCTCAAGGGTACAGCTGGGATGCCGGGATTGCCAACTGTCACATTTGCTTGTGTCCACAATCAAACTGTCAAACTATCACATGGCTGGTGTCATAGCTGATCACATGTGTAGCACCATGGCAGTTGCAGATCAAACAGAAGCAGCTTCACTGGTTGACATAGTCAACCTCACACCATGACAGTCCACTCTGTGTTTGCTGACAAGGCACATCTTTATCTACTTTGTGGTGAGTGCATCCCCAAAAGGGGATTTTTTCTACAACATCTCACGGATGAAGTTTCCCTGTGTCACTGCATTGTAATAAGGATCGGGCTGTCTGCAGTTCTTCACCTGCTATTATTCATACCTTTATGTGTATAGAGACACTTGAAGAAGCTTGTCATTTATGACAAGAGCGCTGCTACACTATTTCTTGGACAATCTGGGACGGATTTAATTTTAGTGTTTATGATATTATTGTTTATTAGACGGTTTTATTATTTACATGTATGATCCAGACCTCTGATAGGTCCATACAAATATTGTATTTTTCCATATCAGTTTCTCATTTTCAGCAGCTGCTCAGTACAAAATAGACCCATTTCTATATTGTATTTACTCATTCATGTATTATTATCATTTCCCTGCTCACAACTCATACCAATAATTGCTACATCTCCACAAGCGCTGAGCGGTGCTTACTTAGGTAGGGCCCAGTTTTCTCTAGCACCTTTTCATACAACTTCTAGTATCGTTGATTGATTTTAACATTGGTTCTGGGCATGCGTGTTTGTACTTTGGACAAAAGTCCGATGGATTTCTGTACACACGATAGGACTTTGCACCGTAGGACTTTTGTTGCCGAAAAGTTTGTCCGTTTGCAGAGCGAACTTTTGTCCGATGAAAACCGAAAAGTTTGTCCGATGGAGCGTACACACGGTAGGATTTTTTTGAAAACCTGCTCATTTGGAAGTTTGTTGTCAAAAAGTCCTACCGTGTGTATGGGGCTTAAGAGATACCCTGAGATCCATAAATATACCAAGGCTATGATTATTGAATATGTTTATGATTTTATACATGTAACCACAGTTCCCACACAGATCAGAAGTGGGTGCATACATTGTGAGTGTGAGAAAAAGTGTACACAGAAGCATGGTGGGTGCTATGTATTACAAATTCGGAGCCAAATTTTGTTTCCACTTATTAGTAATTGTAAGCCTACAGTATCTCACAAGAGTGAGTACACCCCTCCCATTTTTGTAAATATTTTGCTGTCCCCTCAAAATAACTCAACACACAGCCATTAAAGTGGCTGTAAACCCTATACAACCACTTTATATTACAGGTAAGCCTATATTAAGGCTTACCTGTAGCTACCCAGGATATCTCCTAAACCTGCACGGTTTAGGATGTCCCCTGCATGTGCCGATGTCATCGGCACATGCGCACTGGGGAAAACTGAAGCAATGGCACCTATGTGCCATTGCTTCAGTCTGGCTCCCGCGCGCATTCACGGGAGTGGCGTCATCGCGGCTCCTGCCAATCACAGTGCCGGAGCCGCGATACCCGGAAGTAAGCGCCGGGAGAAATGTCGGCGGCCGAAGGGGTAGATGTGGACCTATGCATACTAGCTCATTATGCCTTTGTCTTGCAGGGTTTTTTTTTTTTGTTTTTTTTTTTTAGGGTTTACTTCCTCTTTAATGTCTAAACCACTGGCAACAAGAGTGAGTATACCCCTAAGTCAAAATGTCCAAATTGGGCACAAAGTGTCAATATTTTGTGTGGCCACAATTATTTTCCAGCACTATCTCAACCAAAAAGAGTGCAACACCGCACAGACTCTGGATAAATAATTCCTTTTGGGTGCTGGCCCCGGCTCACCACCGTCAATAGTAATTGAAGAAAAAGGAAGATTGGTCGGACACCATGGAAATCATTGAATCACAAAGTGTGTAAAAACTAGACTTGACTTTTCAAGTCTAGTTTTTACACACTTTGTGATTTTATCTGGTGTGTTTAATTGCTATATATGTTGGTCAGCCAATAAAGCCAGGCCCTTTTTGTTGCATCACATTCGGGTGGAGCATTTAAAAAGCTCAGGTTTGGGGCTACAATTTTGTTGTGGACAAGCACGAGTTACCCGTGTGAAACCGGTCTACCAATGTTCCTGTAACGTCCTTTGGCACTTTGACAATAAAGTAACTATTCTACAGAAGTTCTTCCTTCCATGGTGTACGACCAATCTTCCTTTTTCTTCAACTGTCTTAACTATCTTGGGCATGGAGTTCACCAGAGCATCACAAGTTGCCACTGGAGTCCTCTTCCACTCCTCCATGACAACATCACGGAGCTGATGGATGTTAGAGACCTTGCACTCCTCCACTTTTCGTTTGAGGATGCCCCACAGATGCTCAATAGGGTTTAGGTCTGGAGACATGCGTGGCCAAGTCCATCATCACCTTTACCCTCATCTTCTTTAGCAAGGCAGTGGGTCATCTTGGAGGTGTGTTTGGGGTTGTTATGTTGGAATACTGCCCAGACTCCGAAGGGAGGGGATCAGGCTCTGCTTCAGTATGTCACAGTACATGTTGGCATTCATGGTTCCCTAAATGAACTGTAGCTCCCCAGTGCCGGCAGCATTCATGCAGCCCCAGGCCATGACACTCCCACCACCATGCTTGACTGTAGGCAAGATACACTTGTCTTTGTACTCCTCACCTGGTTGCCGCCACACACGCTTTACACCATATGAATCAAAAACGTTCATCTTGGTCTCATCAGACCACAGGACATGGTTCCAGTAATCCATCTCCTTAGTCTGCTTGTCTTCAGCAAACTGTTTGCGGGCTTTCTTATGCATCATCTTTAGAAGAGGCTTCCTTCTGGGACGACAGCAATGCAGACCAATTTGATGCAGTTTGTGGCGTATGGTCTGAGCACTGACAGGCTGACCCCCCCCCCCCCCCCCCCCCACCTCTGCGTCATTGCTAGTAGCACTCGTATGTCTGTATATTTCCCAAAGACAACCTTTGGATATGACGCTGAGCACGTGCCTGTTCTGAGTGGAACCTGTCCTGTTATACCGCTGTATGGTCTTGGTCACCATGCTGCAGCTCAGTTTCAGGGTTTTGGCAATCTTCTTATAGCCTAAGCCATCTTTATGTGGAGCAACAATTATTTTTTAGATCCTCAGAGTTCTTTGCCATGAGGTGTCATGTTGAACTTCCAGTGACCAGTATGAGAAAGCGAGAGCGATAACACTAAATTTAACACACCTGCTCCCCATTCACGCCTGAAACACTAACGAGTCACATGACACCGGGGAGGGAAAATGGCCAATTGGGCCCAATTTGGACATTTTCACTTAGGGATGTACTTAATTTGTTGCCAGCAGTTTAGACATTAATGGCTGTGTGATGGGTTATTTTGAGGGGACAGCAAATTTACACTGTTATACAAGCTGTACACTCACTACTTTACATTGTAGCAAAGTGTCTTTTCTTTATCATACATACATATGGGACACAGAGCAACCATAATAATGACTATACGAGTTATATGCCACCTATAGGTGAATGGACACTGGCAGATAGTCAAACAGGAAGTCCTCCCCTATATAACCCCTCCTTCACAGGAAGGACCTCAGTTTTTCCAGCATGCAGTTTTTTATAAGCATGTGTTTGTATAGACGTGTGGGCATAAGTGTTTATGCATGTTGCATAGATATACATGTTTGCATAAACACATGGTGCATAGACACATGTTTGCATAGATATGTGTTGCATAACATATGTTGCATAACCACTTCCCGACCAGCTCCTGTACATATACGGCGGCAGGATGATTCTCCTGCGTGAAACGCTGTATATGTATGGCGGCTCCTTTAAGATCCATAGCAGGCGCCCGTCCGCTGCATGGCGGGGACCCGATGCGCGTGGCCGGCTGGCGCGATCGTGGGCAAGAGAGCCAGAACGCTGTATAAATGTCAATGGTCCCAAAAAAGTGTCCGATCTGTCCGCCGCAATGTTGCAGTCCCACTAAAAATCGCAGATCACCGCTATTACTAGTAAATATATATATATATATATATATATATATATATATATATATATATAAAAATAATAAAAATGCCATAAATCTATTCCCTATTTTGTAGATGCTATAACTTTTGCGCAAAACAATCAATATACGCTGATTGCGATTTATTTATTTTTACAAAATATATGTAAAAGAATACATATTGGCCTCAACTGATGAAGAAATTTGTTTTGTAAAAACATTTTTGGGGATATTTATTACAGCAAAAAGTAATTGTCATTCTTATTGTTTATAGCGCAAAAAATAAAAACCGCAGAGGTGATCAAATACCACCAAAAGAAAGCTCTATTTGTGATAAAACAAAGGACCTCAATTTTGTTTGGGTACAGCGTCGCATAACCGCACAATTGTCAGTTAAAGCGGCGCAGTGCTGTATCGCAAAAAAGGCTCTGGTCATTAAGGGGGTAAAACCTTCCGGGGCTGAAGTGGATAAACACGTTTCATAAACGCATTCTTGCTTATTCTGTAAATGCATGCTTCCATGGGCATGTATTGCATAAGTGCGTGTTTGCATGGACACGCGCTTTCGTGTTTTGCCTATACACATATTTGCAGACGCACATACTTACATGTTTCCATAAACGCACGCCTCCATGAATGCATGTGGCTTAAACGCAGGCTGCCATGTTTTCATATGAACTGCATACATATGTGCTTAGTTGCATTAAACTGCATATATATGGGCTTATTTACATAAAAATGTATACATATGTGCTTATTTGCCTAGGACTACATACATATGTGCTTATTTGCCTAGAGATACATACATATGTGCTTATTGCCTTGAGCTGCAAAACATAGATGCATGAATTGCAAGAATACGTGTATACCTGCATGTTTGCATACCTTAGTACCTGCATACCTACAGGGTTGTATAGCGGTAGACCAACATTGTTTAGGCCTGCATCCTTGTGGAACTGCGTATTAGTTTGTCAGGGTGATCTGTGCCACTGTGGTGCCTGATCTTGGATAAAGCCTGGTTAGTACTTGGATGGAAGACTGCCCAGGTTTCCCTCCAGTGAGTGAGGCATCTGAGGTTGCTGTGTTCGAGAGCATCTTAGACCATAAGATTTTAGAGCAGTCTCTGAGGTGGTTCGTCCCTTCCTTAGTGGGGTCAGTCTTTGCCTTGCATTGGGTGTTGGAGCAAAAGGTATGGGCTCATTATTGTAAAACAATTAAATGATAGCAGCTTCAAAACTGAATAGGGACATAAGGTCTATCTTAAGATCTCAATCCGCTGGGCATCCTTGAGTTTCAGATAGGCTCGGTCTGTTCAGCGATGACATCTCAGCAAGAGGTAGATTGTGGGGCCCATAATCATCAGGAAACACACAGCTTCATGTTCCGGAGTTGTTGCCAGCCTCTTCAAAGATTTATGTAATTGCAATGGAAAGTCTCCGGTTTTCTTTTTTGTGACCATCCTTTGGGCTGGCCACAGCTTCTGAGGTTTACAAAGCTCCTAGCTCCAGTGCAGGACTTGCTAAAGACGCAGGGGGTGTCAATCTCAGTATACCTCAATAACCTTTGCTCAGGAAGCAGTTTGTCCAGATTTTCCTTTAGTACATTTTGCAGTAGGAAGCTGTATCTAGGTCAAAGCACATTCCTTATGTACAGTCCTACTCCAGGTCTTGGTAGAGGATCATTCTCTGTCTGGAACTTGAAGATCCAGGCATTGGATAGCCAGAGGGCTCTGTTCCAGTGGTGTTGCACAGCTAAAGATTGGTGGTCGATGGTTCGGAATCTAGAAAGGTTGAATTCCTTCATTCAGGTATTGGAAGATAATAACCACTAATGCCAGTTTCTCCATTTTGTTTGAGGGTGGCTACAGTTCAGTGGACTTGGTCTCCACAGGAGAGAATACTGCCAATAAATATCTTGGAGCTTTTGGCCAGTACACCTTGCTCTGGATTATGGTACAAACCAGTTGTAGATTCTATTCGGAAAAGCCTCTGCAGAGGCATATATATCAACCACCAGGACGGCACCAGGAGTCATGCAGCGCAGGAAAGTGAACCACATTCTGCCTGGGACAGCACAAGTGCTGTCTCTATCATCAATGCATATTCCAGGTATAGAATAGTGGCAGGGGGAACTCTGCAGGTGAATCTACTAGATTCCAAGTTCTACAACAAGTTGAGACAGGTTGTGTCCGGGACGAAGATCCCACTGGCAATAAGGGTAGATGCACTGGTAACACCTTAGGGACCAGTTCTCCCTTATTTGACACTTTCCTCTGTTTCGTCTTCTGCCACATCTTTTGCGAAGAACCTGGAAGAGGGTAACACTAATAGTGTTAGCCAAATTAGCCCAGGAGGGCTTGGTACACTGACATAGCGAGTCTTGCGGGGGTCGCTTCTTGGACGCTCCCAGTCCAGCGGGACCTAATGGTCTTGAGTTCTGTATCTCAGGACTGTTAAGCCCCTGGAAGCCAGTTTTGAGGAACTTCAATAACAGGAAATATTTTTTTGCCTAAAGTGAAGGCAGAAAGTGGCACCTGCAGAAATGTGAGAGATTTTCTTTTTCCTTCCCAAATTGGTAGGGGAAAGGAGATTGGCTTAAGTACCGTTACATAGTTAGTCAGGTTGAAAAAAGACAAAGTCCATCCAGTTCAACCATAAAAAAAAAAAGAAATATCGCACAATCCCATATACCCAATTCTATACCCACAGTTGATCCAGAGGAAGGCAAAAAACCCAGTTAAGGGAGTGTCAGAGGTGGCAGGTCTTTCATGCAAGGAGCCGTTCCTGATCTCGCATCATGATAAAGGGATTTTTATAACAGCTTACCTGTAAAATCCTTTTCTTGGAGTACATCACGGGACACAGAGCGACATAGTATTAACTATGTGGGATTATATAGATTACCTTCAGGTGCTGGCACTGGCAACTTCCAAGACAGGAAGTACCCTCCCCTATATAAGCCCCTCCCATCCGGGAGTACCTCAGTTTTGTAGCAAAGCAATAAGTGTCCCCAAAAGAGGGGTGGGAGCTCTGTGTCCCGTGATGTACTCCAAGAAAAGGATTTTACAGGTAAGCTGTTATAAAAATCCCTTTTTCTTTCTCGTACATCACGGGACACAGAGCGACATAGTATTAACTATGTGGGACGTCCCAAAGCAATGCCCAAATGAGGGGAGGGATACACCATACATAAGCTGGGCGCCATCAAACATGAGGATCTTTTGCAGCCTGCAACACACTGCGCCCAAAGGCGACATCCTCCTGACTTCTAACGTCCACCTGGTAGAACCTAGTGAACGTGTGTACTGAAGACCATGTTGCGGCCTTACAGATCTGGGCCAGGGAGGCCTGGTGATGTGCTGCCCATGAAGTTCCAACTGCTCTCGTGGAGTGCGCCCTAACTTTGAACGGAGGCGGTCTTCTTTTCAAGCCATAGGCTTGCATAATGACCTGTCTAATCCACTTGGCTAAAGTAGATTTTGATGCTGCCTAACCCTTTCTGGGGCCTTCTGGCAGAATAAACAAAGTATCTGTTCTTCGAATCTAAGCAGTGGCTTTTAAATAAGCTTTAACTGCTCTTACTACATCCAAGGAATGAAATAACTTTTCCTCTACCGAACTAGGTTTGGGAAAAAAGGAAGGAAGAACCACATCTTGGTTCAAATGAAACCTCGATACCACCTTAGGAAGAAAAGCTGGATGAGGACGTAGAACTACTCTGTCCTTATGAATAACCAGATATGGTTCCCTACAGGACATGGCGGCTAATTCCGACACTCTTCTAGCTGAAGATATGGCTACTAAAAAGATTAATTTCCTGGTGAGTAGAACCAAGGAAATGTACCGCAAAGGTTCAAATGGTTGTTTTTGCAGAACCGATAGAACCAGGTTTAGGTCCCATGGACATATGGGAGCTTTAACCGGTGGGTTAATACGGGTCACACCTTGTACAAAGGATTTGACAAGTGAATGCGAAGCCAGGGGCCTTTGGAATAGTATTGATAAGGCCGAAACCTGACCCTTGATAGTACTTAAGGCAAACTTCCTGTCCACAGCCCACTGCAGGAAGTCCAGAATTCTGCCTATAACGTACTTACGTGGATGCCATTTTCTGGCCTCACACCAAGTGATGTACGCCTTCCAAACTCTATAATAAATATGCCTAGATACAGGCTTCCTGGCATTGATTATAGTAGATACCACAGAGTTAGAGAGACCTCTCTTTTTTAGGATGTGGGATTCAATAGCCAGGCCGTTAAACCTAGAGTTAGTAAGGAAGGGTGGTATATCGGTCCTTGCGAAAGCAGGTCCGGACGACGTGGAAGGGTCCAAGGACTCCCCACAGACATTTTTACAATCTCCGCGTACCAGGATCTTCGGGGCCACGCTGGAGCCACCAGGATCACCAGCTTCTTTTCCAACCTGACTCTGCGGAGGAGTCGAGGCAACAATTGTAGCGGTGGGAATGCATATATTAGTTTGAACTGATCCCAAGGGAACACCAGAGCATCCGAGCCACAAGCGAGGGGATCCCTTGTCCGAGAGACAAACCTGTCCACCTTTGCGTTGAATCTGGATGCTAGAAGATCTACATCCGGTGTTTCCCATCGCTGACATATTGCTCGGAAAACCTCGGGATGAAGGGACCATTCCCCCGGGCATAACTGTTGGCGACTCAGAAAGTCCGCCTTCCAATTCTCTACCCCTGGAATGAAGACAGCGGATATGCATGGAACATGCTTTTCTGCCCATTCCAGGATGTGATTTACTTCCCACTGGGCTGCACGACTCCTGGTGCCCCCCTGATGATTGATATATGCCACTGTCGTGGCATTGTCTGATTGAATTCTGACAGGGGACCCTTGAAGTTTGGATGTCCATGCTTTTAGGGCATACCGGGCTGCTCGCATCTCTAAGAGATTGATGGGCAGGGCCTTCTCTGTATCTGACCATCTGCCCTGGAGAGACCATTGGTCCAGTACTGCCCCCCAGCCTGTAAGGCTGGCATCTGTAGTGACCACCTTCCAAGCAATCGGACTGAAGGATTTCCCCTTTTGCAGATTCTGGGGAATCAACCACCAACAGAGACTCTTCCCAACAGAAGGGGACAAGGACATCGGGAAGTCTAGGGCCTGAACTTTTTTGTTCCAGGCCGACAGTATGGCCCTTTGCAAATTCCTTGAGTGGAACTGGGCGTATGGCACAGCTTCGAATGATGCTACCATCTTCCCCAGCAGCCTCATGCACAGGCGTATGGACGGCTGTCTTTTTGCACAAACCAGGTGGACCAAGTCCCTCAAAGAGGATACTTTTTCTTGAGATATGAAAATCTTTCTCTGGTCTGAATCCAGCCGTAGCCCCAAGAATTCCAGACTTTTGACTGGTTGTAGGGCTGATTTGTCCAGGTTGATGATCCAACCGTAAGATTCCAGATACCTGATTGTATCGCAAATTACCACCTCTAGTCTGGCAACTGAGTGGTCCATCAACAACAGGTCGTCTAGGTATGCCATTATCGTCACACCTCGTGTTCTTAGATCGGCCAACAGTGGGGCCAGAATCTTTGTGAACACCCGTGGTGCTGTGGCCAGACCGAAAGGTAAGGCTCTGAACTGAAAATGGCGCCCTTCTACTGCAAAGCGTAGAAATCTTTGATGACCCGGAAAGATGGGAACGTGCAAGTAAGCATCTTTGATGTCGATCGAGGCTAACCATTCCTCCCCTTGTAGGGCAGCGGCTACCGAGCGGATCGACTCCATCCGAAAAGACCGGATGTCCAGGAATTTGTTTAGACCCTTTAGATTCAATATGGGTCTTACGTCCCCGTTTGGTTTCGGGACTGTGAAGAGGTTTGAGTAGAAACCCAACCCCCACTCTTCCATAGGAACATCCATAATTACTCCTTGGAGCAATAGTTGTTCTAATGCCAACAGAAGAGATCCTCTCTTCAGAGGATCTTTTGGCACGCTTGACCACATAAAGTGGGAAGGAGGAGACTCTTTTAACTCCAACTTGTACCCCAGAGTTACTGCGGAGAGGACCCATTTGTCTCTGATTTTTTCCCGCCAAGTCTCTGCGAACAACCGAAGTCTTCCCCCCACCCACTTGAGTGGGGGCAGCCCTTCATAGGGCCGACTTGGAGGTTGGCTTAGTACCTCTTCGGATCCAGGGTCTCTTGTTTCCCTGTGACTGTCCCTGAGCCTTACCTCCGGAATTTGATCGAGGAGGCCGTCAGAACTGCTTAGAAGCAGATGTCCCAGGGACTGGAGAAGTAGGCCTCTTAAAAGAGGGACCTTTAAACCTCTTTTTAACCGGTAAGAGAGTACTTTTACCACTGGAAATATTCTGGATATATTTATCCAGGTCTTCGCCAAATAAGCGTTCACCATGAAATGGGAAGCTGACTAGCAGCTTTTTACAGGGAGCTTCAGCAGACCAGTTCTTGAGCCATAGAAGTCTACGCATGTGTACTAATGACAGCGTAAGGCGGGAGGCCTGATGGATTGAATCCTTGATGGCGTCAACCGTAAAGCATAATGCTCTAGGCAAATCAGCCAGAGTATGAGCCTGCTGATCTGGCAAATCCCTTAAGACCAGTTTCATCTGATCCTTTAAGGCTTGGCAAACTCCAATAGCTGCCACTGCTGGCTGTGCAACAGCCCCTGCTGTAGAAAAAGCAGATTTTAATAAGGACTCCAATTTTTTATCTATTGTGTCCTTGAACATTTGAACATTATCTACTGGACATGTCAGTGACTTGTTCACACAAGAGATGGCTGCGTCTACCGCAGGTAAACTCCATTTTTGGGTGAACTTATCCTCCATGGGATAGATCACCGAAAATCTCTTAGGGGGAACAAATAGTTTATCAGGATGTTCCCACTCCTGATACATAAGTCCTTCCAGTAATGGATGAACTGGAAAGGAACAAATAGCCTGGGGAGCTTTTAACGACCCCAATGAGGAGACAGCCGCTGTTGACGGTTCAGAAAGAGGCATTTTAAATGCTGATCGAACCATGTCAGTTAGGGACTGAACCCACAATCTTTCAGCTTGTGATGCCGAGAATGGTTCTTCCACTGTTGACTCCTCTAAAACAGAGTCAGCCTCATCCTGATCCCCTTCAGGTAGGTCAATCCCTTCATGGGACTGTTGCTCTGTTAACAGGTACTCTGATGGAGGAGACGGCGATCGGGCGCGCTTTCTCTCTGGTAGGGAAGAAGCGATCAATGCTGCCAATCTTTGCTCCAGTCCTCCCAGAGCTGAGGCAAAAGCCTCCTCTGTTACATATACAGGAGCAGGTGAACTGAGGACAGCCACAGTACCTGGCACTCCTGAGGGTTCTCTACGGGTACCAACCTCTGATTTATCAGGGGAGGCTGGTGCAGCAAAAGCATGCCCAAGATCCTCAGAGCCCGACGGAGACCCTTTTTGCTTCCTGGGTGTCTTAGTCCTGGAGACTTTGGGCGCATATTCCTAAGCCCAAAGCTGAGGTATTCCAGCCGCAATACACCACTTACTGACAATAGTCTAGCGAACCTGCTGCTATATCAGTTGGTGTCCACTAATGTGCCTCTCTAGGGGATGCCTGTATCAACCGCCTGCTGTATGCCTGCTCTTAGTATGCTACCAGCCACTTGCTCTGTCCACCCACAGCCAGTCCTCCGAAAAATTGCGTTTTTAACATGCTGGGACGCCTGCACATGCGCAGAAGCGCTGTGGCGCGCACAGATCGTCATCCGCCAAGCCCCGCCCCCTTTTTCAGCCCATTTCATATATTTAGAAATGCGCGTGCTCGCGCGCGCACACACGTGTGCGCCATCGGCGTTCACACACATGGAAACACAGGGAGAGGAGCCAGGGTCCCTGTTTACAACAGGGCCCGGGGATGAAAGAACACATGGCAGCAAGACAGAGGAATGCAGCTTCCCTTTCAAGAGAGCCCACCATCTGCCTGGACTTTCACCATGGAAGGAATAGTCCAAAGAAAAAGACGTTCCACAGCGGTCTCTAGTGGATAAACACAGGTACCGCACCTTGTCTTTTTTTTTTTAAAACTCCTATATGAAAAAAAACATTTTCTAGGATTAGCAGTCTTAGGCATCTACAGATATTAGCGGGAATACCGTTTAGGTAACAGGCAGAAAGACATATTAGGATTGAGGGCCCCCCAATAGAACCAAGTTCCTGAGGGGCCCCCACTTACCTTTTCCTCGCCGCAGGACTCTGTTTGGCACAGAAGCCCAAACTTCGCCTCTCACGGCAGGCAATGTACTTAGACCTTCAGGGACCGGGTTCCCAAGGATTCCACTCCCCTGGACCTGTATAGCACCCTGCACAGATAACGTCTTGGGTATGACCAGAGCTCTGGATCCCAGGGTCCAGCCCTCCTAAGAGAGGCATTACAGGCAAAACCTTGCTCTTCCCTGCAAGGCCCGGGTAACGACCATTTAGCTATGAAGCTTTTTTGGTCGGATCCGGAATAGCTTGCTAAGGCCCAAAAGAACCTGTACACAAGCCCAGATGAATACATGTTAACCTTGGCCAACACCTTAGACACTGGCAAAAAACTGAGGTACTCCCGGATGGGAGGGGCTTATATAGGGGAGGGTACTTCCTGTCTTGGAAGTTGCCAGTGCCAGCACCTGAAGGTAATCTATATAATCCCACATAGTTAATACTATGTCGCTCTGTGTCCCGTGATGTACGAGAAAGAAAAGGTGATGTTTCGCCCTCATCCATTTTTTGCCTAGCGTGGCGTCTAGTTTTTACTTGAATCAAGACAATGTCTTGCCTTATTTTCTGATCCTCAGTTGGCAGGAGTAAGATCACTGCATACTCTGGAGGTATTTCAGGCAGTCAGAATTACTTGAATTGTCAGCGCAGGTCAGGAATCCTGGTTTGTGCTGCTGGTAGAGCCCAGGATGGGCAGGAGACATCCAAGTTAACTATTTTCATTGGATTTGCCCCTCACCCCTTTTTTTTGGCAAAAGCGCTTGCTACCAGGTGTGTGCTGAGATTTTGGGCCATCCGCAATCAGGTGTCAGTGGTTCAGAGTTTTAAGGCCATTACATGTTTTTTTTGTTCATACATTCACAGAATTTTACGTTTTATGTTTGGGGTGGCAGAAGAAGTCCCTATCAGGTGGCAGTTTCTGTGATTGTGTCTCCCCCCCAATTAAGTGCATTGCTTTAGGACATCCCATATAGTCATTATTATGGTTGCTCTGTGTCCCGTGATGTACGATCAAGAAAGTAGGATTTTTTCGTCATACTTACCTGTAAAATTCCTTTTCCTTGAGTACATCACGGGACACAGAGGTCCCTCCTATCTTTTTTGGGATATTCATTACTTTGCTACAAAAAACTGAGGTCCTTCCTGTGTAGGAAGGGTTATATAGGGGAGGACTTCCTATTTGACTATCTGCCCATGTCCATTCACCTATAGGTGGCTTATAACCCATATAGTCATTATTATGGTTGCGCTCTGTCCCATGATGTACTTAAAGAAAGGGATTTTACAGGTAAGTATGACAAAAAAAAAAATCCTACTTTCTTCAGTGTTGTCACATAAAAAGATAAAATAAAATATTTACAAAAATGTGAGAGGTGTACTCACTTTTGTGAGATACTGTAGCTGCGATCAGTATGTGCAGGACCATGGTTCGATAACAATTAGAGAATTTGTCTATAGAAATACCTAGTAGAGTAAACTGAGGGGATAGGAGAGATTTCCAGAAGCTAATCATTTTTTATTTGTCTATAGCGCTGTACTAAATAAAGGGAGCTGGGCAGCTTGTTTTACACACACACACACTCTCTCTCTCTCTCTCTCTATATATATATATTCGTCATGGCCGAAATTGTTGGCACCCCGGAATTTTTTCCAGAAAGTCAAGTATTTCTCACAGAAAAGTATTGCAGTAACACATGTTTTTGCTATACACATGTTTATTCCCTGTGCGTGTATTGGAACAAAAAAAAAAATAAAAAAAGGAGGAAAATAAGCAAATTGGACATAATGTCACACAAAACTCCAAAAATGGGCTGGTCAAAATTCTTGGCACCCATAACTTAATAGTCGGTTGCACGCCATTTGGAAAAAATAACTGAAATCAGTCGCTTCCTATAACCATCAATAAGCTTCTTACACCTCTCACCCGGAATTTTGGACCACTCTTCCTTTACAAACTGCTCCAGGTTGGAATGGCGCCTTTTCCCAACAGCAATTTTAAGATCTCTCCACAGGTGTTCAATGGGATTTAGATACGGACTCATTGCTGGCCACTTTAGAACTCTCCAGTGCTTTGTTCCATTTCTGGGTGCTTTTTGACATATGTTTGGGGTCATTGTCCTGCTGGAAGACCCAAGATCTCGGACGCAAACCCAGCTTTCTGACACTGGGCTCTACAGCGCAACCCAAAATCTTTTGGTAATCCTCAGATTTCATGATGCCTTGCACACATTCAAGGCACCCAGTGCCAGCAAAACAATCCCAAAACATCATTGAAGCTCCACCATATTTCACTGCAGGTACTGTGTTCTTTTCTTTGTAGGCCTCATTCCGTTTTCGGTAAACAGTAGAATGATGTAATATAGCAGAAATCTCTATCTTGGTCTCATCTGTCCACAAGACGTTTTCCCAGAAGGATTTTGGGTTACTCAAGTACATTTTGGCAAAGTGTAGTCTTGCTTTTTTATGTCTCTGTGTCAGCAGTGGCGTCCTCCTGGGTATCCTGCCATAGCGTTTCATTTCATTTAAATGTTGACAGATAGTTCGCGCTGACACTGATGTTCCCTGAGCCTGCAGGACAGCTTGAATTTCTTTGAAACTTGTTTGGGGCTGCTTATCCACCATCCAGGCTATCCTGCATTGCAACCTTTCATCAATTTTTCTCTTCCGTGCACACCCAGAGAGATTAGCTACAGTGCCATGGGTTGCAAACTTCTTGATAATGTTGCGTACTGTGGACAAAGGCAAATCTAGATCTCTGGAGATGGACTTGTAACCTTGAGATTGATATTTTTCCACAATTTTGGTTCTCAAGTTCTCAGACAGTGCTCTTCTCCTCTTTCTGTTGTCCAGGCTTAGTGTGGCACACACAGACACACAATGCAAAGACTAAGTGAACTTCTCTCCTTTTTATCTGCTTTCAGGTGTGATTTTTATATTGCCCACACCTGTTACTTGCCCCAGGTGAGTTTAAAGGAGCATCACATGCTTGAAACAATCTTATTTACCCACAATTTGGAAAGGGTGCCAAGAATTTTGACTAGCCCATTTTTGAAGTTTTGTGTGACATTATGTCCAATTTGCTTTTTTTCCTCTTTTTTTGTTTTGTTCCAATACACGCAAAGGGAATAAACATGTATAGCAAAACATGTGTTACTGCAATACTTTTCTGTGAGAAATACTTGAATTTCTGGAAAAATTTCTGCGGTGCCAACAATTTCGGCCACGACAGTGTGTTATATATATATATATATATATATGTGTGTGTGTGTGTGTGTGTGTGTGTGTGTGTGTGTGTGTGTGTATATATACATATATATATATATATATATATATATATATATTTCTCGTTCACATTTTAGATTTTGAATACCTGTTTGCTCACCTGCACTTATTTCAGTTTTTGTGTTCTATATTGAGTGCTGAGGCGCTGTATCATCATGGTGTTTATATCATTCAAAAATGTAAAAAACTTCAGTTATTTGTTACATTATAAAAACGAAAGTTATCAATGTTAAAAAAAAAAAAAAACCTGAGGATTGTAAAGAATGTTTATATGTACCTGTCCCTGTTTGTGAGGGGAGAGATGAAGTACAGGATCTTGCCGGATCAGTCTTCCTGTTGGGCTGTCTCTGTAGGATGGATGTACCTTAGAAACTGCAGGCATGTGACACGTTGGCTCTGTAACACAAACAAACCAGTTTCAAGCTCACCGTGGTAGCTGGATAGTAAAATCTTTAGGGATATACATACTTTCAGAGGGTCCCTATCATAAAAGCAACCTGTACTCAGGAATATGATGGCTTTCATTGCAGATCTCCTTCTGAAAACAATAGACTCTTGGATTTATGGTCCCAACACGGACTTAAAATAAACCTGCAGCTCAAGAAAAAAAATCAAGACAGAACTAATCTGCATACTTTTTTCAAGTCAGTACTGAAGCTGCTGGATCAGCATGGCAGCTAGGGAACTCAGTACTGAAGCTACTAGATCAGCATGGTAGCCAGGGAACTAGAGAGAAAGATCAGCAATAGAAGTCTTTCCATGTCACCAGGTTTCCTTTGATGAAAATTTAACGTTTTTTCTATATTATAGTATAGTATATGTAAACCTGAATTTAAAAAGTAATTTTAAATATTTTTAAAGCTTTTTAAACACTAACAAATAGGCATCCTTCACAAGGGTGTGATTACCTGTATACATTTGATTCCAGCAGCAAGAATCAACAGATACTTCTGGCTAGGATGGCAGGTGTAGGCCAACAGTGGGGGCTGCTCAACTCATACAAAGTAAGGAAAGACTGAGAGGAGTCATCGTCGTTCACATGTATCCTCCCACTCAGAAATGACATGTGGTTAGGGAAGGATGAGCGACCCTGGATGCAGAAAGAAGTCCTCACTGAGTGTGCAGTTACATTGATCAGTGATCGCTCCTCTCAGCCTGTCATTATTTGCAGTACAGGCTCAGGGGCTGCCGCTGTTAGCATAAACCCATCATCCTAGCCTCAAAAATCTGCTGATTCGTGCTGCTGAAATCCAGTCTCTGCAGGTAATCGCCTATATGAATAAGGCTTAAATGTTTATTTGCAATCTTTTGGTCTTTAAAATACTATATACCAGTGAAAACGTGTTATATTGGTTTATTAACTATTGATCATGTAAGAATTTCAGAGCTGTCTTATGTCTTATGCACACTTTCTGTATTTTTGCAAGGAGTCTTAGCACTCCTGGTTATCTTGGGACTACAGAATGTTAAAAGAATAAAGTCAACATTCAGATTAACTTGAACACCCACAAAGAGTGAGGCACCCTCGCCTTAGGATGATTAGGTTTAGGACTAAAAGGATGTCAACACAATGTAGTGATTTAGGTGGAATGAAGAAACCACCTTAAATAGGAAAAAGAGGACCAAGGCCTCAACACCACCTTCCAGTGAAAAACCAGGAGGGAATCTTTGCAGGAAAGCACAACAAACTCTGAGACTATGTAAACCAAAAAGGCAACATTGCACGTAAAGAGCTACAAAAGAATCTCTTGAAGTGGAGAAGACTAAGACAGACAAGACCAACTGGCTGAGCGTCCACCTGCAAATTTTTCACACTGGGAATGTGTGTGGTAGAATAAGCTGGAACATGAAGCTGTGACCAGATCAGGTTTACTTCTTCAGCAGCTCAACTTCTTGTCCCATATTTTGTTGTACGCCACAGCCGTGGCATTGTCCAACTGCACCCTTATGGGGAGACCTTGAAGGCAAACAAAACAGTGTTGGGGGAGCTAAACAAATTGCTTGAAGTTCCAGAGTGTTTATTGCCAATTTCCACACCTCTGGCAACCAGATTCCCTGAACTAAGAGGTTCTGCACAACCCTTTCCCAGCCCATCATCCATTGTCAAAACCTTCAAATTTGCCGGAAGTAATTACTTTACGGTATACAGCATCTGCATGGATATCCACTAATCCAGAGCTGACCTGGTCTTGGGAGTGAGATGCATTGGCTACTTATGACCCTTGTCCCACAGCAACAGAATATTTAGCTGATGTGCTCTGGGGTAAAACTGGGCATAGGTACCTACATTGAAGGTGGCTACCATCTTCTTTAGCACCCCCATGCAAGCCCGAAAAGAGTAACTTTCTATCTCAGAGACTCCACCTGGGGTCGAAGAGACTGGCATTTCTCCTGTGGCAGCAGTAATTTTAAATGAGCCTTCTCGAGTACTAGGCCTAAGTATTCTAGGAGTTGGGTAGGAATTAAGGCTGAATTCTGAAAGTTACACACCCCATCAAACCTCCTCTGGTCATGTATCGTCTGATGCACATTGGATGTCAGTTTCTGAGACAATTTATCCCTTAGAAGCAGGTCATTCAGGTACCTAAAAATGGAGATACTCTAGTTTCCCAATAACCCCCAGAACCAAAGCCGGACACCTTGGTAAACAAAACCAACAATACAAACTGATAGTGGCAATTCTTCACAAAAAATTGCAGAAACCATTGGCGAGGTCAGAAAAGTGGGATGAGTAGGTAGCTATCCTTGATATCCACTGACGCCAGGAAATGTCCTTGATGAAACAACTGGGTGAACCCCATCCTGAATTTTTGTATTTTCAGGAACTTGTCAAGAAGACCCTTGAGGTCCAGAATGGTCTGGGTGTCTCTGCATGGCTTGGGAACTGTGAACAGGTTGGAATAGAAGTCATTAGACATCTCCTCTGCTGGCACAGGTCAATAACTCTTAAGACAGCAGTCTTTTTAGACCCACAAAAATAAATGTTATTTTTTGTGGAATCAAGATACTCGAGTGCATAAGGCATGAAGGGGTGAGAGCAGCAAAACACCAGCTTGTAGGATTTTATGCTGCAGACCCAGTTGTCTGTGACTTTGAGTCCAGGTAGACACGAAGGCTAATTAATGTTAACCCCACCCATGCGGGTGGGGGCTGCCCTTCACTATAGGTATTTGCCTTCAGAACTGTTATGCGGGCTTAGAGCTAAGGGGCTGCTTGCTTACGAACATAACTTTTCTTGGATTCCGAAGGCATCACTGGTTTCTGCCTAGTCACCCATTGCCTTAAGGGGTAAAAGCATAATTTCCCCCACATTCTCCTTCTGGATCTGATTCTCTGGAACAAAGCATGCACTTCAGCCAGACTTTAAGAGATAGGTAAACTCTTCCCACAGTTACTGCCAGCTGCTGAAGGCCACTCCTACCAGAGAGGACGGCAAAGCTGTGTTTTTGAAACATCTTGAAGGGATCACTGTGTAAGGACCATGTAAGCTGGTACTGTCAGCATGATCCTTGTGCATGCTTCTGGAGGGATCAGTTGGCTACACGCACCCAGGTGGATCAAAAATTAGATGTCTGGATTTTTATATGTGGCTCTTCATACTGGTATAACTTTCCCTGAGGAAGATAAAATTATTGAAATGCGTTGGGTTAACCCGAATGAGCGGCTACGACTGAGGATTTCAAATACTGGTTTACAGATCCCACCCAGATTATTAAAATACGGTTTGCTATAATGTAATGTTGTAATTTTTTTCTGCCACTGTATGATTTTAAAAGATGTTTAATATTGTATAAGGCAATAATTATTTACCTTTAAATATATGTAGAAAAAACTGCTTGCCTACAAAGTCCCATAGGAGAATATAAATAGTTTATTGCAGTATAAAAAATGTTGTAAACCATAACCATCTGCTTAGACAGGGTGTACTAAAAACCACCTCTTGGTATAATGCAGAGAAGTGCAAGTAATACATTGTGCCTTTGTACCCTGCAGCTTACTTGTACAAATATGTATGAGTTGCATAACTTATGAGGTATAACAAAGCACATCTATTCCCCACCACCTCATATCGTACATAAATATTTTTTCATGGTTACAAATATTTGGACCTCGCCAAGCCCATGACCATTATTGTATTGTTCTTTTAGAAAGAGGAGAACAAAAGTAACCTACAAGATGAATTAATTGTTATCTCAATGAGAACAAAACATCTGCAGCAAAAAGTAAAAAAAGAAAAATAATCACATATACATTCTGTCCCACTAAGAAATGATGGAGCTGCTTAATTGCAGTTTTTTGTGTTGAAATTTGCACATACAGTAATTGAACAGATGGCTTTGCAATCCAGAAATGGGTTACTAAGCAACTCTTGATACCATAAATTTGATTTAACTTTATCAAGGTAGCTTGGAAAAAAAGTATTTTGGCACAAAAACATTTATAAAGATTAAATATTAGATTTTTAATTCCATTCCATTATTTAGTATAGTCTAATATATATTGCCTCAAACTACTATTCCAAAATTGGACACTGTTGGCAAAACCCATTGCAGTCTCTATATATTGGATAATTTGATTCTGGGCAAACGATTTAGCGGCAGGTTTTTTAGCACTGATAATCAGATGTAATGTAACCTGGCACCAAAGTTATATATTTTTTTCTAATTAAACGTTTTTATTTTCCACAAAAGTGTATAATTTTCAATGCACAAACATTTTCTTCATTCAGTACAATCATTCCATTTATGACATGAATTGGTAATGCATAAAGTTCTTGATCAATTATTTGTGTTTTAGACTTAATCAGGGCAAACAGTGGTTCCACAATGAGAGAGATATAGTCAAATCAGTGATCTAGTCACGCTCACTCCTAGGTATTTGATACTATTGACTAGTTGTAGGGGTAATTGGGTCTGTAGCTCAGTCTGGGGGGCAAATTTGGGACTTCTCCCAGTTGATCCTGAGCCTGGAGAACGAGCCAAAATGTTTAATTGTTTTGTAGGGCTTCAGCCAGAGAGGGGCCCGAGTCTGCCAGATACAACAATGTGTCATCTGCGTACATGCTTATTTTTTCTTCTAGATCGCCTACGCACAAGCCCTGTATCAATGGGTTGCATCTGATGGATATTGCTAGGGGTTCTGTGGCCAAGGCATACAGTAGGGGGGATATAGGGCAGCCCTGTCTAGTGCTTCTGGAGAGTTCAAAAGTGTCTGGCTGGGGGGGCGTGGCCGGATAGTGAAGAGAGCAGTCACAGACACACTGCTCCAGCTCTCAACCGACATCCTTACCTTATTCTGGGTCAGTTTTCCTCGCCAAAGGTACTGATCTGTTCCCCACAGAGGTGGGCATCTGGCAGGCTGGCTGAAATGGTAAAATACGGGCCGCACCGGCCCCCCCATCCACGGCAGAGCAACTGGCTCGGTTCAGGAGGCAAGATGGAGCTAGGACACACGCAGGGCAGACAGACACAATGCAGGCCGCCTCCTCTGCTGACAAGAACCATGCTACAGGGGTGAGTGCTTCTATTCCTGCCCTCTTTCGCTCTCAAGCAGACCCCCTCTGATGTCCCAAGACTCCCAGCAATTCACTGAGACTGGTCTGTCTGTGGATTCTCCTACCTCTGCTGAACCTACACTGTCCACCATTATGGTAGCTATCCAGGACTGTAAGGCCTCCCCCTTTCTACTCAGATAGCATCTATTCGCATGGACTTTTCACTACTTAAAAAGGAAGTCCAGAACCTCTGTGATAGAACCGGAGAGGTAGAGGACCGTATTAACTCCCCGGAGGACACTGTCAATCTCCTATCAGTTAACATGCGGGATGTCACTAGCGAGATGGCGGCAGTCCGCGCCAAAATCGTTGATTTGGAAAATCGTTCTCGCAGGAACAACCTCAGATTTGTAGGGTTCCCAGAAAGGGCTGAGGGCCCTCATCCTGAAAAATGTATTTATTCCTGGTTACGGGACATTTTTGGTACAGATGCGCCCTCATTCTCCCATGTCATTGAACGCGCGCATCGCACCCCTCCCCCTGAGGGTGCCCCACCACGCTCCATTATTGCTCGCATCCTCAACTTCCAGGATAAAGTCGCAATCCTGCGCCTAGCTAGGGAGAAAGGCCCTCTCAAATTTAATGGGAACACCATCTCCATCTATTCTGACTTTTGTGCTCAAGTTCAACGCCAGCGAATCTCCTTTTCTGCAGTGAAATCTCGCCTGCGCACGGAAGGTTTGTCCTATGCCATGCTTTTCCCTGCCAAACTGCGCTTCATTTATGATGGTAAGGCTCATTTCTACACCAGCCCCAAGGAGGCCATTGCATGGCTGAATGATCGTTTTGGAGCTGCTTACAGACGCAGAAATGACTAACGGTGTCCATAGTCTCAGGACAGCACATACCAACTGCCTTACTACCAGACCACTGTGCATCACTATGTGTATCCTGTGCCTTCATTGCAATTTACATTGACTGCTATTTAAGCCACCTCATCTCCTTTGCTGGGTGATACCCCTTCCTGGATGTGCCAGATGCTGGAATTTTTTTATACTTATCCCACCAGGCCTTTGTTTCTGGAATCTCTCCCCCATTTGCACCATTTACTATCCTGCTCTGCCTGGATTGGAGGACAACGAATCCTGCACTTTCCCGCGGCCGTAAGGACTTTGCACTCTACACCCGGACATGTTTATATATTTTTTTCTGCCACCGGTTGAGAGCCACACCTGACTCCACATTACCCTCACACCAGCTTGTGGCGAGGCCATGGAACATGTTTTTTTTGTGACCTTTGCTGACCCTTTTTGTCAGGAAGGTCTTTTGGTTTGGGATCCAAGGCTCGCTATGTTTGGGATGGTCGAGTGGGGTGGGGGGTGGGGACGAGGGGGGTTCTTTCTTTTTGGGACTTTTGTTTTTTCCTTTTTTCTAATCTCCTTTTTTTGCTGCTCAGTTTTGTATTTTCACTGTGATATCATCTTCTCAGGTTATTGCCTAAGGCAGATTGTTACTGTTTTTATTTTTTCCAATGCGGGCTCCTATTCTCCTGCTAGCAGATCCACGCACTTTTTTTTATTTATCTGCTTGTATGTGCTTCAGGTGGTGTGTTTCCATGTTATTCTATGCTTACCTATTACTGCACTTATTACTGTATGTTTTGCAATGGCGAAGACCCTAAGGATAGTCTCATGGAACACTAGAGGTCTGACTGCACCCCAGAAGATATCTCTGGTCTTTTCCGTTTTAAAAAAATGTCACCCTCATATTATCTGCCTCCAGGAGACTCACCTTGAATGCTATTTTAGATCCAACACTGGACCGACTGGGGGGTGGGGGCAGACCCTTTCCCTCCTTCCTCGATTGGATCCGCATGTGCGCCATTTCTCCTGCCATTCGGACGCTTTCCACACCATGTCCCGATTATTAGATATGGCATTTGTCCTGGCCAAGACCCTTCCTGTTGTCTCTGCTGCTTCATATCTGCCCAGGGGAGTTTCAGATCATGCCCCTCTCTCTGTGGATCTCCGTCTCCTTCCAGGTTCGGGGCCTGCTATTTGGCGCCTGAACTCCTACTGGCTGGAGGACGAGATCGTGCAGGGTGAATGTAAGACGGGAATTGCAAACTACTGGAGAGACAACTTGGGGAAGGTGGACCCCCCTACTGAATGGGATGCATTTAAGACAACCCTGAGGGGCACCTTCATGTCCATCACGAGGGTCTTACGTAAAAATAACCGGATGCTTACTGAGGAACTTGAGACTGCTATGGTGAGTGCAGAGACAGAATACGCCTCTAACCCTACCTCTGATATGAGAGAGGCATGGTTACAGTGCCGTAGGGAGTATGAACTCCGCCTGCTGGACCTCACGCAAAAACGCATGTTACATGTTGCTCAGAAATCGTTCGAACATGGTAATAAAGCTGGACATCTCTTGGCATACTTGACCAGACCTGAATACTCCCCCATCTCTATCCCACGTATCGTTACTACCCAAGGCCGTATCAGTGATGACCCGGGAGATATCCTGGATTCCTTTTTATGTTTCTATAAAGACCTGTATACCTCTAAGGTTGATTATGACAACACCCAACTGACTGATTACCTGGCTGACATACCTCTCCCCTCCTTATCTACTGAGGGGCGGGATATGTTGGAGGCACCTATCTCAGTGGAGGAGATTGCTGCAGCCATTTCACAAATGCCTGCTCATAAGACCCGTGGGCTAGATGGTTTCCCGACCGAATGGTATAAACAATTTAAAGACCTTTTGTGCCCCCTCCTTTTGCAGACATATAACAAAGCTCTAGAGGCTGGGATCCTTCCCCCAACGATGCGGGAGGCTCTGATTGTGCTTCTTTTAAAACCCTGTAAGTACCCACTTAAATGCGAATATTACCGTCCCATTTCTCTCATCAATGTGGACGTTAAGTATCTGGCCAAGATTTTAGCTAACCGCCTAAATGATGTAGTAACGTCCCTAGTTCACAGTGATCAAGGAGGCTTTATTCCCGGCAGGTCCACCAGAATGAATATTCGCAGGCTGTTCCACAACCTACAGTATCCACATGACTGTCCTCCCACCCGTGCCATTGTGTCCTTGGACACATGCAAGGCGTTAGATAGCGTGGAATGGCCATATCTTTTTCGGGTACTACAAATGTATGGCTTTGGCCCACAGGTGATAGCATGGGTAAAACTTCTTTACACTTACCCGGTAGCTCGGGTGTGGGTCAACTCCTCTATCACTGAACCCTTTCCAATAACTAGGGGCACGCGACAGGGGTGCCCGTTGTCACCCCTCTTGTTTGCCCTGGCCATGGAGCCACTGGCAGTACGTGTCCGGTCCTCCCCTTCCATCAGGGGTCTCCCAATTGCCACTATAGAACGCATTTCACTATATGCGGATGACACATTGGTGTATCTGGCTGATACAGATGGGTCACTGCAGGCTTTATTGATGGAGATTACTGCCTTTGGTGATTATTCAGGCTTCCGGGTGAATTAGGATAAGTCCAGTCTTTTTCCTCTGGACGTGGCTGTGCACCCCCCTAATTCACCTGGATTCCAAACTTCAGGTGGTGTCCTCCTTTAGGTACCTTTGGGTTGTGGTGCAAACCCCTTTATCTTCATATATCACCAATAACCTAGATCCCCTATTGGTCCGCCATCAGGAGCAGACCAAGCAGTGGATGGACTTGCCATTGGACCTCATGGGAAGGGCCAATGTTTTAAAAATGATTTACTTACCAAGATAACTTTATATCCTTGCTAACTCCCCTTGCAAGGTGCCTAAAGCTATCTTTAAACGCATAGACACAATATGCATGACTTTCCTGTGGAAGGGCGGCTCCCCCAGGGTAGCACTTGAAACATTGAGATTACCGGCACACTTGGCGGGCCTGGCATTTCCAAATGTCTTCCTCTATTACTTAGCATCCCAGTTGGTGCACATCCATGATTGGCTGTGTCCAGTCCCAGCAAATGCTTGTACCTCCACGGAGGGGGCTATAGCATCCTCTCTGGAGACTCTGCATAATATCATCTACAGAGGACGGGTCTCTGACCGCCCCGGACCTCTCTATTGGCCACCTCCCTTTCATCTTTCCATTACATTGTCAAGAAGATATCCACGCATACCTGGTCGCAGTCCCCTAACAACCCTCTGTGGTTCAACCCTAACCTGTAGGAACTGTACTCTCTTCCTGATCCAAATCGCTGGTACTCTAAGGGGGTCAAATACCTATGTCACTTATACAACGCTCAGGGCTTTAAAACATTCTCTCAACTACGCTTAGACTTTGACCTACCAAACTCATACTTATTTTACTGCTACCAGCTTCGGCCTGCTATGCAGGCCCAGTTTGGTTCCCTGAAAGACCCCACTGACCTGCCACCATTGGAAAAATTGCTCCGACAACCAGATCCCACTAAACTTATTTCCACTTATTACGCAACCCTGCTGACCGATTCTAACCTCAGATTCCATAGAGCTCAGGACAAATGGACCTCTATGGACATCTCCTTAGAGGCCGAGGACTGGTCGGAATTCAGTGATACCTACAAAACATCTGTCATTGCATCCCGAGACCGAGTCATACAAGTTAAGATTTTCCACCAGACCCACCTTACTCCGGACGAGGTTGCATAGGATGGGTCTCCTGTCCTCGGCCGCTTGCTTCCACGGCTGCGGTCAGGAGGCAGATTTCTTACAATGTTTTTGGTCATGTCCAATGATTCAGGACTCCTGGGGGGAGGTGGATGCATTTGTCTCCTCTGCGTTGGGCCTCCCAAATATAATTCACGCCAAGAACTGCCTACTAGGCATTTTTGGTGACTTACACCTATCAACGCATGCCAAGAGACTGCTCCGTATACTATATTTTTATGCTAAAAAAAGCATTCTACTGTCCTGGAAGGGTGCACAGATCTCTTTGAAAGCCCTTTGGTTGAAACTTATTAATGACTCCATCCCGTTATATAAGCTTACTTTTGAAATCCGGAAACGGACCAAAACATTTCATAAAATTTGGGGTAGGTGGCTGGCTAGCCCACTTACTCTCTCTCAGCACTAACTGAAGTACACTTGTTTGACCAGTGGTAGACCGTGCCCTAAGGATCTCCAACCTCTAGACTCCCACCTTTGCTGTGCCCGTATTGGTCTACATGCATCTTTTCCCGGTGTGCCTACTGTATATCCTTTGTACTGATATCTCTTTGTCTATGTCTGAACATATTGCCTACCGTTTCGGACCAGTCTATCTGGTACGGTAATTGTGTTTTTTCTTTCTGCGTGTGTATTGTTTTTTCTTTTTCGGTTTGTTAGTTTGTTGAAAAACTTCAATAAAAATATCTTTAAAAAAAACAAAAGGGTCTGACTGCCATCCGTTAGCTGTTACTCTGGCCACTGGGGCCTGGTACAGCAAGCGGAACCCATTTAAGGAATTTAGGGCCAAAGCCGTATTGTGCCAGGCATTTCCACAAGTAGTTCCACTCTACTGAGTCAAACGCCTTGGCTGTGTCAAGCGTTACCACCACTCTCTCCCCAACATTGTTGTGATAGGCTGGCATGTTTATGAATAATTTTCTAAGGTTAACCGCTTCAGCCCCAGACCATTTTGCTGGTCAAAGACCAGGCCACTTTTTGCGATTCGGCACTGCGTCGCTTTACCGGACAATTGCACGGTCGTGCGATGTGGCTCACAAACAAAATTGACATATTTTTTTCCCCACAAATAGAGCTTTCTTTTGGTGGTATTTGATCACCTCTGCAGTTTATATTTTTTGTGCTATAAACAAAAATAAAGCGTCAATTTTGAAAAAAATGCAATATTTTTTACTTTTTGCTATAATAAATATCCCCCAAAAATATATAAAAAACATTTTTTCCTCAGTTTAGGCCGATACGTATTCTTCTCCATATTTTTGGTAAAAAAAAAAAATTGCAATAAGCGTTTATTGATTGGTTTGTGCAAAAGTTATAGCATCTGCAAAATAGGGGGTAGTTTTATGTCATTTTTAATAATAATTTTTTTTTTTTTACTAGTAATGGCGGCAATCAACGATTATTATTGTGACTGCGACTTTATGGCGGACACATCGGACACTTTTGACACATTTTAGGGACCATTGTAATTTTTACAGCGATCAGTGCTATAAAAATGCACTGATTACTGTAAAAATGACACTGGCAGTGAAGGGGTTAACCACTAGGTGGCGCTGCAGGGGTTAAGTCAGTACTAGGCAGTGATTCTTACTGTTAGGGGGTGTGGCTGCACGTGACATGTCAATGATGACCGTTCCTGATTACGGGGAACAGCCATCAGTGACAATGTCACTAGGCAGAACAGTGGAATGCCTTATTTACAAAGGCATCCCCCCTGTTCTGCCTTTGCCGACCGCAATCGCAGGCCGCCCGGGAACATCGAGTTCCCGGGACCCGCGAGTACGCTCACGAGGCACGCGCGCGCCCGCTGGGTGGCAAATTTATAGGGGCGTATAGGTACGCCCATTTGCCTGCCCGTGCCATTCTGTCGACGTACATCTGCGTGCGGCGGTCGGCAAGTAGTTAAATGAGGTGTTCCTGCCCGGCATGAAGCCGGCCTGGTCTTCATGCACCAAGGTTAGAACAACCTGATTGAGGCGCAGTGTCAAGAACTTCGCTAATATTTTGATGTCCACCTGGAGCAGGGAAATGGATCTATAACATTCGGGTAGGCCCAAATCTTTGCCTGGTTTGGGGATGAGTACTACAATAGCCTCCCTCATGCATGCTGGTAAGGAGAAAGTCTCAAATAGATGAGTGTAGAGGGTAAGTAATTTTGGTAGGAGAGTCTCACTGTACTGTGAATAGAATTCGATGGGTAGCCCATCAGATCCAGGGGACTTGGATCTAGCAAAGCTGGCGATTGCCGTTGCTATCTCCTTGGTCGTCAGTGGCGCTTCAAGTGTGTCTATCTGGGCTGAGGTCAGTTGTGGGAAAGTGAGTTCTTCTAAGAAGTGATCAATGGGTGCTGTATCGTTGGATGTAGTGGTGGTGTACAAGGAACTAAAAAACCTGTGGAACATTGCAGTTACTGCTGTGGGTTCGGTTATCATCTCACCTGTCGGGGCTCGTAGGGAGAGCACCACTGGAGGTCTGTCCTCACTGTGAGCCATGTACGCCAAAAGCTTTCCCGCTCTCTCACCATGTTCAAATAGGCTTTGTCTAGAGCATGTGTCAAACACAAGGCCCGCGGGCCGATTCCGGCCCTCCAGGCCATTTCATGTGGCCCTCGCACCTCTCATGCAGCTGCAGGGAAGCTCCAGCCCTCCTCTGGTCCTACTCCAGACCCTTACTTTCTGCTTTCAAGCAATGCATCCAGCTTCTTCCCAGCAGCAGCATAAGGAAAGGGGGGTGCACTGTGATGTAAGGGAGAGTGGGGGACTCCATTTCTGATGGTGGGGTGGCTCTTGACATCTAATGTAAAGGGGAGGGGGATACGCTGAACATCTAATCTTACAGATACTACCGGCCCTTTGAGGGCAATCATAATGCTGATGCGGCCCACAATAAAATTGAGTTGGACACCCCTGGTCTAGAGAAAAATAAGTTTTCTTCTTGACATCTCATATTACAGTTGGTTAACTACACTAGATTGCAGTTTAAAGCGGGAAGCTTTATCAGGCGATGGGTCAGTCTCATATTCACTTTCTGCGAGGGAGAGCTCCTCCAGCACCTTATCTGTTTTTCCAGCTGTGGTTGTTTTAAGCCTATTAATTTGAGATATCAGAGTGGCCCTCACGTGGAGTTTGAATGAGTCCCATATATTCGCAAATGAGGCAGAATGGGCATTTTCGTGGAAGTATCTTTTACATTCATTGTCCAACTGACCATCATCTGGCAACAGTGAGCCAAAAAGGGTTTAGTCTCCAAGTCCTAAGTGGTTTGACTATAGGGACAGCTAATTTCATCCAATACGGACTATGATCTGACAGGAGTCTAGGACAAAAGGCGTCCAGTAGGCAAGGCATTAGTATCTGCGAGAGAAGGATAAAGTCAATGCGGGACATTGTGTTGTGGGTGGAGGAGAAGCATGAGTACGCTCTGGTGTTTGAGTGTTTAGTCCTCCACGCGTCAACCAGATTGAAGGATGAAATCAATCTGGCAAATCTGGTGGCTGTACAGGGCACTAGGAGTCAATGCAGGTGGTTGTGCCCTGTCTAGGTCATGGTTTAGGGTGGCATTGAAGTCTCCCAGCCAAACTGCTGGGACCAAAGTTATATTTAAGACATTTTCAACATGATCATCTGAGAACATGTTGAGTGTTGTTGTGGCTAGTTTCAGATAGGGGGATGGGTCTAGGGCACATTGAGGGTCAGTAAGTAGCTAGTCCTTTTTAACCGCTTAAGGACCGCCTCCTGTATATATATGTCAGCAGAATGGCACGGACAGGCACAAGCACGTACAGGTATGTCCTCTTTAAGATGCTGCCGTGTGGTGGCGCACTCGTGACCCTGCCGCTTTTTCCGTGATCCCGACCGTGGGTCCCGCGGACTCGATCGCCGTGGGGACACCCGCGATCGTCTCACGGAGGGATAGAGCGGGGAGATGCTTATGTAAACAAGCATCCCCCCGCTCTGCCTAGTGACAATGACAGTGGTCACCGCTTCTTGCAATCGGAAGCGGTGATCACTGTCTTGTCACACACAGCCCATCCCCCCTACAGTTAGAAGCACTCATCAGGGCACACTTAATCCCTACAGCGCCACCTAGTGGTTAACCCCTTCACTACTAGTGTAATTTTCACAGTAATTAGTGCATTTTTATAGCACAGATCGCTGTAAAAATTACAATGGTCCCAAAAATGTGTCAAAAGTGTCCGATGTGTCCGCCATAATGTCGCAGTCACGATAAAAATCGCTGATTGCCGCCATTACTAGTAAAAAAAAAAAAAATTTCAAAATTCTCGCTCTATTTTTGTTTATAGCGCAAATAATAAATACCGCAGAGATGATCAAATACCACCAAAAGAAATCTCTATTTGTGGGAAAAAAAGGACGTCAATTTTGTTTGGGAGCCACGTCGCACGACCGCGCAATTGTCAGTTAACTCGACGCAGTGCCGAATCGCAACAAGTGGCCTGGTCTTTGACCAGCAAAATGGTCTGGGGCTGAAGTGGTTAAAGAGCAATACATTTTTTTTCAAGCATAGTAATGACGTAGTAAAAGTTATTTCTGCCTAAAAATTGTGTGCTAAGCTTTCTAGCTCCAATTGTCTCCATGACAAACACAACCAAGCTAGTTCTCAGAAGTCATAAACTAACATTTTACTTGCCTGTATGCTGAAGTAACATTTAGGAGGCACTATACTGTCAACTGATAAGGGGACATCATTAAAGTGATATTAGATGTTTGTTTTTTTCTAAAGAAACATCATACTTACCTGCTCTGTGAGATGGTCATGCAAAGAGCAGTCCGCATCCTCTTCTTCTCGGGTTCCCCCCCCTCCGGCACACCTGGCCCCTCCCCCTTGCCCAGTGCCCCAATAACAAACTGCTTGCTATGGGAGCACTGGTGCGTGCTTGCTCCCGAGCCCTACGCTATGCATCCATAAGACACACAGCAGCAGCTCGACTGCGACCCTTACTCTCTTCTCACTGGCTGTGATTGACAGCAGTGGGAACTAATGGCTCCCGCTGCTGTGTCTCAGCCAATGAGGCGAGAGAGACCCGGGACAGCCAAGGCTCCCATGCACATTGCTGGATCAAGAGGGGGCTCAAATAAGTATTAGGGAGGGCTGTGGGAGAGCAGCACACAGGTTTTTTACCTTCATACATAGAGTGCATATCGGTAAAAAACCTTTAGCCTTTACAACCACTTTAAAGCATGTCTTCACTGTATATAGAGCATTTTATGTGGTCACTATCTTGGTGATAAATGTGAACACAAATTACACCATGGAAGGCTTATACACATACACGCTTTGTTTAAAATATATTGTAGTAATATGGCCTTCACAATATGAATAAAATGGTGGACTGGGTGTTTGGTTTTGTTAAGCCAGTGCTCTATACAAGGCTTACTGAACCCAGCAGGGATTTTTCTGAGCAGTCTACATAAGTAAATGCTGAGTGGACTATGGCTGTTATACACGTGTTTCGTAGACACCAGTCATAGGTTTTGTCAATGCTGTCTTCTTCCTGAAAATGTTAGATTGACTGTCTCTGAATTAGGAACTGCTTGAGTTACTGAGCCACAACAGGCAAGGAAATCTGACAATAAAATAAATCAATACACACCGACATTGCTGACCCCTACTGCTAAAAATGGCCATTAACTGGTTATTCTACGGATCCAATGGCTGACATGGAATAAGTATGTAAATCAGGAGATCATACTTAACTACGACTTCAGTTGCAGCATACTTTATCCAGATATGTGAAGCATTGAAACAGAGGATAGCAGCAAGCATTTTTGGAACAGGTTATACAATGGAAGCCATTCCTTTTTGTACAGGTTTCTTATTTATTTCACAGTCTGAATGATCTTGTACACTGCACGGTGTACCTAGTACATTATTATTTTTATTATGATATCGTATTTATATAGCACTAACAGTTTGTGTAGCATTTTGCATTAGTAAAAAGAGACAGTACATTTACAACACAATTAAAGACAAGAGGGCTAGGGGAATCCTGCTTGTGAGAGCTTACTATCTAATGCTGGATACCATTCTATAAACAAACTATGTTTAAAACAGATATTAAGTGCAAACATGTGCAAAATAAAAAACTGGTTGGTTAGATTTAGAACACAACGCCATGATGGGATCCCAACATCTACAGTCTACTTAGCAATGGAACAGTTTTTTTTTTTTTTTTTTTAAGAATAGATATTACAGAAACAAAAAATATATATTATCATATACCAAACTTGATTAATTCCTACGAGATGGAGTGCATAGAATGTTGATGAGCAGCATTCATATAGCACAAACTACAAAGCATGTATAAAAAAAAAGAAAAGAAAAGGAAAAGAATTCCATTCAAGCAATGCAGTTCTACATCCCCTGCTGCTTTATTAAGCTAACATTTTGCTTCATCTGACAGCTTAATTGTAAAATGTATTAAAAATGCAAATTAGCTGGAAAGACATTTTATAAAAGCTGTCCTCAGGACCCAATGTTTATGGTTCAAATGTATATGTAACAATATTTTAATTTATACTATTTTGATAAAAGAGCAACATGATCCTATTAGATGGTAAACATCCCATTCCCATAAAAGACTAGAGTAAAATCTGAAGACCAATTGGGATTTCATTGTTAGCTGACTTGATATGTATTTGCTTACTGCAGATAGCTAAATGGGGCCTAGACCTAATAAAGGAAATGAGGGTCAGAAAGTGTGGAAATGCTACATTTTTGGTTGGGGACAAGATGACAATAAGCAACTGTAAAAGAGACAGAACATGTTACGTGAGGCTTTTCGAGATCAGTACTATTTCCCTATGCAATGTTCCCACAAGGGAATCCTGAAGTCCGAGGGCCACATATTATATACCAAAGGCTGCAGGTTGCACACCAGGGCCATAAAGGGTAACTAAACCCTGGAAAAAAAAAATGTAATAAGATCACAAGTCCACAAAATGTAATAAGATCACAAGTCCACAAAATGTGATAAGATTACAAGTCAAAAAGAAGTCCTTTGACACAGTGACTGCATTTGTTTTCATTTATTAGGCCAAGATCATTTTCAGCAAGTGCAGGTAATTCCTACTAATCTTGCCAGGATAGCAGCAGTGTCCTTGTCACTTCATGTGAGCAATACAGAACGCAAAAACGACCTGCTTTTTCTACTGCAAGCTATTATCACAATCCTCCTTTATTAAAGATGAACATGGGCAGATATGTTAGTAGTCTAGCTTGGGTGACAACCATGGCTTTCTTTATAGAGCGAGTGATTGTAGCCACCAAGGGACAGGAAGTACGTTGGGTGCAAAATTACAAGGTGAAAAAAAAATGAAAAAAGCCTGTATTAGGGATTAGAAAGGTCTTGAGATTTCCATATATAATGAAATTCCAAACAAATTAAAGTTTAGACTGACCTATTTAGTCTGCTCACCTACAACTCAATTAGGACCCATTGATAAAAATGACATAAGCAAGAAGTGTACGGATACGGTTTCCAAGCAGAGGGATTAACCTGGGCTCCAAAATTATTTTACTGATAAAGTACCACCACTGGTAAAACTTTTAAACAATCTTAAAAGTACCTATTGAACTAGTCAGGTTTCAATCTTGTATATGTTATGTGCTATGAATATATCCCCAATAAGTGTTCAGCAGAAGTTAAAAGTAGCTGTTAAGAGGAATGGTGTTAGACTAAAATGTATCAGGGAACTTGGGCTGTATAGCCATGCACTTCAAATCTAAAGGAATCAATTGTGCCTCAATAAATTTAATATTTACAATAAATTTACAATACAGTATTGTACATAACAGAATACTTTCCACAACTTGGTTTAGCTTAATTTTAATACTGTGAAGGCCATGCTGCTATCACAGGCTGGAAAGTTGAAGGTTTGCATACCACTGCCCCTTTGTTGTAGCTACTGCTCACCTTTTACTGTATAATCCAATAACCAAACCATTGTGTCATAAATGGTCCTGGTCACAATTGCCAACTACCCATACATGGTCTCTCAGTTAGGTGTCTTTTAAAAAAATATTCTTTATACTACATATATACAGTATCTCACAAAAGTGAGTACACCCCTCACATTTTTGTAAATATTTAATTATAACTTTTCATGTGACAACCCTGAAGAAATTACACTTTGCTACAATGTAAAGTAGTGAGTGTACAGCTTGTATAAACAGTGTCAAATTTGCTGTCCCCTTAAAATAACTCAACACACAGCCATTAATGTCTAAACTGCTGGCAACAATAGTGAGTACATCCCCAAGTGAAAATGTTCAAATTGGGCCCAATTAGCATTTTCCCTCCCCGATGTCATGTGACTCGTGCTATAAGGTCTCAGGTGTGAATGGGGAGCAGGTGTGTTAAATTTTGTGTTATCGCTCTAACTCTCTCATACTGGTCACTGGAAGTTCAACATGACACCTAATGGCAAAGAACTCTCTGAGGATCTGAAAAAAATAATTGTTGTTCTACATAAAGATGGCCTAGGATATAAGAAGATTGCCAAGACCCTAAAATTGAGCTGCAGCACGTTGGCCTAGACCATACAGCGGTTTAACAGGACAGGTTCCACTCATAACAGGTCTCGCCATGGTCGACTAAAGAAGTTGTGTGCATGTGCTCAGCGTCATATATAGAGGCTGTCTTTGGAAAATAGACGTATGAGTGCTGCCAGCATTGCTGCAGAGGTTGAAGGGGTGGGGGTCAGCCTGTTGGTGCTCAGACCATACACCGCATGCTGCATCAAATTGGTTTGCATGGCTGTTGTCCCAGAAGGAAGCCTCTTCTAAAGATGATGCACAAGAAAGCCTGCAAACAGTTTGCTGAAGACACGCACACCAAGGACATGGATTACTGGAACTATGTCCTGTGGTCTGATGAGACCGAGACAAACTTATTTAGTTCAGATATTGTCAAGCATGTGTGGCGGCAACTAGGTGAGGAGTACAAAGACAACTGTGTCTTGCCTACAGTCAAGCATGGTGGTGGTGGGAGTGTCATGGTCTGGGGCTGCATGAGTGCTGCCGGCACTGAAGCAGAGCATGATCCCCTCCCTTCGGAGACTGGGCCACAGGGCAGTATTCCAACATAACGACTCCAAGCACACCTTCAAGACGACCAGTGCCCTGCTAAAGAAGCTGAGGGTAATGGCGATTGACTTACCAAGCATGTCTCCACAGACCTAAACCCTATAGAGCATCTGTGGGGCATCCTCAAACGGAAGGTTTACTCACTTTTGTTGCCAGTGGTTTAGACAGTAATAACTGTGTGTTGAGTTATTTTGAGGGGACAGCAAATTTACACTGTTATACAAGCTGTACACTCACTACTTTACATTGTAGCAAAGTGTAATTTCAGTGTTGTCACATGAAAAGATATAATAAAATATTTACAAAAATGTGAGGGATGTACTCACTTTTGTGAGATACTGTATATAGTCATTTGCAGATATTCAGCAATTTAAAGTAAAATCTTGTAACCCTATCCCAGCTTGCTGGGGAATATTCATAGATTATATACTGAATATTGTATTCACTCAACATGCATACCTATTTGATCAGAAAAATTGTCCTCACTCCTCTGCCAGTTTGGAGTCGACTTTCCACTGCTCATCAAATCGGTCTGGGTGTTTTGCCTGTCGATAGAAGCTGGTGATCTACGACCCACTCCAAACCTGTTAAGAAGAAAAGAAAAATCTGCATTTTTTGCTAGAAAATCACTTAGAACCCCACACATTATATATATTTTTTTTAGCAGAGACCCTAGAAAATAAAATGGCGTTGCAATATTTTATGTCACGCTGTATTTGCTACTTATGTATGTGTTCGCTTTTGTGCGCGAGCTCGAAAGGATGGGGCGATTTAATTTTATTTTTCTTATTTAATTTTTTATTTTTACACTGTCCCTTTGAAAAAAAATGTATCACTTGTATTCCTATTATTACAAGGATTGTGAACATCCCTTGTAATATAAATAAGTGTGACAAGTACTCTTTATTGAGAGATCTGGGGTCAAAAAGTTATTTTCACTTAAGGAAAAAAAACAAAAAAAAAACATCTTTAAAGGCCGAACTGACGTCAGACGTTGTTCCGGTTCTCCAAGGGCATAGAGCCGAGTGGGGGCTATCTTGCCCACACTTGGCTTCCTGCTCAAGCATTCAACGGATTGGATCAGCTCCAGTCTTACAGGGTTCGGTACGCTTGGAGATAACCGGGAAGCGGCGGGAGGCACCTCTCCTGCTGCCTATAAAAGTGATCTCGCGGTGAGTTCACCACTGACACCACTTTTATATGAAAGCCAATGGCCTGCTGTAAATAAAGATACCAGGGTTATGGCACCTAGCTGCTGCCATAACCCCGATATTAAGGCCCCATGCACACAGGGCGTTTTTGCAGCTGCTAACAGCAGCTTTAGACGTTTTTTTTTTACAGCTTCAAAACGCCCATCCATGTTATTCTATTGTGTCATGCACACTAGAGCTTTTATGAGCTCCAAGTGGCATAGGCGTTTTCCAGCTGCAAAAAAAAAACAATTCCAGTGCGTTCTGGAGCTCCAGGTTCGAGCTGCAAAAACGCCTGACGCTATTAAACGCGCATAAAACGCAGCGAAAACGCGCAAAAACGCCGCGATTTGCGTTTTTGAGGTCCGGGTTTTTTTTTTTAAAAGGTCAAAAAATGTTTACAAAAACATGGACAGGCGTTTTTAAGCTCTAAAAAAAGCGGCTGTAAAAACGCCCTGTGTGCATGGGGCCTTAACGTCAAAGTAATGACATATATTTACAGTTAGGCAGTCAGCAAGTGGTTAAAGGGTCTTTTGTTTGCTTCAAGCAGGTTTTGCATTCCCAAGTTTATGAGAATGCAAAACCTGCTAGAAGGATGTCAAATGCAGGTCAGATATTAGAGAGTTAAATTACCTAACAGTTTCCTAGATCTATCAGTGAATCTTGGTGAGATGACTTCTTTAATGTTCTCATAGGCTGTGGGTGTTGCATAGCAACCTGACAGTCCCATTTTGGTTATGAATTTATTTGGTATTACAAGGTAGGCAACATGAAGGGTAAGATCCCAAAACTTCCAGGCCCTAAGCCAGAATTGAAATTTTACCCTTTAACCACTTCAGCCCCGGACAATTTGGCTGCCCAAAGACCAGAGCACTTTTTGCGATTCGGCACTGCGTCGCATCAACTGACAATTGCGCGGTAGTGTGACGTGGCTCCCGAAAAAAAAAATTGACTTCCTTTTTTCCCCACAAATAGAGCTTTCTTTTGGTGGTATTTGATCACCTCTGTGGTTTTTATTTTTTGTGATATAAACCAAAAAAAAGCGACAATTTTGAAAAAAAAAATAAGCAATATTTGTTACTTTTTGTTATAATAAATATCCCCCAAAAAATATATAAAAAATACTTTTTTTTCCTCAGTTTAGGCCGATACGTATTTTTCTACATATTTTTGGTAAAAAAATAAAAATCGCAATAAGAGTTTATTGATTGGTTTGCGCAAAATTTATAGCGTCTACAAAATAGGGGATAGTTTTATGGCATTTTTATTAATAATTTCTTCTTTACTAGTAATGGCGGCCATCAGCGATTTTTATCGTGACTGCAACATTATGGCGGACACATCGGACACTTTTGGTGCTATTTTGGGACCATTCACATTTATACAGCAATCAGTGATATAAAAATGCTCTGATTACTGTGTAAATGTGAATGGCAGTGAAGGGGTTAACCAGTAGGGGGGCCTGAAGGGGTTAAGTGTGTCCTAGAGATGTGTTCTAACTGTAGGGGGCTGGGCTATGTGTGACACGACACTGATCACCGCTCCCGATCACAGGGAGCAGTGATCAGTGTCCTGTCACTAGGCAGAATGGGGAAATGTTTGTTTACATGAGCATTTCCCCTTTCTTTCTCTCCGTGAGACGATCGCGGGACTCCCAGCGGACATTGAGTCCACAGGACCCGCGGTCACACTCACAGAGCTCGTGGCGGGCACGCACCCACAATGCCATATCTTATACGTCCATATGCCCAGCCGTGCCATTCTGCCGACGTATATCATCATGCAGCAGTCGGCAAGCGGTTAATATTCATATTAGTACTTTCACTGTTAATTTACCTTTTTACCCATATGCATTGCACACTTCAACCAACCATGAAACAGATAAGCAAAGGAAGAGCAGGGTATTTGCCTGGAGACAGACATATATTGTAGTTAAATATGAGATCTGCTTGTCTTCCTAAGAATGCTAAGCAACCCTATCAGCTATGACCACGGCATCCAATGGAAGAGAAAAACAAAACAAATTAAACATCAGCAGCATGTGATTTTCCAGCATGATGGAAAACACTGAACCCCAAATTCAAATTTCAAAGTGCCCATTCTGTTTTGCCACATAGTTTAACTTTAACACTACCACAGCATACTATAATGGTGGCTAGGCTAGGCACACATTCTCACATTAGCCATTGTTAAGAATCAATCTGATTTGCTGTGGTAGGCTAACCAGGAGCAGCTCACTTTGCCATAGGTTACACTGGTTTAGTAAAAACTAGGTAAAAGACTGTTGAAATCTGATCTTCCTTTTGCAGTTTAAACCAGATCACTAATGACAGATCACACCATCACAATAGACTTTCCAGTAAATGCCAAACTGCCACTCTGTTCCACAGCATTGAAAAGCCCTAGTGATCTTACTGAGGGCTCTCTGGAGAAATGTGACATCTGCACCACTTCACCCAAAAAATTGTTGCAATCACAAATGTTTAGGCATTCTCATGTTTATTACTTTTGTCTGTATTGGTATGACACAAAAAATTGGAGAAACAAAAAACCAAATGCGACACATTCCACGCAATACTCCAAAAATGGACTGGACAAAATTATTGGCACCTTCACAAAATTGTATGAAATAACGGCATTCCAAGTTTGTGATGCTCCTGTAATTTGTAATTAAACTCACCTGTATCAATTAACAGGTGCTGACAATATAGAAATCACACTGGAAACCAGTTAAAATGGTGAAGTTGACTTGACATTTCTGTTGTGTGTCTGTGTGCCACACGAAGAAAGGAGAAGAGAAAGAGCAGCAAAAAATTGTCTGAGGATTTGAGAACAAAAATTGTGGTAAGTGTGGCATTCTAGCTAATCGCCCTGGACATAGACAAAAGATAAAAATTGATCAAAGTGTTTGCTAAAACTTACCTGAGGAAGCCCAAATTATTTTGGGAGATTTTGCTGTTGACAGATTAAACAAAATTACAGCTTTTTGGCAAAGACCATCATTCTTTTTCAGAAAAATAAATGAGGCCTTTAAAGAAAAGAATACAGTCCCTACAGTCAAACATGGTGGAGGTTCACTGATGTTTTGCGGTTGCTTTGCTGCTTCAGGCACTGGATGTCTTGACTGTGTGCATGGCATTATAAAATCTGAAGACTACCAAAGAATTCTGGGGTGCAATGTAGGGCCCAGTGTTAGAAAGCTGGGTCTCTGTCAGAGGTCATGGGTCTTACAGCAGGACAATGACCCAAACACACATCAAAAAGCACCCTGAAATGGTTTAAGACAAAGCTCTAGAGAGTACTGAACTGGCCAACAATGAGTCTAGATCTAAATGTAAATGCCATAGCGCACCTGTGGAGAGATCTCAAAACAGCAGTTGGGAAAATAAACCTTTCCAGTCTGAGAGACCTGGAGCAGTTAGCAAAAGAACAGTGTTCCAAAATCCCAGTAGAGAGGTGTAAGAAACATTGATGGTTACATGAAGTGATTGATTTCAGTTATTTTTTCCAAGGGGTGTGCTACCAAATATTAAATGGAGGGTGACAATTATTTTGACCAGACTGGTTTTGGAGTTTTGCATGGAATGTGTCATGCCGCGTACACACGATCATTTTTCCCATCGGGAAAAATTTCATTTTTTCCTTTGGACGAGAAAAACGATCGTCTGTGGGCTTTTTGCCGTTTTTCCCGACGGGGAAAACGGCATTAATCACGACGAGAAAAATTAGAACATGCTCTAATTTTTCTCGTCGTGATTCCTGTAATTTTTTTCCGCGGCAGTTTTCCCATAGGGAAACACTGCCGCGGAGCCTACACACGGTCGTTTTTCTCGTCAAGAGAAAAAATGACGGGAAAAACGGCCGTGTGACGGGAACAAGCCGTTCCCTCGTTTTTCTTGTCGTGATTCACGGCGGTGTTTTCACCGCCGTGAATCACGATCGTGTGTACGCGGCATTAGATTTGGCTTATGGTTTCTTCACTTTTTTATGTCATACCAATACAAAAAAAAGAAAAAAATATGAGAATGCCTCCACATTTGTAATTTTTTGGGCAAAGTGGTGCATTATCTGACAGAAATGAAGGGATGCCAATATTTTTAGTCATGACTGTATATCACAGACAATACTGTATTTTGTTAAACTGCAATATAGTTGTTATCAGCTTAATTCTCCCAATTTTTTTTTTTTACTGAACAAGATATATAGTAAATGTTTGCCCTGTGCAATTCCAGCTACCAAGGCAATAAACAGAAATGCTGAATGAAGCATAACAGCACATTACTTGTGAAAAGAAAGCATACCAATATTACGAAGAATACAACACATTTCTTTGTCACACCTATTTGGGTCCTGAGATGTTACACTGTAGTTGCAGTCAGTCATTACATGGATGGGCTCACTGCTGTGATTACTTGCAGGGCTAAATTTATTTCTAATATAAAAGCCTCCATATTGCAATAAAATATAAAAAAAAAAAAAAAAAAAAAAAAGCTGATCCCCAAATTTACAGCATGTCTAATTGGGTATACAATATTATGCCCAAACAAAGGTAGATAGATACTGCTGACCCTGGATGATGTCTTAATAAAGATGGTATTGCTCTTCTGGAGAGAAATGAAAATTATAAACAAAGACGACTGACAGCAGAAAAAATAGGATTTTTTGTACTCACTGTAAAATCCCTTTCTCTGTCGTCCATGGACGGACACAGCCTTCTTAAGTCTTCACAGTTGGGTTATGTTCCTGTTCATAGGAGAGGACTAGGCAGACATGTTAGATATTTCAATACATGTTACTTTAACAGAGTTGAACAGCCCCGCCCAGGGGGCGGTCCCTCCAGACATAACCCTCCGCCCTGCAGAATGCAGCCTCAGTTCGTAACAAGCAGTACAAACCTAAAAAGGAGGGGTGGGTGCCGTGTCCATCCATGGACGACAGAGAAAAGATTTTACGATGAGTACAAAAAAATCCTATTTTCTCTTTTCGTCCATGGACGGACACAAGCCTTCTTAAGTCTTGACAGTTGGGGCATCCCAAAGCAGTGTCAAAAACGAGGTGGTGGGAACAGTAATCAAAAAACCAAATTTCACCCCAAGCAAGCAGAGCTCCTCAACGGAGGAGTTGCAACCTTAAACAGTCGCCTGCAAAACCTTGCGGCCGAAGGAAGCATCTGAAGATGCACTCACATCATCCTCGAAATTTTTTGGAGAAAGTGTGCACGGACGACCAAGTCGCCGCCCTGCACACCTGTGAGAGAGAGAGACGATTGATGTCAGAAAGCCCAGGAAGCACCAATTGCCCTGGTTGGGAGCGCCGTAACCGGAAAGGAGGGCGCACGCCTCTTAAGGGCATAGGCCCGCACAACGGTCTACCTGATCCACCTAGAAAATGTTGGCCCGACGAGACCGCCAGGCCTTTTTGTGGACCAGACACCGACACAAACAGCAAGTCAGACTTCCAAAACGAAGCCGTAGCAGACAGGTACACCCGCAAGGCACGTACCACATCTAAAGTGTGAAGCGCAGACTCTCTGGGATGCGATGACCGAGGACACAAGGATGGAAGTACAATGTCCTCATTCAGGTGGAAAGCCGAAACCACCTTTGGAAGAAACGAAGGTCGCAGGCGTAGTACCGCTTTATCCTTATGGAGGATCAAATATGGGGACTTGCAAGGCCGCCAATTCAGAAACCCTTCTGACAGAAGTAATGGCCACTAGAAAGGCCACCTTCTGAGATCACGTCAAGAGAAGAATCTCTCTGATGTTCTCAAAGGGAGGTTACCGAAGAACCGAGAGCACCAGGTTCAAATCCCAAGGAGGGAGAGGTGGTCTAATTGGGGAAAGCCCCAGTCGAACCTACTGTACAAAGGTACCCACCAGGGAATGGGACGCCAAAGGCCATTGAAAGAAAACAGCCATGGCTGAAACTGACCCTTAGTGGTGCTTAAAACAAGCTTTTGATCCACTCCATGCTGCAAAAAACAGCAGGACCCCGGAAACCGAAAACGTCTGTGGACGGCACTCCATCTCTGCGCACAAAGAGACGTAGGCCTTCCAAGTGCAATGGTAGATCTTCCAGGAGGAAGATTTTTGTTCCCCCAGCCTGGTACCTGGCTGTCAATAGCCATGCCATAAGGCCAGCGGCTGTAAGGCAGGATGAAGTATGGGACCTTGAGACAGAAGGTCCTCCCACATTGGCAGCCACCAGTGTGTTCGCCACCAGGAGTACGAAGTCGGAGTACCAAGGACGCCGGGGCCAATCTAGAATGATTAGGATCACTGGGATCCCCTCGATCTGCACATTGAGGAGCAGACAAGGAAGCAACATCAGTGGGGGATAGGCATAAATTAGCCGATACTGACCCCACGGGGTCAACGCGTTTGACGCGTCTGCCCAGGGATCCCTGGACATGGCCACGAATCTCGACATCATGCGATTGAGTCGAGAAGCCAGGAGGTCCACGACCGACGTCCACCTCCGGCAAAAGGAGTAGACACCCCTCCGGATGGAATGAGCATTCCCCTTGGTTCAGCAACTGACGACTCAAATAGTCCATCAGTCAGAGTTCTACACCCTGAATGTAGACGGCCGACAGAGCCGGCACGCTTCTTCTACCGCAGGATGTCCAGATGGTTGACATAAGCCACAGCCGTGGCATTGTCCGACTGGATCCCGATCGGGCGCCCTTGTAGTCTCCATGACTACGAAGAGAGACATATCCTAATTGCCCGAAGTTCCAGAACATCGAGCAGCAGACGGGATTCGTCCAGAGTCCAGCAACCTTGGACCGACTGGACCCCCCCCCCAGACTCCCCCCCAGGCTGGATCGTAATCACAGTTCAATAGAAAAGAAAGAAAAAACTTCCCGGACAGAAATGCCGGGAATGTCAGCCACCAAGTCAGAGAGGCCCCGACTAGGCGATTCACCTGAATCTGATGATCCAGAGACAATGGGGATGTGTTCCAATAGGACAGAATCTCCGCTCCAAATGTGGACCTGGGCAAACGGTACTGCCTCGAAGGAGGCCAGCATGAGATCCAAAGCACTGCAGCCTGGAGAATCCGCAACCTCTCTGAAGGGAGAAAACTCTTGCCTCTGATGAGCACAGAGCCAGCCCCAGGTATTCTAGGCGCTGAGTCTGAACTAGTACCGACAACTAGAGGTACAGCATCCACCCGAAGTCTTGGAGAGTCTGACTAACGATAGACACGTCTTCCTCTAATTCTAACCTGGAAACAGGTTATAAAAGAAGACCATGCAAAGAACCAACAATGACAATGCCGCACTGATTCAGCAACGTTTAAACCGGGGCGAGCACCCTGGTGAAACTCTTGGTGCTACCACTAGGGCAAAAGGGAGAGTCATAAATTAATAGTGGTTCCCCTTGACCGCTGAACGCAGGAACCTCTGGTGCCTGTCGCATATGTGGACCCAGCACGCGTCCCTGAAGTCCAGGAATGTCGGAAGGTCCCCTGAATGGAGCAAACCGGCTCCATCCTGAATTTCCGAATCCCCAACAAGTCGTGAACTGCCCCATCAGGGCAGTCCGACGAGACGGTAGGGCAAAGAAACCATTCGGTGAACAAGAAAGAAAACATCGATCTTGTATGAAGAGACCACTTCGCAAACTCCGTAGCCGGAAAAACCGGAAGGCTACACAAAGGCATTAAGGGCCTTGAGGCCTAAGATTGGACGACTCCGTCCTCTTCTGAGATCATGAATAGATTCAAGTAGAATCCCTAAAACCTGTCCTGCGGCGGTATGGGTATGACAACCCTCAAAAACACTGCAATATATTGGGGAAGGAAGGTCCCGGCTTATGGGGCGCCCCTACTATTAGCCTTTGAAAGGTAAATCTGTCAGAGCTTCCATAGAAACTCGGTCAGCGGAACCAGTTTATCAGCCCCCTCAGGTGGCGCACCTGCTGGTCGGCCAGTGTCACAACTTTTAGAGGAAGCTGAAGGTCCTCCACTGTCTGGTACAAAAGTTATGCCCATTCATTGAGTGTCAGAGACGCAGCCACTAATGGGCGCAACGCAACGCTGACCTCAACGTGGCGAACACGGCCCGAGCCACTGCTCCTGATCACCTCCTAAAGGCAGGTGTTGTCCCCCTATCGGGATAGTGGTACCCCTGATACCAGGGGGTTAACTTCATGGGAAAAAACAATTTTTACAAAGGAATAACGGACCACTGTGCGCTGAGGGACCAAAAAGGACCTCTGCGGCAATCCCCAGTCCTTAAAAACCTATATAGAGCGGGTCGGTCAATGCGACACCAAAAAAAAAGAACCGACACCTCAGTGGATGTTCCAGCAGCTACTACATTGGTAAGTGCTGATTGTACAAACACATAGTTTATACTGTGTATTGCGTCAAAGCGCGCAATTGAAGCGTGGGAGAAAACCGGAATACCCGGAGGAAACCCACGCAGCCACAGAGTATAGTACATACACATACCGTGTATGTATTTTAGTATGTGTGAACAAACATATTGAGCATGTTTATGCTGTGCAAAGCGTCGAAGGCGCGCGCACACCATTGGGGCGTGGGAGAAAACCCACGCAAACTGCATACACATACCGTGTAAGTATTTTAGTATGTGTGAATAAACATATTGAACATGTTTATGCTGTGCATAGCGCCGAAGGCGCGCATACCATTTGAGCGTGGGAGGAAACCGGAGTACCCGGAGGAAACCCACGCAGCCACAGAGTAAAAATACATACATATACTGTGAATGTATTTAGTGTTGTGTATAAACATATTGTGTACGTTTATACTGTGTATGGCGCCGAAGGCGCACACGTCATTGGAGCGTGGGAGGAAACCCACGCAGACACAGAGAGCAATACATACATACATACACTGTGAATGTATCCAGTGTTGTGTATAAACATTGTGTATGTTTAAACTATTGCGCAGAGGGCGCTTAATCTCCTCTGTGTCGTTCCAATCTGAGTATATGTGCTGCCGAAGCAAGCACCAAACTGCAGGTAAAAGGCAACCTCTGACACCTTAGACCGGTGGTCCTGTCAGAGTCAGAGCATTCCCCAGGATATGGCGGGAAACCACAGGTGCAGGGGCTCTGCTGTTGCCTCTCAGATACTGACTCCATGTTACACAGAAAGCTCTCAGGGACTAGACAAAATAAATGAATAAAGTCCCCCCCACCATGCTGCACCAACTGGGGGGGTCACCCAGGGGACTCACCAGCCCAGAATGAGACCGCCCAGCGCCACTGCCCGCCTCTATACACCAAGACTGTGTATCACTGTTTTATCCATGCTGCTCTAGAAGCAGCGTGTGAGGAAACCGTGAGGAAGCTGTGAGGAGAATCGTGCTGCGCCATCCAGGAGCCAGCACTAGAAACCAAACCTCCACCAAAGATGGCCGCCGGACGCCTCAGGGAGAAGGAAAGGGTGCGACCACAAGAAAATGGCCATCCGCAATAACAACTGCGCCATTGCGCGGCCACAGCAAGATGGCCAATGGGCAAAATAATGCAATAGAAAAAACACACCCTGAAAATGGCAGCGGCACCGCCAAAATGGCGCCCGAGCACCGCAATGTGGACTAGAAGGCCCAGCATGGCTATCCCGGAGCAGAGTATCCCCCCACAGAGAAATGGGCCCTGACACCCCGGACCCCCACCAGGACCTGGAGTCCCCACAGGTACGTGACGGTCGCAGCCAGCCCCATTAGGACAGAGGGAGTAAAGGTGACAGAGCAGGGAAAGGGAGGACAGGAGAACCCCCTATTCCTAGGAACACTCAGCTGTTCCCACCTGCCGAGGCAGGAGGAACTGTACATACCCGTCCTAACGAGGACCTGCTGGTGCGTTCCTGACAGGCCTACAGCCGAGCAGTACGGAGTAGCTGTCGGCCCGGTTCACTGTGATTGAGACAGCAAGCAGCCCAGTCATATGTGGACCCCAGAGCACAAGCTCACCGGCCACCCCTGGAGCCATGGGGTATGTCATGACAGACCCGATGCCTATTTGCAAGGGACTGTACATGCTCGCTGGCTGGACTGAGAAGACTACAAGGATCTATATATCCAGCCTGTCGCTCAGCCGACTGTTGATAGAAGAATCACAAAATAAAATAAATTTAAATAAAATAAAATAAAAATTTTCCTCAGGACTCTGGGCCCAAAGGGAGCCACGTCCATCTCCTCTGCTAGGCAGAACAAAACTGAGGCTGCATGCTGCAGGGCGGAGGGTTATGTCTAGAGGGACCGCCCCCGGGGCTGTTCAACTCCGTTAAAGTAACATGTATTGAAATATCTAACAAGTCTGCCTAGTCCTCTCCTATGAACAGGAACATAACCCAACTGTCAAGACTTAAGAAGGCTGTGTCCGTCCATGGACGAAAAGAGAAATACCAAGTGGTCCATCAAGTCTAACCTTGCAATCAACATTTACAAAAAATATATTATTTTTAGTATGAACTCACTTAACATGAAAAATATATGCGCATAGGTCTGGTTTAAATACATTTTTAAATGAATGTTACATTCTTACATGATTTTTATTTATTTTTTTATAATTCCATAACAAAAATTAACAGATTTGAAGCCTATACACTAGTGGGGGATCTACATTCCACTCTTTATTCTGACATCCTACTTAAAGCTATACAACTCTGCTGCATGCAGATTAAAGCATGGTTGTTAGGTTTCGTTTTTTATTCTTTAAAAATAACAAACATGTCATACTTCCCTCCACTGTGCAGTTCGTTTTGCACAGTGTGGCCCCGAAAACTGACTTCTGGGGTCCCTCGGGGCTCTCGAGGCTCCTCCCTGCATCAGATAACCCCTTAGGAGAAGCGCTCTCCTGGGGGGGGGTTCCTTGCGGGAGCGCTCCCATATCCAGCATTTGCATTCATAGACACGAATGTCTGACTCGGCCCCGCCCCCAGGTCATTGGATTTGATTGACAGCCGCGCGAGCCAATGGCTGCGCTGCTATCAATCTATCCAATCAGGAGATTGGACCCCGTAAGGGGGGGACAGGGTGTCCCCGCCGAGGGAAATTCAGGGCTCAGGTAAGTAAAACGGGGGGGGGGGGGGGGTGTGACTGCCAGGTGTTTTTTCACCTTAATGCATATGATGCATTAGGGGGAAAAACACGCGGGTTTACAAACCCTTTACGTCCCCAAGCCCACGATCAATTGCCTTCTGTAGTGATCTGGGAGATCACAATGGATTTTTGACACTGGCTGATCACAAAGCATCAGGTAGTCCGATTAATGATATACGTTTGCTAACGTGTATTGCATTAGGGAAGCCCATTCATTTTAAAGGCCTTCCTAACACAAAAAAAGGTGCATTTACCATTCCTGCAAGCTGAGGCTACATACTGTTTATACAGTGCTTCTAACCACGGCAACTGTCAGTTAAGTAAATAGTTTGTATGGACAAGTTTGGTCAAAATTAACCATTTCAAGTGAAATTAAACCTAGAAATCAGTTTTAAAAGTTGTGCTTTTAGCATATTTTGTCTTATTAAAATCTTTGAGGCAGTGCAAATACTAAAATTATAATACAGACCATTATTGGATACTGGGCTCATTATAAAATCAGATTTGCAGCTTCAAGTTTTCATATGACTACCAAAGTTCTCTTAACAATTCTTATATTATACTAAAACAAGAACAAGCTAAACCTGGACACACAAAGCTGCTTAGCTTATATAGTGATTGTTTATCTGAGATGACTAACAAGTGTACTTAAAATGCATGATTTTCTTAAAAGATAAGTTCACCTTTGGGAACATGTTACATGTTCCACCTGATTTTAGGGTGGAACATGTAATATGCTCCCAATACGTCATCCGCCACCCACTGCCCCCGTCCCTGTGGCAGCAGTACGGGGAGAAGTTCCCTGTACTATCTGCCGCTGTTTGAAAAACAGCCTGGCCGTGCGGAGCTGCGCCCACACGGCCACGTCATTCAGTCACACAGCTCTGTGTGTCTGAATGAACTACAAGCCCGACATCTTTAGCGGCTGTCCGCTTATAGTTCTCAATGAACTACCACGGCACTGTGGAGCGCTGTGGTAGTTCATTAAGTATTCCCATTAGTGAGTATTGCTTACCCGTATGAAAAATGAATTAAATAGGGTTTTCGGTTTGTGGTGCTCAGATGTAGTGTCGTTCTGCTTTAATTCCAAGGGGATCACATACTTTCTTAATACAATGTGCAGCGCTAAGAATAATCAATAAAAAGAGACAGCTAATAATAGCATCGGAGAGGGGGGATAATGAAACCCTCATTCATATAACATAATAAATACAAGTGAACATAAATGGGGAAAACAATGGTGAAAAAAGTCCATAAAACAAAATTCAAAACAGTCTTCAACGAATGCTCCCCTCTCTTTTTATTTTATAGGCTTTTTTTTCACCATGGTTTTCACCTGTATGTATTATTTTATTATTATATACAAGAGTGTTTCATTATCCCCCTCTCCTATGCTATCATTAACTGACACTTTTTATCAATTATTCTTAGTGCGGCACTTTATTTGTATTATGTTGGAGTTTTTTGTATCTTGATGCTTGGTGCTGTCGGCTTCTTATTATTTCCTAGCGCAGCGTTTTTCCACTTTACATACTTTTTCTTGCCACTGTATGTATGGTAACTTAAGTATAAAAAAAGCAATTTGTTTTGCAAGCACCAGTTGAGAGGTGGCAGAAATCAATTGCTGGAAACCAGGTTAATGGTCTTATAACAACTGTAACTTCTGATGACAGCTTGGTCAAGCCAATGGGAAGCATGCATTGTAACATGCACGTTTATGCGCCAGTTCTTGCTGACATGCATGCGGATGACTAATAAGTACATATTATGAGTTGCACAAAGACAAAGTGAAGTAAACTGCAGATGGAATAGTAAATGCAGAAAGATCAATGTAATATGAAAAGAAAACCAACATGAATTATACTGACCAACCTTTTATTCCCATAACAGACCTCTGCCGCAATTTAGTTTCTCTGTACAGGTTACTGTACAGAGGTTGTTATGGTCAAAGCAAAGTACAACCAGACAGAGAAAGATGTACCCCAAATAAGGCTAATCACAAGATGCTGTAAAAAAAATTGGCAGGCATGTTGACAAAACTGTAATATAAAACGTAACCACAAAAGCCAGAACCAAAACAGGAGTAATTTATTGCTTCATCAGCAGCATGGTTGAAAATTAAAAAAAAAACTATCAAGCTCCACAGATTTTATATTTAAAACTGATCTAAGGGAGTACAATATACTTAGCCAAGGCAAATGCCAATTTAAATCCACTCAAAATAGCAGAATAAAAAAGTCTTTACAGGTCCCATCGATGGGAGTCAGACTATTTCCTTTGATCAATCACTCCAATGGTAAATCCCTTCCATCATACTTGGAGATTTCATTTCTACTTACAACAGCATCCAATACTCAATATTGGATATTACTGTCTCAGTTAACAAGGAATTTCATTCTCTGAAAGCCTATATATTGAAAAAAATGATTAATGGGGATTTACAAATGGCTGCCCCTGTCACATTCCCAAAGCTGAAGGGCTGAATATAATTATTTTTTTTCTTTAAAGAAAACAGACATAGCATGTCCAGAAATAGAAATGTATACTCTACTTGGAAAAACAACTAAGCAACCCAAACCTACAAATCCCAATGCCAAAATGTTTGTGGTACAACATGGAGGAAAAAACATACCCTTCAGGCATGGATTTCTGCCTGCGCTGGGAGCCTCCACTGGAGCCGGTATCGCTGGAGGTGGAAAGACTGCTAGGAGAGCTACGACTTTGCTGAGATCGTCCAAGAGCCACAGATGACACAGAGACATAAATCTCTGAACCTGGAGACAGCCTTATTTAAACCAAATAAGACAGATTTATTGCACACAAAGTATGAAAGAGCTTACTTCACTACAAAAAAAATATATATGAGCAGCTATCAAAGTGAGAAAAGGAAAGCATGAAACACATGCAGTCAAGAAGATGATTTAAAATGAAATATGTGGTAAAAGTTATAAAAAGAAAAGCCAATTTGTTTTACAATTCATAAACACATCCTGGCAATTTATAAGAACCTGGACCTCCTGCTAATTGTTTGCCCATTGTGGCAAGTCTACAATGTTACATTCTGTAAGAAAACTAAACATATTAAACTATAGTGCAAGCTGCTCACCTCTGTTCAACTGTGGCACAGTAAAAGTAAAGCGGAGTCAACAGTGTTTGAAACAAATTGCCTAAAATAAGTTGCAGTTGTCAATTACTAAAATGGCACTTGGCTATTTAACCGAAGATGGTTCTTTAATATAATAGCTGGCCTTGGCAATAAATAGAGAAGGCTTGATACATGAAAGGAAGCATGGCAAAGCTCAACTGTACCAGAAAATTTGAGATTCACCAAAAACTTCAACTGCCTATATTTTTGAACCCAGATTGTTTTGACGCGAGGTTTTCACATAGTCTAATCCTGACCTATGTATTTTTCTAATCAAATGTTCAGTGTAAATTAGACATGGTCTGCTTTAAATTTCATTGATAAGATTTTTTTGAATGCACACCATAGTTGAGTAGGTTTTAACAAGAAAAAAAAAATCAATACCCACATTGCAATGTAAGTTTGTCTTACTCATAAAAATTGAATTTTGACTTGCCTGTAAGTCCCATATCATGAAGTACAGTACAAAACACAGACTAGATATTTCTAGACCCGAAGCTGCTGCCTTTTAGGTGATTGGACACTGGCAAAGCTTTTGTACATGCCCCCTGGATGTAGCCCTATAACCCCATCCACCCTTATTTAGGTAGACTGCCTGTTCCATTCCTGAGATAGAAGTACAATCAGGTGCAGAAACCAGTGTTAAAATAGAGTCCTGTTACCCTGCAAGAAAAGCATCGTGACCCCGTTGCAGCTTGAGTGTTTTGCCAACCTTTGCATAATCAATGGTTCCTTTGTGCCTGGTTTCTGCCATTGCCATCAGTGAGTGTATTTTCCTGTGGCACTCACAGAGTAGGATGTGGAAATGGGGTAAGTGTGCCCAAGGAGGGAAACTGCAACTTAGTTGTCAACCATCCTGTTGCCATGTCATCCTGGAAAGAAGTGCCTTATAGCCTGTACACACGATCCGAAAATCGGATGACAGATCGTCCATTCTTTTTTGCATGCTAGTCGCATATCAAACATGAAGAGCTTATTAAAATTCAGAAAATTCTCATACGACAGAATAAAAAATCCAAAGTGATGCCATGTGTTGTAGTGTATTTCTTTTGCATTTTCAGATGACAACTGTACGGATTAAACGAAAATCGTACAATCTGGTATCATACGAGAATTTTTTTTGCGTTTGTCCGATCGGATAATATCGAATGAACTGTCGTTATCGGCTTTTGAAAGCCCCGTACCAACGATCGTAGATCGCTTCAAAATCTGTATTTTTTGTTCCATTTTCGGATCGTGTGTACGGGCCATAAGTCACATAGTTCGCCTGGTTGAAAAAGAGACACAAGTCCATCCAGTTCAACCAATAAAAAGGAATTTTTTTTTATTTATTTTTTATAAAAAATTCTATATACACAATCCTATACCCACAGTTGATCCAGAGGAAGGCAACCCCCTCCAATAAAGCATAATCCAATTTGCTCCAACAGGGGAAAAAAATCCTTTGTGATCCACCAAAAGACAATGGGATATTCCCTGGATCAATTTTTACCTATAAATAGATACTAAATATTAGTATCTAGTGATATTAAATGCATCTAGGAAAGAATCCAGGTCTTTTTTTAAAAAACAATCTACTGAGCTAGCCAAAACCAGCTCTTGAGGTACCGTAGTCTATTCCACATTTTCAGAGCTCTTACTGTGAAGAAGCCTTTCCATATTTGGAGATAAGATCTCTTTTCCTCCAGATGTAAAGAGTGCCCCCCTTGCCCTCTGTGGTGACCTTAAAGTGAATAACTTAACACAGAGTTTACAATATGGACCACTTATGTATTTATACGTTGATCATATCCCCCCTTAATCTCCTCTTCTCAAGAGAGTAAATTCATTTCAGCTAATCTTTCCTCATAGCTGAGCTCCTCCATGTACCTTATCAATTTGGTTGCCCTTCTCTGCACTTTCTCCAGTTCTCCAATATCCCTTTTGCAAACTGGTGCCCAAAACTGAACTTCATATTCCAGGTGAGGTCTACCTATCTCTGCAGTCTTATAAAGGCAGAAGTGGTGGCAAAAGTGCGACCTGTGTTGCGATGTAACACCTAGTCTTCTACCTAAGACTACCCTCTGAATTTTTATGCGCCAAGTTTAAAACTTTAAACACTTGAGAAGTGAGTAAAACACACATATTCATGATTTCCTGTTCAAGGTGAATACTATTTAGGAGACCCTTAACCACTTAAGCCCCGGACCATTTTGTAGCTAAAGGACCAGAGGTGTTTTCAGAATTTTGCACTGCTCTGCTTTAACTGGAAATTGTGCGGACATGCAATGTTGTACCCAAACAAAATTTGCGTCCCTTTCTTCCCAGAAATAGAGCTTTCTTTTAATGGTATTTGATTGCCTCTGCGATTTTTATTTTTTTGCGATATAAACGGAAAAATACTGAAAACTTTGAAAAAAAATGATATTTTCTACTTTTTGTTATAAGAAAAATCGAATAAACTCAATTTTAGTCATACATTTAGGCCAAATGTATTCAGCCACATGTCTTTAGTAAAAAAAATGTCAATAAGCGTATATTTATTGGTTTGCGCAAAAGTTATAGCGTCTACAAACTAGGGTAAATTTTCTGGAAGTTACACAGCTTTTAATTTATGACTGCCTATCTCATTTCTTGAGGTGCTAAAATGGCAGGGCAATACAAAACCCCCCCAAATGACCCCATTTTGGAAAGTAGACATCCCAAGGAAATTGCTGAGAGACATGTTGAGCCCATTGAATCAGTTTTTTTTTTTTTGGTCCCAAGTGATTGAATAATGACAAAAAAAATAAAATTACAAAAAGTTGTCACTAAATTATATATTGCTCACACATGCCATGGTTATATGTGAAATTGCACCCCAAAATACATTTTGCTGCTTCTCCTGAGTACGGGGATACCACATGTGTGGGACTTTTTAGGAGCCTAGCCGCGTACGGGACCCCGAAAACCAAGCACCGCCTTCAGGATTTCTAAGGGCACAAATTTTTGATTTCACTCCTCACTACCTATCACAGTTTCGAAGGCCATAAAATGCCAAAATAGCACAAACCCCCCCCCCAAATGACCCCATTTTGGAAAGTAGACACCCCAAGCTATTATCTGAGAGGCATGGTGAGTATTTTACAGCTCTCATTTGTTTTTGAAAATGAAGAAAGAAAATAATTATTTTTTTTTATTTTTTTTTCAATTTTCAAAACTTTGTGACAAAAAGCGAGATCTGCAAAATACTCACTATACCTCTCAGCAAATAGCTTGGGGTGTCTACTTTCCAAAATGGGGTCATTTGGGGGGGTTTTGTGCCATCTGGGCATTCCATAGCCTCCGAAACGGTGATAGGCAGTGAGGAGTGAAATCAAAAATTTACACCCTTAGAAAGCTTGAAGGCGGTGCTTGGTTTTTGGGGTCCCGTACGCGGCTAGGCTCCCAAAAAGTCTCACACATGTGGTATCCCCCGTACTCAGGAGAAGCAACAGAATGTATTTTGGGGTGTAATTACACATATGCCCATGGCATGTTTGAGCAATATATCATTTAGTGACAACTTTATGAAAAAAAAAAAAAATATTTTTTATTTTTTCCGCAACTTGTGTCAACATATAAAATATTCAATGGACTCGACATGCCTCCCAGTATATAGCTTGGGGTGTCTACTTTCCAAAATGGGGTCATTTGGGGGGGTTTTGAACTGTTCTGGCATTTTATACACAACATTAGGAAGCTTACATTCACTCTTCTAACCACTTATAAACAAAGCCCTTTCTGACAATTTTTGTTTACATGAAAACATCTTTTTTTTTTGCAAGAAAATTATGTTGAACCCCCAAACATTATATATTTTTTTAAAGCAAAGGCCCTACAGATTAAAATGGTGGGTGTTGCATTTTTTTTTCCCACACAGTATTTGCACAGCGATTTTTCAAACGCATTTTTGGGGGGAAAAATACACTTTTTTTAAATTGTAATGCACTAAAACACACTATATTGCCCAAATGTTTGATGAAATAAAAAAGATGATCTTAGGCCGAGTACATAGATACCAAACACGACATGCTTTAAAATTTCGCACAAACGCGCATTGGCGACAAACTACATACATTATTAAAATAGGATTTTTATAACAGCTTACCTGTAAAATCCTTTTCTTGGAGTACATCACGGGACACAGAGCGACATAGTCATTACTAATGGGTTATATAGTTACCGTCAGGTGCTGGCACTGGCAACTTCCAAAACCGGCAGTACCCTCCCCTATATAAGCCCCTCCCATCCGGGAGCACCTCAGTTTTGTAGCAAAGCAATAAGTGTCCCCAAAGAGGGGCGGGAGCTCTGTGTCCCGTGATGTACTCCAAGAAAAGGATTTTACAGGTAAGCTGTTATAAAAATCCTATTTTCTTTCTCGTACATCACGGGACACAGAGCGACATAGTCATTACTAATGGGATGTCCTAAAGCAATGCCAAATGAGGGGGGGGATACACCATATATAAGCTGAGCGCTATCAGACATGAGGATCTTTTGCGGCCTGCAACACACTGCGCCCAAAGGCGACATCCTCCTGACTTCTAACGTCCACCTGGTAGAACCTAGTAAACGTGTGTACCGAAGACCATGTTGCGGCCTTACAGATTTGAGCCAGGGAGGCCTGGTGATGCACTGCCCATGAAGTTCCAACTGCTCTCGTGGAGTGCGCCCTAACTTTGAACGGAGGCGGTCTACTTCTCAAGCTATAGGCTTGTATTATGACCTGTCGAATCCACTTGGCTAAAGTAGATTTTGACGCTGCCTGACCCTTTCTGGGGCCTTCCGGCAGAATAAACAAAGTATCCGTTCTGCGAATCTGAGCAGTGGCTTTTAGATAAGCTTTAACTGCTCTTACTACATCCAAAGAATGCAATAACTTTTCCTCTACCGAAGTAGGCTTGGGGAAAAAAGAAGGAAGAACCACATCTTGGTTCAAATGAAAACTCGATACCACCTTAGGAAGAAAGGCTGGATGAGGACGTAACACTACTCTGTCCTTATGGATAACCAGATATGGCTCCCTACAGGACATAGCTGCTAATTCCGATACTCTTTTAGCCGAACAAATGGCTACTAGAAAAATCAATTTCCTGGTGAGAAGCACTAAGGAAATATGCTGTAATGGTTCAAATGGTTGTTTCTGTAGAACCGACAGAACCAAGTTTAGATCCCATGGACATATGGGAATATTAACCGGAGGACTAATACGCATCACTCCTTGTATAAAGGCTTTGACTAGTGAATGCGAAGCCAAGGGCCTTTGAAAAAATATTGACAAGGCCGAAATCTGACCCTTGATAGTACTCAAGGCAAGCTTCCTATCTACAGCCCATTGTAGGAAGTCCAGAATCCTACCTATTACGTATTTACGTGGATGCCATTTCTTGGCTTCACACCAGGCGATGTACGCCTTCCAGATTCTATAGTAGATCTGCCTGGATACCGGCTTCCTGGCATTGATCATGGTAGATACCACAGGATTAGAGAGCCCTCTCTTTTTTAGAATGTGGGCTTCAATAGCCAGGCCGTCAAACCTAGGGCTGGTAAGGAAGGGTGGTATATCGGTCCCTGCGAAAGCAGGTCCGGACGATGTGGGAGGGTCCAAGGACTCCCCACGGACATTTTTACAATCTCCGCGTACCATGCTCTTCGGGGCCACGCTGGAGCCACCAGAATCACTGGTTTCTTTTCTACCCTGATTCTGCGGAGTAATCGAGGTAACAATTGTGGTGGTGGGAATGCATATATCAGCTTGAACTGATCCCAAGGGAACACTAGGGCATCCGAGCCGCACGCTAGGGGATCCCTTGCCCAAGAGACAAACCTGTCCACTTTTGTGTTGAATCTGGATGCTAGCAGATCTACATCCGGTGTTCCCCACCGCTGACATATTGTCCGGAAAACCTCGGGATGAAGGGACCATTCCCCTGGGCATAATTGTTGGCGACTTAGAAAGTCCGCCTTCCAATTCTCCACCCCTGGAATGAATACCGCAGATATGGCTGGGACATATCTTTCTGCCCATCTCAGGATGTAATTTACTTCCCTTTGGGCTGCACGACTCCTGGTGCCCCCCTGACGATTGATATATGCCACTGCTGTGGCATTGTCTGACTGAACTCTGACAGGGGACCCTTGGAGTTTGGATGTCCATGCTACTAGGGCATACCGGGCTGCTCGTATCTCTAAGAGATTGATGGGCAGGGCCTTTTCCGCATCCGACCATCTGCCCTGGAGAGACCATTGCTCCAGTACTGCTCCCCAGCCTATAAGGCTGGCATCTGTAGTGACCACCTTCCAGGAAATCGGACTGAAGGATTTCCCTCTTTCCAGATTCTGGGGAACCAACCACCAGCGGAGGCTCCTGCGAACGGAAGGGGACAAGGACATTGGTAAGTCCAGAGCCTGAACTTTTTTGTTCCAGGCTGACAGTATGGCCCTTTGCAACTTCCTTGAATGGAATTGACCGTAGGGTACTGCTTCGAATGATGCCACCATTTTTCCCAGCAGCCTCATGCACAGGCGTATGGATGGCTGTCTTTTTGAACCCACTAAGTGGATCAAATCTCTCAAAGACGACCCCTTTTGTTGAGGCAAGAAAATCTTTCTCTGGTCTGAATCCAGCCTTAGCCCCAAGTATTCCAGACTTTTGACTGGTTTTAGGGCTGACTTGTCTTGGTTGATAATCCAACCGTGATATTCCAGATACTTGATTGTCTCGTGAACAACCACTTCTAGTTTTATTTGGTCTATCAGCAACAAGTCGTCTAGATATGCCATTATCGTTACACCTCGTGTTCTTAGATTGGCCAATAATGGGGCCAGAATTTTTGTGAACACTCTTGGTGCTGTAGCCAGACCGAAGGGTAAGGCTCTGAACTGAAAATGGCGCCCTTCTACCGCAAAGCGTAGAAATTTTTGGTGGGCTGGAAAGATGGGGATGTGCAAATAAGCATCTTTTGATGTCGATCGAGGCTAACCATTCCTCCCCTTGTAGGGCAGTGGCTACCGATCGGATCGACTCCATCCGGAAAGTCCTGATATGTAGGAATTTGTTTAGCCCTTTTAGATTTAATATGGGCCTCACGTCCCCGTTTGGCTTCGGAACTGTAAAGAGGTTTGAGTAAAACCCGAACCCCCATTCTTCCAGGGGAACCTCTATAATTACTGCTTGAAGCAATAATTGTTCCAGTGCCAACAGGAGGGATCCTCTCTTCTGGGGATCCCTTGGCACGTTTGACCTTATAAAGCGGGAAGGAGGGGAGTTTTTTAACTCCAATTTGTATCCCAGATTTACTGCGGAGAGCACCCATCTGTCTCGGATCGTGTCCCGCCAGGTTTCTGTGAACAACTGAAGTCTTCCCCCCACCCGATTGGGTGGGGGCAACCCTTCATGCATTTGACTTTGGGGGAGGTTTTGTACCTCTCCTGCTCCAGGGCTTCTTGTTACCCTGCAACTGTCCCTGATTTTTACCTCCGGGATTTGACCGGGGAGGCCGTCGGAACTGTTTCACAGCCGATGTCCTAGGGACTGGAGAAGCCGGCCTCTTAAAGGAGGGACCTCTAACTCTATTTTTAACCAGCAAAAGTGTACTTTTACCGCTGGAAATTCTCTGGATATACTTGTCCAGGTCTTCCCCGAATAAGCGCTCCCCCTGAAATGGGAAGCTGACCAGCAATTTTTTACAGGGAGCTTCAGCAGACCAGTTTTTGAGCCATAGAAGCCTGCGCATATGTACTACAGACAGCGTAAGGCGGGAGGCCTGATGGATTGAATCCTTTATAGCGTCCACCGCAAAGCATAAGGCTCTAGGTAGATCAGCTAGGGCAAGAGCCTGCTGATCCGGCAAGTCTCTTAAGACCTGTTTCAACTGATCCTTCACTGCTTGGCAGACCCCTATAGCTGCCACTGCTGGTTGTGTCACCAATCCTGCTGTAGAAAAAGCAGATTTCAATAATGACTCCAATTTTTTATCTATTGGGTCCTTGAACATTTGGACATTTTCCACCGGACATGTCAGTGATTTATTCACACAAGAGATGGCTGCGTCCACTGTAGGGACCTTCCATTTTCTGATGAACCTATCCTCCATGGGATAGACCACCGGAAATCTCTTGGGGGGAGTAAATATTTTGTCAGGATGCTCCCAATCCTGGTAAATGAGCCCCTCCAGTAAAGGATGGATCGGAAAGGAACAAACAGTCTGGGGAGCTTTTAGCGACCCCAACGAGGAGACAGAAGTGGAGGATGGCTCCGCAAGTGGCATTTTAAATGCTGATCGGACCATATTAGTCAGGGACTGAACCCATAACCTCTCAGCATGTGATGCTGAGAACGGCTCTTCCACTGTTGATTCCTCTACAACCGAATCAACCTCATCCTGATCCCCCTCAGGTAGGTCGACCTCTGTATGGGACTGTTGCTCTGTTAACAGGCACTCTGAGGGAGGAGACGGAGATCGAGCGCTTTTCTCCTGTGACAGGGAAGCAGCGATTAATGCTGACAATCTCTCTTCCAGTCCTCCCAGAGCTGAGGAAAAAACCTCCTCTGTTACATACACAGGAGCAGGTGAACTGAGGACAGCCACAGTACCAGGTACTCCTGGGGGTGCCCTACGGTCACTAACCTCTGATTCTTCAGGGGAGACTGGTGCAGCCAAAGCATGCCCAAGATCCTCAGAGCCCGATGGAGACCCCCTATTCCTCCTGGAATTTCTAGTCCCGGAGTTTTTAGACGGCATATTCCTAAGCCACAAAGCTGAGGTATTCCAGCCGAAATACACCAGTTACTGATAATAGTCTAGCATAAATGCTGCTATAATAAACAGTTGGTGTCTACTAATGTGCCTTTCTAGGGGATGCCTGTATCAACCGCTTGCTGTATGCCTTTAAATGTTGCCAGCTTTGTCTCTGTACTTCATAGCCAGCTTACTACAATATTGTGGCTTTTTAAAACCTGCTGGGACGCCCGCACATGCGCAGAAGCGCTGCGGCGCGCACAGAGCGTCATCCCCCAGGCTCCGCCCCCTTTCCCGGCTCACCTCTATATATAGAGGCGCGTGCACGCGCGCGGCCACGTGCGCCCTCGGCGCTAATTTCAAACATGGAAACCAGGGACAGGAGCCAGGGCCCCTCTTTGCCGCAGGCCGGGGGATGGACGAGCACTGCAACATGGCAGAGGAAGCAGTTTCCTATAGGAGAACTCACCAACTGCCTGGACTTTGCTCTCTGAGAAGAAACTAGTCCACATGACAAGAAAACATTCCACAGCGGCCTCTAGTGGACAAACACAGGTACCGCAGTCTAATATACTAAATATATATAAAAAAACATTTTTTTTTTTTTTTTTTTTTTTTTCTTGACCACCATTAAAAATTATTACATTTTTTTAGTAGTTACAGGCATGCACAGAATCTTGCGGGAATACCATTCGGTAACAGACAGAAAGACAAATTAGGCTTGGGGGTCCCCCAATAGAACCAAGTTCCTGGGGGCCCCCACTTACCTGTTCCTCGCCGCAGGACTTTGTTTGGTCCACAAAAGCCCAAACTTCACCTATCACGGCAGGCATTGTAATCAAACCTTCAGGGACCGGGTTCCCAAGGATTCCACTCCCCTGGACCTGTATAGCACCCTGCACAGAAAACATCTTGGTCGTGGGTATGACCAGAGCTCTGGATCCCAGGGTCCAGCTCTCCTAAGAGAAGCATTACAGGCAGAACCTTGCTCTTCTCTTTGCAAGGCCCGGGTACCGACCGTTTAGCTATGAAGCTTTTTTGGTCGGATCCGGAATAGCTTACTGAGGCCCAAAAGAACCTGTACGCAAGCTCAGTGAAAAACACATGTTTCTTCTTGGCCAACACCTTAGACACTGGCAAAAAACTGAGGTGCTCCCGGATGGGAGGGGCTTATATAGGGGAGGGTACTTCCGGTTTTGGAAGTTGCCAGTGCCAGCACCTGACGGTAACTATATAACCCATTAGTAATGACTATGTCGCTCTGTGTCCCGTGATGTACGAGAAAGAAAAGCCTTTACAGGTTACCACGTTAGATTTACAGAGGAGGTCTACTGCTAAAATTACTGCCCTCGATCTGACCTTCGCGGTGATACCTCACATGCATGGTGCAATTGCTGTTTACATATGACGCCAGACCGACGCTTGCGTTCGCCATTGCGCAAGAGCAGGGCAGGACAGGGGTGCTTTTTTTTTTTTTTTTATTATTCATTTTGCTTTTTTATTTTATTTTTAAACTGTTCCTTCCATATATATTTTTTTTTATCATTTTTATTGTTATCCCAGGGAATGTAAATATCCCCTATGATAGCAATAGGTAGTGACAGGTACCGTATTTATCGGCGTATAACACACACTTTTTTCCCCTTAAAATCAGGGGAAAATCGTGGGTGCGTGTTATACGCTGATACTCCGTTGAATTCCCCTGCTGAAAACGAGCGAGAGGAGCGAGCGGAGCCGAAGTACAATCGGCTTTACTCGGCTCCTCTCGCAGTCCCGCCCATCTCTGACTGCGCCGCTGACATAGAGAAAGCCGAGTGTACTTCGCCTAGTCTCGGCTCCTCTCGCAGTCCTGCCTGTGACTGTGAGCAGACACGAGTCTAGGCGAAGTACACTCGGCTTTCTCCGTCAGCGGCGAAGTCAGTGGAGATGGGCGGAACTGCGAGAGGAGCCGAGTCCAGCCGAAGTACACTCGGCCCCGCTCGCTCCTCTCCACAGAAATCGGCGCCAAATTTTAAAAACCGCCGGGACTGACACGATCGCAAAGGCACTGGGCAAGGCTGCAGATGGACAGATGAACACTGGGCACGGCTGCAGATGGACAGATGGACACTGGGCACGGCTGCAGATGGACAGATGGACACTGGGCACGGCTGCAGATGGCCAGATGGACACTGGGCAAGGCTACAGATGGACACTGGGCACGGCTGCAGATGGACAGATGGACACTGGGCACGGCTGCAGATGGACAGATGGACACTGGGCAAGGCTGCATGCTGCATTTAAATGTAAGTTTTTTTTCCTTGAATTTCCCTCCTAAAAGTTTTTTTCCTTAAAATTCCCTCCTAAACTTGGGGTGCGTGTTATACGCCGGTGCGTGTTATACGCCGATAAATACGGTACTCTTTTTTGAGAAAACTGGGATCTATTAGACCCTAGATCTTTCCTCTGCCCTCAAAGCATCTGACCACACCAAGATCGGTGTGATAAAATGCTTTCCCAATGGCGCTTTTTATATCCGGGAGGGGGGGGGGACATTCCCTCCCACTGCTTGTAAAAGCAGTCCAGAGGCTAATTAGCCACTAGGATTGCTTTTACATGAAAGCCGGCCACTGGCTGAAAAGAATGATACCAAGATGATACCTAAACCCGCAGGCATCAATCTGGTATAACCATTCAAAGTCCAGCAACATGCTGGTCCTTGTTCGACATGTATTGTAATCTTTTTTTTCATGCAGCCTGTTGGCTGAACGAAAAAAAAGAGATTGATCGGTGGGTATGCCCACCATTAGAATACCGCCCTTCGTCCACCCACTTCTAATGATGGGCATACATGCACCATTTATATATGCCGAAGCATGGGGGCATCCTCCCGCAAAAGTTATGCCGCACACACATGGTCGGACTTTTCCGAGGGCATGCCTCCGTCGGAATTTCGACCGTATGTACGCAGCATTAGGAGCAAAATCGCTCCTCCGCCCCTGCTGCCCCAATGCTTCGGAATATATGCTTTTTTTTTTAACTGTGGTGGTGAAATCACCTCCTACAGCACTGGAGTCGCAGGGATCAGGCCTGTCTCTGCGAATGCTGCAGTTATGTGTGTTGTGTTTTGTAAGTGACAGTGATCGATCGATACTGCACTTGGGTGGCCTGGGCTGGACGGAGGGGCAAAACGCAGGTGCTAGCAGGTATCTGGGCTGATCCTGCTAACACTGCGTTTTTGGGAACCCTAAATTGCTGGGGACGCTAGTATAGATCTGATCAGATCAGATATTGATCTGTTCAGATACTATACCACTAAGGGAGGTGTATGCTTCACGCGTGGGTGTTAGCGTTACTGGCACTAACCTGACGCTGCCTGGGGTGTGACGCAGACCCTCTCTGACACTAAAACCTAATTGATATCACCTGACACTATAAAAAGCAAACTAACTAACCAGCGTCACCTGTAACACTTATATGGTGATCACTGGTGACAGCGGTGCTAGGGGGTGAAAGGGTTACCTGGGGGGGCGTTCAAGGGGTTAAACCTTTATTGGGCAATATGTGGGAGTACCCGACGCTATAAAAACCTGCGGCAAACCTAAAAAAAATAACTGGCTACCTATCGGCATCACCGAAACTAAGACAGCGATCAGAAAAACGATCGCTTAGTGACACTGGCAAAATGGGGTGAAAGGGTTACTTGGGGGGGGCGATCAAGGGGTTAAACCTTTATTAGGTAATATATGGGGGTACCCGACGCTATAAAAACCTGCGGCGAACCTAAAAAAAATAACTGGCTACCCATCGGCATCACCGACACTAAAACAGCGATCAGAAAAACGATCGCTTAGTGACAGCGGTGCTAGGGGGTGAAAGGGTTACCTGGGGGGGCGATCAAGAGGTTAAACCTTTATTAGGTAATATATGGGGGTACCCGACGCTATAAAAACCTGCGGCGAACCTAAAAAAAATAACTGGCTACCGATTGGCATCACCGACACTAAAACAGCGATCGCTTAGTGACGGCGGTGCTAGGGGGTGAAAGGGTTACCTGGGGGGCGATCAAGGGGTTAAACCTTTATTAGTGGGTGGGTTAGGGGGCTACACTGGACCTAAAACTAACTGTAGTGACACTTTTACAGTCACAAATGTCACTGATTGCAGTGATCAGTAAATAAATGGTCACTGCAATCAGTGACACTGTGACTGGGGGGTGATCTGGGGGGGCGATCATGTGCATATGTGTGTGGTGTCAGTGTGCTGTTTAGTGCACTAACCTTTGTGTCTTCTCTCATGCGGCGCTCGGTATATGTGAGCGCCGCATGAGGGATGACATCACTTCCTCCTGCCTGTGTAAACATTACACAGGCAGAGGAAGCATTTGATTCGCCGGGAATGATCGCGAGGGGGTGGCCAGAATCGAATGGCGGCCCCCTCATCACGGATCGCTCCCGAAGCGATCTCGGCCGCCCACTGTACCGGAGGGGGGTCCGATGGGACCCCCCACCCATACGAAGGCAGGCACGTACAGGTACGTGATTGTGCCTGTCCGTGCCATTCTGCCGACGTATATTTACAGTGGGCGGTCATTAAGTGGTTAAAAAGTATACTTAAAATAATGTAGATATTGATTCTCTTAACCACTTGCCCACTTTCCCCTTTCTGACCAGATACATTTTCAGCTTTCATTGTCGTTGCATTTTGAATGAAAATTGCGCGGTCATGCAACACTGTACACAAACAAAATTGTTATCTTTTTTTTTCACACAAATAGAGCTTTTTTTTGGTGGTATTTAACCACCACAGTTTTTTTTTTTTTTGATAACTAAATGAATAAAGACCAAAAATTTTAAAAGAAAAAAAAAAAAAAGTTTATATAGTTTGTTATAAGATTTTGCAAACAGGCAATTTTTCTCCTTCACTGATGTGTGCTGATGATGTGGAACCGATAGGCTGCACTGATGTTGGGGCACTGGTAGTCGGCACTGATAGGCGACATTGATGAAGAGACACTGGTGGGCATGGATTGGCAGCAGCGGTGGGCACAGATTGGCAGAAGCTGATTATTGGCTCTTTTCTCCCCTCCTCCACACGCTGACAGCGTGAGAAGGAGCGGTGAAGAGAGCCGGCAACCGACTTCTGTTGACATCACGAACACCTCTGATCATGTGGTAAAGAGCCGCTGATTGGCTTTTTACCTCAATCTGTGTTTGCTTGCGGCCAGCAGCGGGTGCAATCACGGGAGACCGTCATATGACAGCCTCACAGAACTGTAGCCGTCATTCGATTATAGTGCAGTCGGCAAGTAGTTAATAAGGGTTACGGTATCTATCCGATAACAGAATGAACCTGTCTGTCTTACCTTTCAAAGTCGCTGATGCTGGTCCCTATATGGGTCGAGCCTTTACCCGTCCCGGTAAGCATACCTCCCCCGGAGGGGTTTTCAGGGTCTGGGAAGCATAGGAATAGACCACTGCCATGGACTTGTATAGCACCCTGCAGCTAACTACATGCATTGCGCTCAGTGCCAAAGTGAGCGCCTTGGCAGAATCCCATGCCTGAAGCTATATTATAGGTCGTCCCCATAGCGTGGAGTCTGGGTACAGTTTCCAAGGTGTTTTAGAGGTTACACCAATCAGTATGCACGGTTTCTAATGTTATAGAGGAATTTGATTAAAGAATTGAAACAAAGGAAACAGGTTAAGCAAAAAAAAAATCTCCAAAAGGGGAGAAGGGCTCAATTGCCTAAGGACGCTATTGAAAAACCGACGACTCATGGAGTGAGGTAAAGTTATAGGGGAATGCCTTGCGGGCGTGTCCAAAAGCTTTGCCAGTGTCCAATCCCTTGAAGGTAGAAGCCGATAACCCATAGTCTATGAATATCAGCCTGTGTCTTGCACTGTACAATAAAGATATAAACTGTACCTAAGTTTAGAAAAAAATGTAAACATACAGATTTGTCAGCTTATTGAATACATACGTTATTAATATCATAAATGTTCTACCTTGCACATAGGAAAATGTGCATGGTTGATGTGTTTAAATTAGATGTGTTTAATGATCTCAGCTCTGCATTTTGAGGTAATATCCTGGCTTTAATGACATCAGGCATTAAAGTGGACCTTCAGTATTTTTTTTCAACTTTCCATCTATTAAATCTGCCCTTGTTGTTTTAACTTTGGATAGTAAAACATTTTTTTTCTGCCAGTAAACACCTTATACAACCCACTTCCTGTTTCTTGTCTGGTCATTAGCCTAGGCTTATGACATCATGCACAGCTCTCTCTCTTGTGAGAGTTTGCCAGGAAGGGAGGGGGGGTGAGTCATAAGAGGACCAATGAGAGCCACAGAGCTGAATGTGTGCCTCTGTGTGTCTGTGTAAATCCAGGAGTGAAAAAGCAGCAGCTTCAGCTGCCCACAGTTAAAATGGATGCAGCCAGACTTAGTGGAGGGAGATTTCTGCAGCATATTTGGCAAGTACAGAACTACAGTAAAAATATAAAATAATATGCAAATTGGTTGGAGGGAAGGTTCAGAATAGCAAAGATGTTTTTATTACAAATTATGTGAGCAGACTGCAGTTCCTCTAACTTAAAAGGTGGCCATATACAGCCAGATATTTTTGAGTGATGTGACAACATACTTGTTTAATGTTCACCATTGTAAGTGTCAGAATTGTTTGGTATCACAATCAGATTTTCCTGCATGTCTTAAAAACCATGTATGAACCCAAGTTTCAGCACACACCCCATGTAATTGGTCTAGAATATGCCTGGGCAAAAACAAGAGATACTTTTGTTTTATGATCCTACCTCTTGTTCTCCAGAGGACGTCCATCGCTGGAAATACTCCGTGGAATGTTTGCAGAACGTTCTGGTGTCTGTATTTTTGAATCGCCTTTAACAGAGGAGACCCTTGACGATACAGGGCTCTGTAGCTGAGAAGGAACTTGTCGAAGCCCGGCAGCCTCGCCCTTCGCTGCATTTCTTTGCCACTTGTTGTTGTTCCTGAAAGGGAATTTCAACTCATATGGGATCCCCTCTGTTACTTTGTATTCCACTGTTGGCATGCGATACGTCTCTGAGCAACCTCTATTTTAAAAAAATAAATAAGTTGTCAAACAACGCATGGATTCAATGCAAAAACTGGCTATTTCTTTTTACCTTCCATATATTATAGACAACAGAGTAAATATCACTTCAAAGACCACCCCCATTAAAGCAGAGTTCCGATGCCCACACTGAAGATGGGAGCGTGCTCGGTGGGGACAGCAAAGTACATTTTTAAAGAAAAAAAAACAACATTTAGAAAACCTACATAAACTACTTATCCGGTTTGGTATAGCATTAGGCGCAAACAGCATGGGTGCATTTTAAAAAACAAACCAAAAGAAAAAAAAAACAGCTGGAACTCTGATTTAAGGTTTTGACATTACAAAGTTATTTGCTGCAGTAATTTTAATGCCAGATTAAAAAGATTTCACAAGCCTTTGCAGCTCATGAGCCACAATTAAATATGACAAAAACAGGTCACAATAAGCATGAAACACAACACACAAAAAAAAAAAAAACATAGTTCTTACAAACATTCAACATCTTAAAAGATTTCTGTCAACAAAGAATGAAGGGAGCTACTATCTGATTCACTTTAAAAAGGCACATGAGCCACCAATGTCATTTTTATCCCTGCAGTTCATATCTAGTCACTCACCTAGAACATCATGCAATTTGTGCATACATTTTCGAGGTTAGTCACCAAATAGTAAGGAAAGGATAAGGATCATGCCTTTTCCATAAAATAAGTCAGCAATGGTAGCTCCAATATTCATTTTTTTTTTATTAAGTCTTACAATTACAATATCACAATAGCCTGACATCAGGCCTCTCACAAGACATAGTACACAAACAACCTCAGCACTGGGCTTTCAGTATAAAACTCGAAGGCTGGACACGTTTTGCTGCAGAAATACATTAGATGCAATTCTTTGCATTTAAAACATATACTAGCTCCACAGATCTATTACAAACCACAGGACAACCAAATGAAATCAACAGTCAGCATTCAATAGTAAATACCCAAAAAAAACACTTACATAAAAGTGCAATATACACTTCCCTGAGAGTTATGCCACATTAGTTTAATCGGACACTGTAGATGAATTGTTTATCCAATCACCCCATACTTTGACATACTTGGTAGGTATTCTCCTGCTAGTGTACATGGCTTTATACAAGGGGAGGGCTTTGTTAATAAGTGCCTTCCATGCCGGAATAGACGGAGGGGTGGACTTTTTTCAGGACAGTACGATTAGCTCTGATATTCTTAACATGGCAGGTCCCCTTCAGAGTGTATGTGTGGGCTTAAACAAAACTTGATGCCGCTAAACCTGGAAGTTCCTTTTGCATGTGTGGCGATCATAGGATGTGCTGTTGTATCCTACCAAGTCTCACCCAACTAGTTTTGTCCTTATGACTTCAGCAAGGACGTCAATTTAGGTCCTTCATATCTGGTGAATTTTTCTGAAGGTGGATGAAGAGTTCTGCGATTTTCACTGTGGTGAAGCCACTGGTACACAACATGGGCTGAGGATTATTTTACCTAACGTTGGAACATTTTCTAAACACAAGGACTCTTTCTATTGCAGTAACCCCTAACATAAGAGGGCTATATTTGTTCACAAATATTTATGTTTGCATTGAGATGATTTAGGCGCTGTTTTTTATTATGTTTATATAGCAAAACAATAATTTTTAGAATTTATGCTACTAATGAGCAGTTGCCAATTGTTCCATTGTGGGCTTTAGACTCTTAGTCAATTACACCAGCTGAACACAACATACATAAAATATAGAGGGTCCTTATGTTTGTGTTCCCTATTCACTTTGTTCAGAATATGTTATTCATTTTGCCCCTCTTTCAAGTCTTGCTCTTTTGATGGACATGATATATTACACTATAGTAAAGATTCCAGTATCCCTTGTGTGCTCCATTTTTATATGCCATGTTTTGTTGATTTAAATACAGGGAAAAAACAAAAAAACAACTTTTTATTGTCTGCCACCAGATCATGTCATTTATAGACCTGCCTAGTTTAGATTTGATCCAATTTTTGCTCAACTGAAGTTACAATGATAAGTGCGCTACTTACCGATTTCTACCTGCCAGTAAGAATAAGTGAGAACATTCACTCAACTTGACTATTCACAGTCAAGAAAATATATGTCTGTACTGTAGTAGTAAATGGATTGTTGAATCCAAATCCGATAGGTACCCTAATTTTGTATATCAATATACATATAAAAGTACACAACAAACAGTATGAAAACATTAGGAACATTTCATAGGGTTGTCCTCTGCATAAAAGAGTAAACGCTTCTGTTCTCTAATGTAGAACAATCTATGTACAAGGTCCCTGTCCCTAGGCCTATTAAATAGAGATAAAATAACATGCGCAATATATACTTCCCTACATGATACCTGCATCTTATTTCAGTAGATCTGAATTCAATATCAGTGTGAAGAGGCAGATATCAAAGATCTATGGGGAGTTTTGTGGTCTTTTTAGAGCAAGTCCATCAACTGACATTTGGAGAGATGCCTATTGGCTGCACTTTTTTGATCTTCTGTGGACTACCCTAGCACAATTTCTGGGTTTGAGATCTTACATATATCTAAATAACCAAAACCTCGAAATGAATACCTGCGTGGGATTCCATCATCATGTGGAGGGATAATGACAACTTTAACGGTCACTGATGTTCGAAGGAGGTCAATCATTTGTTCATGGCTAAGGGTGGCCACGGCAACTTTGCAGATTTCAACCAGACGGCTTCCTTGCCTTAAACCAGCCTGCCATGCATAACCATAAGGCTCTACCTCGGCAACTATTCCTTCATAATTAACATGGAAGCCAAGCTGTCCGAGTCCATTTCTTCTTAGTGTCATTTCCACTGTCTCACAACCTTTAGTAATAATCTGAAATTTAAAATTGCCGTTAGTGATGTAAGGAAAATCGTATATTCAAACACGTATAAACACAGTAAAAGTGACTTGGCAAGGCCATTCAGGCAATCCCACTACTTTTAATATAATACTTTGAACCTCTTGTACTGTACAAGCTCGGTTATACCCCTCCCATGATAAAGGTATTTATACACTTGAGATCATTCGTTTTTAGAGGGTCCAAACTAATATGCAGTGTAGCATCCTGTCTAAATTGGTAAGAACCTCTCAGTGATTAGTACAGAAACTTAAATCTTCAAATCCATCAATACCTCCAATATCTGGAGCAATATTAAATGCAATGCAACAGTAATTAAGAGCCTGGACACCCCAGTGGTGGTAAAGGTCCCAGTATGCAATGCCTAAGTCTACTACCTGGCCAAAAAGTGCCCATGATTAATACTGGAGTTTTCAATCCGATACCCACACTCTATGAAAGAAATGGTGTCACCTGTGTGTAATGTATTTATTATACTTAGAGACAGAGTTAAATGTTTTTAGAACTTAGGTGACTTTTCAACCATGACTCATCTATGCCTTACTTCCAGCCTCTTGACAATCTCCTTTATATCATCTGTGTCGTGGCTATAACTTCTTACAAACACACTATCCCCTCGCTCATAGAACATCTTAATAGTTGTGTTGTTGGACGTCCATCCTATAATATCACGGCTTGAACAGTTGAAGAGAACACTTTTTGTCTCTTGATCAATCAGGGCCAGTATTTCATTTGAAACACATAAAAGACAATCAATTTCCAGAGCATTACAGAAGTCTTCAACTTGCACACTCCATACAATTGCTCCTGTGCTGTACAGCTCAGCCCATGAGTATGGCTTTGCCTTTTCCTTTTTCTTTGAGGCCAGTGAGATAAATGGGAACTTTCCAGATGAATCAATAGAGGTGTTGGTGACATTTTTTTCTGCAAGGTCTTTCAGGTACTCTTGATGGGTCCTCGTTGCCATTGCTAGGAACTTTTCAGACTTATGAGCTGCATTCTCTGCATTAATAACTTTAGCTAAAAGGAAGTCCCTGAATACTGTGGATTTAGGAAAAGTAAAGCTTTTTGGGATTGGTGGGCCAAAGCCAGGCACATCTCTTGACCGTGTAACAGCAACGCTACAAAAGAAAAACAGAAATATTAAGTCCATTTAACAGATGAATAAAAAACTAGTGCTCTTCTACTTTTATTTACCTAAATCAGCACATAAGCAAAGCTAATCACTAAAGTTTGAGGTAAGTTAAACTGAATGTGCATGTAAAATTCAACTGCTTAATTACCCGTATTTATCGGCGTATAACACGCACCCTAACTTTAAGAGGGAAGTTTCAGGAAAAAAACTTTCCACAGCCCCCTGCGTATAACACGCAGGCACAGTTTACCCTCTATTTTCAGGGTAAAAAAGTGAGTGTTATACGCCAATAAATACAGTATGTTTTCAAAATGATGTATGCATACACATACAATCACATAAAATACAAAAGAGAAAGTCTCTTAACCAAAATTCTTAACGTTTATTAATGCAATGCGAAAATAGCCCCAGGGATTACAAGTGCTTACCACAACTCTAAAATCACACACAGATATAAAACGCCACCAGTTGTATGGGCAGCATATGCACAAGCCACTTGGCTCTTGAGGTTTTGACATTACAAGAATCACATAGCTTCTTTCCTGAACCTGATAGCATTTGTTTCCACCATAGACATACAATTGCATATTGCTTCTGCAATTGCAGAGCTGATTAATTTGTCAGGTGTGTTTAAATGTCTGGAGGTGCGATTATCCTTATGTGTATCCAAAGGTACACCGCAACTGCTATCTGATCTAGCCAAAATCACTATTCCAACTGCCCAGTTTGAAGACTATTATCTATGGGCACCATAACAGCCAAGTAATAGAATAAACTATTGAGCAGAGATGGCATTAGCACTGTCATTCATGTTTTACACTATTGTATGTTAATGTGTTTAATCTATTTACAATCTGGACTTTTAGGTTTGTGTAAGCTATATGCCAACAATTGTACGGATATTCTCACATCTAATCTTCCGGCTACAAACTGATGAAAATGGAGCACTCAAACATTTTTACAATCAAGTGTATATTATAGGAGCAATATTTTAAGTCTGACATAATTATTAATAATTTGTTAAAGAGCAATGAATCTCAAAATAAATAAAGCTACCTAGGGAACTATATGTAAGAGCAGTGCAAAGAGCTATGTGAATTATCTAAGCAAAGAACCTGATATTACATTTTAGATAATTAGAAGACTGAAAGCTGATCTGCCATTGATTACTTATGTATATAGTGCACACCACAGTTCACTGAACAATGCAGATAAATGAAGACCAACCTAAAAGCAGAAAGTGAAAAAAAAATATATATATATATATAAAAAAAGGACTGTGTTGTCACGCTCCTCACTTAATGCCTATGAATGACATTCTTCATGACAGCACATTGTTAATAGCTGAGCTCAACCAAGTGAAACAGCCATCATGTGCTTCACAGATCAGATCACTGAAGTCGATATAAAAATTCAAGTGGCATGCAAAGTGGCCATTCACTGGGGAACCGTACCTGTAACAGACAGAGTCCGTGCATGGGTTGTGCGCTCTTACGACCACAAAAACATGCTGGAAATGAGAGCGGATGTTCTTGGGACTGAACGGCTGGGCTCCAGGCTCTTGAAACACTATTGTCACAATATCGTTTCCAATGTGACGCTTTCTCAACAGCTGCAATTAAACAAAATCACAGCTTTAGGCACTTAAGCAACACAAAAGAAGCTGTACTGCTAAAGCTCCAAGCACAACGTATGTATAGTTTCTATGAGGTATTATTACAGTAAACCAATCTCTGGATATGGAAAAATAGCACAGAAATACATAATATTAAAGCAAGAAAATAAATCTGTGACCTCCTAAATAATATAATCAATATAAATATGAGCCTAACAGCAGGAATCATTAATCTGATAAAGATTTTAATTTGTAAAACTGGAACAAAACAAATCTGTTTGCAAGGAAACCAAATATGTAACGTTGTTCCTTTTCAGACCTGCAGGTAAAAAAAATAAGAACTGGAAAGTAGCCCAAAATTTCGCTAGGCAGCCTCGTGGGGGTTGGGAAAGGAGGCTGGATGAGGAGGCTGGATCCACCATCACATCACAAAAGCTGGTAGAGATTTGCATAACAAGAGCACTCCAGGTTACAGGGCTTTCAGAGCTTAGTTTCCATTGGTTAAGATTTTAAAATGACCAAATGTTTAGGTTAAATTTTAACATGTGCAGGTAAAAGTTTTTTTGTTTTTGTTTTTATATTGAAAATTGTGTTTTCCTTAAATCTAGACCAACATCATTGCCACATTCTATGCAGTTTCCAAAACAGACTACCATTAACTTAAAAAATAAAATAGAATACAATTGGGAGTATTTTTAGTCTTGCAGATGTTGCAACAATACACAGGTATACAGAAACAGCTCTGTACCCAGCTATAGTACACAAAAGGCTGATTCATTCAATCCCTCCAAGCCATGGTCTCTGACGCCCTTGATTTTTTTTAAGGCATAAACACTGTATATCCATAGACATAACAAGTGAAAACATGCTATATTAAATGAATAATACATTTCCAATTTAACTCTGAATGTCCCCACCCCCATTCACCAGCAGTAAATTCTATTTGTGAGCATAAAGCAAGCTGCAGGAATTCAGACTTCCGTTCCTATGGCAACACGTGCTGCCAACCACTTACTGTAGCGCACTTGTAATTATTTCTCTATGGAGCTGACTGTTTTAACTGCTTGGGATCTGCTTAATTACCTTAAATATAACATTACTTTATTGTCTATTTCCTATTAGGACATTCAGTTCTGGAGATGGAAATGGCAGTATCGCGTGCTGAAACTTCAGACTTTAATGCTCCAAGTTTAACGCTTCCTTTAATTTTGATATAGGAACATTTGCTTGTGCATCAGCTACTAGTTTAACATGCCAAGCTTCCAAGGAAACCACATTTATTGCAGACGCAAGTTTAAAATATTTATGACTTTACAATTTTACACATGTTACAGGCTGTTCTGATAGGTTACACAATGTGATGCAATTGTATGCGAGACAATGCCTAAAAAACAATGGGGCAATCACAGATTTTTTTTGTAAAACTAAAATTACTTTGCTCAGACATGTGTTTCTATCAATCAATAAAATACAGTCTTCAATGCAATGGAAAAAAAGGTATACACAAAATTTAGTTTAATTGAATCAAGTAAGCATACATATCTGCTACCCTACCAATGTGTATTACAAATATAGGATTAAAGCTAAGAGGCATAACCTTCTTGTGCACTGTGCTGAAAATGTACACATGTATTATTGTACAATGGAAACTGGATGGACACATTTTATTCTAAATATAAGCATATTCATTTATTTTTCTGGGTACTGGACATCTAAGGAGCATCACCATAGAACATCATCCCTCGGCTCCCTCCGCTGGCTTTTAAGCTTTCAGGGTTAGATTAAATACAGGATTAGACACAGTAGAAAGGTTAGCTCTCACTGCTGTCCCTCCCATTAGCAGCCCAATTCCTGCTCTCCAGGGGCTTACTGGAAGCAAATGTAAAACATGCATTTGGGTACCCATTCCTTCCATATTTAAAAATATAATATTTTGATAAATGTGCCAGGATTCATGTTTTTTATAACAGTCTGGAAATCAGCTTTAGGCCGCGCTCACACTGGTATGACATGACAGTCGTACGACTGTGGATCCGAATTTGCCCTGCGACCAAGTCCAACATCAGTCCGACTACGATTGGGGAATATGATCCCGACAATGCTAGGCACTCTGTGTCTGGTATGAATCTTTAGGGGGAACTCTACACCAAATAAAAAAGTAAATAAATATGAGTTCCCCCTTCAACAGCATACCAGGCCCTTCGGTCTGGAGTGGTTTTTAAAGGGAACCCCCACACCGAAAAAACAGCGTGGAGTCTCCCACCCCAAAGCACCTTGTCCCCATGTTGATGAGAACAAGGGCCTCTTCCCGTCAACCCTGGTCGTTGGTTGTCGTGGTTTGCGGCGGGGGGCTTATCGGAATCTGGAAGCCCCCTTTAACAAGGGGGCCCACATATCCCAGCTCCCCACCCTATGTGAATGAGTGCCGGGTACATTGTACCCATACCCATTCACCTAAAAAAAAAAAAAAGTGTCAAAAACAAAACACAGTACACACGTTTTTAAAGTAATTTATTAAGGCAGCTCTGGCGTCACTTCTGACTTCTTCTCCCCTCTCCGGCTCTTCTGCCTCCTCCGCTGATGTCTTCTCCCCTCTCTGCTGATGTCTTCTTGCCCTCTCCGGTTCTTATCCCTCTGTCCGCTGTCTTCTGCCGGGTCATGTGCGCTTTCTGCTCCCTCTGTTCTTCTTCCGATGTTGACTCAATGCTCTCTCCTGCTCTAATGCTGGGTGCGCGATATGACACTACTTATATTGGCATGGGGCAGGGTCACCAGAGGTCCGCCCCTTATGATGTCACCACCTAGGAATGATGGGCGGTAATGTCATAAGGGGTGGGCCTCCAGTGACCCCATGCCAAGATAAGTAGTGGCACACCTCGCACCCAGCATTAGAGCGGGAGAGAGCGTTGAATTAACATCAAAAGAAGAACAGAGGGAGAAGACAGCGAGTAGACCCGGCAAAAGAAATTAGAAGAGTAAGGCCCCCCGCCCCCCCTGCCCCAAAGCACCCATCCCCCATGTTGAGGGCATGCGGCTTGGTACGGTTCAGGAGGAAGGGGGCGCTCGCTCGTCCCCACCCCCTTTCCTGACCTGCCGGGCTGAGTGCTTGGCTAAGGGTCTGGTATGGATTTTGGGGGAGACCCCCATGCAGTTTTTTCGCTGTGGGGGGTTCCCCTTAAAATTCATACTAGACTGAAGGGCCTGGTATGCTCTTGGAGGGGAAACCCATGCCGTTTTTTTAATTTTATTCGGCGTGGCGTTCCCCTTCAAGATCATCAGAGCACAAGTCGCATGCCAAAGTCGGCTGAAGTAGGATCAAAGTCGGACCAAAGTAGTGCAGGGAGCATTTTCAAGGTCCGACCGACTTGTGTCGGATCAGTTAAGACGGCTCCCATAGGGATTTTCACACGTCATGCGACATGCGCTCCCAATGTCGGAGGTGTTTGTCGTACTAGTGTGAATCCGGCCTTAAAGTCCAACTCCAGCCACAAATACAATTGTAATTGATGAGCAGCTCCTATGTCATCAGTATTAATTTTGATGTACATTTTTTCAATTTCGTTTTAGTCATAGTGTTTTGACTAAAATGCCATTTTAGTTTTAGACATCTGAATTGTTTTAGTTGTATTCTCATTGACTAAAATCTAATGGGTTTAGTTAAATTGTAATGCATTATTTAAACATTTCTCTAGAATTTCCAAACTCATATACTGCTGGAGTAAAAATCTCAACAATGCTATTATTTATGGTATTAAAGTGGTTCCGAAAGAGCTATGTTTTTTACCTTAAAAACAAACAAAAAAAAAAACCTTTGTGCAGAGGCCCCACCCCACTAACACTTTAGGACTTCAATTTGCACATCATGAACAATTCATATCTTGCTCAGCTTGTTAGTATTTTTAGCTCTACTGCTGTCAAATAAGAAACCTATGGAGTTCAATCAAGTATATTTATTAATGCACAGCTCAGACCGGCGGTGATAGGGCTCCCATGCGCACGCGTGGGAGTGCTGTCACCTTGGCTTGGCCAATCAAGTGGCATGGCTGTAATTTAATTGTACACCTATTGTTTTTATGCCATTGGAATTTGTATAAGTTTATGTAATATTGGAAAGTTGATTTTAGCGCATTATTACTTTATTAATTCAGCAGTACGCAGTGCATACTAGTACATTATGACTTAAATCTGCCGGGGGACCCATTTTTTTCCTTTATTAGATTGAGTTTACTACCGCTTTAAGTTGGGTATACACTAGTAGAATTTTGTTTGTTAGACAGGTGTGAGCCATTCTAAATCATGTCTAATCGTCTGAATTTACCACAGGTGGACTCCAATCAAGTTGTAGATACATCGCAGGCCGGGTTCACACTTGTGCGACACGACAGCCGTCCTACTATGGATCCGACTTTGCCCTGCGACTTGAAGCCGACATACGTCCTACTTTCAATGAACGGGGTTCCGACTTGGATCCCCGCCAATACCAGGCACTGTGTTTGTTATGAATCTTGAGGGGGAACGCCACGCCAAATTTTTTAATAAAAAAACGTCATGGGTTCCCCTCCAGGAGCATACCTGGCTCTTTGGTCTTGTATGGATTTTTAAGGCGACCCCCCAAGACGAAAAAATGGCGTGGGGTCCCCCTCAAAATCCAAACCAGACCCTTATCCGAGCACGCAACCTGGCAGGCCGCAGGAAAAGAGGGGGGACGAGAGAGCGCCCCCTCCCTCCTGAACCGTACCAGGCCGCATGCCCTCAACATGGGGGGTTTGGTGATTTGGGGCAGGTGGGGCGACCTGCGGCCCCCCCACCCCAAAGCACCCTGCCCCCATGTTGATGGGGACAAGGGCCTCTTCCCGACAACCCTGGCCATTGGTTGTTGGGGTCTGCGGGCGGGGGGCTTATCGGAATCCAGGATCCCCTACCCATTCACCTGGTGGAAAAAAATGTCAATAAAAAAAACACTACACAGGTTTTTAAAGTAATTTATTACACGACTTGGGGGGTCTCTTCTGCTCTCCGGTGCCTTTTTCCTTCTGCCGGGCTTTTCCGCTAACTTCTTCCAGCTCCTTTGCTAGCGGAGAGGCCCAGTCTTCCCCGTCGTCTCCTCCCGTTCTCCGTTGTCCTTCTGCCGGGCTGCTCCACCATCTTCCCTTCAGCTCCTTTGCTAGTGGAGGGGCCCAGTCTTTCCATCACCATCGGCGTCTTCTTCCCTCTTCTCCTCTTCGATGTTGATACGTCGCTTTCTCCCACTGTAATGCCGGGTGTGCGGTGCGCAATGATTTATATAGGCCTCCGGGGTGGCCCCGGAGCATGTGACTGTGACGTCATGGGAACATGTGACTGACGTCAAGAGAGGCCTATATAAATGGTTACGGACCACACACCCAGCATTACAGTGGGAGGAAGCGACGAGTGAACATCGAGGAGAAGAGGGAAGAAGGCGACGAAGAAGACCGGGCCCCCGCTAGCAAAAGAGCTGGAAGAAGATGGCGAAGGCGCCCGGCAGAAGGCAGAAAGAACCAGAGAGCAGAAGAGACCCCCGGAGTCGGAAGAAGAGACCCCCGGAGTCGGAAGAAGAGGCCCCCGGAGTCGGAAGAAGAGACCCCCGGAGTCGGAAGAAGAGGCCCCCGGAGTCGGAAGAAGAGACCCCCGGAGTCGGAAGAAGAGACCCCCGGAGTCGGAAGAAGAGACCCCCGGAGTCGGAAGAAGACCCCGGAGCTGTGCAATAAATTACTTTAAAAACCTGTGTAGTATTTTTTTTACGATGCACGTTTATTTGTATTCTCTCAATAAGGATGAGCTCAGGCGTGTTCGTAACCGCACGTGCAGAGCCCGCCAGGAAGTCTGCACTGCACAGCACTAATCGCGCCTGCAGAGATCGGGAAATGTCTTACTGCTTGTGATTAGTGCTGTGCAGTGTCAACTGATCATCCTTATTCCTCAAAAGAGCCTTAACAGCACATCTTGAAAGCCCCAGTCTGCTTTTAAATCTTTGCGTGGAAGAGAGAGACCTTGATGATGCAGTATAACTAGTTTGTGTCTTGTTGCTGTGATCAGTCTTGCCACAGTATGACCTGTGACATGAAACGGTCTTCCACAACCTTACCTTAGTAGCAGAGTTTGGCTGTTCATTACCCAGTTTTAAGCCTCCCACACAGCTGTTTGTTTCAACCTTCATATGAAATTGCTGATCATTAGCACCCGCTTGGTATAATTCGTTAACCATACACCTGACTCTAATCCTACAAAATCCCTGACTTTGTGCAAGTGTAAAACGTGTGCAAGTGGAAGATTTGATGCCAAATGGGTAGTCGCATCAAATATTGATTTGAACTAGATTTTTCTTCTGTTCCAACTTTGCATTTTGTAACTTTACAAAAATAAACAATTAAAATATATATTTTTGAAATCATTCTTACTTTACAGCATTTCTCCACACCTGTGTAAAACTTTTGCACAGTAGTGTGTGTGTGTATCTATATCTCGATTAATCGATTACGTTTTTTGATCGATCAAAATTATTTTGATCGGTACTCACCTCTCCACCGGCTACCGGGTCTTCAGGGAGTTCCGTCGGATTTCCGGTGACGCCAGACACCAGCGGAGCTTGCCGTGTCCATCTGAAGGGCTCCTTTGCTGTGCCTTCATATCTGCATGCCAGCGGGACCTTACTATCTGCCACACGCAAGGGCTGTTACACTTCCCTCTATCAACCTGGGATTCTACAGCCATCCACTGGGAGTTGTGATAGTTCCCTTCACGGGACATCTACATGCCGACGGACTGATGTTAACCCCTCCTCATCTGGATTCAGCAGTGGTATTGTTGTACACATTTTTATACCAGTATCCTACTTGGCTACATGTTTTTATGACTGCTTTTGCTACCGTTTGGTATTACTCGCACCATTTTTACAGTTTATGTAGCTACATCGATTTTATCTCCAGTGCAATATTTATTTTGTTACCTACTTGAAAACTATAAAAGTTTTAATGCTATTCCCATCGAGCGCTGCCTTTGTGTGTTTTTTGTATCCTGCTATCCATTTTTCCAGTGGTAGGTAGCTGCACTGGGAATCAGCCTGCAAGGAGATCAGCTAAAAGTAGTTGGATCTGTATGTGCGTTATAATTAATCAAAATTAGTCGATTAATCGATTAAAAAAAAAATCGACGAATCGAACACGAAAATTTTAATCAGTAACAGCCCTAATTATATATATATATATATATATATATATATATATATATATATATATATATACACACACACACACACACACATACATATATATTCTGCTTTAAGAAGGGCCTGGATTATTTCTTAAATGTACATAATATAACTGGGTACTGACATTTATAGGTAAAGTTGATCCGGGGAATATCCGATTGCCTCTCGGGGGATCAGGAAGGAATTTTTTCCCCTGCTGTAGCAAATTGGATCATGCTCTGCTGGGGTTTTTTGCCTTCCTCTGGATCAACTGTGGGTATAGAATTGGGTATATGGGATTGTACAATATTTCTTTTTTTTATGGTTGAACTGGATGGACTTGTGTCTTTTTTCAACCTGACTAACTATGTAACTATGTAACACACACTGTATATACACACTGATCAATCATAACACTATGACCACCCCCATCTAATATTAAATAGGCCCCCCCTTTTGCCACCAAAACAGCCCTGACCTGTTAAGGCATGGACTCCAGTAGACCTCTAAAGGTATGCTGTGGTATCTAGCTCCAAGCCATCAATAGCAGATCCTTTAAGTCCTGTAAGTTGTGAAGTGGGGTCTCCATGGATCGGACCGGTTTTTAAAGCACATCCCACACATGCTCAATTGGATTGAGATCTGGATAATTCAGAGGGAGGCCAAGTCAACACCTCAAATACACCTTTTCAATTGCTCTGTGGCAAAGTTCTGATGCTCACTTTCCCAATGTAGATGTTTTTGGCCATGGATGCCGGTCAGCATGGGCACCCTGACCAGTCTGTGGCTATGCAGCCCCATAGGCAAATGCATTGTGTGTTCTGACACCTTTCTATCTGGAACCAGCATAAAAACTTATTTTTATCAATTTGTCCTAAAGTAGCTTTTCCATTAGATAGGACTACATGGGCCAGCCTATACTCCTCACGTGCATCAATGAGCCTTGGCAGCCCATTATCCTGTTTTGGTCCTGCCACTGGTTTCCTTCATTGGACCAATTTTGGTAGGTCCTGACCACTACAGACTGGGAACATCCCACAAGAGCTGCAGTTTTGGCAATGCTTTGGCCAAGTCGTCTAGCCATTACAATTTGACCCATGTCAGTTTCTTATGCTTGGCCATTTTTTCTGCTTTCAATACATTAACTTCATGTACAAATATATATCCCCCCCCTACACACACACACACTTACAGATGCCATAGTAACAAGATAATCAATGTTATTCACTTTACCTGTCAGTGGTCATAATGTTGCAGCTGATTGGTATATTTTATTTTTTCCCTCTTGTATACACATATACATAGGGAGGAGGTTTTGATGTGTGGGTGTTATTTGCAGAGTACATAGGAACCGGTGTTTAATATCTGTAAGCCCACGTTCACATTGGGCCGATTTGGCATGCAATTTGACATGTCAAATTGCATGCCAAATCGCCGGCTATTGCCAGCAATGGCACCGCCCGAATTGGTGCGATGCAGACTTTTTGGCGCCAGACCGACTCCAAAAAGTAGTTCCTGTAGGAACCTGCACAGATGTCTGTAAAAAAAAACCTGAAGTCGAACTGCATTGCTGGTTTGAAATGGTGCAAGTTCAGCTGAACTCGCACAATTTCAAACCTTCATCAGTGTGAACCTGGGCTAAATGACTGGCTGCTGATGCAAACCCAAATGTCCCAGCATGCCCTGCAGGAATATATATTACACATATACAGTTGCAAAAAAAAGTATGTGAACCCTTTTGGAATGATATGGATTTCTGCACAAATTGGTCATAAAATGTGATCTGATCATCTAAGTCACAACAATAGACAATCACAGTCTGCTTAAACTAATAACACACAAAGAATTAAATGTTACCATGTTTTTATTGAACACACCATGTAAACATTCACAGTGCAGGTGGAAAAGGTATGTGAACCTCTAGACTAATGAAATCACCAAGAGCTAATTGGAGTGAGGTGTCAGCCAGCTGGAGTCCAATCAATGAGATGAGATTGGAGGTGTTAGTTACAGCTGCCCTGACATATAAAAAAACACACACAAGTTCTGGGTTTGCTTCTCACAAGTAGCATTGCCTGATGTGAATGATGACTCGCACAAAAGAGCACTCTGAAGACCTACGATTAAGAATTGTTGACTTGCATAACGCTGTAAAGGGTTATAAAAGTATCTCCAAAAGCCTTGCTGTTCATCAGTCCACGGTAAGACAAATTGTCTATAAATGGAGAAAGTTCAGCACTGCTGCTACTCTCCCTAGGAGTGGGAGTCCTTTTAAGATGACTGCAAGAGCACAGCGCAGACTGCTCAATGAGGTGAAGAAGAATCCTAGAGTGTCAGCTAAAGATTTACAAAGGTCGCTGGCATATGCCAACATCCCTGTTAGCGAATCTACTATACGTAAAACACTAAACAAGAATGGATTTCATGGGAGGATACCACAGAGGAAGTCACGGCTGTCCAAAAAAAACATTGCTGCACGTTTACAGTTTGCACAAGAGCACCTGGATGTTCCACAGCAGTACTGTCAAAATATTCTGTGGACAGATGAAACCAAAGTTGAGTTGTTTGGAAGAAACACACAACACTATGTGTGGAGAAAAAGAGGCACAGCACACCAACATCAAAACCTCATCCCAACTGTGAAGTATGGTGGTGGGGGCATCATGGTTTGGGGCTGCTTTGCTGCGTCAGGGCCTGGACGGATTGCTATCATCGAATGAAAAAATTCCCAAGTTTATCAAGACATTTTGCAGGAGAACTTAAGGCCATCTGTCCACCAGCTGAAGCTCAACAGAAGATGGGTGTTGCAACAGGACAACGACCCAAAGCATAGAAGTAAATCAACAGAATGGCTTAAAAAGAAGAAAATACGCCTTCTGGAGTGGCCCAGTCAGAGTCCAGACCTCAACCCGATTGAGATGCTGTGGCATGACCTCAAGAAAGCGATTCACACCAGACATCCCAATAATATTGCTGAACTGAAACAGTTCTGTAAAGAGGAATGGTCAAGAATTACTCCTGACCGTTGTGCACGTCTGATCTGCAACTACAGGAAATGTTTGGTTGAAGTTATTGCTGCCAAAGGAGGTTCAACCAGTTATTAAATCCAAGGGTTCACATACTTTTTCCACCTGCACTGTGAATGTTTACATGGTGTGTTCAATAAAAACATGGTAACATTTAATTATTTGTGTGTTATTAGTTTAAGCAGACTGTGATTGTCTATTGTTGTGACTTAGATGAAGATCAGATGACAATTTATGACCAATTTGTGCAGAAATCCATATCATTCCAAAAGGGTTCACATACTTTTTTTTGCAACTGTAAATACTAAGATACAGATATAAGTGTTGTTTGCAGAGTAGAACAAAGACTATAAGCCCTATCTCAATGAGGCAGCCATGTACCTGGGCACACGTATTTGTCTTATATATAATGACTTATAGGGCCCCCACATGCCTATCATGGGAGAATGCCCGGCAGACACAGCCCAAACCCTCCAAAGGGACACAGATGATTAAGAAAAAAAACTTGTGTTAAATCACTACTTTATTCATAATGAGAATGGAAGTTTTGGCTTTACAGATTAAGCCACTTGCTCATCCCTTAATATAAAGTAAAGGGAGAGGTGACTTGTTTGTGCAGTCCACATAGTAATCCCACAGGTCCTGATACTGTCTTTATAGGTCAAGCAGGCTGCTGGGGCTCAGAACTGTCCAACCCAGCAAACTAATATGCCCTTGGCTAAAAGAGGAACAATATGTTATGGTGTATTGGGGGGAAGTGGTGGAAGTGCTTGAGGCATTGGATTGGAAAGAAATTGACAGCCAGTCACCAGGCAAACCAAATTCAGGTTACTTACAGGAAAAGTATTCCAGTACATTTAGAGGGTCAGGGAACTGGTTTGCAAGAGGTTTTTCACAGACCCTGGTTGCCTAGCATATTACATTGAGGAAGAAGAGGCCAATAAGTAGATAAAAAAATCTGTTGTTTTTCTTTGATTCCTATAGAATCCCACAGCTCTGCTCTTAATGTTATTTCAATTATTGATGTAGCACGTATGGTCTATCCTGTTCACATGTTGTTGATTCTCATGTGGATATATTCTTATGAACAAAGCCAACATTTATGTCAATAGCATGTACTGCAGAAAAATACTGCTGATGCTCTGTTTAATGTCATGATGCTGATGGTTATCCTTGCTGGTCTTGACACATGCTGGGGGTCGCCATTACTGGCCCTGACATCTACTGGGGTTTATTGCTGGCCTTGACACAGGTAGTGGGTTATTAATGCTGGTCCTGACACCAACCGTGCAGGTTATTATTGCTAAACCTTCTTCCACATAGCAGACCACATTTTTCTTCTAAACTTGTTCAAGGTGTTACTCAATTTTTTTCAAATGATGGCTCATTTAGTCCAATGACACAAATTATTGAACTGATTTTTGCACTTGCTGAACAGCAATGTAAGGGACACTTTTACATACTTTTGATCACTGCATTCTGTGTGCTTTAATGTGCTTAAAAGGGGCTACAGCCTGGATTCTTATCACACTGTGAATGGTTTATATATAAACATTGCATCTTTCACTTGCTGACTAAGCATTTCTCATCACTGTATGTCTGCTTTTATTATAACACAGGATTCAGGAGACAGCGACTTGGATCCCCCAATTGTACTTTGAGCATCAGCACAGAACCCCTCCAAAAAAAAAAAATTTGAAGCCACAATTGGGTAAAAGGTATGCTAAAACAAATTTTAACCAAAAAAAAAAAAAAAAAAGTATAATTTTTAAAGTTTCATGTGGAACATTAATTCGAAGAGCTCAGTATTATGCAAGAAACTTTCCGACTAAAAAAAGTTCTACTGCAAGTAAAATGAAGCAACAGTTACATCTCTTTCTCAAACTATAACTTGCATGAATGTAGGTAAGGGAAAAATAAACCACCAATGCTCTAATAATTCATATAAACAGTATCTTACCTGTTGCTTGTTGTTTGGTGTATATGGTAGCATTGTAGACACATGAAACATTATCTCATAATCCTTGTATGCAGTATATAAAGAGTGGGTACCAGTGGAGTCAGCTGTTGATAATAAAAATTCAAATACTTGAATGTTAATGTCACTAAAAACATGTATTAAAACCAATTTGCATGCAGTGACTTACTAAGAATCTATAGCTGAACTCTAGGCAAACATCAAGACACATAGATGAATTATTATTATAAAAGGAGATATTTTACCTGCCACACGATTCACATTGACTGTATGTCCATTCTGTCCTGATATTTACACAGCCTCATTACTCCAGTACACATCACTTCCTCGTAGAGGAGCATGCAGCTTACACCAGCCTGTTGGACAGTGCATGAGCAGCAGCAGGCTGAGAAGGTAATTTCTCAGTTAGAGCTCTTTCACACAGGGCGGATCCGTGAAAATCCGCCCCGTGAAGCTCCGCTTGCTCAGCGGGGATCGCTCCGTTGATCCCCGCTGAGCCGGCGGATGACTGGGCGGTCCCCGCACACTGTGCAGGGACCGCCCCCTATCAGAGTGCCGCTCTCCCCTATGGGGGATCGGATGACGACGGACCGTAGAGTCCGTTGTCATCCGATCCAATGACGGAAGGAAAAATAGGGTTTTCCTCCATCACACTTTTGCGGATCGGAGCGGGTCGGATGTCAGTGGACATGTCACCGCTGACATCCGTGGCTCCATAGGAGGACATGGAGCATCCGTTCAGGTCCGCCTAAAAAACTGACAGGTGGACCTGAACGGACCCTCCGTGTGAAAGGGGCCTTAAACTGCTCTCATTTCAGCACAACTGCACGCAACACTCCTGAATGTCTGCTTGTGCTGCACCTTCCCTCGCCGAGACCTGAACCACATGCAATTATTTAATAGTAGGTACAAAGTTGTATCGATTTTATGTCTTTAATATCTGCCTGGAATACAGTTTTAACACCGATTAACAGTCCTAGCAACTTAAAAGGAAATTTGAACACTATTATACCAATTTTACCATAGAATAATATTACCAAATAAAAGAAAGGAACATACACTACATTGTCAAAACTATTGGGACACCTGCCTTTACATGAACTTTAATGGCATCCCAGTCTTAGTCCGTAGGGTTCAATATTGAGTTGGTCCACCCTTTGCAGCTAGACCAGCTTCAACTCTTCTGGGAAGGCTGTCCACAAAGTTTAGGAGTGTGTATGGGAAAGTTTTTACCATTTTTCCCAGAAGCGCATTTGTAAGGTCAGACACCGATGTGGACGTGAAGGCCTGGCTCGCAGTCTTCCCTCTAATTCACCCCAAAGGTGTTCTATCGGGTTGAAGTTGGGACTCTGTGCAGGCCAGTAAAGTTCCTTCACCTTAAACTCACTTATTCATTATCTTTATGGACCTTGCTTTGTGCACTGGTCCAAATCATTTGGTGGAGGGGGGATTATGGTGTGGGGATGTTTTTCAGGGGTTGGGCTTGGCCCCTTAGCTCCAGTGAAGGGAACTCTTAAGGTGTCACCATACCAAGACATTTTGGACAATTTCATGCTCACAACTTTGTGGGAACAGTTTGGGGATGGCCCCTTCCAGTTCCATTATGACTGCACACCAGTGCACAAAGGCAGGCCCATAAAGACATGAATGAGCAAGTTTGGGGGGAAGGAACTTGACTGGCATGCACAGAGTCCTGACCTTTGGGAAGAATTAGAGCGGAGACTGTGAGCCAGGGCTTCTCATCCAACATCAGTGCCTGGCCTCACAAATGCGCTTCTGGAAGAATGGTCAAACATTCCCATAGACACACTCCTAAACCTTGTGGACAGCCTTCCCAGAAGAGTGGAAGCTGTTACAGCGGCAAAGGGTGGGCCAACTTAATAATGAACCCTAAGGATTAAGACTGGGATGCCATTAAAGTTCTATATAGAGAAGTACAATTGTGTCCTTACAAACACTTGCACTGCAGAAAAATAGGATTTTTATAACAGCTTACCTGTAAAATCCTTTTCTTGGAGTACATCACGGGACACAGAGCGACATAGTCATTACTAATGGGTTATATAGATACCTTCAGGTGCTGGCACTGGCAACTTCCAAAACCGGAAGTACCCTCCCCTATATAAGCCCCTCCCATCCGGGAGCACCTCAGTTTTGTAGCAAAGCAATAAGTGTCCCAAAAGAGGGGTGGGAGCTCTGTGTCCCGTGATGTACTCCAAGAAAAGGATTTTACAGGTAAGCTGTTATAAAAATCCTATTTTCTTTCTCGTACATCACGGGACACAGAGCGACATAGTCATTACTAATGGGATGTCCTAAAGCAATGCCCAACGAGGGGGGGGATACACCATATATAAGCTGAGCGCTATCAGACATGAGGATCTTTTGCGGCCTGCAACACACTGCGCCCAAAGGCGACATCCTCCTGACTTCTAATGTCCACCTGGTAGAACCTAGTAAACGTGTGTACTGAAGACCATGTTGCGGCCTTACAGATTTGAGCCAGGGAGGCCTGGTGATGCACTGCCCATGAAGTTCCAACTGCTCTCGTGGAGCGCGCCCTAACTTTGAACGGAGGCGGTCTCCTTCTCAAGCCATAGGCTTGCATTATGACCTGTCGAATCCACTTGGCTAAAGTAGATTTTGACGCTGCCTGACCCCTTCTGGGGCCTTCCGGCAGAATAAACAAAGTATCCGTTCTGCGAATCTGAGCAGTGGCTTTTAGATAAGCTTTAACTGCTCTTACTACATCCAAAGAATGCAATAACTTTTCCTCTACCGAAGTAGGTTTGGGGAAAAAAGAAGGAAGAACCACATCTTGGTTCAAATGAAACCTCGATACCACCTTAGGAAGAAAGGCTGGATGAGGACGTAACACTACTCTGTCCTTATGGATAACCAGATATGGCTCCCTACAGGACATAGCTGCTAATTCCGACACTCTTTTAGCCGAACAAATGGCTACTAGAAAAATCAATTTCCTGGTGAGAAGAACCAGGGAAATATGCTGTAATGGTTCAAATGGTTGTTTCTGTAGAACCGACAGAACCAAGTTTAGATCCCATGGACATATGGGAATATTAACCGGAGGACTAATACGCATCACTCCTTGTATAAAGGCTTTGACTAGTGAATGCGAAGCCAAGGGCCTTTGAAAAAATATTGACAAGGCCGAAATCTGACCCTTGATAGTACTCAAGGCAAGCTTCCTATCTACAGCCCATTGTAGGAAGTCCAGAATCCTACCTATTACGTATTTACGTGGATGCCATTTCTTGGCCTCACACCAGGCGATGTACGCCTTCCAGATTCTATAGTAGATCTGCCTGGATACCGGCTTCCTGGCATTGATCATGGTAGATACCACAGCATTAGAGAGCCCTCTCTTTTTTAGAATGTGGGCTTCAATAGCCAGGCCGTCAAACCTAGGGCTGGTAAGGAAGGGTGGTATATCGGTCCTTGCGAAAGCAGGTCCGGACGATGTGGGAGGGTCCAAGGACTCCCCACAGACATCTTTACAATCTCCGCGTACCATGCTCTTCGGGGCCACGCTGGAGCCACCAGAATCACTGGTTTCTTTTCTACCCTGATTCTGCGAAGTAATCGAGGTAACAATTGTGGCGGTGGGAATGCATATATCAGCTTGAACTGATCCCAAGGGAACACTAGGGCATCCGAGCCGCAAGCTAGGGGATCCCTTGTCCAAGAGACAAACCTGTCCACTTTTGCGTTGAATCTGGATGCTAGCAGATCTACATCCGGTGTTCCCCACCGCTGACATATTGTCCGGAAAACCTCGGGATGAAGGGACCATTCCCCTGGGCATAATTGTTGGCGACTTAGAAAGTCCGCCTTCCAATTCTCCACTCCTGGAATGAATACCGCAGATATGGCTGGGACATATCTTTCTGCCCATCTCAGGATGTAATTTACTTCCCTCTGGGCTGCACGACTCCTGGTGCCCCCCTGATGATTGCTATATGCCACTGCTGTGGCATTGTCTGATTGAATTCTGACAGGGGACCCTTGGAGTTTGGATGTCCATGCTACTAGGGCATACCGGGCTGCTCGTATCTCTAAGAGATTGATGGGCAGGGCCTTTTCCGCATCCGACCATCTGCCCTGGAGAGACCATTGCTCCAGTACTGCTCCCCAGCCTATAAGGCTGGCATCTGTAGTGACCACCTTCCAAGAAATCGGACTGAAGGATTTCCCTCTTTCCAGATTCTGGGGAACCAACCACCAGCGGAGGCTCTTGCGAACGGAAGGGGACAAGGACATTGGTAAGTCCAGAGCCTGAACTTTTTTGTTCCAGGCTGACAGTATGGCCCTTTGCAAATTCCTTGAATGGAATTGACCGTAGGGTACTGCTTCGAATGATGCCACCATTTTTCCCAGCAGCCTCATGCACAGGCGTATGGATGGCTGTCTTTTTGAACCCACTAAGTGGATCAAATCTCTCAAAGACGACCCCTTTTCTTGAGGCAAGAAAATTTTTCTCTGGTCTGAATCCAGCCTTAGCCCCAAGTATTCCAGACTTTTGACTGGTTTTAGGGCTGACTTGTCTCGGTTGATAATCCAACCGTGATATTCCAGATACTTGATTGTCTCGTGAACAACCACTTCTAGTTTTTCCACTGAGTGGTCTATCAGCAACAAGTCGTCTAGATATGCCATTATCGTTACACCTCGTGTTCTTAGATTGGCCAATAATGGGGCCAGAATTTTTGTGAACACTCGTGGTGCTGTGGCCAGACCGAAGGGTAAGGCTCTGAACTGAAAATGGCGCCCTTCTACCGCAAAGCGTAGAAATTTTTGGTGGGCTGGAAAGATGGGAATGTGCAAATAAGCATCTTTGATGTCGATCGAGGCTAACCATTCCTCCCCTTGTAGGGCAGTGGCCACCGACCGAATCGACTCCATCCGGAAAGTCCTGATATGTAGGAATTTGTTTAGCCCTTTTAGATTTAATATGGGCCTCACGTCCCCGTTTGGCTTCGGGACTGTAAAGAGGTTTGAGTAAAACCCGAACCCCCATTCTTCCAGGGGAACCTCTATAATTACTGCTTGGAGCAATAATTGTTCTAGTGCCAACAGGAGGGATCCTCTCTTCTGGGGATCCCTTGGCACGTTTGACCTTATAAAGTGGGAAGGAGGGGAGTCTTTTAACTCCAATTTGTATCCCAGATTTACTGCGGAGAGCACCCATCTGTCTCTGATCGTGTCCCGCCAGGTCTCTGCGAACAACTGAAGTCTTCCCCCCACCCTATTGAGTGGGGGCAACCCTTCATGCATTTGACTTTGGGGGAGGTTTTGTACCTCTCCTGCTCCAGGGCTTCTTGTTACCCTGCAATTGTCCCTGATTTTTACCTCCGGGATTTGACCGAGGAGGCCGTCGGAACTGTTTCACAGCCGATGTCCTAGGGACTGGAGAAGCAGGCCTCTTAAAAGAGGGACCTCTAAGTCTGTTTTTAACCGGCAAAAGTGTACTTTTACCGCTGGAAATTCTCTGGATATATTTGTCCAGGTCTTCCCCGAATAAGCGTTCACCATGAAATGGGAAGCTGACCAGCAATTTTTTACAGGGAGCTTCAGCAGACCAGTTTTTGAGCCATAAAAGCCTGCGCATATGTACTACAGACAGCGTAAGGCGGGAGGCCTGATGGTTTGAATCCTTTATAGCGTCCACCGCAAAGCATAAGGCTCTAGGTAGATCAGCTAGGGCAAGAGCCTGCTGATCCGGCAAGTCCCTTAAGACCTGTTTCAACTGATCCTTCACTGCTTGGCAGACCCCAATAGCTGCCACTGCTGGTTGTGTCACCAATCCTGCTGTAGAAAAAGCAGATTTTAATAAGGACTCTAATTTTTTATCTATTGGGTCCTTGAACATTTGGACATTATCCACTGGACATGTCAGTGATTTATTCACACAAGAGATGGCTGCGTCCACTGTAGGGACCCTCCATTTTTTGATGAACTTATCCTCCATGGGATAGACCACTTGAAATCTCTTGGGAGGAGTAAATATTTTATCAGGATGCTCCCAATCCTGGTAAATGAGCCCTTCCAGTAAAGGATGGATCGGAAAGGAACAAACAGTCTGGGGAGCTTTTAGCGACCCCAACGAGGAGACAGAAGTGGATGATGGCTCCGCAAGGGGCATTTTAAATGCTGATCGGACCATATTAGTCAGGGACTGAACCCATAACCTTTCAGCATGTGATGCTGAGAATGGCTCTTCCACTGTTGATTCCTCTACAACAGAATCAACCTCATCCTGATCCCCTTCAGGCAGGTCAATCCCTGTATGGGACTGTTGCTCTGCTAACAGGCACTCTGAGGGAGGAGACGGAGATCGAGCGCTTTTTTCCTGTGACAGGGAAGCAGCGATCAATGCTGACAATCTCTCTTCCAGCCCTCCCAGAGCTGAGGAAAAAACCTCCTCTGTTACATACACAGCAGCAGGTGAACTGAGGACAGCCACAGTACCAGGTACTCCTGAGGGTGCTCTACGGTCACTAACCTCTGATTCTTCAGGGGAGACTGGTGCAGCCGAAGCATGCCCAAGATCCTCAGAGCCCGATGGAGACCCCCTATGCTTCCTGGATATTTAGTCCCGGAGTTTTTTGACGGCATTATTCCTAAGCCCAAAGCTGAGGTATTCCAGCCGAAATACACCACTTACTGACAATAGTCTAGCACAAATGCTGCTATAAAACCAGTTGGTGTCTACTAATGTGCCTTTCTATGGGGATGCCTGCATCAACCGCTTGCTGTATGCCTTTTTCTAAATGTTGCCAGCTCTGTCTCTGCACTCCATAGCCAGCTCACAACACATAATTGTGGTTTTTAACATGCTGGGACGCCCGCACATGCGCAGAAGCGCTGCGGCGCGCACAGAGCGTCATCCCCCAAGCTCCGCCCCCTTTCCTGGCTCACCTCTATATATAGAGGCGCGTGCACGCGCGCGCGCCTTCGGCGCTAATTTTGAAAAGGAAACCAGGGACAAGAGCCAGGGCCCCTTTTGCCGCAGGCCGGGGGATGGACGAGCATTGCAACATGGCAGAGGAAGCAGTTTCCCTTAAGAGAACTCACCATCTGCCTGGACTTGCTCTGATAAAAAGAAACTAGTCCACATGACAAGAAACGTTCCACAGCGGCCTCTAGTGGATTAACACAGGTACCGCAGTCTGATATATTAAATATATATATATATATTTTTTTTTTTTCTTGACCACTATTAAAATTATTACATTTTTTAGTAGTTACAGGCATGCACAGATATTAGCGGGAATACCGTTAGGTAACAGACAGAAAGACAAATTAGGCTTGGGGGTCCCCCAATAGAACCAAGTTCCTGGGGGCCCCCACTTACCTGTTCCCCGCCGCAGGACTTTGTTTGGTCCACAGAAGCCCAAACTTAACCTATCACGGCAGGCATTGTAATTAAACCTTCAGGGACCGGGTTCCCAAGGATTCCACTCCCCTGGACCTGTATAGCACCCTGCACAGAAAACATCTTGGTCATGGGTATGACCAGAGCTCTGGATCCCAGGGTCCAGCTCTCCTAAGAGAAGCATTACAGGCAAAACCTTGCTCTTCTCTGCAAGGCCCGGGTACCGACCGTTTAGCTATGAAGCTTTTTTGGTCGGATCCGGAATAGCTTACTGAGGCCCAAAAGAACCTGTACGCAAGCTCAGTGAAAAACACATGTTTCTTCTTGGCCAACACCTTAGACACTGGCAAAAAACTGAGGTGCTCCCGGATGGGAGGGGCTTATATAGGGGAGGGTACTTCCGGTTTTGGAAGTTGCCAGTGCCAGCACCTGAAGGTATCTATATAACCCATTAGTAATGACTATGTCGCTCTGTGTCCCGTGATGTACGAGAAAGAAAAGGAGAGGATGTGTCTGACCACATCAGTGCACTGGACAGCCTGGTCAAACTTTGGTACCTATTGGGCCACACAATCATATGTAAAATCTTTAACTGCTATAAAAAGAAAGTAAAGGTGATGCTATGACAATGGAAGCTATTAGTACAGTGTCTACTGCACTGGATGCCAATTCTGTGACTGTATTTGCACTTTAAAAAGGTAACCTTTAACCTGCTTATATTTTGATATGGATGTGCAAAAGACCATGGCGTCAATGCGAGTTAATGTTTTTATGTATAGTTTGTAATTATATATGTACATAAGAGCAACCATATTTTCTAATTACACAGGCAGGCTCCTCTGCTTCCTGTTTTACAGTACAATACAGTGGTAGTTTCTAATGGCTACTTCTCGCAAAGCAAGTCTAGGAGTCAGCAACAATTGACTCCCACAGTAGCACCCTCAAGCAGTTAATCAACAAATCTCTGTCTAATACAACTAAAATGTGGAGGGGTAACCATGTAAATACTGTATGTCTAACAAAGAAAACTTGAAATATATTACTTTTCCTTTAATGCGAACCATTCAAAACGAAACGTTCACACAAAAAAAAAGAAGCATCTTTTACGTATGAGAAAATGTATACTTTCCATTTGATTCTCTGAAATGCTAAAAACTTTCTCTCCTTCAAATGGACATGACTAATGCATGGTCTTGTAAACCCCACTTTCTCTTCTTGTGATAGCATTTTAATTAGGCCGCAATACACTGCTGTTGTTGCACTTTATTTCTACTTTTTGTTTTCCCTTTTTAATAAAAGGTAAAGAGCATTCAAGTTAAACATTAGATATGGTATGGTTGGTTTATGAATCATCCCTTTAGCAGTTTATAAACAAGTGCACCATGGATTCATTGTTTTTTCTGATGCAAGGAAGCTGTCCTTGACACACTGAACAACAAGGACCCGAGTACTCTTCTTGGTCCCTTATACATCTGCCTTTAATCACAAAACATTCAAGAGTGGTTCTTTTGTCAATGCGTTTTCCAGACATCTATCTAAATTATAAATTTTCTTTAATTATGCAGCTGTTACCACCAACTACCAGTGCAGATTATTTCGTCAATAATTCCTTACTTGGATGAAATGTGATGGAACGTGAACTGTACAATGCTAGTTTGTGATAGAAAGTTAAAGAAAAAAAAAAAATCAGAAGCCAGCATTGTGCTGGACTGTACCGCTGCGGGAAGGATGTACAGATGTCCAGTAATGTAGGGCCGAAACAACTAATCGATTAATCGACAACTAATCAATTATGAAATTAATCGATTACTATTTTCATAATCGATTAATCGCCCAGTAACATATTGGGGTTAAAAAAAAAAGAAATTAGCCCTTTATAGTACAAAAAGAGCAAATCGTTACTGTAATTATTACTTTTACTGTCCCACAGTAAAAAAATTAACCCCTTACAGTAAAAATTATTTGCTCTTTTTGTACTAATTTTCATTTTTTTAACCCCATTATGTTACTAAACATCTCAGGCCTGGGTCACACCTCGGTTTTTTGGTGCTTTTTGCAGAAAAGCACTACAGTTCATTTACATGGTTTCCTATGGGACACGTTCTCATTTATGCTTTTTTCAACTGCTGCGTATTTGGAAAGGGCAAGGACTTTTTTTAATGCAAAACGGTGCTATTTTGATTCAATATACTTCAATTGAGAAGCTGCAGAAAAGCATGTAATGCATTTTTGCGGCAATTTGTGTTTTTTAATCTGCCCAACAACAAATTGGCAAAAAAAAAATGTCAAAATGCAAATCGCCCCAAAATTAGTTTTTTTTTTTTAATGGCTATTAACCGATTAATCGAAACAATAATCGGCCAACTAATCGATTATGAAAATAATCGTTAGTTGCAGCCATACAGTAATGACAAGGGTGGGGAAGGAGCATGAAAATCATGGAATGCAGTAAGAAGCAGATTAAGCAGCATGATGGTATATATCACACATTGGCTAAACAAGCATTTCTCATTAGCTGCTGGTATCAACACTACATGGACAGCTGTGTTTTTTTTATATTCCAGAGAATTGTTTTAGAACGAATAAAGTATATGTAAGGAGGAATGTAATTTTTAATTCTGCATAAAGCATTAAAGAACTTATGGCCTTATCTGTATACAGCAACACAAGGTGGAGTTTAAGGCTAGGTTCACACTAGAACGTAGTGTGGGAAACCCACGATCCGCAGCGGGTGTCAATGATAAGTGACCACCTCAAACGTAGGTCACAAACGCAGTGCGTTTGCCTGCACCGGAACGCATAGTACAAAAGTACAATGAACTCGGTTGTGGTGCATTTCCAAAAGTAGTGCATGCACTACATTTGGTGCTAAGCAAGATGATTTGCAAAATGAATGGGCTCAAATAGCACTGCACTGAATCGCATTCCTGTGCAATTCATAGTGTGAACCGAGGCTAAGAGGGGAACTTGATGCTGTTGGTTTTCACTGCAAATACAAAAGGGCTCCACAGCACACTTTCAAGCTGCCAGCAAAATAAATAAATAAAAATTGATTTTTGTTGCATACATTTGCAAATACACGTGGAAGCCATAACATCCATTAAGACACCTCTGAAAAGTGTGATCCACAGCTATAAGACCTATTTGGCAAGGCATAAGCAGAGAACCCAAGCATCTTATCTGAAAGGTAGCTGAAGACTTCCAGTGTTCGTGTATACCAAATTCTAAATTTTTTCCTGATTATCAGTGCATGGCTCTATAGGCAAGTACAGCTTCTCATAAGAGTACCTGTGTATATCACCAAGGCTGTACATTATCTCACCTTCATGTTGATCTAGTGGTATTGGTACTTTTAAAATCAATGGCCTGAAAGAAGTATGCAGATCAGGAGTTCTTCACTCAAACTTTAGTGATTTGCATGCAATAAATATCCCAGGTCAGCGTCTCAAAATATTGAATGAGAGATGGCAATGTTAGCTTACCAGCATCTCCCCACGCAAATTACCTTTAAGAAACAAAACCTGGTACAGAGCCTATTCAGATTGTATCTGGACAATGAAGGAAAAGCAGCACACACCAATAAGGTCATCCTACGGTTTTCTATTCCTGTAGGCAGTGACAACCCTGGGCCCACATTGGTTCACAATGCTGTCCCTTCCTTTTCCAAGTCTGAAAAATGCAAAACATGGCATTACAATAGTCTGATATCAAGAAAGGTTTAGATACTTATGCTAGTTCAATATTCAAGAATATTTAATTTAATTACTATTTTAACGAAAACAATGGACTAAATTATGTTCTTTTTAACCGTCTTTGAATTTAGCTTTCACATATGTCTGCTAATCAAAAGACTTCAAATGGTTTAAATATTTTTGATACTGCACTGTGAAGAACAAACAACTGCATTGTCTTAGTAAGCATTTTTGTCAAAAAAGAACTTTGCAGTAGCTTTCAGTTCTAAAGGAAGTCTAATGTGTGTGAACTTAAAGCTAAATTCCAGGAATTCCTCCACTTTGCAAAAAGTGCAGGCACACCGAGTCCAAGGTGCATGACATCTCCTGAACTTGTATAACTCCATTTATACAGTGCTGTGAAAAAGTATTTGCCCCCTTCCTGATTTTTTTATTCTTTTGCATATTTCTCACACTTAAATTTCACTTGCCATACCCAGGCCTGATTACTGCCAGACCTGTTAAATCAAGAAATCACATAAATAGAAGCTGTCTGACAAAGTGAAGCACGCTAACAGATCACAAAAAGCCACACATCATGCCACAATCTAAAAAAATTCAAGAACAGATTAGAAACAAAGTAATGTACATGTGTATTGGTCTAGGAAGGGTTTCAAAGCCATTTCTAAGGCTTCGGAACTCCAGTGAACCAGGGGAGAGCCATTATCCACAAATGGAGATAACTTGGAACAGTGGTGAGTGGCCGGCCGACCTACAAAAATTACTCCAAGAGCATGACGACGGCTCATACTAGGTCGTCATAAATGAACCCAGATCATCTAAAGAACTGCAGGCCTCACTTGCCTCAGGTAGGATCAGTGTTCATGATTCAACAATAAAAAAATATACTGGGCAAAAATGGCATCCATGGGAGAGTTCCAAGGCCAAAGCTACTGTTGACCAAAAACAAACACAGGCTCATCTCACATTTACCAAAAAACATCTTGATTATCCCCAAGACTTTTAGGCAAATATTCTGTGGACCGATTAGACAAAAATTTTACTTTTTGGAAGGTGTGCGTCCCGTTACATCTGGCATAAAACTAATACAGCATTTCATAACAAGAACATCATACCAACAGTCAGACATGGTGGTGGTAGCGTGATGGTCTGAGGCTGCTTTGCAGCTTCAGGACCTGGACGACTTACAATAATTGATGCAACCATGAATTCTGAGCTCTACCAGAAAATCCTAAAGGAGAATGTCCGGCCATCAGTGTGTGACCTCAAGCTTAAGTGCACTTGGGTTAAGCAGCAGGAAAATGATCTGAAACACCAGCAAGTCCACCTCCAAATGGTTCAAACAACACAAAATTTAGGTTTTGGAGTAGCCTAGTCAAAGCCCGGACTTAAATCCAATTGAGATGCTGTATCATGACCATACACATGCTATTCATGCTGAAAAACCCTCCAATGTGGCTGAATTAAAACAATTCTGCAAAGAAGAGTGGGCCAAAATTGCTCCACAGCAATGTGAAAGACTAATTGTCAGTTATTGCGAATGCTTGATTGCAGATGTTACCATGGGTGGCACAACCAGTTATTAGGTTTAGGGGGCAATTACCTTTTCACAGAAAGCCAGGCAGGTTTAGACAGCTTTTTTGCCTTAATAAATGAAACCATAATTTAAAAACTGCATTTTGTATTTACTCTGGTTATCTTTGTGTAATAATAAAATTTATTTGATGATCCGAGTCATTTAAGTGTGACAAATATGCAAAAAAAAAAAATAATCAGAAAGGGGGGCAAATAGTTTTTCACAACATTGTATCTGACGGTTTACAGCTCTACAGGAGCACACACTGACACCCAGGGCTGTGAGAGGTGAACACAGAGCAGCTATGCCCATTCCTCCCCTCTGCTGCCCATTCAGAGAAGCCTTTGTATTTTGTGAATGAGTTCACATAATACAAAGGCTTCCGTAATTGGGCAGAAGGAGGGGAGGGGCAGCCATAGCAGCTGCACTGACTTAATTGTTGAAGATGCTTAGACCTGAAGCATAAGCATTGAGCTTCTGCCTTTCAGACTAGCTGTCTTCTGGGAGTGCAATAAAACTGTCAGTTGCATGGGAATAGCTTGAGGGGTCACAATGGCAACCCTGTCCATACTCACAGAGCATTTAACACAGTGCAGTCAGTGCTATATAAGCAGTAGCAACAGATCTATATTGCAGCTGAGCCGTGCCTGCCGCAGAGGCAGCAGAGAGCAGACGCATAAGCCAATAGTCCCAGGTGGAGTAATATTAACTGCACTCCGCCTCTTATCCCTGCTAGTAGGAACAGGAGCAGTGCCAGAAGCAGCTGCAAGACAAAGAAGAAAAGCTCTGTATTGCACTGAATGTGGACTCGCGTCTCTCCTGTAATAAGTTCTTCAGGTCAGTGTGCTTTACAAAAGCAATACTGAATTTGGCTTAAAGGCTTTTAAAGCAGGGCAAGCAACTATTATGGGGGCTCAGGACAGTAAGGGCTTGTTTACATCTGTGGTTTAGGGGGCGGTAAAACCCCATAGTTGAGGCATGTTTTTAGTGCAGCTGAGGGCTCATTCACAAGTGCAACAGGCACTGCTGCTCCTCTAAAAAGCAATCCGAACGTGTTTGACAGGTGGTGAGGAGCATTTGCATTCATCAGCCAGGAAGCTGCGCATGGGACGTACTTGGACATTCCAACATGACAATGATCCAAAACACAAGGCCAAGTCGACCTGTCATTGGCTACAGCAGAATAAAGTGAAGGTTCTGGAGTGGCAATCTCAGTCTCCTGACCTCAATATCATTGAGCCACTCTGGGGAGATCTCAAAACGTGCCGTTCATGCAAGACAGCCCAAGAATTTACAGGAACTGAAGGCTTTTTACCAAGAGGAATGAACAGCTTTACCATCTGAGAAGATAAAGAGCCTCATCCACAAAAGACTTCAAGCTGTCATTGATGTTAAAGTGGGTAATACACGGTATTAAGAACTAGGGTATGTAAACTTTTGATCAGGGTCATTTGGGTAGTTTCTGTTGTCGTCATGATTTAAATAGAGTAAACACAGTTGATTGATAATAAATGGCTTCAGCCAAACACTAACCATAAGTGAAATACATGTTTTTGAGTCATCATTCATATTCTCTGAAAAATCATAAATTTTGCCAGGGTATGTAAACTTATGAGCAACTGTATATATATATATATATATATGTATATATATATATATATATATATTTTTTTTTTTTTAAACTGTCATTTTCAGTTTCGGCCACGGCCAGCCAGAAATTTTTATTTCGACACCAAAATTTCCATTCGTTTTTTTTATTTATCTGTCCATGCATGTATCTGAGAAACCCTATTTGATTCACACGTGCAAGTGTCTGAAAGCTTAAATGGAATGTACTTAAAGCTAATATTTCAATTTGTACTTTTCCTGCTAACTCGGCTTAACCACTTGCTAACCGGCTCACGCCGATATACGTTGGCAGAATGGCACGGCTGGGCATATCAACGTACCTGTACGTCGCCTTTAAGACGCAGCATTTTTGGCCGCGCGCGCACCGCGAGCAACGTGAGTGTGACCGCGTGTGCCGCGGACTCGATATCCACCGTGAGTCCCGCGATTGTCTCACGGAGAGGAAGAACGGGGAAATGCTGATGTAAACAAGCATTTCCCCATTCTGCCTAGTGACAGGACACTGATCACAGCTCCCTGTGATCGGGAGCAGTGATCAGTGTCGTGACACACGTAGCCCAGCCGCCCTACAGTTAGAACACATCCCTAGGACACACTTGACCCCTTCAGCGCCCCCTACTGGTTAACCCCTTCAGTGTAATTTTTACAGTAATCAGTGCAGTTTTATAGCACTTATTGCTGTATAAATGACAATGGTCCCAAAACGGCGTCAAAAGTGTCTGATGTGTCCGCCATAATGTCGCAGTCACGATAAAAATCGCTGATCGCCACCATTACTAGTAAAAACTAAAAATATTAATAAAAATGCCATAAAACTATCTCCTATTTTGTGGACGCTATAACTTTTGCGCAAACCAATCGATAAACGCTTATTGCAATTTTTTTTACCAAAAATATGTAGAAGAATATGTTTTGGCCTAAACTGAGGAAAAAAAATTGTTTATTTATATATTTTTGGGGGATATTTATTATAGCAAAAGGTAAAAAATATTGTATTTTTTTGAAATTGTCGCTCTTTTTTTGTTTATAGCGCAAAAAATAAAAACCGCAGAGGTGATCAAATACCACCAAAAGAAATCTCTATTTGTGATGAAAAAAGGACATCAATTTTGTTTGGGAGCCACGTTGCACAACCGCGCAATTGTCAGTTAAAGCGACGCAGTGCCGAACCGCAAAAAGTGCTCTGGCCTTTGGGCAGCCAAAATGGTCCGGGGCTGAAGTGGTTAAAAGACCATGGAACATCTTTGCCTATGATTAATTCAACAGCCAAGGAACTGCATTTTTAATGTGTGTCATTAGGGGTAATTTTTAGAAGTTTAATAATGGAACAGAGGTTTTTTGGTACTCAAAAAGTGAAACAGAGAAATAAGCTTTTTTAAAGTAGAAGAACTTTATTTACAGTCTACTGACAGGAAAGAATTTCTTAAACAAGTTTAGTATTAAAAGAGTTATGCAATTTCCTATTAGTCATATTAATAGTTTACCGGGAGACTAGAAAACATTCCACCACTCAAAATCTCAGGTAAAAACACAGGGAATCAAGCATTTTAAATGCTTGTTTTCCTTTCTGTATATATTATTTTACTATTCAGTTGCATTGTGCCTTTGAACTTGACAGAAACTTGGACTATTCCAAGAAGGCTCAATTCCCTACCACATCACCCTCCCAGCTTCCAAGCATTGCCCTCTCCTCTTCTGGAACTAATTAATCTCCATCTTAACACAGCTCCTCTGCCCCTCTCTTAAGGCTGGTACACACAGGCCGAATATCAGCCGGTTCAACAAAAACCGAACATTCGGCCCGTGTGTACAGCAGTCTATCCGACAGAAGCAGACAGATCACAATAGCTCAGCAGGGAAGATCGCTGTACTAACATTGCTTAGTTATCTCGGTTTTTTATTTCGTTCCACCTGCTGGGTTGAAAAAAAAAAAAAAAAATCCCAGTGTGTACCTAGCATTAATCTCCCTAAATAACTTTTTGTCGTTATCAGGGGTGGAGTGAAAAGGGAGTACTATAGCATGTCACTTGAGTGAGAGCTTTCAGTCTGCTAAGGCTGCCAACAACAAATCTAAGATGTGGCACCCAGCAGCAGTCTCAAACTTTTTGAATGTCTACACGAGGAACATTTGAACAGGTTAACAGCATGTCTATAACATGTTAAATGCACATATAATGTTCTTAGAATTTATTTTTTAAATTAATGGTCTGGCGAAAGGGTTTCTTTAAGTAGACTGTGTCCATGTACCTCTAAGTACCATCAAATCTGTCTTTGTTGCCCTACCCTCTCTGGACAACCAGTGTCTCCATTTATGTGCACCAATAGGATTTCTGTACTCACTAAAAATACATTATCTCTGAATCTATTGGGGGGGGGGGGGGAAGCTTTAGGGATAATAAGCAAACAAGGGTTATACTGCCACCTACAGGTAAAATGGACACTAGGTACATAGAAACTGAAGGTCAGTCCCTAGAGACTAAAACCCCTCCCCGCCTTGCACCTACCTAGTTGTAGCCAGCAGTCGAAGAGGGAAAGATGGCATATGAGGGAAGGTGCTGTGTCCCTCAATGGACACCAAAAAAATAGGATTTTTTACTCACCGTAAAATCCTTTTCTCTGAGTCCATGGACCGACACAGCCTCTCTATTGACAAAGTGGGTATTATCCGTTAATTAGGAGTGACTAGGCAGAAAACTTGTAAAAAGGGTTGCATCACACCTTCCACAGTACCGCCCAGGGGGCGGACCCTCTGGGTATATCCCCTCAGTCTGCATCTCGCAGATCAGTTCGTCAAAAAGAAGTACAAACTTAAAAAGGAGGGGTGGGTGCTGTGTCGGTCCATGGACTCAGAGAAAAGGATTTTACGGTGAGTAAAAAATCCTATTTACTCTTTCGTCCATGGACCGACACAGCCTCTCTATTGACAAAGTGGGATGTCCCAAAGCAGTGTCAGAGAAAAAACGAGGGGTGGTAACAGCATAAAAATAAACTTCACCCCAAACACAAAACAGCACTCCTCCAACGGAGGAGTTGCAACTCTAAACAGCCGCCTGCAAAACTTTGCGGCCGAAAGAGGCATCCGAAGATGCACCTACATCAACTTTGTAGAATTTGGTGAAAGTGTGAGCGGACGACCAAGTCGCCGCTTTACATAATTGGGAAACAGACGCTTGATGTCGGAAAGCCCAAGAGGCACCTATTGCCCTGGTCGAATGCGCCATGACCGGAAAGGGGGGCGCTTGACCCCTTAAGGCGTAAGCCTGGATTACTATCTGTCGGATCCACCTAGAGATGGTGGCCGACGAGACTGCTTGGCCCTTCTTGGGACCAGCCACCGAAAAACAGTGAGTCTGACTTCCGGAACAGGGAAGTAGCAGATAGGTATACTCTTAAAGCTCGGACAACGTCCAAGGAATGCAACGCCGACTCCTTAGGATTCGACGGATGAGGACACAAAGGATGGAAGTACAATGTCTTTGTTGAGATGAAAAGCCGAAATGACCTTTGGAAGAAAGGAAGGCTGCGGCCGCAGCACCACCTTATCCTTGTGGAAAATAAAATAGGGAGCCTTGCAGGACAAGGCTGCCAGCTCAGAGACTCGTCTAACTGACGTAACAGCCACCAAAAAGACCACCTTCTGAGAAAGTGTCAACAGGGGAATATCTCTAATATTCTCAAACGGTGCCTTCTGAAGCACCAAGAGGACCAGGTTCAAGTCCCACGGAGGTAGCGGGTGTCAAGGTCACCTGTGGCCAGGTGACAGATGCACACCGTAGGGGGACAGGAGTGCACCGCAAGGTAGTGAACCCTATGGCTGACTGCTGCGGATAGGAAACTGGGTGGTTGTGGAAAGCGGGACCAGAGGAGCACAACCGGGATCCTAACGGAAGCTAGAGCCAAGATTCCCCAGGGCGCGGAGTCTAAGACCCAGCAGGTCTTCTCCAGGGCCTCTAGTGGTGAGGATGTTATGCTGCAGGCTGGGACCAGGTCGCGGCCCCTGGAGTTTCCTAGCTCACGCCCCGTAGGATAAGGGGAAAAGAGGGGAAGCAGCAGCACAAGATATGAGAGAACCGAATAACAAGCTGAAGGTCAGGGGCCACAAGCAGACAAGGATAACGAAAGAACGAGCCGAAGGTCAAGGGTCACGAGCAGACAGGGATAGTCGGGGACAAGCCAAATGTATAACAGAGAGACAGACGTAGCACACGGCAGGCAGGAACCCAAACACACAATGCCTAACAAACACGTTGATCAGCAAAGCAGGCTTGCAGTGCACAGGTTAATATAGTGTTCTGTGATAGGGCCTGGGGTGGAGTCTGGCTGGGAGGAGATTATAAAGGAAGCCAGGTGAAAGGGCTCAGGCCTCTAAGATGAACACATGGGAAGGAAGGTAAGCTGACAGACAAACACTACTGCATATCCATGACAGCGGGGGACGGACCGGAGGGGCCACATGTTGAACCCCCTGCACAAATGTGCTCACGATTGAGTGAGCCGCCAGGGATCGCTGAAAAAAGACAGCCAGGGCAGATATCTGTCCCTTAATCGTACTTAGGGCAAGCCTTTGGTCCACCCCACGCTGTAAAAACATCAGGATTCTGGAAACCAAATAAGTACGCGCATGCCATTTCATTTCCTCACACATGGAGATATAGGCCTTCCAAGTGCGGTGATAAACCTTCCTAGAGGACGGTTTCCGAGCACTTCTCATAGTAGAGATTACTGAATCTGATAGGCCCCGGTCTCTCAGTACCTGGCTCTCAATAGCCACGCCGTTAAAGCCAGTGACTGTAAAGCAGGATGGAGTATGGGACCTTGCGATAGCAGGTCCTTCCGTAGTGGTAGGCGCCAGGGGACGTCTGCTACCAGTCGTACTAGATCGGCATACCAAGGACGCTGAGGCCAATCTGGAGCGATTAGGATCATTGGAATTCCCTCTGCCTCCACTCTGTGGAGCAGAAGAGGAAGAAGCCTTAAGGGAGGGAAGGCATAGATTAGCCGATACTGACCCCACAATGCCACCAATGCATCCTTTGCGTCTGCCCATGGGTCTCTTGACCGGGCCACAAACCTCAATACCTTCCGATTGAGTCGGGAAGCTAGAAGATCTACGTCTGGTGTGCCCCATCTTTGGCAGAGGAGTTGGAACACCTCCGGGTGTAAGGACCATTCTCCCTGGTCCAGCATCTGGCGGCTCAGGTAGACCGCCTGACAGTTTTCCACACCCGGAATGTACACGGCCGACAGTGCCGGTACGCTCCTCTCTGCCCACTTCAGGATGCGAGCGACCTCCGATGCTGTAGCTGAGCTTCTTGTTCCTCCTTGATGATTGACATATGCCACTGCTGTGGCGTTGTCTGACTGGATCCTGACTGGATGCCCTTGCAGCCTTTGAGACCATTTGAAGTGGCACAGACTGATCGCCCGGATTTCCAGGACATTGATCGGCAGGAGGGCTTCCTCTGGGGTCCAGCGACCTTGCGCCGACTGAACACCCCAGACTCCCCCCAAACCTGTAAGGCTGGCGTCCGTCGTGATCACTATCCAGTAAACCGGAAGAAATGACTTCCCGGCCATTAGAGCCAGTGCTGTCAGCCACCATACCAGGGATCTCCTGACTAGGTGGCTCACTCGGATCGGATAATCCAGAGATGATGGGCATCTGTTCCATCTGGACAGAACTTCCTTCTGTAACACTCGAGTGTGGTATTGAGAATATGGGACCGCCTCGAAGGAGGCTACCATGAGGCCTAACACTCGCATGCAAAAACGGAGTGACGACCAATTCCTGGAAGTCAGCTGCCGTACTGCAGCCCGGAGGGTCTGCAACTTCTCCACAGGGAGGAATACCTTTGCCACTGAGGAATCCAGAATCAACCCCAGGTACACTAGGCACCAATACTGACTTTTGCGTGTTTAGTATCCAACCACAGTCTCGAGTCTGACCAGTAATAGACACGCTTACCTCTAATTCTGAGCTTGAAGGGGCCTTCAGTAGAAGGTCGTCCAAGTAGCCCATGATAGCGATACCCCGCTGTCTTAGAAGTGCCAGAATCAGAGCAAGCACCTTGGTGAACGTCCTGGGTGCTGAGGCAAGGCCAAACGGGAGGGCCACAAACTGGTAGTGGTTCTTCCCGATAGCAAATCGCAGAAACATCTGGTGTCTGGAGTATATGGGGACATGCAGGTATGCGTCCTTGATGTCCAAGGAGGCCAGAAAGTCCCCCGGATGGAGAGCCGTGACTACAGATTGAACCGACTCCATCTGAAATCTTTGTACCTTCACAAAGCAATTGAGGGCTCTGAGATCCAAGATTGGACGAACCCCCTCCTTCTTCGGCACAATGAGCAGATTTGAGTAAAAACCCTGACCCCGTTCCTGTTCTGGAACAACTACCCCGCGTTCCAGTAGACCCTGGACCGCCCCATACAGGGCCTCCCGACGGGTCGGTAGTAGCTGGAGATTGGAGGTGACGAATCTGTCCGGTGGACAAGATAGAAATTCTATCTTGTAGCCTGAGGAGATTACTTCGCAAACCCACCTGTCAGAGACTAGAGCTGTCCACTGAGTCGCAAATTTGCGAAGACGTCTCCCCACCTGAGAGCTGGGTGGGGGCGGACCTTCATGCGGACGCAGACTTGTCCGCAGGCTTGATCGGTCTGCGGGACCAAGGACGCTTTTGTCCTTGGGCAGGCGCCTTGTCGGCCTGGGGTCTTTTCCCTGTCGCCCTAAGGGGACGAAAAAACGTTTGCGTGCAGTAAAGGAGGGCCCTTGCCCTTGGCGTGGCCCCTTACCCTTGCTAGTTTGGGGAAGCAAAGTGCTTTTACCTCCTGTGGCATCCTTGATGATGTCATCCAGAGAAGCCCCAAAAAGTCTGTCGCCCTTAAAAGGCAGATCCAAAAGGGCTTTCTGCAGACCAGCCCTTTAGCCAGATCAGGCGGCGTATTTCTACTGCATAAACCAAAGCTTTTGACAGCAGGGGAATAGTATCCATGTCTGCCTCGCAGACAAACTTAAGGCCCTGGACCAACTGGTCGGCCAAAGTTATCTCATTAGGAGCATCTCGCTCCTTTAACCCCTGGAGTAGCAATTTTGCCCATTCAGTAAGTGTCTGAGACACTAGGGCCCCCGCCAATGCCGGGCGTACTGCCGAGCCTACCACTGAGTATAGGTAGCGAGCGAGTGCTTCAGCCTTCTTATCCACAGGGTCCTTGAAAACAGGAGCCCCTTCTACTGGAATTGTGGTGGCTCTATTAAGTCTGGACACCGGAGGGTCCACTATAGGGGGGAGAGGTCCATTTCTTCAGAAAACTCTCCTCAAAGGGGTACCGTACCGCAAACCTCTTTGGGGCTGTAAAGACCCTCAGTGGGTTCTCCCATTCCTTGTATAAGAGTTTATCAAAATAAGACACACAAGGGAACACCTTAGCAGTGCGGGCAGGTTTACGAAACCCAAAGGAGACCGGATTCTCTGCTGCTTCTGCAGTATTTTCCAACTTTAGCGTATCCCACACTGCAGTAATAAGGTCAGATACCAAAGCCGTCTCGCGTACTGACCTGGACTTGGAGTCATCCTCACTGTCCGATCGGTCACGGTCTGCAGTCTCTGATGCATCAGAATCTGGGCCATGAGCCGTAGCTGGACCTGGATCTGTCTCAGAAATATCCCCAGAAGATTGCAGGGGAAGGGGGCGTTTACTACCCCCTGTATTCCCGTGTGCTGCTTCCACCCTGGCAGAAAACGCCTCTAGGATTGCCGACATAGCGCCCATAGACACCTCAGGGGCACCAGCTGCTAAATCTGGTGTTTCAGGGGAGAAGACATCTGGATCAGATGCCATGCTGACCACACGCTGACACCCACAGGGCTCCAGGCAAGATATCAATAGGCCACCCTCATGCGCTGCAGAGATGCTGGGTCACCCAGAGGACTCACCACCCTGGACCGGTACTGCTATGCTGTCGTGTGCTGCGCCTGTGATGCTGTCCCACTGCTGCTGTGTCAGTCTGCTTCTTTTATCAGCGCTTCCTGTGTGAATTTTTCGCGCCAGTGTAATGCACCCTAGAGGCCGGAGACTCTCGCAAAATGGCTGCCAAAACGTCTGTATGGAAGATAATGTGGGCTCTAAGAAAATGGCCGACGATAGAGGCCAAAGCAGCCGTAGACCACAAAAAGATGGCCGCCGAACGGCAATATATACATACAGCGTAGATCATAACAAACATGGCCACCGATCAGTCGATAAAGGCTAGTGGGTGTGGAACTACAAAAAAAATGGTGTCGAAACCACAGGAAGATGGCCGCCGGGCAGTCACTAGAGGCCGAACCCGGCATGGACCACCGCAAGATGGCCGCCAACAGCATGGAGGAGGAAGCACACACAGGTAAGCAGAAATGACATTTCTTTTAAATGTTAGTTAAAGCCAGCCCCGCTCCAGTGGAACCCCTTAGGTGACCCCCAGCACCCAGCAACCTTTAGCTAGAAGCCCAGGGAGGAGGGAAAGAGGGAAGAAAGGGGCCACAACCACTTACTGATCTCTCCAGGAATGTCCAGCCAAATCACCCAGCCGAGGCAGGGGAGTTTACTTACCTATCCTGCATGTATCATGCTGGAAGACATTCCAAACAGATCATCGTCCGCGCACGGAAGGTGACTGTTGGCCAGGCATTCTGTGATTGGACCCAAGGGGACGATCATATGTATGCCCTGAAGCGCGACCGGACAGGCTGCTGCGACTCGGCCGTAAGGTCAGCCGAAGCTGAGCGGTCCGATGCAAGCCTTGGAGCGTAAGCTCACCGGCCAGGCTGCTGCGACTCGGCCGTAAGGTCAGCCGAAGCTGAGCGGTCCGATGCAGGCCCTGGAGCATAGGCTCACCGGCCACCCGTGGAGCGACGGGCATGTCGTGGAAAACCCAGTGCGTAGCTAGGGTCGGCACACGCTCGATGGACGAAACTGGGGAGACTACAAGGATCGAGGATCCAGCCTGTCACCCAGTCGGCAGTTGATCGAAGATCGCAGGAAACAAAAAAAATGTACCAAAAAAATGGGCCAGAAGGGAGCCATGTCCTGCTCCTTGCTAGACAGAAAAAAACTGATCTGCGAGATGCAGACTGAGGGGATATACCCAGAGGGTTCGCCCCCTGGGCGGTACTGTGGAAGGTGTGATGCAACACTTTTTACAAGTTTTCTGCCTAGTCACTCCTAATTAACGGATAATACCCACTTTGTCAATAGAGAGGCTGTGTCGGTCCATGGACGAAAGAGTAATGGGTTTTATGACGAATATAAAATCCTATTTTCTCTTTTGTCCATTGAGGGAAACAGCTTTATGGATAAAAAAGCAACCCAGGGACATGCAAAAAGAGGCATACCAAGACAATACAGAGGAAGCAACCAACAAGAAAATCAAAAAGGGAAAAGAATGGCATTACATAGCCTCTTGCAGAGCTTTTTGACAGAAACTAGCATTCCCATAGGCAGACAAACACAACCTTCTAAAACTTAGAAATTTATAAGCAAGTCAAAACTACTTTTCTAATCTTCCAGCACAGCACGTGACTTTTATTTATAGACCAAATGCTGTTACTTTCAGATGATTGGACATCTTTGCAAGGTCCGCCCCTAGAGTGTCCCCATATAACCCAGCCCACTTTCTGAGGCTTCAGTTTCTTAGCAAGCAATAAGGAGGGATTACAACACAGAGGGGAGGGACATATGTCTTACAGTGTACTCCAAGATGGGGGATTTAAGGGTAAGTCAAAATTCCCATTATCTTACTTGTACAATACAGGGCACAAGACTGCTATTCACAGACCAAAGGATGTACCCAAGTAATAAAACTAAGGGGTGGGAAACAACATGGCAACTGAGAACTGCCCACTAATCCACGAAAAAAAGGTTTAATTCACAAAAACTATACTGAGATAACAGCTTAAGGCCGGGTTCACACTTGTGCGACACGACAACCGTCCTACTTTGGAGCCGACTTTGCCACTGCGACATGAAGCCGACATATGTCCGACTTTCAATGAACGGGGATCCGACTTGGATCCCCGCCAATACCAGGCAGTGTGGTGTTTGGTATGAATCCAGGGGCATACCAGGCCCTTGTGTCTGGTATGGATTTTAAGGGGAACACCTACGCCGAAAAAAACGGCGTGGGGGTCCCCCCAAAATCCAAACCAGACCCTTATCCGAGCACGCAACCTGGCAGGCCGCAGGGGAAGAGGGGGGGGCGAGAGAGCGACCCCCCATCCCTCCTGAACCGTACCAGGCCGCATGCCCTCAACATGGGGGGTTGGTGCTTTGGGGCAGGTGGGCGACCTGCGGCCCCCCCCACCCCAAAGCACCCTGCCCCCATGTTGATGAGGACAGGGCCTCTTCCCGACAACCCTGGCCGTTGGTTGTCGGGGTCTGCGGGCGGGGGGCTTATCGGAATCCGGGAGCCCCCCCTTTAATAAAGGGGCCCCCAGATCCCGGCCCCCCACCCTATGTGGATGAGTATGGGGTACATCGTACCCCTACCCATTCACCTGGTGGAAAAAAATGTCAATAAAAAAACACAGGTTTTTAAAGTAATTTATTACACAGCTCCGGGGGTCTTCTTCCGACTCCGGGAGTCTCTTCCGACTTCGGGGGTCTCCGGTGTCGTCTCCGCACTCTCCAGTTCTTTCTTCCTTCTCCGCTATCTTCTTCCAGCTCTATTGCTAGTGGAGAGGCCCGGTCTTCCCGTCCGGCTCTCCGTTGTCCTTCTGCCGGCCCCTCCACTATCTTCTTCCAGCTCTTTCGCTAGTGGAGGGGCCGGTCTTCCCGTCGCCGTCTTCTTCCCTCTTCGATGTTGACTCGTCGCTTCCTCCCGCTGTAATGCTAGCTATTCGCTCATTAACGATTTATATAGGCTTCTCATGACGTCACATGTGACTGTGACGTCATGAGAAGCCTATATAAATCGCTGATGAGCGAATAGCCAGCATTACAGCAGGAGGAAGCGACGTGTCAACATCGAGTTTAGAAGACGCCGACGGGAAGACCGGCCCCTCCACTAGCAAAAGAGCTGGAAGAAGATAGTGGAGGGGCCGGCAGAAGGAAGAAAGAAAGAACCGGAGAGCGAGGGAAGAAGGCGACGGAGAAGACCGGGCCCCGCTAGCAAAAGAGCTGGAAGAAGCTAGCGGAGGCCCGGCAGAAGGCAGGAAGAACCGGAGAGCGTGGAGATGACACCGGAGACCCCCGAAGACAGAAGAGACCCCCGGAGTCGGAAGAAGACCTCCGGAGCGGTGTAATAAATTACTTTAAAAACCTGTGTGTGTTTTTTTATTGACTTTTTTTAACCAGGTGAATGGGTAGGGGTACGATGTACCTCATACTCATTCACATAGGGTGGGGGGCGGGATCTGGGGGCCCCCTTATTAAAGGGGGGGCTCCCGGATTCCGATAAGCCCCATGCCCGCAGACCCCGACAACCAACGGACAGGGTTGTCGGGAAGAGGCCCTGTCCTCATCAACATGGGGGCAGGGTGCTTTGGGGTGGGGGGGCCGCAGGTCACCCCCCTGCCCCAAACCCCCCATGTTGAGGGCATGCGGCCTGGTACGGTTCAGGAGGGAGGGGGGGCGCTCTCTCGCCCCCCCCTTTCCCTGCGGCCTGCCAGGTTGCATGCTCGGATAAGGGTCTGGTTTGGATTTTGGGGGAACCCCCACGCCGTTTTTTTGGCGTAGGCTTTCCCCTTAAAATCCATACCAGACCCAAGGGCCTGGTATGCTCTTGGAGGGGGAACCCATGACGGTTTTTTATTTAAAATTTGGCCTGGAGTTCCCCCTCAAGAGAAGCAGAGCACAAGTCGCATGCCAAAGTTGGATCATGCAAGACTGCGGTCCGACTTTGATCCGACTTCAATGATTGTCAATGGGCTGAAGTCGGATCAAAGTCGGACCAAAGTAGTACAGGGAGCATTTTCAAAGTCGGGCCGACATGTGTCGGACCAGTTAAGACGGCTCCCATAGGGAAACATTGATTTTCACACGTCATGCGACATGAGCTCCCAATGTCGGAGCGTTTGTCGCCCCAGTGTGAACCCGGCCTAAAGCACATTACAACCAAAGATTGCATCAGCTGAGTCCTAAACGTCCACTTCGTAGTACCTGGAAGATATGTGAACAGAGGATCAGATGGCGGCCTTACAAATCTGCTGAAAAGCCCAGGAGAAATCAACAGCTCTGGTGGAATGAACTGTGGAAATTCTTCTTGCTCAGAGAAACTTACTATAAAGGTAAAACAGATATTGCTTAATAATCCAATAAATTTATCACTTTAACATGTCCCTGTGCCCTGCCTGTTTTTATCTTTGTTGCACCAGCTGGATCTCCTCAGATCATCTAAGGAACTGTCTGCCCTCTCTGCCCTTCTAACCCACTATGGGCTTTACAGATTAAAGGGCTGATCTGAGGTTGCAGGTTATGTGATGTGTGCTATTTTTGTATTTTTATTATGGGCTTGGTATGCTAGGGCTTGTGGCAAAAATAAAGTGTCCAGCCTTGGTTTTAAGGTTGATGTCTGGGGAAAACTTGGGCTTTTTCTTGTGGGGAAGGAATGCCTTACCTCCAGTAACTTGGGTATGCATGGGTACAAGTAGTTTATTACAAGTAGGTTCAGCAGACCGAGTTTTTTGCCATACAACCCTGAGCCATGCACACACAGATATTCTTGAGATTTGTTAACGCTTTGAAGAGTATCAACACAAAACAATAGGGCTCAGGGCATCAGCTATATTTGTTCTATGAGAGCAGGAACTTCAAAGGCAGATTCTTGCTTTCTGTTCATGCGCATTGTCCAGTTATTAATAGTCTGGCAAATAGACATGGCAGCAATTGCCAGCTGCAGAGCTGGACCTGTAGAAGCAAATAAGACCTTAAAAAGTGCAGGAATTTGGAATGAAAGAGGTTTTGGTCATATCCACAGAAAGAGCCACTATAACCTAGACACAGACTAAGTTCCTGTAGCTGTGTCTCTGTAGAAGATGGACGCAGGAACCCAACAACGTACGGTGTATATTCTCGCAGAGGCAGGTGGAAACATGGCATCTGATAGCCATGGCACATTCAACTCATCCTTCTGAGACTAAATCCAGATAGGAGGGAAAAACTACCAAATTTCAAAATGTTTGCTAAAGTCTTAGAGACAAAGTTACAGGGGGTGCCACAGTAAAGTGAACACCCAGACCTCTGTCCTCTATACCTCATAATGTGCTATGACCTGTGTTGTTACATTCAGGAACTGGAGTCTAAGTACAGGGAAACTATCTTTTCTTATCTACGACGCTGGACCATAATAGGGTCCAGGCTTCAACTGCCACAGTGGGCAAACCCTTGAAGGGGTCTTCATGGTTTGGGAACCATAAGAATGGACAAAGGTCCCATACCTCTATAGCACCCTGCAGCTAACTTCATATGTTGAACTTTGTGCCAGGGTGGGTGCCTATTGCAGGATCTGGTGCCCAAACCAAACATTATAGGCGTGCCCCACAGAGTTGGGTCCAAGCGCAGTCCACAAAGTGCACACCGAGGGAAATGGATCAGAAACAGTGCAAAGCACAAGGCAATAAGCAGTCAGCTGTTGATAGAAGAGTCAGATGAAAAACATTTTTAACCACTTAAGCCCCGGACCATTTTGTAGCTAAAGGACCAGAGGTGTTTTCAGAATTTGGCACTGCGCTGCTTTAACTGGAAATTGTGCGGACATGCAATGTTATACCGAAACAAAATTTGCGTCCTTTTCTTCCCACAAATAGAGCTTTCTTTTAATGGTATTTGATTGCCTCTGCGATTTTTATTTTTTGCAATATAAACGGAAAAAGACTGAAAATTTTGAAAAAAAATGATATTTTCTACTGTTTGTTATAAGAAAAATCGAATAAACTCAATTTTAGTCATACATTTAGGCCAAAATATATTCAGCCACATGTCTTTAGCAAAAAAGAATGTCAATAAGTGTATATTTATTGGTTTGCGCAAAAGTTATAGCGTCTACAAACTAGGGTACATTTTCTGGAATTTACACAGCTTTTAATTTATGACTGCCTATCTCATTTCTTGAGGTGCTAAAATGGCAGGGCAGTACAAAACCCCCCCAAATGACCCCATTTTGGAAAGTAGACATCCCAAGGAAATTGCTAAGAGGCATGTTGAGCCCATTGAATATTTTTTTTTGTCTCAAGTGATTGAGTGACAAAAAAAAATAAAAATTACAAAAAGTTGTCACTAAATGATATATTGCTCACACATGCCATGGTTATATGTGGAATTGCACCCCAAAATAAATTTTGCTGCTTCTCCTGAGTACGGGGATACCACATATGTGGGACTTTTTAGTAGCCTAGCCGCGTACGGGGCCCCGAAAACCAAGCACCGCCTTCAGGATTTCTAAGGGCGCAAATTTTTGATTTCACTCCTCACTACCTATCACAGTTTCGAAGGCCATAAAATGCCAAAATAGCACAAAACCCCCCCAAATGACCCAATTTTAGAAAGTAGACACCCCAAGGAAATTGCTGAGAGGCATGTTGAGACCATTGAATATTTTTTTTTTTTCTTGTCCCAAGTGATTGAATAATGACAAAAAAAAATAAAAAATTACAAAAAGTTGTCACTAAATGATATATTGCTCACACATGCCATGGTTATATGTGGAATTGCACCCCAAAATAAATTTTGCTGCTTCTCCTGAGTACGGGGATACCACATATGTGGGACTTTTTAGTAGCCTAGCCGCGTACGGGACCCCAAAAACCAAGCACCGCCTTCAGGATTTCTAAGGGCACAAATTTTTGATTTCACTCCTCACTACCTATCACAGTTTCGAAGGCCATAAAATGCCAAAATAGCACCAAACCCCCCCAAATGACCCCATTTTGGAAAGTAGACACCCCAAGCTATTTGCTGAGAGGCATGTTGAGTATTTTACAGCTCTAATTTGTTTTTGAAAATGAAGAAAGAAAATCTTTTTTTTTTTTTCCAATTTTCAAAACTTTTTGACAAAAAGCGAGATCTGCAAAATACTCACCATACCTCTCAGCAAATAGCTTGGGGTGTCTACTTTCCAAAATGGGGTCATTTGGGGGGGTTTGTGCCATCTGGGCATTCCATGGCCTCCGAAACTGTGATAGGCAGTGAGAAGTGAAATCAAAAATTTACACCCTTAGAAAGCCTGAAGGCGGTGATTGGTTTTTGGGGTCCCGTACGCGGCTAGGCTCCCAAAAAGTCTCACACATGTGGTATCCCCGTACTCAGGAGAAGCAACAGAATGTATTTTGGGGTGTAATTCCACATATGCCCATGGCATGTATGAGCAATATATCATTTAGTAACAACTTTGTGCAAAAAAAATAAAATAAAAAAAAAAATATTTTTTCCGCAACTTGTGTCAACATATAAAATATTCCATGGACGCGACATGCCTCTCAGTATATAGCTTGGGGTGTCTACTTTCCAAAAAGGGGTCATTTGGGGGGGTTTTGAACTGTCCTGACATTTTATACACATTAGGAAGCTTACATCCACTCTAACCACTTGAAGACAAAGCCCTTTCTGACACTTTTTGTTTACATGAAAATATATATTTTTTTTTTTTCAAAGAAAATTAAGTTGAACCCCTAAACATTTTTTTTTTTTTAAAGCAAAGGCCCTACAGATTAAAATGGTGGGTATTGCATTTTTTTTTTCCCCCACACAGTATTTGCGCAGCGATTTTTCAAACGCATTTTTTGGGGGAAAAATACACTTTTTTAAATTTTAATGCACTAAAACACACTATATTGCCTAAATGTTTGATGAAATAAAAAAGATGATCTTAGGCCAAGTACATAGATACCAAACACGTCATGCTTTAAAATTTCGCACAAACGCGCATTGGCGACAAACTACATAAATTTTTAAAAGCCTTTAAAAGCCTATACAGGTTACCACATTAGATTTACAGAGGAGATCTACTGCTAAAATGACTTCCCTCGATCTGACCTTCGCGGTGATACCTCACATGCATGGTGCAATTGCTGTTTACATATGACGCCAGACCCACGCTTATGTTCGCCATTGCGCAAGAGCAGGGCAGGACAGGGGTGCTTTTTTTTTTATTATTATTAATTTTGCTTTTTTAATTTTTAAACTGTTCCTTCCATATTTTTTTTTTTTTTATCATTTTTATTGTTATCTCAGGGAATGTAAATATCCCCTATGATAGCAATAGGTAGTGACAGGTACTCTTTTTTTAAAAAAACTGGGGTCTATTAGACCCTAGATCTTTCCTCTGCCCTCAAAGCATCTGACCACACCAAGATCGGTGTGATAAAATGCTTTACCAATCTCCCAATGGCGCTTTTTATATCCGGGGGGGGGGGGGACATTCCCTCCCACTGCTTGTAAAAGCAGTCCAGAGGCTAATTAGCCGCTAGGATTGCTTTTACATGAAAGCCGGCCGCTGGCTGAAAAGAATGATACCAAGATGATACCTAAACCCGCAGGCATCAATCTGGTATAACCATTCAAAGTCCAGCAACATACCAGTACGTTGCTGGTCCTTGTTGGACATGTATTGTAATCTTTTTTTTCATGCAGCCTGTTGGCTAAACGAAAAAAAAAGATTGATCGGTGGGTATGCCCACCATTAGAATACCGCCCTTCAACCACCCACTTCTAATGATGGGCATACATGCACCATTTATATATGCCGAAGCATGGGGGCATCTTCCCGCAAAAGTTATGCCGCGTACACATGGTCAGACTTTTCCACGGGCAAGCCTCCGTCGGAATTTCGACCGTATGTACGCAGCATTAGGAGCAAAATCGCTTCTCCGCTCCTCCACCCCTGCTGCCCCAATGCTTCGGCATATATGCTTTTTTTTTTTTTTTTTTTTTTTAACTGTGGTGGTGAAATCACCTCCTACAGCACTGGAGTCGCAGGGATCAGGCCTGTCTCTGCGAACGCTGCAGTTATGTGTGTTGTGTTTTGCAAGTGACAGCGATCGATCGATACCGCACTTGGGTGGCCTGGGCTGGACGGAGGGGCAAAACGCAGGTGCTAGCAGGTATCTGGGCTGATCCCGCTAACATTGCGTTTTTGGGAACCCTAAACTGCTGGGGACGCTAGTATAGATCAGATCAGATATTGACCTGTTCAGATACTATACCACTAAGGGAGGTGTATGCTTTACGCGTGGGTGTTGGCATTACTGGCACTAACCTGACGCTGCCTGGGGTGTGACACAGGGTTAACTAGGGGCAATTAAGGGGTTAAAACCTTTATTAGATAATATATGGGGGTACCTGACGCTATTAAAACCTGCGGCGAACCTAAAAAAAAATAACTGGCTATCTATCGGCACCAGCATAACTAATACAGCGTTTAGAAAAATGATCACTTGGTGACACTGGCAAAAGGGGGTGAAAGGGTTACCTGGGGGGGCGATCAAGGGGTTACATCTTTATTAGGTAATATATGGGGGTACCCGACGCTATAAAAACCTGCGGCGAACCTAAAAAAAATAACTGGCTACCGATCGGCATCACCGACAATAAGACAGCGATCAGAACAACGATTGCTTAGTGACAGTGGCGATAGGGGGTGAAAGGGTTACCTGGGGGGCGATCAAGGGGGTTAAACCTTTATTAGATAATATATGGGGGTACCTGACGCTATAAAAACCTGCGGCGAACCTAAAGAAAATAACTGGCTACCGATCGGCATCACCGACAATAAAACAGCGATCAGAAAAACGATCGCTTAGCGACAGTGGTGCTAGGGGGTGAAAGGGTTCTCTGGGGGGCGATCAGGGGGCTAAACCTTTATTAGGGATGGTTAGGGGGCTACACTGGACCTAAAACTAAACTGTAGTGACACTTTTACAGTCACAAATGTCACGGATTGCAGTGATCAGTAAATAAATGGTCACTGCAATCAGTGACACTGTGACTGGGGGCTGGGGGGTGATCTGGGGGTGTCTGGGGGGGCGATTTATGTTCCTATGTGTCCTGGTGTCAGTGTGCTGTTTGTGCACTAACCTGTGTCTTCTCTTGTACGGCGCTCGGTATATGTGAGCGCCGCATGAGAGATGACATCACTTCCTCTGCCTGTGTAAACATTACACAGCAGAGGAAGCTTTCTCATTCGCTGGGAGCGATCGCGAGGGGGTGGCCAGAATCGAACGGCCGTCCCCTCATCCCGGATCGCTCCTGAACAATTAACGACCGCTCACTGTATAGAAGGGGGGTCCGATGGGACCCCCCAACTATACAAATGCAATCACCTATATGTACGTGACTTTGCCTGTCGGTGCCATTCTGCCGACGTATTATTACAGTGGGCGGTCGTTAAGTGGTTAATGGTTAAAAAAAAAAAAAAAAAAGGAACAGATCCATCACTACCTGTCGAATACACTGAGCAAAAGTTGACTTGAAAGCTGGAGAACCTCTTTTAGGACCTTCTCCAATAACAAACAAGGAATCCATCTGCCTCAAAGAAGCAATGGCCAAGAGGTAAATCCTAAAGACCCTCACCACATCAAAGAAATAACGCTCTATTGTCTGGAAGTGAACTGGAGCTGGACATCAAGGAGATAAAACAATATACTCATTAGGGTAAAAAGAAGACCATCTTAAAAATGTTTTTATTTTTTTTACTTGTAATGGTGTTGATCAGTGATTTTTAGCGGGACACCTAGCTGACACTTTTTGGGGAACCGGTAACATTATTACAGTGATCAGTGCTAAAAACATGCACTGACACTGTATAAATGACACTGGCAGGGAAGGGGTTAACATCAGGGGTGATCAAAGGGTTAAGTGTATTCCCCAATTGTGCTTTCTTATTGTGGTGGGGGGGTGGGCTCACTGCATGGACACTGTGATCCATGTTCCCAATTAGCAAAAACACTAGATCATGGTGTCCATGCCTGACGGCGCGTCGGTCTGCTTGTTTACAACGGCAGACCGCCGTTCTATCTCTGTGGGGGTACGTGATTTCGCGCAATAGAGCCACCTTGCCGCAGTATATGTAGGGCAGTGTAAACAGGGTGAACAAATATTTGCGCTAACAGTAAAAAAATATTATAAAGCAATAACAGAAGCAGCGTGCACAGTCTGTTGATAAAACAAACGCAAAAATATGTGAATCCAAAAATGCAGCGCTTCAATAAAGCAAAATAAAATAGATGTGACAGTCCAAATAAAAATCAATATATGAAGGTAGATGCAAAAAAAATTGAAACACCACCACCAAAGATTTCAGTGTGAAGGACAACACACCACACCAAATGTGCTCACAATCTGCTTACCAGAAGGTGAACATTTTCAAACATTAATGGCAAATGTAGAGGATCAAAGATGGATACAACTCTCCAGACTTGATGGAATAATGGCAGGAATATCCAAACACCAGCATCAAGGAAACCTTCAGGACTAGTGTATGGTAATGCTATGCAGTCCTCCTCAGACAAGGTTGATCAATAGGAAGAAAAAAAGCAGCATAGTGAAGCCCGTAAGATCAAAACAGAAAGATTTAAAATTCTACTTACAGGAAAGCAAATGGTTAAGGCAGGTAAACAAACTGCAGGTCAAAGCGTGTTCACATTGGTTAGCCTGACATGTTTCATCCAAGGGGATATCATCAGAGGCGTGGCCAATGATGTGAGCACGCACAATATATATAAGGAAATGACATCAGCTTCTTTCACTAATTGGACAGCATGAGAGAGTACACAGCTGATTCCCATCTCTGCCATCCACAAAACGCCCCGCGCATGCGCACTAGTCCGTATTATTGGTAATCCAATATTAAGAAAAAAACACAAGTGATATGCATGGCCGCGCATGCGCAAAGTGGCCGTGCGGTTCACAGAGATGGAAAGCAAAATGATCATACCACCATACCCACTTCCGGAATGCGGGATCGAATAGATGAAGAAAAACACAGTCAGGTGTTTAACTGAGTGCGTCATGTGGGGCAGGCGGTCGGGAACTGGTTAATCATCAAATAGGGCTTTGGGCAATGCTGAAAACACAGACAATTCTACCCTACAAGGCTATATTAGGGGATAAAACCATTAAGTAAAATGTTCTGAAAACAATCCCACAAGTGGAGTAAGAGTGGAAACAAGGGGAAAAAACAGGTACAATCCTTTGAATGAGTGTACAAATCAGTGAAAAATTAGCCAGAGGATGTTGTGAAAAAAAACAGACAGGAAGGACACTTGACCGTTGATGGTTCTAAGGGCTAAACTGAAGAAAAGAACAGCCATGGTGGCAAACACCTAGATAGGTCACTGGGATAACAGATCGAGCTGATGTGGTAGAGGCCAAGAAGTATTTACTAACAGACAGACAAGATCAGCATACCCTACTCTCCAATACCAATCTGTAGCAATAAAAATGACTGGAATGCCCTCACTTTATATCCTTCAATGTAGACATCGTAAAAGTCATCGGGTTTCGCATCCAGGGGACAAATCTGTCCTGCTGCTTGTTGACCCAAGATGCTAATAATTCCACTCCTGGCATTCCCCCAATGCAGACATGTCCTGGAATGCATCCTGATGGAGAGTCCCCTGGTCTACACATTGTCTGCAGAGAAAAGCTGGTAAACAGTTTTTCACCATAGGAATGTGCACTGTGGAGATCACTGGAACCTGAAGCTCTGTCCAGGACACAAAAGGCTGTACCTCACACCAGCAACTGCAGGAATGAGAAGTTTTGATTCCTCCAGAGACCAACAGCCTAAACAGACAGATAAGGGGAGTGAAATAAGAAATTTCAAATAATTTATCAGGGAGAGACTACTGGGTTAAAACTACAATTAATTTATTTAACATCTACATATAAAATTCTTTAATAAATGAGAAGGAATACACGTATCTGTAAAACACTATTTAAAAAAAGACACTACTCTGGATAAGGACACAGGTGGCCACCACAACCTTGCATTCCACATTCACCACCTCCTGCAGGAGCCTGTTTGGAAATTCCGACAACAATTGTCTGATGAAGCATACAAACGGTTGGATTATCTGACAACATCCTGCCATCACACTTTTACCGTCGGAAAATCCGATCGTGTGTACGAGGCTTAAGTCTACAGCAGTTCAGGCAAGGTCAGCTGAACCTGAGGTGGAAGAAGGTATAGCCTCTAGGGGGCTGGACTTCAGTTTCTCTGGGTCTAGAGTCAATTTCATGAGAGAGAAAATCTTTTTTTGTTCCTCATAGACACTCTTTCTATAAAGCATGTCAAACATATTCGGTTTTAACCAATGAAAATACAAAAATCTGCAGTATGTAAAAGGTGTAGGCACAAACAGTCTCAGGAAGTGCAAGTTAAGAAGCAAAAAGGGGTTTTCTTGTGAAAAAAAAAAAGAAGCAAAAATTGTTAAAGACAAACTTGTTCATCTCCACCCCCCCCCCCCTAAAAAAAAATATGTTGGATACAAGAGAGAAATTTGACTAGAATAAATTATTACACCAGCTTGTGTTCACATTTTGTTTACAATAGTATAAGCACATGGAGCAGCAATGTTTGCATGCTCCTCCCAAGTTGTGAAACTCTCACACACTCACAATGCTCTTGGTAGCCAGAGCCAGTGCTCTTGACTGAGATTTTACTTCACATGAGCTAGCGAGCAGTGTTTTTAGGAAACAGAAAAAAGGGTAGAGTTAATTTATTACTCAAATAACAAGCTTTAGCAATTAAGATGTATGCCTTATGGATTCACATGAAATGTGAATTTAATTATTTCAACTGCTTGTGCATTAGGGAGAAACCACTTAGAGAGAACACACATATCAGCTAACATTCTCATTGAATCAAGACTAGTGATGGTAATGTCACAGTCTGAATCAGAGAGCTTTAGACCACTGTGTGGAGGAGAAAGGGATGAGTGTTCTCTATGCTTTCTTCTTTCTCCAAAGACCACACAAAATGGGTAGAATGAAACTGCTGGGGATCGATGATGGTCTCCAATCATTCCCCTGGAAACTCCTCTCCCACTGAGGGGTCTGTGAAGAGGATGATTGTCAGGCCTTCTAGAGACTAAAGCTGGCCATAGGATGGATCAAAATCGGCCAGTTCAGCAGGAACCAGGCAACTTTAGATCCACCTATGGACAGGTTGGTAATACTGAAGTCGATCTATCGATTGATTCAGTACAACCAGTCCGTCAGCTTTTTTATTTAGATGGCTAGGAAACCTCTTACTATTAGAATACAATAGTGCAGCAGTAGGGATTCCCCAATCAACACTGACTGTGATTGAAGGAAAGAAAATTGCATGATGTATAGCCTGCCTAAGGATAGTGAAGGCACAAGGCCCAGACCTATTTCAGACAGATCTTCAACAAATCACTGGAGCACTGAAAAGTTCCCTCTTGTTAAACGCTTCACACTCATTCCTGTCCCTAAGAAACTAGTGTTGACCCACCTGAAAGATATCACAGACCCTTTGCAGTTTGCTTATAGAGCATACAGATTACTGGAGGATGCTTTTAACATGAATAAGCACTACATTTGGCAACATCTTGACTCCCCAGGCATGTACGCACGGACACCACTTGTGAATTCCTATCACTCCAGAAATTCTCTACTTCAAACTCATCCAAATAACTGTGCCCACCTTTAACTGGAGCTGAGCCAGTGACATCATCACGCGATCCCAGATGGGAGTGAGCATTGTTTTTTGAGAGGTGATACTGATCTACTTACCTTAGATATTGGAGACTTCTACATGCTGCCCAAAATTCACAAGCCAGGAAATCCAGGCAGATCCATTATAACAGGTATGAACACACTTAGCTAACATATCTCAGGCCTTGTAGAAAACATGTTAAAACCGTTAGTCATGAACACTACTAGTTTCCTGCAAGACACCACTGATTTTCTGAACAAGCTTAACAATATACAACAATTACCACCAAATACACTTCTAGTCATTATGGATGTAGAATCTCTGTACAGTAACATCCCTCACAAGGATGGGTTGGCAGCATGTCACAGATTCTTATCATCCTCACCAAACCACAAATACACTGCTGAGGATGTTACACAGCTCATCAAATTCATTCTTACACACAACTACTTCACTTTCAACAATGACATCTATCTCCAATGTATGGGTACTGCTATGGGAAGCAAAATGGCACCCCAATATGCAAACTTATTTATGGCTGACCTGGAGGACAAATTCCTGAACAGCATACAACAAAAGCCATACAGATATTATCGCTATATTGATGATATCTTCATGATATGGACTGAAGGTGAAGAAAATCTAAACCAATTGTTCTCATTGATCAACACTTTTCACCCATCTATCAAACTAAAAATGGATTATTCGAACACACGTGTCAACTTCCTAGACACTACAGTATACATCAGGGATGACAAGCTTCACACTTCGATATACAGAAAACCGACTGACCGATGCAGCTATCTTCATAGTTACAGTTTTCACCCCCAACACACTAAACGAGCCATCATACACAGCCAGGCCATCAGATACCACCGAATTTGTTCAGACCCAGAAGACAGAGATAAACATCTCAGAACACTGGCAGGCTCTTTCCATAAGAAAGGTTACAAAGACAAAACCATCAACAACAGCATAAACACAGCCTTGAAAACCCGAAGAGAAAATCTCCTCCAATACAAAGAGAAAAAAACAAAATAACCGAGTACCTCTGGTCACCACATACAACCCAACACTAGAAGGGATCAAAAAGATAATCAAAGATTTACAGCCCATTATAACAGAGGATGAAACTCTGAAAGGAATATTCCAACAACCCCCATTATTGGCTTTCCTGGTGCCTCCATGGCAGCATACCAACGGTTGATGGCTCCGCCCCTGATCAACCCCCAGGACCACATAACTCTATAAAAGAAAGAGCTACTCCCCCCCTCAGGCATTATTTTTTCCTGTCCTCATCCCTGTGGATCACAGCTCAGCCGTGCCTCACCGTTATATGGTGTTACCGTTGCAGGTTCACGCTCTCCTGCAGTATGGAGTCCCATATCTTGGGCTGCTAAATGCGCCGGATAAGTATGGGAGCCCGTTTTTTTGTGGATCTTTTTAGGGCCAGTCATCCCAGGAGCATATTTCACTCCTCTATAGGCTTTGGCTACCTATCCCTCAAAGCATTCCGGACTATACCTGTCTAGCCTTGGGGAGGGACCAACAGTCTCGGTCCATAGCCACTCTAGCTGCCGCCGCTGCGACCGGCTCCCTGCTCCCCCTCCAGCTTAAATCGGGCGCGCCGCTCAGCCTGGCCTCGTCACCTCGGGAGGTGGAGCCACAGCGTGACGCAATAACGCATGCGTAGTAGCCCGACGAAGCCGAACGGTGGCCATCTTAGTACACCTGGACCAGGTTTTTCAATTTAAACAGCCTGCTAGCTCAGTCAAAGGCAGGCTGTCAGAAAGAGGTCATCTCCAGGTGAACTTTCCTTGTTATCTCCGCTCAATGGAGCCCGGTCAAGGTAAAACACACATACTTATGGTATTTTTGGATGTATACTATGGCTAACTATGCTTACATTTAATGTTATTTTATTTACATGGCACTTAGCTCTCATTGATTGGCCCCCTCTCAAATTAAATTTATCCAGCTGCCCCTGTAATGCCTCATCAAAAAGATCCTCAACATACCACTAGGTAAGGGCTGCAACATCAGGTAAGTTCATTATTCAAAGAGCCTTATTTTTGCGGGGTAAATGAAAAACACCTCTTGCTCTGTTTTTTACAGCCCGCACCGTGAGTCAGTCCATAGTTCTTCCCATCGGAATGCTCACGATAGGGGATCAAGAGGACACAGAAGCTCTGGTCACTCACATTCATCCTCAGCTCATGCTTCTCGTAGCAGCCAAAGATAACCCTCAAGCAAGCACGATTCCCAGCGCAAGCCTTCACAGCCAGGGGAAAAGGACTGCTGGGTGTGTGGCAAGCAAGCCTTACCAAATAAGCTAGCATGTGGTCAATGTTTTTTGGAAGCTACGACAGACAAACAAGGGTCCATAGGCTCAATCAAAGAAATGGTCAAGCATACCATTCGCGAGTTGGCCTTATCCCAAGAGCAGTCTACTCCATCTGTGGAGCAAAGGGCAGCGGAGACGACTAGTCTCCAACCTGATTTAGAAATAATTTCGGAAGATGATGCAAACACAATGGAAGAGCGCACATCAACGTTTGATTTTGGGTTAGTGGAACCTTTTATTAATGCCGTAAAAGACGCAATTCAATGGGAGGAAGATCCTGAGCCTCCACCCAAAGCAGGAAGGTATTTTCCTCATCTGACCAGAAAGAGGTCAGCCTTCCCTCTAATAGAGGAGATTAGAGGAGTGGTTATGGAAGAATGGAAGAAAGTAGATAAAAGACCCATCGCCTACAATCGTTTTCTCAAGCTATACCCTCTAGCAGAAGCCGATGCCCAGCTCTTTGACGTCGTCCCATCTGTAGATGCATCAGTCATGAGGTTGGCCAGAAATACAACGCTGCCTTTAGAGGACGCAGTCTCATTTAGAGATGTCCTAGACCGCAAAATAGATTCCGATCTGAAGAAAGTGTATCAAGCTTCGGGGAGAGCCTGCAGACCGGCAGTGGCCCTATCTTCCATCTCCAGGGCCACCAGAGTGTGGTCTGATAATATTGAAACAGCCCTCAGACGTGGTCTAAGTATGGACCAAATCATCAAGACACTAGAGCTAAAGCTAACCTCTGATTTTATGGCAGAAGCAGCCATCGACGTCCTAAGATGTTCCTCCAGGGCCATGCTTTATTCTATCATGGCTAGGAGAGCATTATGGCTAAAACCATGGTCGGCAGATCCTTCATCTAAACAATCATGGCGTCGCATCCCGTATGATGGGAAGTCCCTCTTCGGAGATAAAATGGATACGGCAATCACAAGAGTCACAGGCGGAAAGAGTGGCCTTATTCCCCAAGACAGGAGCAGGAGGAGAAAATTTACTCCTCGGCTAACATTTCAACAGAGGGCAAGGGATTCCAGGACATACCATCCGGGAAAGGAATACAGAAGAGGCTGGAAGGGCTCACAAGCCTCCTTCCTCAAATTGGGAAAACCTAAAACCCCTACATTGGCGATGGAGAACCAGAAGTCTTTTCGACTCCTCCCCCACCCAAATCGGTCCAGTCGGAGCAAGACTCAAGTCCTTCGCCCGGGTTTGGGTGGAAAAATGTACAGACCAATGGGCAGTCTCCACAGTCCTTCAGGGTCATTTTTGGAAATTCAGATCCCGCCCTCCATCCTTCTCCTTCCAATCAACCCAGATACCAGCCTCCAGAGAGAAGAAGGAAGTTCTCATTCAATACATCCAGATACTTCTTTATCAACAGGCAATACTGTGCCAGAGTGGGAGAAACACTCAGGGTTCTATTCCCCAGTCTTTTTAGTCCCCAAGAAGTCAGGAGGCTGGAGGCCGGTATTGGAGCTAAAAAAATTAAACCGGTACATTCAAGTGGAACACTTCAAAATGGAATCACTAAATACAGTGATCCTGTCGGTGCAGCCAGGGGACTGGATGGTATCTATAGACCTCCAAGACGCATACCTTCACATCCCCATCCACCACCAGTTTCAACATTTTCTTTGATTCAAGATAGGCAATCTGCACTTTCAGTTTCAATGCCTCCCCTTCGGAATCTCATCAGCACCCAGAACCTTTACCAAAGTTCTGATAGCCATCTTAGCTCCCCTTCGAGAGAAAGGGATACGAGTCCTGCACTACTTGGATGATATCCTGATATTGTCTCAGCACCGAGAATCTCCGGAATCACACCTTCAGCTGATCCTGAACACCTTGACACAATTCGGTTGGCTTATCAACTACTCAAAGAGTCAATTTACTCCTACACAAAAAATAACGTATCTAGGAGCCTCATTCGACACTACGAAGAAGTCAGTGTCGCTCCCACCAGCAAAGATCCCTATGCTAATACAGAAGGTGAAACGAGCATTGGGGAGCCGTGCCATGCCAGCTTCAGACTGTCTGAGCCTCATAGGATCCCTCTCGGCTTGTATACCAATGGTGAAGTGGGCCAGGGGACATCTGCGAGCCTTCCAGCAAGGTTTTCTAGTGCAGTGGAGGAAGAAACATCTCGGACAAATGATAATTATCACTCTTACAATGAAATCCAGTCTCTGGTGGTGGACAAGACCCCCCAACCTTCTAGCTTCTTGCCCTCTCGGCCCTATCTCATGGATCGTTCTCACATCAGACGCAAGTCAGCTGGGATGGGGGGCACACTACCAAAACCAGCTAGTGCAGGGGAAATGGCGCTTCAATGCAGTAGGGATGATATCCAACATTCTGGAACTAAGAGCAGCATGGATGGCAGTCCTGCACCTAGCCCCTCTCCTCAAGGGCAAGTCCGTACTGCTCCAAATGGACAACAGGGCGGCAGTGGCCTATGTCCAAAACCAAGGAGGGACACACAGCAGGTCACTAGCCGGCGAAGTGGCCCCAATCATAGCATGGGCCAAGAAGAATTTGCTGGATCTTCGGGCTACCTACATTCCGGCCCCCGAGAATCAGCTAGCCGATCGCCTCTCAAGATCTTTCACATCCAACAACGAGTGGTCACTAGATCTGCGGGTTTTCGGCTGGATATGCCAACAGTGGGGGACTCCCCAGATAGATCTCTTTGCTTCCCCGCTCAACGCCTCTCTTCTTCATGAGGTCTCCATCTCCGATGTCAGCAGGGGTAGATGCCCTAGTCCAACCATGGGATTTCCAGATGGGATATGCTTTCCTTCCAATACCCCTGACACTGAGGTTCCTACAGCGTCTGACCTTAGACCTGACGATTGTTCCATACTGGCCAAGGAGGCCATGGTTCCCGCTCCTAGTTGAGATGGCCCTTTGCAGCCCACTTCCACTCCCACACACGAGCAACCTGCTATCCCAAGGCGACTTCCTCCACCCGCATCCAGAGATTCTAGACTTGAGGGCCTGGAAGTTGAGCGGAAAAGGTTGGGCGACTTAGGGTGCTCTCGTGACGTTGTTCAAACATTGCTGCAAGCAAGAAAGTCATCTACTAACGCCACTTACTGCAGGATATGGAAGAAGTTTACGATTCTGGCGGAGGCTAACCACTTCAATCCTCCGAATCCTTGAGTCCAGGATATCCTGCTTTTCTTACAGAATGGTCTGGACCTAGGCTTAGGTCTCAGCATGCTTAAAGTCCAGATTTCAGCCCTGTCAGCCCTTACAGACACACGCTGGGCACTAAACCCCCTGGTAGATCGTTTTCTGAAGGCAGTCCTAAGATTACGCCCGCCCAGGAAAACACTATACCCTAAATGGGACCGGACGGTGGTTCTTAATGTCCTATCAAACTCTCCCTTTGCACCCACGGAAGAGTGCTCCCTTGGAAGATATCACCGGGAAAACAGCCTTCCTGATCGCCATCACCTCAGGTCGAAGAGTATCAGAAATTCAAGCCCTGGGGGCAGAGGAACCCTATGTCACCTTTTTTTGCGGACAGGGTAGTCCTGCAGCCTATTCATCAGTTCGTCCCTAAAGTACCTTCGGTCTACCATTTCAACCAGGAATGGGTACTTCCGGCATTCGGAGAAAACACAACCTCAAAATTACACGAACTAGATGTAGCCAAGTCTCTAAAATGCTATTTGGAACTGACGCAACAGTTCAGAAGGGACCAGCGTCTCTTCGTTATTCCCAAAGGCACCAAAAGAGGAATGGCGGCCTCCAAGACGACATTGGCCAGCTGGATCGTGAAACTAATCCAAAGAGCATACCGGGCTAGTGGTCTGCCAGTACCAAATGCGGTAAATGCACACTCAACGCGGGGAATTGCCTCATCTTGGGCAGGTCTGGCTAGGGTCTCCCCTGAGACAATTTGTAGAGCAGCTAGTTGGTCATCCTTCAAACACCTTTATATCACACTATAGCCTAGATCCGGCGGTCCTTACCTCCCGAGATTTTGGGAAAAGGACTTTAAAACTATCAGTCTTGTGAAATCATTAAAATTATTATTGCCGTACCATCCCTGTGAGCGAGTTAATTACCATTGGTATGCTGCCATGGAGGCACCAGGAAAACGGAAAGTTTAATACTCACCTTTCTGTAATTTTCCTTTCCTGGTGCCGACCCATGGCAGCATACACCCTCCCTCCAATAATCCTTTAAGATTCTGAAGACTAGTTACAAGAATGCCTGAGGGGGGGGAGTAGCTCTTTCTTTTATAGCGTTACGTGGTCCTGGGGGTTGATCAGGGGCGGAGCCATCAACCATTGGTATGCTGCCATGGGTCGGCACCAGGAAAGGAAAATTACATAAAGGTGAGTATTCAATTTTCCGTTTTCAGACAACCACCCAACCTCAGACACAAACTAATCAGCAGGAAACTTCACTCTGATTATGAAGTCACAAATAATGGAAGCAAACCCTGCAATAAAAAACGCTGCAAACTGTGTAACCAGATCAATCTAGCCAAAAGTGTCACACACACAAATGGGACCTTCACTACAGGTCCTTCTCAAAAAATTAGCATATTGTGATAAAGTTCATTATTTTCTGTAATGTACTGATAAACATTAGACTTTCATATATTTTAGATTCATTACACACAACTGAAGTAGTTCAAGCCTTTTCTTGTTTTAATATTGATGATTTTGGCATACAGCTCATGACAACCCAAAATTCCTATCTCAAAAAATTAGCATATCATGAAAAGGTTCTCTAAACAAGCTATTAACCTAATCATCTGAATCAACTAATTAACTCTAAACACCTGCAAAAGATTCCTGAGGCTTTTAAAAACTCCCAGCCTGGTTCATTACTCAAAACCGCAATCATGGGTAAGACTGCCGACCTGACTGCTGTCCAGAAGGCCATCATTGACACCCTCAAGCAAGAGGGTAAGACACAGAAAGAAATTTCTGAACGAATAGGCTGTTCCCGGAGTGCTGTATCAAGGCACCTCAGTGGGAAGTCTGTGGGAAGGAAAAAGTGTGGCAGAAAACGCTGCACAACGAGAAGAGGTGACCGGACCCTGAAGAAGATTGTGGAGAAGGACCGATTCCAGACCTTGGAGGACCTGCGGAAGCAGTGGACTGAGTCTGGAGTAGAAACATCCAGAGCCACCGTGAACAGGCGTGTGCAGGAAATGGGCTACAGGTGCCGCATTCCCCAGGTCAAGCCACTTTTGAACCAGAAACAGCGGCAGAAGCGCCTGACCTGGGCTACAGAGAAGCAGCACTGGACTGTTGCTCAGTGGTCCAAAGTACTTTTTTAGGATGAAAGCAAATTTTGCATGTCATTCGGAAATCAAGGTGCCAGAGTCTGGAGGAAGACTGGGGAGAGGGAAATGCCAAAATGCCTGAAGTCCAGTGTCAAGTACCCACAGTCAGTGATGGTCTGGGGTGCCATGTCAGCTGCTGGTGTTGGTCCACTGTGTTTTATCAAGGGCAGGGTCAATGCAGCTAGCTATCAGGAGATTTTGGAGCACTTCATGCTTCCATCTGCTGAAAAGCTTTATGGAGATGAAGATTTCATTTTTCAGCACGACCTGGCACCTGCTCACAGTGCCAAAACCACTGGTAAATGGTTTACTGACCATGGTATTACTGTGCTCAATTGGCCTGCCAACTCTCCTGACCTGAACCCCATAGAGAATCTGTGGGATATTGGGAAGAGAAAGTTGAGAGACGCAAGACCCAACACTCTGGATGAGCTTAAGGCCGCTATCGAAGCATCCTGGGCCTCCATAACACCTCAGCAGTGCCACAGGCTGGTTGCCTCCATGCCACGCCGCATTGAAGCAGTCATTTCTGCAAAAGGATTCCCGACCAAGTATTGAGTGCATAACTGAACATAATTATTTGAAGGTTGACTTTTTTGTATTAAAAACACTTTTCTTTTATTGGTCGGATGAAATATGCTAATTTTTTGAGATAGGAATTTTGGGTTGTCATGAGCTGTATGCCAAAATCATCAATATTAAAACAAGAAAAGGCTTGAACTACTTCAGTTGTGTGTAATGAATCTAAAATATATGAAAGTCTAATGTTTATCAGTACATTACAGAAAATAATGAACTTTATCACAATATGCTAATTTTTTGAGAAGGACCTGTATCATGGGATCTTACAACTGTACCTCCAGTAATGTTGTGTACCTCATCCAATGCAACAGGTGTGGCAAAGGATCTTATGTTGGTGAAACAGGACAGAAGTTGCAAGCGAGGATGAATTTGCACAGACATACCATCAAGGAACATAAAGAAGACAGTTTCTGCACACCTGTGGGACATCACTTCTCACAACCGGACCACACTATAGAAGACTTCAATGTTTTAGTTCTTAAAGGGAATTTCAGAACTATCCAGGAAAGGAAAATGTTTGAACTAAGAATGATAATTCTTTTTGACACAAAAACTAATGGCCTAAATTTAGATATTGGTTTCCTCACCCATTATACTAAGGTTTTATGACCCCCTCTGTGACTAGCATCTCCCCCTCAAGTCTATAAGCTCTCCCTCTGTCTTATCTCACTAACTCTGCTGCTATCTTTATTACCATTGATTTGTATGTGTTTGTTTTTCTTTTTTTCCTTTCCCTCAGATTTTTTTTTCTTTCTTGTTTTGTTTTAACATTCTGCTAAAAAATTTGTGAATCAGTACTGCTTGGACCTTAAGGAAGGGGACATACCCCGAAAGCTTGTCCTGAAAAATTGTATGTTAGTGCAAATAAAAAAAGTATCACGGACAGTGCTCAATTTTCTCTACCTTAGGGGGGAAATACTACATAGAGTTAGGTCCATAAAATATTTAGACACAGGCTCAGTTTTAGTTTTTTTCAAGTATTTACCAAAATTAATTCGAGCTATAGTTATATAATGAATATGGGCTGAAAGTGCATACTCTCCGGTTTTACTTGAGGGTATGTACATCCAAATCGGAGAAAACGTTTAGGAAATACAGGTCTTAAGAATAGTCAAAGGACCAAAAGTAATTGGACAATTGAATCAAAAGCTGCTTCATGGCCAGGTGTGGGTTACACCCTTATTTCTTCATCAATTAAGTAGGTAAAAGGTCTGTAGTGGATTCTAAGTGTGGTATTTGCATTTGGAATCTATTGCTGTGAACTTGCATAATGCGTTCAAAGTAGCTTTCCATGCAAGTGAAACAGGCCATTGTAAGGCTCCAAAAGCAAAACAAATCCATCTGAGAGATAGCAGCAACATTAGGAGTGGCCAAATCAACAGTTTGGTACATTCTAAGGAAAGAACGCACTGGTAAGCTCAGCAACTTAAAAAAGCCTGGACGTCCACAGAAGACAACAGTGGTGGATGATCACAGGATCCTCTCTATGGTAAAGAAAAACCCATTCACAACATCCAGACAAGTGAAGGACACTCTCCAGGAGGTGGGTGTATCATTGTCAAAGTCTACAATCAAGAGAAGACTTCACAAGAGCAAATACAGAGGGTTCACCATAAGGTGCTAACCATTCATAAGCCTGAAGAATAGAAAAGCCAATTAAATCTAAAAATGCCGGACCAGCTTGAAAAAGCATTCTTTGGACGGATGAAACCAAGATTAATCTGTACCAGAATGATGGGAAGAAAAAAGTGTGGAGAAGGCTTGGAACAGCTCATGACCCAAAGCACACAACCTCATCTGTAAAACATGGTGGAGGCAGTGTGATGGCATGGGCATGCATAGCTTCCAGTGGCACTGGGTCATTGGTGTTTATTGATGTGACAGAAGCAGCCGGATGAATTCTGCGTGTTTAAAATATACTGTCAGCCCAGATTCAGCCAAATGCAGCAAAGTTGATTGGACAGCGCTTCACAGTACATATGGACAATGATCCAAAACACACTGCAAAAGCAAACCAGGAGCTTTTGAAGGAAAAGAAGTGGAATATTCTGCAAAGACCGAGTCAATCACCTGATCAACCTAATTGAGCATGCATTTCACTTGCTGAAGGCAAAACTAAAGGCAGAAAACCCCATGAACAACGAACAACTGAAGACAGCTGTAGTTAGAGCCTGGCAAGGCATCAGAAAGGAGGAAACCAAGTTTTTGGTAATGGCAGTCCATTATACAGTACAGGCAGTCATTGCCAGTAAAGGATTCTCAACAAAATACTAAACCATGAACATTTTATTTATAATTATATTAATTTGTCCAATTACATTTGAGCCCCAGAAAATGGGGGGGGGCGGGAGGACCGTGTATAAAAATAATTGCAGTTCCTAAAATTTGTACTTGATATTTATGTTCAACCCCTTGAATTAAAGCTGGAAGTCTGCATTTAAAATTCATTTGGATTGTTTCATTTTAATTTTGCAAAAGTGTGCACACCCTCTTATAACTGGGGATATAGCGGTGTTCAGAATTAAACAATTACATTTAAACTCATGTTAAATAGGAGTCGGTACACACGTCATCATTTAAAGTGCCTCTGATTAACCCTAAATAAAGTTCAGCTGTTCTAGTAGGTCTTTCCCGCAGAGAGCTTCCAAAGCATCAGAGGGATCTCATTGTTAAAAGGTATCAGTCAGGAGAAGGGTACAAGAGAATTTCCAAGGCATTATATATACCATGGGACATAGTGAAGACAGTCATCAATAAGTGGAGAAAATATGGCACAACAGTGACATTACTAAGAACTGGACTTCCCTCTAACACTGATGAAAAGAGGAGAAGAAAACTGTTCAGGGAGGCTGTCAAGAGGCCTACAGAAACATTAAAGGAGCTGTAGGAATATCTGGCAAGTACTGGTGTGGTACATGTGACAACAATCTCCCGTATTCTTCATATGTCTGGGCTATGGGGTAGTGTGGCAAGACAGAAGGCTTTTCTTACAAAGAAAAACATCCAAGCATGGCTAAATTTTGCAAAAACACATCTGAAGTCTCCCAAAAGCATGTGGGAAAATGTGTTATGGTCTGATGAAATCAAGGTTGAACTGTTTGCCCATAATTCCAAAAGATATGTTTGGCCCACAAACAGTACACATCACCAAAAGAACACTATACCCACAGTGAAACATGGTGGTGGCAGTAGAATCTTCCGACGCGTTTCGCGTTCTGATGATGCATTTGGATGCGAAACGTGTCGGGAGATTCTACTGTTGCCACTTTTGATCATTTGATAAGCGCTGTTATACTCTTCTAAATGTAAGTGTTCCTACCTACATTAAAGTACCTTTATATACAGTATTACACTATGTGCCTTTTCTTCTCTTTTACTTTATTGCAATTCATCTGGTAACACTGCCTGGCCCTAACTGGGTACTGTCCGTAAGCTTCATCGTATATCCGGATAGGAGCGACAACCCTTTTCCATCTTGGATTGTAGCTTGTTGTTTCCGCTTGAATTGCTGCTGAAGATCCGCTGTCTACAGTGGCTTACCAATGCCTGGTTGACCCTCTGAACGTATGTTTTTGGGGTCCACTCTTTCTGGTAAGCCTTTTCTACAACCGATTGGTGGTGGTCACTTCACGTTAAGTCTGTTGGGAGCACTATCACTTTGATTATTATTCATTAGTTTTTTCATTAAGCATTCAATTTATTTTGATAATATTAATGAACTTTATTTTTTGGGTGAATTTTTTTCATGTTATATAGTCCACACCATTGTGGATTATTCGAACTATCTTTCATCACGGAATAACTTTCATCACTGTGGATTATATGAACGTTACTATACATCTGTCACTAGATGTTCTGTTGACTGCTTTAATCACAATCACTGTTATACACTGCACTTGTTCAGAGTGCAGTTCTCATTTGATTTAGCGCTACACATTTTTGTTTTGTCTGTGCACAGGAGATGCCCTCGCAATCTGACAGATTTGGAGTGTTTTTGAAGAGTGGGCAAATATTGCCAAGTCAAGATGTGCCATGCTGATGCACTCATACCCAAAAAGACTGAGTGCTGTAATAAAATCAAAAGGTGCATCAACAGAGCAATAGTTTAAGAATGTGTACACTTATGCAACTATATTTTTTTATTTTTACCCCCCCCCCCCCACCTAAAAGATTTCAGTTTGTTGTTCAACTGAGTTGTCCAATTTATAGGTCACATTAAAAAGGTGGAAAAAGTTCTGAAATTATTTATCTTTGTCTATTTTTTTTTACATCACAGAAACCTGACATTTTAACAGGGGCGTGTAGACTTTTTATATCCACTGAATATATGGACCTAACCGTATGTTTTAAATCATACAGTGATGCAAGGTTTTAAAGTGCACTAACCCATGTAAGTGTTTATTTACGAGTCTTTAATAAAAGAGTGTTTTTAAAGGGGTTGTAAAGGTTCGTTTTTTATTTTCTAAATAGGTTCCTTTAAGCTAGTGCATTGTTGGTTCACTTACCTTTTCCTTTGATTTCCCTTCTAAATATTTTTTTTCTTTGTTTTCTTTGTCTGAATTTCTCACTTCCTGTTCCTCCTCAGTAAGCTGTTCAGTAAGCTGTTCTGGATGACTCCACACCACTCGGATGATGGTGTGAAGTTTAGTGAGGAGAAACAGGAAGTGAGAAATTCAGACAAAGAAAAAAAACATTTAGAAGGTAAATCAAAGGAAAAGGTAAGTGAACCAACAATGCACGAGCTTAAAGGAACCTATTTAGAAAATAAAAAACGAACCTTTACAACCCCTTTAACTAGCAGAAAAGCATGATGATGTTCTTTATGTTTTGAGTTGAGGTGCTCATTATTTGAAAAAAGGTATAATAATTTCTGCTGTAGCAAACTGGAGGATGTATCAAGAAATATCGATCCTGGTGGTAATATCCGGAGATATCTGTAGGAGGTGTTTGAATCGCATTAAGACCTATGTGTATATGTAGGTCAAAACCCCTAGGTGAGCACATAGACTGAAAGGTGGTGGAGTTCATTCAGCATAACTGTATGAAAAGTACCCATAAGCACAAGAGGTGGTGTCCTATTTTTTTGCATTAGGATTAGATAAAAGGACAATTGATTTATTATACACTTTGATGGTTTATTATGGGCATTTAATAAAAAGTATTATTATCAAACACCGCTGATCCCTCAGTTCTCCCCCTTCGGTCTGAAAAGAGAGCCGGGATTTTCAGTCCCCGGCTCTCTGCTCTCCCCTCCAATGCTCACTGGAGTGCTGGGCTGTCGAGCGGGCGGGAGAGGCTGGCTGTGGCTCCTGGGTGGATACCAACCATTATGGTCGTGATATTTTCAGAGCCTGCACCGGCTCTGCGGATCTGAAAACTGATCACAGGGGTGCACAACACACTGCACTCCTGTGATCCATAGAAGTACGACTAAAATAGCTTTGGCCATACTTATCCTTTAGGAACGGTTCCTTTCCCTGAGTGGTCACACTCATGAACACAAATTCTCACTTGCACAATTACCAATTTTCACTTTGTCCTGCCTCAGCTTTTAGAGGTTTATAGACCTCAAACTGAGAACGTGTATAGTATTATCATATGTATATATAGTAATTGGACATATAATTAAAGCTGGCCATATACTGTGCACATTTCAGTTAGTTACTGTTCTGGAATACTGACAGCTTGCATATGCCCCCACCCGCAATCACATATGCAAATTCCCCCTAAACACATGTTGATGTGCAAAGTAAACCGAGAGATCCAGACTTCTCTGCAGAAGTACAACGAAGGAGATCAAAGTTTATGGATGTCAAGAAAAGATTGCAGAGGCTCCAGCTGTCATACGCCATGTTATACCCGGCCAAGCTACGGGTAACTGCCGGGGATCAGAATCACTTTTTTGAAACCGCACAAGACGCTGCAGAATGGCTGGACCGCAACGAACAGGGTCTCCGCAGACGGGGCCCAGAGAATAGAGAAGGTTGATGTTTTTTGGAGTATAAATATCAAGGGCGAGAAGGGCAATGGATTACAGTTACTAAGTTGATGTTGCCGAAAGAGGACCATAACCTGTTTACAGTTACCAGCGAATGGTTTTCCATTAACTTTTCTTTCTACCCCGCTGGTGTGAGACTGTAGGTGGAGTGAGCTTACACAACCCCCTATGTGTTGCCTGTTGCCATGGCTGGCATGGCTCCAGTTTCTGTGCCCTGTTGGCACTTGGACTACCCCTGATAATATCACTCTGCACTGGTGGGAAGTTCCAAATCGCGCCCTGTTGGCAGATCATGGGCCACCAATTGACAACTATTATTTTTGTGTTTTTTTTTTCTACTTGTTACAGTGTTCATGGTACTGCGCCGATGCGCAGACAGGTTTTCTTCAGTTTCCACATGATGTTTCATTCCACTAAGTACTGTACTGTCCTAGTTAATGCACTACAATCTTTGCTGACTGCACCAATACGCTTTTTGATGATTGGATGGTGGGGCAGGGGACTGCCGTTTCCTCTTGGGTATACCCCCCATTCAAACAGAACAGTGTATTTCTACTTACTATGTCTTCTACACCCATAGTGTCTTGGAATGTCCGAGGGGTAAATGATCCCTTGAAGAGGACTATGATCTCTACAGTATTGCGCAAGTTCCATCCTGCCATTATTGGTTTGCAGGAGACCCATTTATTGAAAGACACTACTGTTTTTTTGGGGTATGCGTGGGTTGGTCAGGCCTATCACTCCACTCACTCCGCTTTCTCACGTGGAGTGAGCGTATTGATCCACAAGGCTCTTGCATACCAGGAGTTAGACTCACTCATTGATATCTCTGGTAGATTTGTATTTCTCTATTGCAAACTGTATACTGTTACTATGATTTTAGCATTTGTGTATTGCCTCCGCCTTTTTCCAGAGAGATACTACAGTTGCTGCTGTCTTACCTGGTAAACAAACCTGATGTTCCACTACTGATTCTAGGGGACTTTAATTGCTATATAGATCCTAGACTGGATAGACATCCCCCAGTTGCGCCCCCTAAGGGTAACCGGGGTACGGCACTAGGCCGCCTGATAGAAGAGGTGGGGTGGGTAGATGTATGGCGAGTTAGGAATCCAAACTGTAAACAATTCTCCTGTTTCTCTAAGACACATGGCTCCCTTTCTCGCATAGATCTCTGCTTGGGCACCCCCAACGTAGTTAGTTATACCTCTAAGGTAGAATATTTTCCACGAGGGGTCTCAGACCACTCCCCACTAGTGCTGTGGTTGGTAACCCAACCGCCCAGCTCTTTGCCCAGGGCCCCATGGAAGCTAAACGCCTTTTGGCTCAAACTGTTTACATCACCAGAACGTGTAGAATCCCAGATTGAAATCTTTCCACAGGCGCATGACAACCATCCCGACCTACTACTAAAGTGGGAAACCCTGAAAGCATTTCTTAGAGGGGTGTTTATTGGGGAATTACAGATTATAAAACAAAACTCTTCTGCCTTGATGGAGCGGGTGGGGGACCAGGTGAAACAGCTGGAACTTACCTATGTGACTAATCCTACAGATAATGCCCGGGAGGCTTGGATGTCGGCCCAGGATTCTCTGGACCGTCTGCGATCCTCCGCGGCTGAGCGGAAGAGGTTCTTTACAAAGCTAGCGTTCTATGAGGAAGGGGAGCAGACTGGTCGCCTTTTGGCCAAAATAGCAAGGTCCCAAACACAATCCCCAGCCATCGGTGCTATGCGCGCCTCTACTGGTAAAGTGGTTAATTCCCCCGAGGCCATTATATCCGAGCTGGCATCCTTCTATGAGTCGAGGGATGCCTACTCGGATGAGGATCTGGGTGCATATATATCTAGCATTGATTTGCCCAAGATTTCCACCACAGCCAGAGAACAACTTGATGCCCCCATCACTTTGGGCGAGCTGTAGCTGGCTCTTTCCCTACTTGTAAAGCCCCCGGAGAGGACGGCCTACCAATGGAGGTGTACACTCAATTTGGGGAGCATTTGTTACCAGAACGGTTGAGGGTCTTTAATGCCGGCTCTTGATGCTGGCCAGCTCCCTGGCTCTATGGCCAGGGCAAATGTCATATTACTGTTGAAGCCGGGGAAGGATCCGGTTGACCCTGGCTCCTATAGACCTATTTCTTTATTACAGAGTGATGTGAAAATCCTTGCCAAGGTCCTGGCGCGTAGGATCAATGGGATAATCTCCTCAATTATACACCCGGACCAGGCTGGCTTCATGCCGCAGAAGTCCACTGCTACCAATTTAAGACGGATGGTCCTAAACATGCAATTGCAGGTGGATAATGGAGGTCGTAGAGCTCTTCTGTCCCTGGATGCCAACAAGGCATTTGACAGTGTCAGCTGGAGGTTTCTATGAGCAGTGCTGGAGGAGTTTGGTTTCGGGGACAAATTCATTGCATGGGTCAAGTTACTGTATGCTTCCCCCCAGGCGACTGTCAAGGTGGCGGATAGAATGTCACCGGCCTTTGCTCTGGGCAGGGGGACGAGGGCAGGGCTGTCCCCCGTCTCCCCTGCTCTTTGCGATTGCCATAGAGCCGTTGGCGGCCCTGGTGCGAGCTAGCCCTCGGATTCAGGGGTTCGAATATGGCACGCTGCAGGAAAAGATGTTATATGCAGATGACATGCTACTCTTTCTTAGGGACCCCACGGACTCCATTCCCGGGGTTATGTCAATTATCACGCAATTCGGTCACTTTTCTGGTCTAACCATTAACTGGTCGAAATCAGCCCTGATGTTGTTGGATGAAGATGGTGGGGTTACTCTGCCTGACTCTTGTCCCATTCCAGTGGTGTCTGGTTTTAAATACTTGGGGGTGCAGGTGTCGCCCAGGTTGGGGGACTACTGCTCCCTTAATGTGCACCCATTGTTGTCCAGGTTTAGGGATAAGATTAATACATGTAACACCCTAAAAATGTCACTGGCCGGTAAGGCCAATTTGATAAAAATGATCTTTATGCCCCAACTCCTGTACTTTCTACATAACTCACCTGTTGTGATCCACTTGAAAATCTTTAGGATAGTGAATACACTTTTCAGGCGGCTGCTCTGGCATACTAAGCCCCCCCGGATCAGACTGGAGCATTTGCAGCGATCCAAGGACAGTGGAGGGTTGACGGTCCCCAACCTTTGGCTGTATTATATCGCAGCACAGTTGCAGCATTTGATCGGCTCTATGTCCCAAGACCCGGGGAGCTCGGCGGCACGGCTGATGCTGTTGGCCACTGGTGCCGAGACTGTCCCGCTGGGGCTGGGGGCGCAAATGTTCCTAAAATCTAATAAGCAAACCCCGACACTATCACTTATCCAAAAGGTATGGAATAAGGGCAGACAACTTCAGGGAGTGCAGGGATTTACGGAATATAGTCCGATATGGGGCAATAGGTCATATGTGGAGCTGGTCAAGCTGCAGCAGGGGCCAAGATGGCGTGCCCATGGTGTAGCTCTGTTATCCCACATATTCGAGAATGGTAAATTGCTCACTTTCCCCGAACTGAGGGCCAAATTTGGCCTCCCAGCTAACATGCACTACTACTATCTTCAGCTCCAACATGCAGTCGCCGCACAGGCGACGCGGTGGAATGGGTTCAGTCACCTGCCCCCGTGTTCCATGTGTTACATACTAGCGCTGAAACGGAGGGATTCATTTCCCAATGTTACCAGATGCTGCTGGCAAAACATCTGCGAGCGTTCCCGAGTAAGGCGGAATCTCTGTGGGAGAGGGACTTGGTGACTGACTGCCATGCCTCCTCCCATTGATCCCCCGTCAGTGGACCCAATTGCTCCTTGAATGTCGCGCAGAAAGTATCCCAGCTGTATATACTGTTGAGGGTCCATTACACCCCGACGAAACTACACAAGATGGGTAAGCTACCAGACCCTCTGTGTGGTAGATGTCAAAGACATAACGGAGACCTTATCCACCTCCTGTGGAGATGCCCGAAGCTCCACAGGTATTGGAGTGAGGTGGTGGGCACACTGAATGGCGTATTTAGAACGGTGATCCCTTTGGATCCTATGTGTTGCTTATTGGGGGTCCTGGAGGATGCGATCCCGGAGGAGTTGGCTAGGATCGCAGTCTCGAGAGCTCTATTTCAGGCTAGAAAACTCATTCTGATGGGATGGAAATCGGTTTCACCGCCTATCACCGCCTCATGGGTAGCGCACATGGGATATACTCCGATTATGGAAAAATACATATACCAACACAGAGGTAGCCCGGGAAGGTTTGAAAAAATTTGGTCCCACTGGCTGGATACCCCAGGCCTCAGCCCCAGGGAGTTAGTATTGTCCCGACTGTTACAATGTCCATAATATTGTGATGCTAATGTCTGATGTACTTATTAATGCAAGATTGTAGTGGTGCACTGAAGTGTTCTTTTGAAGTTTGCCAGCAGAGGGAAACCTTTGCAACTTTGTGTGAACAATGGAAACTGCTGTGATTCATCTTATGTTCAATAAAAAACCTTTTGATTCAAAAAAAAAAAAGTACACCGAGAGACATTTAAAAACCTTAAACCAAAGGCAAATGCCTTGTATGATCTACATGCCTGGCCAATGAAGCAGATTCTGAGTGGATGGTGGGAAATGCTTAGTCTCTCTAGGTACTCTGCAAAATGTCATGCTGTCTGTCTAAGACCCACAATGTGATTGACTGTTTTAGATTATATGCTGCTATTGATGGGTTACATTTTTCACTGGTTTGCATGGCTCTTTCATGCTTTCAAATTGGTAGCTATGGGTTATAGAACTTTTCTCATTGGAGGAAATGTTTTGTAGCACCTTTATCATTGATTGCAATAGGTTAAAGAACTTTGATGCACCTGACCCACAGCCTCAAGCGGCTACATGACATGCTCCAACACCCCCTTCATCCTGCATTTATTTGAAACAGGAAAATCTCAGGCTTAGAAAATTTTAAAAAATCCCAGGTATGCCTGTTTCCATTTAACATAAATGCTCCATTTTCACTAACTCTGAAAAACAAAATAGTTAGGAAATAAAAGAAAAGCAATGTTTGTAAACGTTACACATATAAATACCATTTAGGATATCTTATGCCATGTAACCACAAAGCTGGCATCAAAATTATCTTGTTCGAGCAGTGAATAAAGGCAGGCTTGCTTTGCTTTAAATAGCAATGTATCTACTTTACAATGTGTCTAGAAATATAGTTGTTGTGTTTAGTAGCCAGAAAAGGCAAATGAAAACATGGTTGCTCAACAGTGAACTGTTCCAAAAGTCAAGAACCATGCCTAAAGCTTGCCAACAAAAAAAAAAAAAAACAGCCCAGCAATCATTTCAAGTTTCCAATATGCTGAATCAACACAGCTACTTGCCAGTGAATATTTTCTAAAAAAAATGAATCAAACATTTCTTTTTGATGGTGGTCCACAGTTAGCAGGCAGATGGGTGGGCTTAGTTTTCCTGTTCATAACAAGTCAAGCGCTGGTAAACATTACCGTGGGGTGAAAACAAGGGATTGTTCTGCTCTGTTCTATTATCGGTAATAAATAAAAAGCAAGTAAACATTTTGTTGGAACAGAAATAAAATGCATGCTTTGCTTCTGTTGCATAGATAGGGATAGTATTTTTTTGTTTGTTTGTTTAACCAGCATAGGACACACTACAGACAATCAAGGGCCTTAGGCCCCTTTCACGCGTGCATTCTAGTCTGGTCCGTCTGTCAGTTTTTTAAGTGGACCAGATCAGAAGGTCTAGGCAGACCTAAAGAGACTTGTGTCCATTTATACCCGCCTACTTTCAGGGCCATAAGAGGCAGCCTGATGTAAATGGCCAGAAGTCCTATTTATACCTGGCCACCCAAAGAACTGAAAGGGGTCCGCTCACAGATCCCCTGCTGATCACAGTGGACTCCGTGTGAAAGGAGCCATAAAAATACGCCATTATGAATTGCAGAACCATGGTGAAGGTAAGTCTGTTTCTCCTGAATTAATTTAAGTTTTACTTACATTATTACAGTTTTACATGTCAGAGTACTACTGTACATAGTTTTCTATCCATGAGATTGTTATGAGATTTACACAGCTCTACAACACAGCACAGCCTTGTTTGACAGAGCAAGACACCTATTTTACTGGTGAAGGTAAATAATACTTACAAGTCTAGCCCCCTAATGAGAGGCAGCATATTTTGAAACTCCTTTCCACCATTCTGCTCTCTCCTCCTATCAGCATATCCCTTGTTAGCACATGAGCACTGTAGATGAACTAAATAGTTCTTTATGCTACGTCTCCCTCCCCCAGTATGTGCTCTGCTGTATAGAGAGACTGCAAAAAGCTAATGCCAAGTCAAATTCATGTCCTTGCACTGCTTCCATATAAAAAATACATTTAATTATGTATTACCGTAATACAGAGCTAAACTAAATTTTCGTTTTTTTATATCTGCCTCACCAGCCTTAATTTCTTATGTAAATTTCAGGTGGAAGATATGGAACCACAGCCTTAAGCTAGCCATTCTCAGAATTTCTTTGGAAAATGGTCGTTTTTGAAATGAGCGTTTGCTTTTCTAATGGCTAAGGGGGACTATTCAATTAACATTTTTAACAGGAGTAATGAGGAAAATCAGAGGATCGAGAATTTCTTTCCTATATGAACATTAAATTCTAACTGCAAATGTGGTTTCAGTTTAGGAAAAAATGGTAGTTATTGTAATGTGCATGTGCTAGATAAAGTTTGATCTGGAGTTAGAACTGTCCATTTATTCGTTTTATATATAAAATACAGTGGAACCTTGGATTGCGAGTCACGCGGTTAACGAGCGTTTCGCAATACGAGCACTGTATTTTTAAAAATCGTAACTCCGTTTGCGAGTGTTGTCTCGCAAAACTAGCACGATTCAGGCCAAAGCAGTGTGCAGTACCGCGTTTGGCCTGAGGTGGGGGGGTTGTCGATGAGCGAAGCCGAACGGCGCCGTTCGGAAATGCACGGAAAGTCCCGAGGACAGCACGGCTGACCTCGGCAAATCTCGGGAACACAGTATTTCCAAGGTTTACCGAGGTGTCCTCGAGCCTTTTCGGACGTTTCCGAGGCTCTCCGGCGCCCCCCGCCTCTGGCCGCATGCGGTATTGCATGCCATTGAAGTCAATGCGGAACAAATTATTTTTGTTTCCTTTGACTTTAATGGGGAAACTCGCTTCGATATGCGAGTACTTTGTATTACAAGCATTCTCCTGGAACGGATTATGCTAGTAATCCAAGGTTCCACTGTATATGTTTGTGGTAGGGTCAGGTAGAGGTAGAACTGTCCATTCTTCATTTTATATATGGAATACATGGTATGTGGTAGGGTCACTGGTATGACCTCCATGCATCCCAAAATCAAGTGTAAAAATCCAAACCATTAGCATGGCAATTGTACACAATATTTAAGGACTTTCTAACAAAATTTGTCACGTCACTGATGGCACCATCACATGCTCTGATGAAAGATTTTTTACGAATTCCCATATGAATGAATGCATAAAATGTTACCACTCTATGGCTAACTTTATCTACATGTGGTTCTGCCAACACAATTTCCTTTTGATTAGCAGGCGGACCAGAAAACCTCTGCTAAAGCCTTGATACAATTATATTTGTTTTCTCAAATCTGTATGCAGATACTGTACAATCTTCATTACCATGCAAAACTGTGGAAAAACACTTATTGGCATGAATGTTCTCCTTTCAAGAATTTTCTGAGCTTTATAGTGTCAGAAATTCAGTTTCCCTGATAACACCTATCTCCCTTATTTATTTTTACCTTACTCTGCTACCAAACTCACACTGAGTTACCCACAGACAAAAAAAAAAGGGGGGGGGCAGATTTGGACTTTGAATGAACCAAGTAGGTATATAAAATTCAGTTTAATATATTAACATATAATAACTGGTACGATTCATAAAGATGCATTATAAAAACTTTCTGATCAGTTTGAATATTTCTATGGGCAGAGATGTTCAAAAAGCCTCCATCAGTGGGGGTCACCTGAAGCTTGTCATTCACACAAAGACTTTGTGGCGGCCCCAGATTCACATACAGGAAAGCAACACCACTAATTGTAGTGTAATATTATATACAACTACGATCATCATGAAACATTTTCTGGAGTCCTTAAAGAAACAAGTACACCACAACTTATTTCATGGGGGAGGAAGCCTGAGCACTGGAAAATTTGTGGAAAGTAAAGTAGGGCTGCTGAAGGATAGATGCAACAAACCATGAAACTAATCCACTACCTTGCATGTCTCATCTGGACTTGCATAACATGTAAATTGTTCTACAGTTTCTTGAACATTATAGTAAAACATGTACTGTAGAAAATGAACATAACATTTCAAAGAGAAGGTTTATAAAAAAACAAAAACAAAAAACTAAGCTGGTAAATGTTCTATACTCAATAATGGGTTTTGAATACTGCGAAATACAGATCAGTATCACTCTTGTTCTAAATATACTTTCTTACTTGTGGTATCCAGCTGAGCTCTGTACTTTTCAAAACCTTTCAGTCGCACCCTTTCTCCTAAGAGCTGAAGGAATTCTTCGAAGGCTGGTCCTGCTGACTCATTGTTGTACATTTCCTCTTCCGTACTCTGACCAGCTTTGCAGTACATGATGCCAACCTTCAGCTGGTAGCTTAGCTGTAACAAGACAGGGCTGTTAGAGAACAAGATAACACTAAGGATTTAACACCTACAGTCTGCTTGTACTATTTACAAATCGACAAAGTCAGCAGCGAAGGCAGAGGTGTCTTTCAAATCTCTGCAACGGCTGTGTAGGTAGTGACAGGGAATCACCCATGTAGAGAAATGTAGCAGGGAATGGGGGTGTGAGGAGGGTTACAGTAGTTCATATCATTCAGAACCACAAAAAAAAAAAAAAACTTATTTTAGATCAAAAGACCGTGGTGCAGGGGTTTTTATTTTTTACTACTACTATTACTCTATAGCACTACAGCCCATGGAAGGACCCGCCCAGCAGCTTAGGAATTTGTGTTTATTATTATTGCACAGGATGGATTGTTAGGATAATGCCCAGCTCCCAGCTTGGTTGGTAGGATTCAACTTTTTTTTTTCTGGGTCACTGCCAGAGACCTGAGTTAGGGGTGACCAACTCATAGGCATACTATAGTGATGCTTTTTTCTTTTTTTAACCATTTAGCTGGAAGACAATGACTGGGGGTGTGGAACAAGCAAAAGCCATAGATATTGCACAATTGCTCAAAAAACATTCACTCCAAATCAACACAATGACGCTAAATCTGTGTAAAGAAAGTACATTGCGTTTAACATTCTTGTCATTTTGTCTATGGCGCCAGTTTCTTAAAAAGTTTGTTCAGACAACAAAATAATTGCCACTTTGTGGTTGGCTTCACACCTCTTTGCTGCGAGTGGTGATGCACAGTAAAGCGCATTTGACTGTACATAGGATAATACATGGCACTGACCCGAAGGGCTTGGTATGTTTTTTGTTTTTTTTGGGGGGGTACCAGCTCCCACTAATGTTCGCATTGCCTAGGCGATCTGAGCGGAAGTTCTTTTCCCCTTACTCCCTGCAACGTTCTGGGAAACATTATAGGTCCCAGAAGACTGCAGGACCATTCACAAAGCTTAGTGTGGCTTGTGCATGCGCAGTTGGCAGCCAGCTGTGAAGCTGCAAATAGTTACAACCATCGGCACACAGTTAAGATGCCCGTACCAGGGACCTGAAGACCGATGAATCTTTACATCAGGGACGAAGAACCACTTTATCCCTATTAAGTACTAAATAGGGACTACGACAGGATAATGCCGCAAACTCCAAAACCCTGCGGGCCGAGGTAATAGCCACCAAGAATGCCATCTTCTGGGACAGCTCTCGAATGGAGGTTTCTGGAGAACGGAGAGTACCAAGTTCAAATCCCATGGTGGCAAAAGAGACCATACAGGCGGAGCCAATTGCCGGACTCCTTGAATGAAGGTACGAACTAAAGAGCTAGTGGCTAGGGGTCGCTTAAAGAAGATTGCGAAGGCAGACACCTGGACCTTATTGCTACTCAAGGCGAACCTCTGCTCAACGCCCTGTTGCAGGAAGGCAAAGAACCGACCTACAGAAAAAAAAAGCGAGGATGAGCCCCAATAGACTCGCACCAAAAAATGTATGCTTTCCACGTACGAAGGTATATCTTACTAGAAGTCGACTTCCTCCCTTTCAACATAGGGATCACTGATACCGACAAAACTCTATCCTCTCAGTACATGGCTTTCAATGGCTAGGCCATTAAAACCAGCAACTGTAAAGCAGGATGGCAAATCAGCCCTTGGAACAACTGGTCCTCTCTGAGAGGTAGCTCCCAAGGGACGTTTAGCCCCACCAGAATGACCAGAAGAATTTCGACATGGTTCCTTCGCAGGCACAGCAGAAGGTGTTGGCCCCGCAGTGGCACTAGGACGACTGCGGCGTCTACCAGAGGAACCTGCGAGATTGCCACGAGTCTCTGTAACTTCCTGTTTAACTAAACCTGCTGAAGTTTAAGTAGAAAAAAAAACTACCCTGGTCAGTATTAAATCCAGAGTCAGACCCAAGTAACTGAATTTCCTGGATGGGGATAGAGGGGACTTTGTGTAGTTCAGACTTTGCCCGAACATTTGCACACAAGGAGACTCAGAGCTCTCTAAAACGGATGAACTCTGTCCCCCTTTTTTGGTACCCCCCTGAAAGACTGAATTCATGGGACCCCCTTGACGCTTACGAAGGAGGTCTGCGAAGCTGGAAACCAGCAAAGATGTCCGCCCACCCCCAGTTATGGGTCATGCTGAAGGGGTCTTGTCAGCAGATCTGGAGAAGCCAGCTATAGGCTCATCAGACCACGATTGCTTGGAACTTCCCGGGGCAGTCTTGAGAGATCGGTTTCCTTTATCTGCAGTCTTGGGAGCCCAAAATAATTTCCTATTGGTCTGAGAAGGAAGGCCCCCATCTGAGACCAGGCTCCTTCCCTTTGCTAGCTTGTGGCAGGAAGGTACTCTTCCCCCAAGTGACACCCTTAATGATGTCATCCAGGGTAGCTCCAAACAGTCGAACGCCTTTTGAAAGGGAAGATCAATGAGAGCTTTCTTAGATGCTTGGTCTGCCGACCAATTCTTGAGCCACAGCACATGTCTAATCACCACTGCTGAAACAGAAAGCTTGGACAGCACAGGAGCTGCATCACAAACTGCAGCCCATGGACCAACTGGTCCGCTAAATCAACAAACAGCAGGAACATGCTCACTACCCAGACCCTGGCAAAAAAACTTGGCTCATTCAGTTAGTGTCTGCGACACCAGGGCCGAGGCCAAGACGGGTCACAATGCCAAACCAGCCATAGTAAACATGCTGCATGCCACAGCCTCCACTTTACTGTCACCTGGGTACTTAAAGGACTGGGATTCCTCCACTGGGATCATGGTTGCTTTATTCAACCTGGAGACAGGAGGGTACACCCCCTGGTGGGGTAGTCCACTTTTTTTAAAGTGATTCCTCAAAGGGGTAACGTACTGAGAAACGTTTAGGGATCACAAAGGGTGACTTTGGTTGTACTCATTCCTTATAGGGAAACCAATGAAAATAAGGCAGATAAGGAAATCCCTTTGGTGTGCGAGGTGACTTATGTGTACCAAAAGACACAGCCACATCCTTGGCCCCATCAGCCGCATCCTCCTTTTTTAAAGTCTCACGCAACGCAGTAATAAGTGCATCCACCAGCACTTTTTCACTCGTTGCTGTGACCGTGGAGGATTCATCCTCACTATGGGAAGGGTCAGGGCGTGATAATAAGCCCCCCTGAAGGGGCCACGTCCCCAGCTGTATCAGGCTCAGAATCAGATGAGACAGAGCAGGGGAAGGTGGGGGACGGTTCGTCCTAAGCCTTTGCCCACACGCTACTTCCACCCGGGATACTAATGACTCTAGGACCGCCGTCAGCGCAACCATGGGAAACTGTGGTTCTGAGGGACCTGCCACCTCCATGAGGGGATCAGTGGGTGAAATGTGACCCTGAGGCTCCATAAGGAAGTAGTACAAAGGAAAGTTTGGCACCACTAAGGGACACCCCAATGCCCAGAGTACCTATCAGCAGAGAGGGAGATACACAAGGACCCCCAAAGACTAACCCTCCCAGCCTGAAAAATTCTTTATTTCGGACCCAGCAACAGCAATGGTCAGTATGTATTTAATAGGAAGGCAGGAAGAGGAGAAAGAGGAGACGCCCCGACATCTCCACGAGGCTCCAGCGTCTCTCTAGACTAAAGGAAAATGGCCACTGTGTTGTCATCGGGCTACACAAACATGGCCGACGGTGGGAGACCAGCCAAACTACTGGAAAATGGTCACCATGACAGGCTGGCACCTATAGTGGGACCCCCAAAGTGCACTTTGCTCACACTGCACATACAGTAGGGCATGCACCTAGGGGTCCCTGGAACCCCCCCATACCTTTACAGAAGACCCAGGGGTCTCCGCCATCTGCCCCGGGGCCTCCAACAGTCCACGGGGGGAGCCCAGCTCAACTGAGGGACTTTAGGGTGGGAGGAGGGTTCCTGCAGGCAGGTCCGACCATCCCTGGAGGGTACCTGCATCCACCACAAACTGCACAAAGGGGGAAGGGGGGACTGTACTTACCGATCCATGGTGCGGGTGACACTCCAGACAAAACTCCTCACCACTGAAGTGGGGGCTGTCGACCAAAGGGACCACTGCGACTTGGACCAGAGCCCAGTCGTATGCAACCCTGCAAGACGTTTAACTCGCGGGCCAGCCTCCGTCCATTGATGCTATGTCGTGGCCAACCTAGCGCGTAGCTGTGGTCTGCACACGCTCGCTGGCTGGGCTGGGAAGACCACTGGATCTAGATTATCCAGCCAGAAGACCAGCCCGGCAGTTGATCGTAGATCTTCCAGGAGAAAATGCATGGAAGAAAGACAAAAAATAAAATTTGCTAGGATCACAAGATCCCAGCAAGGAGCTAGTTCCTTATTCCTGACTAAACAGAAAAAAACAGAATACCTAGAGCAGGGAGGGGATTATATGCCGACTAAGAAAAGCCCATGGGGCATAGCCAAGTTTTATGTTCTGCCTAGTCCTACTCCTGCATGGGCGATCTAACCCAATGGTCAAGATTAAGGAGGCGCTGTGTCCGTTGACGAACTAAGGAGAAAGTTGGATTTGCCCATTTACATCCGTTTAGGGCCGCTTCCTTAACGGCACAGATGTAAATGGCATCTGGATGATCATCCATTTACATCTGCTTGCCCATTTTTTCAAGACAAAAAAAAATAAAAAAATAGACAGATTGAGTGCCCATGTGAAAGGTCCTTAAACTATGAAGTTGAAGGTTTAAAGGTTTGTAAGGCTTTTTATTTGTTTTAGCGGCCAGACACATGTAAGTTAGTTCTGGTGTTTTTGGTTTTAGCAAGGATACTACCTAGATGGAATCTGTGTGTTCGCAAAGGATTCACACTGAAGGATTTTTTCCACAATCTCAAACTTCACTGGTAAATTAACTGGTTCCTGCCTGAAGCATATGGTGCCCATATATTTTGAACTCACAGCTTGTAAGTTCTGCTGTGGCAGTGAATGATGGTGAAATGCTCACTATAGAATATTTCAAGATACAAGAGCTATGAAAATTACTATAACAAAATATTGTGATTTAACATCAGCTGTTGAATCCTATGAAAATGACTATGGGGTTGAAGAGTGTATTATACAGTTCTAAGGCTTCATGCCCACAGACGTTTTTAACAGCTGCGTTTTTTACAGCTTAAAAACGCCTGTCCTTGTTATTGTAAAAACGTCAGAGCTAAAAACCGCGACCGCGCGTTAGTGCGCGTTTTTTGACGCTCGCGTTTTTTTCTGCCTAACTCCGACGCTGAGGAACGCACTGGTCCTGGTTTTTTTTTACAGCTTAAAAACGTCTATGCTGTTTGCAGCTCAAAAACGTCTAGGTGGGCATGAAGCTATAGACCAGGGATATGCAATTAGCGGACCTCCAGCTGTTGCCAAACTACAAGTCCCATGAGGCATAGCGAGACTCTGACAACAGCAAGCATGACACCCAGAGGCAGAGGCATGATGGGACTTGTAGTTTTGCAACAGCTGGAGGTCCGCTAATTGCATATCCCTGCTATAGACTAACATGGACAGGCGTTTTTAAGCTGTAAAAAACGCTCAAAAACGTGCCTTTAAAAACGTCCGTGGGCATGAGGCCTAAGGCCCCATGCACACGAGACGCAGGTGCAAACTCTGCTGAACACACGTTTTTAAACGCTGAAACCGGCGTTTAAAAACGCGCGTTTTGCCGCGTTTGCGGCCGCGTTTAGCGGCGTTTTACCGCGTTTGCGTTTATAAGCGTTTCATCATAAGACCCTCCCTAAGCTCAAAAAACAGTAAATTTTAACCATTTCAGCCAGTTTGTGAGACCAGAGTGAGTAGCAGCAGCTAAGAGAGCAGTGTACTTGTATTTAGCGTATCACTTGCCACATCACCTACCACAAGTTGTGGATTGTCCACTTGCCACGTCACCTGCCACGTCACCTGGCCACGTTACCTGCCACATCACCTAGCCACGTCACCTGCCACAAGTTGTGGATTGTCCACTTGCCACGTCACCTGGCCACATCACGTGCCATGTCACCTGGCCACGTCACCTGCCACAAGTTGTTGATTGTCCACTTGCCATGTTACCTGCCACAAGTTGTGGATTGTCCACAATGCAATGCAAGCAATTACAGTTTTCTTTTATATTTTTTAATAGTTTTTCATCATTTGCCATCATTTTTGAGATTTCTAATGTTAAAAAATAGGTCACCTTTAAAAACGCTTATAAACGCAAACGCGGCAAAATGCCGGTACCGCGTTTAGCCGCGTTTAGCGTCTGAAACGTGGAAAACTTTTGCGTCTGAACCCATTTTTTTGCTTCTGGAAAAACGAGGTTAAACGCAACTGCTTGTAAACGCCAAAAAACGAGAGTGTGTGCATGGACACATAGGATAACATTGAATGGGTTCAGGGGCAGTTGAAAAAAGCGTCCAACTGCCTCTGAACACGCGTTCAACAGCAAATAACAGCGTCTCGTGTGCATGGGGCCTAAGGCTTGTATTTTTCTCCCCATAGATATTAACACATCCATTTTGTTTGTTTTTTTAAACAAAAACATTTAACTAGATTAGCTAAATAAAGCATTTATATTTAGGCTCCATGTACACAGAAGCTCAAAAACGGTCGTTTTTAAAGCAGCAGAAAAAGCTAGCTTTTATCAGCATTTTTTACTAGCTTTTATTAGCGTTTTTCAGTGTAGCTTTTTTTAGCTTTTAAAAAAAAAAAATTTTTTTTTTTCCAATGGACCAAAAAATGCTAAAACGCTCGCGGCCAGCGTTTGAGCGTTTTTTGGCGTTCTGCGGTTTTTCTGCCGAAAAACGGCACTTTGAACGCAAATTTCTTGCGTTCAGAAAAAAGCCCATTAACTCCACTGCTCATTAAAGCTAAAAAACGTTATGTGTACATGAACACATAGGCTAACAGAGTGCAGTTAATGGGCTTTTTAAAAAGATGCCAAAACGCCAATAAACTGCAGTTTATCAGCTTCTGTGTACATGGAGCCTAAATATGATTTTTGGGAATCTCCAAGTCTATGGGTTGCAAATTCCAAGCTGGCACCAATGTTTCCTATAACTTATTTACTCACAGGTAAAAAAGCTAAGAATTCTGAAATAGTAATCCAGTTCATGGAAACTGGGACAGGGCCCACTACAATTTTCCACTCCAGGTTGCTCAACTGGCTTGTACACAAAAACGTCTATTTTTTAAAGACGCGATTTTGCCAGAAAAAAGAGACGGCAGCCATTGCACTGTACAACTGTAAAAGTTCATCTTTTATTCGTGGGACAAAATTTACATTAAATTCAACCACACGTCTTTCGTTATAAAGTATGTTCATATAAGTGTCTCAAACTTGACAACAAAATAACTTTCATGTGAGCTAAATAAACAGAAAATGTATTATTTTACTTAATATCACTAAAAGGAAAACATATGCATAGAATTAGGTTCAATTCACATTAATCTGACTACAAAACTCATTCAAATATGTTATTGCCTGTCAACATTTATTTTACAAAATCAAGAAATGTAAACTTGGTTTGAAAAAGATATGATCTCATTTTACCTAGCTGACAATGCATATGGTTTTTTAACAGCTGCCTGGGAATTTGGCAGTGGAAATCTGCAACTCAGACCTAATCTGTCGTTTTGCATTGTTCTGCTAAAGAACGATGCTTAAAATCAAAATGTGTGCCCGTTCCTTAATTAGCATGGTGAGTGTGCTCTGAATGTGTTTTTACTGCAAGTGCTCTGTGTGCTTAAAGGATAAGTTCACCTTTCTAAACATGTTACACCCATATTTAGGGTGTACCATGTAAACATGTGCCGCATCAGAACCCCCGCGTGGCAGCGAGTCAGGGATCTTCTCCCTGTACTTGCTGCCACAATTCAAAGAAACCTCTGTCAATCAATGAACTACAAGTACTGACAGTCTTTGCAGCGGTCGGCTTGTAGTTCTCAATGGCGCTGTTGAATGCTGTGGAAGTTCATTGATTCTTCCCGTCAGTTTAAAACTGTCTGCCCGTACGATGTATGGGCAGACAGCTTACACTTCAAGTCTACAGGAGACCTGCATGGCATCAGCAATCTGCTGATCGCTGGTGCAATGCTTTTCAGGCCCCAAAAACAAAAAATAGTAAATGCACATTTTTTTACCTGCAAAAACATATGCATTTATCTTTTTAAAAAGGTGAACTTATCCTTTAATGCATGTGGAGTGTCTGTGTGTGTCTGGTTTGCGATGTGCTGTAAAGTAGGGTAATCCACAGCCTTCCCCTGAAAGACTTGCAATTAGGAATTCATGATAACAGAGAGAAAAACAGTCACACTGCAAAGGAAAAGGGGAAGAGTGCAATACTATAAAGGAAGAGGATGGCAAACTGCCCGATGGGTGTAAAGTTGATTGTGTACAGGTACCCTCCAGTGCTTCCAACAGGAAGAGCTTTCTGCAGAGAGAAGGGAGATGTCAATACATTATCGCTGTAGTTAAAAACTCCAGCAATGGGCTCTTCCTTTGGAAACAATTACAGGTAAATGGTGATTACAGGTAAAGGGTGTGCAGTGAATTTCAGCAAACAATCAGAAATAATTTTCGCTTCTCCGTCTGAGTGGTTGCATTTGTTAATGCTACATCTTTACTTTATACACATGGTAAAACACTAGTTTTTAGAACATACAGAAAGGTTCATAACCTATTTGAAATCTAGTTTGTAAAAACAAAGAAAAGTGCACTGCTCCAACCCTCCCTTCATATGCTGGAATCAGGTGCTGGCTTGGAGTCAGTTTCTCCCCCACACATAGCTCAGTATAATGCAAAGGAAAAGCAGCGCAAAGATGATTTCTTCACAGTCAAAAAACGTTATCAGCCAACAAGCTACATCTCCCACCCCCAGGACCACTTCTCTGACATTATTCACCAGATGGACTTAATCAGAGAATTCCTCTATGATTAAGCCCACTGGGGACATGTCACAGGAGTGGTCTAGGAGGCGGGACCATGTGCTGAAGCTTGTTGCTTTTCCTTTGGACTATACTGAGCTACCTGAAATTTAGTTTTATGCCGCGTACACACGACCGTTTTTCATGACAAGAAAAATGCCATTTTTTTATTTGGTCATTAAAAACGATCGTGTGTAAATTGCTCCAGAGCATTTTTCACGACGTGAAAAATGGGCATTAAAAATTTGGAACATGCTCTAATTTTTCTCGTCGTCATTTTTCTCGTCATGAAAAACGGCCGTGTTTAGGCTTTAACGATGTGAAAAAACTAGTAAAACTAGCGTTCGTAATGGAGATAGCAGATTCGTCACGCTGTAACGGACTGAAGAGCACAAGGCTGAAAAGCGCGAATCGTCTCTCACCAAACTTTACTAACACAAGGATCAGCAAAAGCAGCCCAAAGGGTGGCGCCATCCGAATGGAACTTCCCCTTAATAGTGCCGTCATACATTTCGTACGTCACCGCGCTTTGCTCTAGCATTTTTTTTCATGAACGTTTGTGTAGGCAAGGCAGGCTTGAGAAGAATCACATCGAGAAAAACTTTGTTTTTTTCAATGACATTAAAAACTGTCGTGTGTACGTGGGATTAGTTTCTGAAAATGAGTGAAACAGTTATACAAATTCATGTGTTCTGAAATGGGCAGCGAAAATAAATTTTTTGTGGGTACATAAAGTGAAACTCCACTTTTAGTGAAGTTGTTTTTTGTGTTTGACCCCCCCCCCCCCCCCTTATCCTTCATGACCAGGTCTCATACTTGTCCCTGCTATGCATTTTCTGTGTGGTCTAAATGCCAAAATCCTCACTACTGGATCCTACTCCTCCTGACAGATATATACACATTGACTGTGTCTAAGTACACCATCTGCAAAAAAGAAAATCACTAGGAATCATCAAAAAACATGCTCAACTTATATATATATGAACAGCACCGTATATAGTATAATCCGCTAACTTACAGCAGCAAGGTCAGGGGAACTTAAAAAGTGGGAAGCACTGCTGCAAAAACAGGTCCTACAAGATTCTTTACCGAGTTTCCTTGATAACCACACACTGAAGTATTTTATTACATACTCTGTTTACTGAAATAGCTAAAATGTGATTATAAGTGGTACACCGCATCTTCCTCAGGAATATATAAGTGCATAATCACAACCATTTATATCTCAGCTACCGGAAATTTCCAGGCATATTTAAATCAATGAGCATTGCATTAACTCTATATTATAAAGTAGTTCCCCTGAGCCTGAAGCCCATACTGCATGTGACCAAATGCATATACGCATATTACAATATATTTAGCAACACAATCAGGTGAGAACATTTTCAATGATTCCTAGTATTTCCTATACAAAAATTATACTCTTAAAAGCGCTCTCTGTGTGTATATTTGCAGATGTTTAACATACTCCCAGGATGGATCTTTGAGCGGATGCTAAACCACTTGCACATTGTGATATATACAGTATAAACTTCTCCCTTCATTCAAGTTAATCTCCCCAGGACCAGTCCGAGAAAAGCAGAGCTCATACAGGAACATGTGGAGAACCAGACCATTTCAGTTTTAAACAGGTTGTGTGGCACCGACCAGGCTGTAGAGAGCAGACTTGGCAGAGTGGGGACTTGTAAGTATGAGACTTGACAGGTCTGAAAACAGAGCAACACATGTTTATGACTTTTTAGGATGCCATAAATAACAGGTAATTATGTCCCTTAAAGCATTTCTAGAGACTTTTATTAAAATAATAAACATGTTAAACTCACCTGCTCTGTGCAATGGTATTACACAGAGCAGCCCCGAATCTCCTCTTCTGGGGTCGCCTGTCGGCGAGCTTGACTCATCTTCTGCATCTGTCCCCATAGCAAGTCGCATGCTATGGGGACAGATGTACGGCTTGGCCCCCTCACCCTCTACTTACAGAGTTCGACTGACCACAGCAAGACCATATTTAAGCCATACATTTGTATAACATGTTTATTCATTCATCCAAAAAAGAGTCAACAAAAAAAAACAAACAGTGCAGTGCAGAGCTTGAAAAGGTATTCATACCCCTTGAAATTTTCTACATTTTGTCACGTTACAACCAAAAATGTAAATTTATAATGCATAGCGGCACATAATTGTGAAGTGGAAAGAAAATGATACAGGGAGTCCCCGACTTACGAACACAATAAGGACTGTAGGTTTGTTCGTAAGTGAAATCTGTTTGTAAGTCGGAACACTGCTTGTAAGTGTAACTTCCGCCTGTGCAGGGATGTGAGATGTTCTGGCTTCCGCCTGTGCAGGAATGTGGCATGTTCCAGACGCTTCTAGGGCTCTTCTGGCCATGCAGTACATGAAGTACTGCAGTGTGGAATGTGGCAAGATAGCTGCTCGGAGGTATCCAGGACCATCGTGGAGCAAAAGCAGCCGGCATTGAGGCCCGTTCATAAGTCGGGGACTCCCTGTAAATGTTTTTCAGCATTATTTACAAATAAATATGTAAAAAGTGTGGCATGCATTTGTATTAAGCCCCCGAGTCAATACTAAGTAGAACCACCTTTCGCTGCAATTACAGCTGCAAGTCTTTTTGGTTACCGTATTTATCGCTCCATAAAGACGCACCTGACCATAAGACGCACCTAGGTCTTAGAGGAGGAAAACAAGAAAAAAAATATTCTGAACCAAATGGTGTACATAAATATTTTCCAGTGCCATACAACGCAGCCTGACCAGTGCCATACAACGCAGCCTGACCAGTGCCATACAACACAGCCTGACCAGTGCCATACAACGCAGCCTGCCTGTGCCTGGTGATGACGTCATCACATCCAACAGAGCAGCCCGAGTCTTCTGTCTGTGACAGGCAAGGCCGAGCACAAGGTGACAGGCTCAGGGTGATAAGATCGCCCGACACTCGCGGGAGATGGCCGCCCGGTATTCTAACATGGTGGCGGGGGGGGGGGGCGGTCCTGGACAGTATGCACTCCATAAGACGCATAGGCATTTCCATCCATTTTGTGGGGGGAAAAAAGTGTGTCTCATGGATCGAAGAATACGGTATGTCTTTACCAGCTTTGCACATCTAGGAGAGAGACATTTTTGCACATTCTTCTTTGTACAATAGCTCAAGCACTGTCAGAATGGATGAAAACAGCATTTTTCAAGTCTTGCCACAGATTCTCAATTAGATTTAGGTCTGAACTTTGACTGGGCCATTCTAACACATAAAATATGCTTTGATCTAAACCATTCCATTGTTGCTCTGGCTGTATGTTTAGGGTCATTGTCCTGCTGGAAGGTGAACCTCTGCCCCAAGTCTTTTGCAGACTAACAGGTTTTCTTTTAAGATTGCCCTGTATTTGGCTCCATCCAACTTCCCATCAACTCTGGCCAGCTTCCCTGTCCCTGCGGAAGAAAAGCATTCCCACAGCATGATCCTGCCACCACCATGTTTCACGTGGGAATGGTGTGTTCAAGGTGACGTGAAGTGTTAGTTTCCGCCACACATGTTTTGCTTTTAGGCCAAAAAGTTAAATTTTGGTCTCATCTGACCAGAGCACCTTCTTCCACATGGATAAAGGACAACCCACAACTACATACATGCTCTTAAATCAGTCTAAATGTATTGTATCTCCATAAAAAATACAGCAGAGGTAGACGCGATTCAGCCGCAAAGGCCTTGTTCACAACCTTCTTCCACATGGCTTTCCTCAATGTGCAAACGGGACTTCTTATGGCTTTTTTTCCCCAACAATGGCTTTCGTCTAGCCACTCTTTCATAAAGGCCAGATTTGTAGAGCGCACGACTAATAGTTCTCCTGTGGACATATTCTCCCACCTGAGCTGTGGATCTCTGCAGCTCCTCCAGAGTTACCATGGGCCTCTTGGCTACTTCTCTGATTAATGCTCTCCTTGCCCGGCCTGCCAGTTTAGGTGGACAACCATGTCTTGGTAGGTTTGCAGTTGTGCCACTCTTTCCATTTTTGGATTGTGGATTGAACAGTGCTCTGAGATGTTCAAAGCTTGGGATATTTTTTTATAACCTAACCCTGCTTTAAACTTCTCCACAACTTTATTCCTTGGCCTTCATGATGCTGTTTGTTCACTAAGGTTCTCCAACAAACATCTGAGGGCTTCAAAAAACAGCTGTATTTATACGAAGATTAAATTACACACAGGTGGAATTTACTAATTTGGTGGCAATTGGTTCCACTAGCATTTGGGCAGATTCACACATCGTCAGGATCCTTGCAGAGCCTGGGCCGGCTCTGTGACCTCAGCCGATAGTGGACTTTAATCCGCTGTCAGCTAAATCATGGTCATAGGGGTGCAGAACGAAGTGCACTTCTGTGACCCACAAGAGAAGCATAACCAAAAGAGCTTTGGCCATACTCCTCTTTTAAAACTACACTAGGTCTAATGTTTAAAACTGTATAAAATGCAGTATTTGACTAGAAAGTGAATATATTGTCCTAACCATTACAGTAGGTTTTTATTTATCTGTAGATTTTAGTCTATTATTTTTGGATTATTTCCTCACTTTGCAAAATGCATACGGAATTTTTAAGTGCACCAGTGTGAAAGGGCCCTTACTGTTCCAGAATGCATTTTAGGCTGCTGATTTTAACTATAATGTTACTGAGAGGAAAGAATAATGTGAATGCATAGAGCACAACAGTGTCACAGTGGTCTACCTAATATTGCCAAGTAAGTATGTGGCCAACTTGAGAAGTATGGCAGCTATAACCCTATTAGACACAATTTTTTTGCAAGATTAAAAAGATGGAGCTTAACCACTTGTGGACCGCCCACTGTATATATATACGTCGGCAGAATGGCAAGGACAGGCATAATCACGTTGCTGTACGCGGCCCTTTAAATGCCTGCCGTGTGGTCGCGAGCATGCCGCTGCCGGCACGCTCGCGACCCTGCCGCCTTCCCCGTAAGTCGGACCGTGGGTCCCGCGGATCGTCTTACGGAGGTATAGACCGGGGAGATGCTTGTGTAAACAAGCATCTCCCCGCTCTGACTAGTGACAATGACACTGATCTCGGCTCTGTGTACTCGGAGCGGAGATCAGTGTCATGTGACACAGAGCCCATCCCCCTACAGTAAGAAACTATGCAGGGAACACTTAACCCTTTACATCGCCACCTAGTGGTTAACCCCTTCACTGCCAGTGCCATTTTCACAGTAACCAGTGCATTTTTATAGCACTGATCGCTGTGAAAATGACAATGGTCCCAAAAATTTGTCAAAAGTGTCCGCCATAATGTCGCAGTCACGAAAAAAAATCACTGATCACCGCCATTACTAGTAAAAAAAAAAAAATATATATGAATAAAAATGCCATAAAACTATTCCCTATTTTATAAACGCTATAACTTTTGCGCAAACCAATCAATTAACGCTTATTGCAATTTTTTTTACCAAAAATATGTAGAAGAATACGTATCGGCCTAAACTGAGGAGAACATTTTATTTTATATATTTTTGGGGGATATTTATTATAGCAAAAAGTAAAAAATATTGAATTTTTTTCAAAATTGTCGCTCTATTTTTGTTTATAGCGCAAAAAATAAAAACCGCAGAGGTGATCAAATACCACCAAAAGAAAGCTCCATTTGTGGGGAAAAAAGGACGTCAATTTTGTTTGGGAGCCACATCGCATGACCGCGCAATTGTCAGTTAAAGCGACGCAGTGCCGAATCGCAAAAAGGGCCTGGTCTTTGACCACCCAAATGGTTCCGGGGCTGCAGTGGTTAAAGTGGTTGTAACTAGAGGTCGACCGATATGGGTTTTTCTCTGGCCGATGCCGATATTTAGAAATTAGGAAAAAGAGGGAAGGTCTGGTGTCCCCAGTAACACACTTCCATCCCTATCATATATAGTAAAGCAAAGGATTCGCCCTGGGACTTTAAATGAAGTGGGTAACGTTTCCGCCAGTAAACATAAACAGTAGTAAATACAGTATATGGTTTATTCAAGTAAAATTGTTTACATGCATAGATGACACCAATAGTTGCCAATTGAAAAGATACATAAACAAGGAGTATTGGTACATAAATGTAGTAACAGTCAGAGTACACGGGCATCATACTACCCGACTAGTTTCGCGAGATCCAGCTCGCTCTTCAGGGGTGGATGTGTGTAACAATGTACCACTGAGCTTGACCATGGCTACAGATGTGCGGCCCCAAGACCGCGGCAGCAGGTGTCTCACCAGGGAGCTGAGAGGGCGGAGTCAGATGGGACCCCACCAGGAGCCAAACGGAGAGCAGGCATGGCATAGGTATAGTGATGTGTCCATAGAGACATCGTTAGTCCATAAAGAGTATAGGCTGAGTATAGTGAATATCCCAAGTATAAAAAGGTAATGAGACACAGCAAGCAATCTCCACAGCTGCGTGTGTCTTCAGTAAGAAGTAAAAAAAAAAAAAATTAAAAAAAAAATATATATATATTTTTTTTTTTTTTACTTCTTACTGAAGACACACGCAGCCTGCTCTCCGTTTGGCTCCTGGTGGGGTCCCATCTGACTCCGCCCTCTCAGCTCCCTGGTGAGACACCTGCTGCCACGGTCTTGGGGCCGCACATCTGTAGCCATGGTCAAGCTCAGTGGTACATTGTTACACACATCCACCCCTGAAGAGCGAGCTGGATCTCGCGAAACTAGTCGGGTAGTATGATGCCCGTGTACTCTGACTGTTACTACATTTATGTACCAATACTCCTTGTTTATGTATCTTTTCAATTGGCAACTGTTGGTGTCATCTATGCATGTAAACAATTTTACTTGAATAAACCATATACTGTAATTACTACTGTTTATGTTTACTGGCGGAAACGTTACCCACTTCATTTAAAGTCCCAGGGCGAATCCTTTGCTTTACTAGATATTTAGAAATTGGGGCGGCCGATGGCCGATACATGTTGCCGATTTTTGCGGCCGATATTTTAGGCCGATTTTTTTTCTTTTTCCTTCATCTCATAGAAATCTAGGGTGGAGAGGTGGGGAGGAGGTTATTGTTTAGGGTGGAGAGGTGGGGTGCAGCCTATCAATGTCCATCAGTGCCACCTCATCGGTGCCCAGCAGTGCCCAGTGCCAAGCTCAGCAGTGCCCAGTGCCAAGCTCAGCAGTGCCCAAAGCCAAGCTCAGCAGTGCCCACCACTGCCCAGCTCATCAGTGCCCACCACTGCCCAGCTCATCAGTGCCCACCACTGCCCAGCTCACAAGTGCCCACCAGTGCCCAGCTCACAAGTGCCCACCAGTGCCCAGCTCACAAGTGCCCACCTCACAAGTGCCCAGCTCAGCAGTGCCCAGTGCCAAGCTCAGCAGTGCCAAGCTCAGCAGTGCCCAGTTCATCAGTGCCCACCAGTGCCCAGTTCATCAGTGCCCACCAGTGCCCAGCTCACCAGTGCCAAGCTGTCATTCACTGCCACCTCATCAGTGCCCACCAGCGGAGCGCTCCCGACTCCCTTCTGTACCCTTGCATGGCCAAAGACTGTTCCATTCGTCCCCTGACGTGCTGCGCGCCCAGCCTCCAGACTACAAACCCCAGAATGCAGCGCGGCCGGGAACAGCCAATCGACGGTGGCCGCCGCTGCCGACTTCCTCCATTGGGAAAAAAAAAAAAAAAAAGACAGCGGGCAGCGGCCGTGATAGCAGCCGTTTAGAATAGACGGTTGGCGGCCGGGGGGGGGGGGGGAGATTTCCACCCAGCACGCCCCTGCCTCAGATCCCAAACAATCGGCCTCTTTACATAATAATCGGCCGATGCCGATTTCTTTAAAAAGGCTAAATATCGGCCGATATATCGGCCGGCCGATATATCGGTCGACCTCTAGTTTTAACCCTAAAACCTTTTTTTAAATCATGCATAACGGCACAGTGCTTGTGCTGTGTAATTTGGCCCTATCATCTAAAATACCTGGCTGATCCTGCCTGGTGCTGCCCTCCCCTTTGTAAACTGACCACATTTATCATGACTGCTGAGCCCGATACTGTGGTTAGTTTACGTGCCTTCGCCATCTCTCCCCTCTCTGCCGGTCAGCTCATGTCAGTGCCCGCCTCTCTGCTCCTGCTGCTAAACTTACTTTGCCTACCTTATAGATTCCCCTCTGTTCAATGATGTTATGTGCCCCAGTGTATGTTCTATATAAAAAATAAGTTGTTGTATACCTTATTTCAGAGCACCGCTTGCCGCTTACGTGACCGCCCACCGCTTTCCTCCTCCCAGCTGACGTCAGTGAAGAATTCTCAGCCCCTCCCGCTGTACTTCTCAGATCAGGGAAGATAGTGGTGGGCAGTCACATACATGCTGAGAGGTGCTCTGAAATAAGGTATACAGCAACATATTTTTATATAGAACATACACTGGGGCATATAACATCATTGAACAGAGGGGAATCTATAAAGTACACAAACTGGCTTGTGCTTTTTGGACCCCCCCCCCCCCACTCCAGTGTCACATTTGGCACATTTCAGGGGGGGAGCAGATACCTGTCTAATACAGGTATTTGCTCCCACTTCCGGGCATAGATCGCCACAGTATCCGCAGCGATCTACGCCATGTCCGGACCCTCCTCCGCTCCCTAAGACATCAGGGACCAGTGAAATAGCACAGCGCGACTCGAGCATGTGCAGTAGTGAACCAGGAAGTTAAGCCACAAGGCTTCACTTCCCGATTCCCTTACCGAAGATGGCGGCGTCTCCACCCGAGAGCCAGATCGGCTTTGGGTGCTGACATCGCGGGCGCCCTGGACAGGTAAGTGTCATCATATTAAAAGTCAGCAGCTGCAATATTTGTAGTATCCGACTCTTAATTTATTTTTTTGGCGGAACTCCGCTTTAAGATTAGAAAAAGACAGAAATTAAATAACGATACCTGTTGGCTAAGAAACTGTTACTGGAAAACTTGAAGGACATATGGGTTAAAGAAGCTTTTTGATTACTGTTAGCCCTGGTTCACAATAATGTGGTGCTGAAAACGCAGCGATTTCTGTGCCTTTACCACACTACATAGCAATTGCACTGTTCATGCAATCTGCTGTGGGTATCAATTAAAAGTTAATGACACCCCAAAAGCAGGTTGCAAAAGGCAATGCGTTTGCCTGCACCCATGCACCCATGCAATCCACTTCCAGTGTGAACAAAAAAAAGCTGCACCTTTTTCATGCGGATGTGGTGCCATTTGAGCCATCCAAAATAAATGCATAGCTGTGTGAATCACGTGCGGTGTGAACCAGGGCACAACAGTTCACCAAATTCAATCCATCAAACATGTTAAAGCAATGTTACTAGGGGAAGGAAGAATGCTTTTATGTTGCTACAAAGTAAAGTCATAAGCCTACAATATATATTTTTTCAACCTATATTGGAACTTTCCTTTAATGTTTACTTTATACCTGGTAAATATAAACAATTACTAGACAATACTGGAGCTAATTATTCTTTACACACAGTTAATATGAGTGATGTTAACACTTTTCAGCATTTCCTGGCAACTGCATAGCACTGGTTTATTTACTGAAAGCAGAACATATCTATGGAGACATTTGTTAACTTGTAGTGACACGTGCCAAATCAATAATGCTGGATACTTTCAATGTAAACTGACTTTAATACACTAATTTGTTTCAAATACAATTAAAATATTAACCATTTGATTGAATCACTGAAGGTAATTTTAAGCCAACAAAAATGGATATCCATAAACAAAAGAAAAGACTAGATAGAGAAAATTAATACAGGTTTCTCGAAGGCAAGTATATAAAAAAAGTAAATGAACAATTGATTAAAGGTACCTGTATTCACACTGATATTTAATGATGTACCTGATATGAGCATTTGTGTGATAACCAGTGGGAATGCTCATTATACCTTGTGCATCCTAAATCAGGTACAGCAGCTGTGAAAAACAGGCAGATTGGACTGTTTGAGGTAAGAGACTTGCCCACCTATTGGCAGTGTTATAATTTCCATTGATTGGCAAGTTTCTCATCATCAGCAGAACCAACTGACAAGTCTGCCCTCATTATAGGGACTAATCCACTTGCTGGACTATTCTACCTAGCTCTCAGGCAATGTATAACACATCGTTCAAACTGTGAAACTATTATCACAGATTATATGTAAAATCTTGAAATGCAGTGGTTGTTGACCACTGCACACCCAAATTTGCAATGTACTGGACTCCATCAAGATGAAAGCAGAAACCAGGAAGACTGTTGACCACTTGGTGGTCTACCTTTAAAATAGACCTGAAAGCCATCAAGGTCTCATGGGATAAGGCTGACATGGTCAAAGCTGACAGAATTTGATGGAGAGCACTTGCTGCCCAATGCACCAAACTGCGCAGGAGCTAAGTCTAGGTAAGAAAGTATGTTACATTGTCTTGAAAAAGTATTCACGCCCTTCAAAATTTTCCAGATTTTGTCATGTTACAGCCAAAAACGTAAAGGTATGTTACTAGGATTTTATGTGATGGACCACAAAGTGGCACATACTTGTGAATCATACTGTCAATAATTTGTAGCAGTGGTGGTGTGTCCATAAAGGGCGCAGGAGCGCCGCCTCCTCTCTCCTGTCACCCCTCTATCACCATAGATAGATTCATGCAATGCATGAATCTATCTATGGTCGCCGCTGCCGCCCCCTATGCAGGTGTCCGGCCCCTTGTCGGGCGCCGGGCATCTGAATTACAGCGGCGGGGGTGTTTTTGGAAGCGCCTGATTAGAGCCGTGGGCTCTAATAGGCATCCTGATTAGAGCCATAGGCTCTAATAGGCTTCCAAAATGGTAAAAAAAGCGGGCGCAATGCTGTGCGTTCGCTGTTTACTTAGTGTTGTGTTAGGGAAGTGAATAAATCGCTTTCCTAACACTGACCCGCCTGTCAGCCAATCAGGTGCTCGGGTCTGGTTACCTGTCTGGCTAAAGCATCAGGCGCTGTGATTGGATGCCTATCAGGCGTTCAATCATAGCAGAGGACGGAAGAAGACAGACATTGAGGACTCGGAGCGTGGAGGACAGCGCCGTGACCCGAGACAGCTAAGTGCTGGGTGGGGGATGCACACTGGGGCGGCAATTGATGGGGCACAGTGGCTGCAATTGATGTTTTTTTTTTTTCAATTTGTTTTCAGTAAGCACCAGCCACCACTGCTTTGTAGAACCACCTTTTGCTGCAATTACAGCTGCAAGTCTTTTTGGCAATGTCTCCACTAGCTTTGCACATCTAGAGAGTGAAATTGTTGCCCATTCTTCTTTGCAAAATAGCTCAAGCTCTGTCAGATTGGATGGAGAGCGTCTGTGAACAGCAATTTTCAAGTCTTGCCACAGATTCTCAATTGGATTTAGGTCTGGACTTTGACTGGGCCTTTCTAAAGGCCCGCACACGCAATCTGATTTTCCGACGGGAATTGTGTGATGGCAGGCTGTTGTCAAAAAAGCTGACCGTTTTAATGCTCCATCGGACAATTGTTGTTGGATTTTCCTGCCAACAAATGTTGGATAGCATGCCTTAAAATTTTCCAACCAATGTGTGTTGTTGGATTATCCGATCGTGTGTACAGAAGTCCTTCGGAAAAAAATCCAAAGTACAAACACGCATGCTCAGAAGCAATGCTAACCATAACACATTAGCAGAAGTTGCCTAAATGGTGGCGCTAAAGAGCTGAAAAAACACAAAGTTTTGTGTTTGTTGGCCAACAATTCTTTGCCGTTTGTATGCAAGACAAGTTCATGGCCAACGCCCTTCGGACAAAAGTCCTATGCTTTGTCCACGGATCGTGTGTACCAGGCTTAACACATGGATATGCTTTGATCTAAACCATTTAAGTTTAGCTCTGGCTTATGTTTAGGGTCATTGTCTTGCTGGAAGGTGAACCTCCGCCCCAGTCTCAAGTCTTTTGCAGACTAACAGGTTTTCTTCTAAGATTGCCCTGAAATTTGGCTCCATCTTTCCATTAACTCTAACTAGCTTACCTGTCCCTGCTGAAGAAAAGCATCCCCACAACATGATGTTGTCACCACGTTTCACAGTGGGGATGGTGTGTTCAGGGTGATGTGCAGCGTTTTTTTTTTCGCCACACATATCGTTTTGCTTTTAGGCAAAAAAATAGGATTTTTGTACTCACCGTAAAATCCGTTTCTCTGGCATCCATGGACTGACACAGCGTGTCTTATACACCTTTACACGTGGGTTATGTCCCTGCTTGCAGGAGAAGACCTAGGCAGAATGTGAGATGTTATACATACATTCTAAACAGCCAGAGCTGAACAGCCCCGCCCAGGGGGGCGGTCCCTCCGGACATAACCCTCCCACTGCAGTCAGCAGACCTCAGTTCGTAACAAAGCAGTACAAACTTAAAAAGAAGGGTGGGTGCTGTGTCAGTCCATGGATGCCAGAGAAACGGATTTTACGGTGAGTACAAAAATCCTATTTTCTCTTGTCATCCATGGACTGACACAGCGTGTCTTATACACCTTTACACGTGGGATGTCCCAAAGCAGTGTCAAGAGGGATGGGAGCAGTATAAATGGAAAACCAAAAACTTCACTCCAAACAAGGCAGAGCTCCTCAACGGAGGAGTTGCAACATCAAACAGCGGCCTGCAACACCTTGCGGCCGAAGGAAGCATCCGAAGATGCAGCCACATCAACCTTATAAAACTTAGAAAAGGTATGAACAGACGACCAGGTCGCCGCCTTGCACACTTGTGCAACCGACGCTTGATGTCGGAAAGCCCAGGAAGCACCAATTGCCCTGGTGGAATGTGCCGTACCGGAAAGGGAGGCGCCCGCCCCTTGAGAGCATAAGCTTGAATGACGGTTTGTCTGATCCACCTAGAAATGGTGGCAGACGAAACCGCTTGGCCCTGTTTTGGACCAGAGACAGCCACAAATAGTGAGTCAGACTTCCGAATAGAAGCAGTAGCAGACAGGTACACCCGCAAGGCTCGTACCACATCCAAAGTGTGAAGCGCAAACTCTCTGGGATGCGATGGGTGAGGACACAAGGACGGGAGGACAATGTCCTCGTTTAAGTGGAAGGCCGAGACCACCTTTGGCAGAAAGGAAGGTCGCGGACGTAACACCGCCTTATCCTTATGGATGACCAAAAAGGGCGACTTGCAGGACAAGGCCGCCAATTCAGACACTCGTCTAATGGAAGTAATGGCCACCAAGAAGGCCACCTTCTGAGACAAAGTCAAGAGGGGAATATCTCTAATATTTTCAAAGGGAGGTTCCTGGAGGACCGAGAGCACCAAATTCAGATCCCACGGGGGGAGAGGAGGCTTGACAGGGGGGAGCACATGGCGAACCCCCTGCACAAAGGTGCTAACCAAGGGATGACCCGCCAGCGGTCGCTGAAAGAAGATGGCCAAGGCCGAAATCTGACCCTTAATGGTACTCAAAGCGAGCTTTTGGGTCACGCCACGCTGCAGAAAATGCAGGATTCTGGGAACGGAATACATTCGTGGGCGCCAGTCCAGCTCTTCGCACATGGCGATGTAAGCTCTCCAAGTACGGTGATAGATCTTTCTGGAGGAAGACTTCCGTGCCCTTAACATGGTCGAAATGACCGAATCCGAGAGACCTCGGTCTCTCAGCACCTGGCTTTCAATAACCATGCCGTTAAAACCAGAGACTGTAAAGCAGGATGAAATATAGGACCTTGAGACAGAAGGTCCCCCCGTATTGGTAACCGCCAGGGAACGTCTGCGACGAGACGTACCAGATCGGCGTACCAGTGACGCCGAGGCCAATCCGGAGCAATGAGGATCACCAGAATTCCCTCGGTCACTACCCTGCGGAGCAGGTGAGGGAGCAACTGCAGCGGAGGATAAACGTATATCAGGTGATACTGACCCCATGGGGCCACCAACGCATCCGAGGCATCCGCCCAGGGATCCCTGGATCTGGCCACAAACCTCGACACCTTGCGATTGAGTCGAGAGGCCATCAGGTCCACATCCGGCGTGCCCCACCGTCTGCAAAGGAGTTGAAAGACCTCCGGGTGCAAGGACCACTCTCCCTGGTCCAGCGTCTGGCGACTTAGATAGTCCGCCTGCCAATTGTCTACGCCCGGAATGTAGACGGCCGACAGAGCCGGCACGCTTCTTTCGGCCCACCTCAGGATGCGGGCGACCTCGGAAGCCGCAGCTGAGCTCCGAGTCCCCCCTTGATGGTTGACATACGCCACTGCTGTGGCGTTGTCCGATTGGATCCTGATGGAGTGACCCTGTAGTTTCTCCGACCATGAGGAGAGGCACAGTCTGATTGCCCGTATCTCCAGCACATTGATCGGTAAGAGGGCTTCGTCCGGAGTCCAAAGCCCTTGGGCCGACAGGACTCCCCAGACTCCCCCCCCCCAGCCCGTCAGGCTGGCGTCTGTCGTGATCACCGTCCATTGGATGGGGAGGAACGACTTCCCGGACCGAAGAGCCGGGGACCTCAACCACCACGTCAGGGACGCCCTGACCAGGTGACTCACCTGGATCTGAAGATCCAAGGACAACAGGGATTTGTCCCAAGTGGACAAGATCTCTTTCTGTAAAGCCCTGGTGTGCGCTTGGGCATAAGGAACGGCCTCGAAGGAGGCCACCATGAGTCCCAGGACTCTCATGCAAAAAGCGGATTGACGACCATTTTCGGGACGTCAGCACCCGTACTGCAGACTGAAGTGTCAGTAGTTTGTCTGGAGGTAGGAAGACTCTTGCCTCCAAGGAGTCCAGAATCAGACCTAGATACTCCAGACGATGAGTCGGGACTAGAACCGACTTCTGAACGTTCAGGAGCCACCCAAACTCCCTGAGGGTCTGACTGACGATAGTCACACTTTCTTCCAATTCTGAGCCACTGTCTGCTCTTAGAAGGAAATCGTCCAGATAGCCCACGATAGCAATGCCTCGCTGTCTCAGCAAAGCTAGGACCGGAGCAAGCACCTTGGTGAACACCCTCGGTGCCGAGGCTAGGCCGAAGGGAAGAGCCACAAATTGATAGTGGACTTCGCCGACCGCAAAGCGCAGAAACTTCTGGTGGCTTGCGCAGATCGGAACATGCAAGTAGGCGTCCTTGATGTCCAAGGATGCCAGAAAATCCCCTTGATGGAGTGTAGCGACCACCGTGCGAATGGATTCCATGCAGAATTTTTGCACCTTCACGAAGGCATTCAGGGCCTTGAGGTCCAGGATTGGCCGAACCCCATCCTTTTTGGGGACAACAAACAGATTTGAGTAGAACCCCTGAAACCTCTCCTGGGACGGAACCGGCACAATTACTCCGGACCCGATCAAATCCTGTACAGCCCCCAAGAGGGCTGCCCGACGGGCAGGAAGGAGAGGGAGATTTGAGGGAAAGAATCTGTCTGGGGGCCAGGAGCGGAACTCTATTCTGTATCCTGAGGTGACCACCTCGCACACCCACCGGTCGGAGATCCGGGAGGTCCACCGATCCGTGAACCTGCAAAGTCGTCCCCCCACCCCAGAGACGGGCGGGGGCAAGACTTCACGCGGAGGCGGGCTTGGGAGCCGGCTTGTTCGGCTTACGCACCCAGGGGCGCTTGTGCCCGCCAGCCGCACTGTTGTCAGTCTGGGATGGCTTACCCGTGGACTCTGACGGACGAAAAAAAACCTTTTTTGCTGGAAAGGAAGGACCCGGTTTACGTCGGGCCTCCTTACCCTTGATAGTTTGAGGAAGGAGAGTGCTTTTACCTCCCGTGACATCCTTGATGATGTCATCCAGAGCAGCACCAAAAAGTCTACCACCCTTAAAAGGTAGATCCATCAGGAGCTTCTTAGAGGCTAGGTCAGCAGACCAGCATTTCAACCAGATGAGACGACGCAATACCACCGCCGAGACAGAGGCCCTGGATATTAAAGGGGCCGCGTCCAACGTGGCGTCGCACACATATATCAGACCCTGCACCATCTGGTGGGCCAGAGCAATAGTGTCTGGAGGAAGGTTATACTCCTGCACAGTTTGATGCAAAATTTTTGCCCATTCCGTGAGTGTCTGAGACACAAGGGTCGCCGCTACTACGGGCCGTAGGGCGGATCCCAACAAGGCGAACATGGCTCTACTCACCACTTCTGACCTCCTGTCAGTGGGGTCCTTAAACGCAGGAGTCCCCTCCATCGGGAGAGTGGTGGCCTTGTTTAAACGGGCGACTGGAGGGTCGACCACCGGGGGAGAAGCCCACTTTTTAAGCAGGGCGTCTTCAAAGGGGTATCTAATAGACAAACGCCGCGGGACCATAAAAGTCTTCTGCGGCTTTTCCCAGACCTGGTCAATGAATTGGTCAAAGAAAGGTGCATATGGAAAAACCTTTTTAGAAGGCTTGGTCTTAAAAGAACCAAAGGAGACTGTATCCGCCTGAGGTTCTGCGGTCGCAGCATTTAGCTTGAGAGTGTCCCTCACAGCATCAATGAGTTCACTAACAAGCGCCCTGTCATTTACTGACTCAGAACTGGAGTCTTCCTCACAAGGAATGTCCTGTTCAAAACCATCCAAATATTCAGAGCTAGGGTCCTGAGCAGCAATAGCTAGGCCCATATCTGAATCAGAGCACTCCCCTTGTGGAGATAAAGTGGGGAGAGGGCGCTTTTTTGCCCCCTTGTGCTCACACACAGCTTTCATCCTGGTCAGAAATGATTCCAGGACTGCCGACAACTGGTCCATAGGGACCGCAGGTGCTGGAGCACTGGCTGCTGCCTCTGGCATGTGAGGGGAAGCTGGTGACTCTGACTCCATAATGTCCCTCTCAGACCACCCACAGGCTGTGCTGACTGAAGTAGGGGAATGCCCAGGGAACCCACCAACCTGACCAGGACCGCTCGGTTCCGCCGCTCTGTCTCACTGCGCCGCGCTGCTCAGCGTGAGTGAGCTGAGAGGAGAGAGTGTGAGGAGATTCGCGCCGTTCCCAGCGGCGCTAGAGGCCAAACTAGTGCCAGAAAAACGTGCGGCTACAAGAAAATGGCCGCCACAATGTGCTCCGGCGGGCCCCGGCAAGATGGCCGCCAATGTAAAAATCAGCACACACACAAAACATGGCGCCGAACGGCGCCCAGGCCCCTCACATCCAAAAACAAAACAGCCACCGCGAATGCAGAGCAGCATGAGCCCCCCCAGGACAGTATGGCCCCCAGGCACCCCCCACAGTACAGCGCCAGCACTAGTGAACAGAGAGTGACATTAAAAAACACAGGGGGAGACAGGGAAATCCCCCCACACAAGAAACACACAGCATGTACTCACCTGCAGCCAGGAGAGACTACTTACCCGTCCCCTGAGGGACCCGCTGGTGTGTTTCTGACAGAACTATCACAGTGCGGTACTGAGTAGCTGTCGGCCCGGTCCACCGCGAAAGATACAGCCGGACTGTTCTATCTTGAGAGGACCGCGGAGCTGGAAGCCCACCGGCCACCCCTGGAGTCGTGGGGCATGTCGTGAACTGAGTCTCACGCACACAAGGCGAGGATCAGCACGCTCGATGGTCGGACAGGGAAGACTACGAGGATATCTTGTACCCAACCTGTTGCCCAGCCGACAGTTGATAGAAGATCTCAAAAGAATAAAATAGGAAAAAAATTCCCAAAGGAATAAAAATAGGTCAGGAGACTGGCTCCTGAGAGAGCCACGTCTTCTCCTTCTGCTAGGCAGAAAAAAACTGAGGTCTGCTGACTGCAGTGGGAGGGTTATGTCCGGAGGGACCGCCCCCCTGGGCGGGGCTGTTCAGCTCTGGCTGTTTAGAATGTATGTATAACATCTCACATTCTGCCTAGGTCTTCTCCTGCAAGCAGGGACATAACCCACGTGTAAAGGTGTATAAGACACGCTGTGTCAGTCCATGGATGACAAGAGAAAGTTACATTTTTGTTTCATCTGACCAGAGCACCTGGACTTCTTTTGGCTTTCTTTCAACAATGGCTTTCGTCTAGCCACTCTTCCATAAAGGCCAGATTTGTGGCGTGCATGACTAATATCCAAACAAAAGAACTCGCTGCTCCAGGTGAGACAGGAAGCCTAATAATATCACAGGTGCCTGCCTCGGCTCGCCTCTGCCTACGATTAACACTGAAGAAATGGCTGCACTCCAAGATCCACTAAAATTCTTATTTAATAGACAAACATCCCAAGTGTTACAAACAGTTCAAATAGTAGACGCGTTTCACACACTAACAGGTGCGCTTATTCATTACAAAGATAAGGCAGCATTATTCTCCTTATATAAACCTAGTACCACGCAGAGCTCCCACTTTGGGTCGATCCCTGTCCCCCAGTTTCCTCAAAAGAAGAGCTATCAAATCTTTAACATGGCTGCATTTCAAGAAAAACTTCAAGGCGTGGCACGAATGGGTGTCCTTGCTGCAGCCATGTAGTTAGTGGAAATCAGTTTTGTTCAACAGTTACACAAAAGAGCTATGAAATAACTAATTTCTACAACTGCAACACCAATTATGTCATATACCTACTGACATGCGACATTTGTCGCATTCAATATGTGGGTAGAACAACCAGGCATCTTTGTGATCGTTTCAATGAACATCTATATAGTGTGACAAAAAAATTTGAATACAAATGTAGCGAAGCACTTTAACTCATGTCACAATGGCAATACTTCAGGGATGTTCGTCTATTAAATAAGAATTTTGATGGATCTTGGAGTGCAGCCATTTCTTCAGTGTTGTGCATGACTAATAGTTGTCCTGTGGACAGATTCTCCCACGTGAGCTGTGGATCTCTGCAGATCCTGCAAAGTTACCATGGGCCTATTGGCTGCTTCTCTAATTAATGCTCTCCTTGCCCGGCCTGTCAATTTAGGTTGACTGCCATGTCTTGGTAGGTTTGCAGTTGTGCCATATGCTTTACATTTCCAGATGATGGCTTGAACAGTGCTCTGTGAGATGTTCAAAGCTTGGAATATTTTTTTATACTCTAACCCCGCTTTAAACTTCTCCACAACTTTATCCCTGACCTGTCTGGTGTGTTCCTTGGTCTTCACTAAGGTTCTTAAAAACAAACCTCTGAGGGCTTCAAAGAACAGCTGTATTTATACTGAGATTTAGGCCCCTTTCACACTGGGGCGGGAGGTGCGGTGGCGGTAAAGCGCCGCTATTTTTAGTGGCGCTTTACTGTCGGATTTGCGGCGGTATTCGGCCGCTAGCAGTGCGGTTTTACCCCCTCTAGCGGCTGAAAAAGCGTTAATACCGCCGGCAATGCGCCTCTGCAGAGGCGCATTGCCGGCGGTATAGCCGTGGTGTCCCATTGCTTTCAATGGGCAGGATCGGTGGATGAGCGGTAAACACACCGCTCCTTCACCGCTCCAAAGATGCGGCTAGGCGAGCAGGACTTTTGGAGCGGTCCAGCTAGCGCACCGCTCCAGTGTGAAAGCCCTTGGGCTTCCACACTGGAGAAACAGCAGCCGCTGTTTGAGGTCGGTTTGCAGGCGCTATTTTTAGCGCAATAGCGCCTGCAAACCGCCCCAGTGTGAAAGGGGTCTAAAGTACACACAGGTGGGCTCTATTTACTAACTAGGTGACTTCTGAAGGCAATTGGTTCCACTAGATTTTAGCTAGCGGTATCAGAGTAAAGGGGACTAAATACAAATGTACGCCACACTTTTCAGATATTTGTAAAAAAAAAATTGAAAACCATTTATCATTTTCCTTCCAATTCACAATTATGTGCACATAAAATCCCAATAAAATACATTTACGTTTTTGGTTGTAACTTGACAAAATGTGAAAATTTCAAGAAGTATGAATAATTTTTCAAGGCACTGTATATGGAGAAAGATAAATGATCATTTAACCACTTAAGGACCAGCGAACACACATATACGTCAACAGAATGGCATGGATAGGCAAATGGGCGTACAGGTACGTCCCTTTAAATTTGCCGCCGTGGGGTCGCGTGCGCGACCCTGCCGCAAGCTCCGTGACCAAGCCCGTGGGACCCGTGGACTATGTCCGCCGGTGTCCCGCAATCGTGTCACAGAGCTGAGGAACGGGGAGATGTCAGCACAACATCTCCCCGTTCTTCCTAGTGACATGTCACTGATCGTCTGCTCCATCTCATCGGGAACAGCGATCAGTGTTGTGTCACTCGTAGCCATGCCCCCTAACAGTTAGAATCACTTCCTAGGACACACTTAGCCCCTTCCTAGCACCCTTGTGGTTAACCCCTTCACTGCCAGTGTCATGTTTACAGTAATCAGTGTATTAAGCCCCAGACCATTTGGCTGGCCAAAGACCAGAGCACTTTTTGCGATTTGGCACTGCGCCACATTAACTGACAATTGCGCGGTCGTGCGACGTAGCTCCCAAACAACATTGAAGTCCTTTTTTCCCCCAAAATAGAGCGATTCAGTTTGCATGTGTAGCGCTATACAAATCACTCATTCGCATTCGTTAATATCTCAACAAAATTCGATAATATTTCAACCGGATTTGAAATTATTTCAACCAAATAGAAAAGATTGTAAATAAAATAGAAAAACAGATAGACTAGAAAAACAATAGGACAGAATATATCATATTTTATTCTATTCTGTTCTATTTTTTTTCTAGTCTATTCTAATCAAATCTTTTCTATTAAAATCAAAATCATTATATACTAAATTCGAATTTCGGAAGATGGTTATATATATATATATATATATATATATATATATATATATATATATATATATATATCATTATTTTTCCGACATTCGAATTTCGTATAGAATGAATTCTAATTTGAATACAAAAGATTAGAATAGAAATAGAAAATAGACTAGAAAAACAATAGAACAGAATAGAGTATAGATACTATCCATTTAATTTTTAATTTTTTTTGCAGATTACTATTTGTTTCCATAAGATCTCCTGCAGACTATTTAATTTTTTATTTATTTTTTTGCAAATTACTAATAGTCTGCAGGAGATCTGAAAAAAAAAAAATAGATGCCAATAGTCTGCAGGAGATCTTATGGAAACAAATAGTAATCTGCAAAAAAAATTTAAATAGATAGTATCTATACTCTATTCTGTTCTATTGTTTTTTTAGGCTATTTACTATTTCTATTCTAATCTTTTCTATTAAAATTAGAAATTATATATATAACAATCTTCCGAAATTAGAATTCAGTATATAATGATTTTGATTTTATTAGAAAAGATTTTAATAGAATATAAAAGAATAGACTAGAAAAAAAAACAGAACAGAATAGAATAAAATATAATATATTCTGTCCTATTGTTTTTCTAGTCTATTATCTGTTTTTCTATTTTATTATAATTTTTTCTATTCGGTTGAAATAATTTCAAATCCGGTTGAAATATTAACGAATGCGGATGAAATATTATCGAATCCGGTAGATATATTTTCGAATTTGGTTGAAATATTTTCGAATGCGACCGATTTTTCGAATTCCAATTAGAAAAGATTAGAATAGAAATAGAAAATAGACTAGAAAAAAAAATAGAACAGAATAGAATAAAATATAATTATTCTATTCTGTTCTATTCGATTATTTCCAATATTTTCGATTTGATTCTAATTGTTTTCGAATGCGGTTGAAATGATTTCGAATGCGGTTGAAATGATTTCGAATGCGGTTGAAATGATTTCGAATGCGGTTGAAATCATTTCGAATGCGGTTGAAATCATTTCGAATGCGGTTGAAATCATTTCGAATGCGGTTGAAATCATTTCGAATGCGGTTGAAATCATTTCGAATGCGGTTGAAATCATTTCGAATGCGGTTGAAATCATTTCGAATGCGGTTGAAATCATTTCGAATGCGGTTGAAATCATTTCGAATGCGGTTGAAATCATTTCGAATCATGTTGAAATCATTTCGAATCATGTTGAAATCATTTCGAATCATGTTGAAATCATTTCGAATCATGTTGAAATCATTTCGAATCCTGTAGAAATATTTTCGAATCTGGCCGAAATATTTTTGAATCCGAACGTTTTTACGAATTCGGTCGAAAACGGAACGAAATCCGAAAACGAATCTAACTAAACGAAATTAATTAATGAATTAAAACGAAACGAAACTAAACAAATTTTTTCCTTTTGCACACGTCTACAATCCACTGCATCGAAATGTGCTGCAGTCAATGGAATTTAATCCAACGTCACTTTAGGACATTTCAATAAATTTAAAACAGCGTGATGCACAGTTTACAGCACTTTGGCACAGCTGCCTTCACATCGCACACTGGCAGCTGCTGGAGGGAAAAAGCCCTTATTGTTTAAAAAGTTGTTTTACATGCCAACAAAAAAATGGTGCACGAGATCACTAGAAAATCTTTTTCCTCAATATTTCTGCATACAGGAGAGGTTGGAGAGAACAAGCGTGCACCCCCCTTAAATCTAAGTCACATGCCCTCAATATTGAAGGTTGCCTTGCTGAGAAGGACTCCCCAGGCAAAGCACCTTGTCTCCAAGTTGATGGGGACAAGGGCCTTTTCCCCACAACCCTGGCCCAGTGGTTGAGGGGATCTGCTGGGGGGGGGGGGGGGGATTGTAAGCTCCTTTTAACAATAAGGGTGTAGCCAGATTTACACACACGTGTAAAGAACTGTTTTCGAACATTCAGGTCCCATTGACTTTAATAGGGTTTGGATTTGGCACCCAAAGTTTAATAGTGTATGGCAAACCCTGATCGAACAAAACCCACGTAAGTTTGGCTCAGCACTACTACCAAGTTCTACACTCTACAATACTGACATGTGAACTCTGATAATTACTCCCTGCAATCTGTGTGCTGCATAAAACTAACCTTGTTACAAGCTACTGACCTCAGAACTCTGCATTACATGCCTTCTGAACTCCGTGTTACATATCACTTGACTTGTGAACTCTATTACATACTACTGACCTCTGAATTCTGTATTACATGCTAGATGATGTCTGAATTCAACGTTACATACTACTGACCCCTGAACTATTAAAACCTTACTTGTGCTAAGGTTATCTACTTGATTAAAAAAACATGACATCCCGACTCTGTGTATTCATTGCTATATATGTCCCAAGTTGGTAGGTTTGTTAGACAAGAGTTAGGTCCACACTTTACAGAGGAACCCGGTAGTGGGGCTTCCCATATAATTGCAAATGTATGTAATAAAACCCTTATTTTTAATGAAACATTGGGGAAACAGTTTAGGCTTTGTTGTTGTGCAGACAAACTGTTAAGTGTGCTGAGTAATTGTTTAGTTTTTTTTAAGGTACTGTGAATTTCCTGCCTGTAAGCACCTTACTTTTGCTAGATATAAACTGACCTGAGCAATTGCCATTCTTGGCAAACCTATTCTGTACCTTGTGAGCCTCCATGATGGTGCAGCAAGCAAATTAAGTGGTCCAATAGTCTTTACAAAATGCTGTGGAATATGTTGATCAAAATATACCAGCAGGAACCTCAATGCAGAACAAATGACCCTCCTTGTCCAGATTTTTACATTTAGTTACTTGGCAAAGGGCCCCTTCAATCTAGTGCAGGTGTGAGTGAATCAAAAATGGTTCTTGCTCTTAATAATACATGATAGCAAGTCATTTAGTAGTTGATGTACAGAGTCTGGATAACATCGTACACTGCAGGAGTAAGGAAAAAAAAAAAAGATTTTACTTGAACACTGTGTATTCGTTAATAAACAGGATCAATAAGTACAACTTGTTCTTTCAGGAAAGGAAAAAAAAACCTTTCCCAGTTAAAGCCCAAACTGTGCAAGTCCACACAGGGTATTGATCCTGTAATATTTAATTGCTGAATGCACAATACATTGGGCAGGTACAGTGAAAGTATAACCTTTTAAGTTTCTACCAAATATGCTTAAAGGAGAGTGCATAACTCAAGAATATATTATAACTAAGACACAAACGAACAGAGAGGAACCTTGAATTAACACAAAGATGACACTTGTTTGTCATAAGTGCTAAATGCATCCAAGTTCACCTTGGTAAAACACACAAAATTTGATACCAACAGTGCTTCGATGTCTAAGGCACTGGATATGCTTTTTTTACAAGGCCATTATCTGCATAGAAGTCTGAAGTTCTCCTATGTCCATATGGGTATATTATTTCCTCTAAGAATACAACAGCAAAATGGTAAACTATTTGGAATATAAACATGCATGCATGTGAAACAAGTATTGACAGCTTTACAAGCCTTAAAGAATAGCCTTTTTGTCCTGGGTCATTAGTCCAAAAACATAATGATCAATGACAAAATTCACTCAAAAGAAAGGTCAACTCTATTTAATATACTTCCCATGAAAATATCAGGGCAGGAAGAAGCGTAAAGGGTTATTGCAATGCCAGTATGGCTGAAAGTTAAATCACTGTGCTGAAAGCCAGAATAACACAGAGCTTTTAAGTACTTGGCACTTGCCAATAAAGCCTTTCTACCTTAATAATTTCTGTCTTGCATTTCAAGCTGTTTACCAGCTGAGGGAGCCAAATACAAAACTACAAGATGTGCACCAAGGAACAAAATGTCCAAGGATAATTTGCATCAACATTTAGTTGTTTTTTTTGGGTGAAATAAAAAGAATCTGCAGCTAGGAGAAACATTTGTGCGTTGCAGAATTTTTGACTGCAAAAGCGCTTGCCTTCCCGAAACGCACCAAAAAAGTGCTGATTTTGTACGTTTGCTCACTGACAAAGAAATTATCAGTCTATAATTTTAATAGTAGATTTTAAGAGACAGAACAACAAAAATATCCAGAAAAACGCATTTCAAAAAAAAGTTATAAATTGGTTTGCATTTTAATGAGTGAAATAAGTATTTGACCCCTTTGCAAAACATGACTTAGTACTTGGTGGCAAAACCCTTGTTTGCAATCACAGTGGTCAGACGTTTCTTGTATTTGGCCACCAGATTACACACATCTCAGGAGGGCTTTTGTCCCACTCCTCTTTGCAGATCCTCTCTAAGTCATTAAGGTTTCAAGGCTGATGTTTGGTAACTCGAATCTTCAGCTTCCTCCACATATTTTCTATGGGATTAGGGTCTGGAGACTGACTAGGCCACACCAGGACCTTAATGTGAACCTTAATGTGCTTCTTCTTGAGCCACTCCTTTGTTTCCTTGACAGTGTGTTTTGGGTTATTGTTATGCTGCAATACCCATCCACAACCCATTTTTAATGCCCTGGCTGAGGGAAGGAGGTTCTCACCCAAGATCTGATGGTACCTGTCCATCGTCCCTTTGATGCGGTGAAGTTGTCCTGTCCCCTTAGCAGAAAAAAGCCTCCAAAGCATAATGTTTCCACCTCCATGTTTGACGGAGGGGATGGCGTTCTCGGGGTCATAGGCAGCATTCCTCCTCCTCCAAACACAGAGTTGAGTTGATGCCAAAGAGCTTGATTTTGGTCTCATCTGACCACAACACTTTCACCCAGTTCTCCTCTGATTCATTCAGATGTTCATTAGCAAACTTCAGACGGGCCTGTACATGTACTTTCTTGAGCAGGGGGACCTTGTGGGCACTGAAGGATTTCAGTCCTTCACGGCGTAGTGTGTTATCAATTGTTTTCTTGGTGACTATGGTCCCAGTTGCCTTGAGATCATTGACAAGATTCTCCTGTGTAGTTCTGGGCTGATTCCTCACCGTTCTCATGATCACTGAAACTCCACGAGGGGAGATCTTGCATGGAGCCCCAGACGGAGGGAGACTGACAGTTATTTTGCATTTCTTCCATTTGCAAATAATCGCACCCACTGTTGTCACCCACTTACTAAGCTGCTTGGCGAGGGTCTTGTAGCCCATTGTCCCTCTTGTCCCCGACATCCTTGGACAGCTCTTTGGTCTTGGCCATGGTGGAAAGATTGGAATATGATTGATTGCTTCTGTGGACAGGTGTCTTATGCAGGTAACAAATCTAGCACCCCATGTCCTGCATTCTGCACCCCATGTCCTGCATTCTTTAAGGCATCGAAGCACTGTTGGTATCAAATTTTGTGTGTTTTACCAGGATGAACTTGGATGCATTTAGCACTTATGACAAACAAGTGTCATCTTCGTGTTAATTCAAGGTTTAGGAGCACTCCCTTTAAGAGAGTGCTCCTAATCTCAGCTTGTTACCTGTATAGAAGACACCTGGGAGCCAGAAATCTTGCCAATAGGGGATCAAATACTTATTTCACTCGTTAAAATGCAAATCAATTTATAACTTTTTTTTAAATGCGTTTTTCTGGAAATGTTTGTTATTCTATCTCTCACTGTTAAAATAAACCTACCATTAAAATTATAGACTGGTCAGTAAGCAAAACATACAAAATCAGCAGGGGATCAAATACGCTGTAGGTGTGAGTGGGGCCTAACTTGACATTCTAGCATCCAAGGCCATCGATTGGTGTTCACCATTAAAAGTAAAGTTAGTCTTCATGTTTTCCCAAGCAAATAATTCCTTTAAAGAGTCAACATTTATGACTGTGTACATACCATGAAGAGCCTGGAATGGATTATAAAAAAATAATAGACATTTGATATTAAAACAGCAGGGGTTACATAAAAAAAATTAAAGGATAAAAGGGGGGGGGGGAGGGGGAGATAGGCGGGTAGGTGCGCTTTGGTGACGTTACATTTTATACCGTACATACAAAGATGAACTTCTCCTTTAACCGGTGGAATAAGCATGAATGAAGTGGTTTAAGACCATACATAATGTACATACCCCTTGCTCGTCAAGTTTTAGGAGCTGCTCTGTAACTTTTGGAGTGTTGAAGGCCAGACGGAGACATTGTACATTCAGCTCGGGGACAAGGTGCTCAAGTACTTCTTTAAGAGGCAAACCTCTTGCTGTGCCATGTTTGGCAGTCGATGGAATAGCATCTTCAAGCACTGATCCACGTAACGTCATAAGCTAAGAATAAAATATGGAATACATGTCACATTATAACGTACTTTCAGGCTGCAGACGGAAGTACTTATTACCAGTACATTTAATATTAATGCTTTACCTATAAAGTCAGCTCCTTCTACTTTTCTAAATAAAGAATAATTAATCACTGCTCCATGCAACACATTATCACAGTGGATTATTCTCCATTATTCATTTAAAACCTCTGCTAGATCAATCACTCGGTTTAAGAACATAAGGAATGGTTTAGATAAAAACCCTTGTTTAAAAGATCAAAATTTTTAAAGGATTAAATGTGTGAAAGAGATCAAAAAATCAATCATTCAGAGGTAAGCTACAACTGTTTATATATTTTGCTAGTGTGTGTGTGTGTGTGTGTGTGTGTGTGTGTGTGTGTGTGTGTGTGTGTGTGTGTGTGTGTGTGTGTGTGTGTGTGTGTGTGTGTGTATATATATATATATATATATATATATATATATATATATATATATATATATATATATGTGTAGCGGGGTATTCCCCTTTAAGACAGAGAGAGAGGAAGTTTCAGGTGAGAGGTGAGCCGGGAGGAAGTAAAGAGACATTACTGGAAGTAAAAGGAGAGAGAGAGATTACATCACCCATAACCCCATTCTTGTGATGTTCCACCGCAGAGACTCATGGGAGGGGTTATAAAAGGAGGAGGCGAGGCCGGGCTCGGCCTCTTTGGGGACACGAGACTTCACAGACGGATCCTCCTGTGCGGATGTGTCGGAGGGGCAAGGCCTGAAGCCTGAGGCCTTGCTCTGCACCAAAGAGCCTTCCATCCTCCCCTCTGCGAGCCTGGGTGGCATCTGACTTTGTGAGCTACAGCCTTGTCGGATCGGGGGCCCGATCGTTGGAGAGATCGAGTGTGTGTGACACGGCCGGTGGAGGTTTTCCCGGACTGGATCCGTAGTCCGGCGGGTGAGAGGGCATAAGCCCAGCTAAGATACTGTTGCTGTGTATAGGCCTATAGACTGCCGTGGCCTACAAGTTATTTTCATACCCCTTGGATTACAAAGTTATACTCTGTTTAAAGTGCACCACCATTACAGACCTGCCGGTGAAGAAAGAAGGACTAAGCTAAATATTAGAACCAGGCCTGGTGGGGATTCTAGCGTGTTTGATTACTGCGCCATAGGGCACTTAGTTAACGGTCGCCCGTATGGCGCACCTGTAGCGTGTGTTACTATATAGTGTGTTAGAGTGGCAGGACGCTGCCCTTAGGAGTGATTGTCTAGAACTGTGATTATTGTTACCCCCTTTATTCATATTGAGAATTAATGAGTAAAACACTCTATCTATAGTAATTCATTACTGTGTCCTTGCTTAGTTATTCTATTGCATAGGACATATCATTGATTGTTAGTACTAGCTGTGCCAGAAGGGGGTAGAGCCTATTGCCGGGGGTTGGCGGAGCTGCACTCAGGGCCCAAATCAAATTCTGCGGCCTCCTTAGTTGAAGGTATCGCTACACGTATATATATATATATATATATATATATATATATATATATATATATTGTGACAGCAAGAAGGTAAAGTCACCTGGTTGCATCCAGGGGGGTAGATATATTTCGCCCAGATTCAGGCTTTACGCCGACTTATACAACTAGGTGGAGAGTTGTATAAGGCTAGTGGGCTCATGGATGACTCATACCTCTAGGGAGAGGGCTGGGCGTCGTGCAGACAGGGAGTTGATGAGACCAGCTGAAGCTTGTCAGCTCATTTAGGCCTCTATAAGAACTCCCAGCTTCATTAGATGTTAGCTCATGCCTGGAACCAGACCTGTGTGGACTGTCTAGGGAGAGTGAACCCCTGTGCGGTGAGACAAAGCCTGTGTGGCTATTTGCTTGGACATTTAAAACCAGGGACTTAGGGACTAGGACAGCACTAGGCTGATCCCAGTTGTTAGTTAGGAAACCTGTATGTTTAGTCAGAGGTCAACTTGACCAGGATTTATTTTGGGTTATGTTTCTTTTGCTTTGCTGTGTTTTGTCACTGTAAATAGAAAATAAACCGCACCTTTTTGATTTTGAAAACCACAACCTCCGTTTGCTGGACCTGTTTTGTGTGGGGAGCCCATCCCGGGGGTCACACACACCCGCTGCCGAGCTAACCCCCTCACAATATATATATATATTACGGGTGCAACGGATCAAAAAACTCACGGATCGGATCGATCCTCGGATCAGAGCCACGGATCGGATCATTTTCGGATCGGCAAAAAAAAAAAAATTACTAATGTCCACGTCATCCCCCCCCACTGTAATATCCACAATCTCCCCCAGTAATATCCACAATCTTCCCCCTGTAATATCCACAATCTTCCCCCAGTAATATCCACAATCTTCCCCCAGTAATATCCACAATCTTCCCCCAGTAATATCCACAATCTTCCCCCAGTAATATCCACAATCTTCCCCCAGTAATATCCACAATCTTCCCCCAGTAATATCCACAATCTTCCCCCAGTAATATCCACAATCTTTCCCCAGTAATATCCACAATCTTTCCCCAGTAATATCCACAATCTTTCCCCAGTAATATCCACAATCTTCCTCTGTATGTAATATCCACAATCTTCCTCTGTATGTAATATCCACAATCTTCCTCTGTATGTAATATCCACAATCTTCCCCTGTACGTAATATCCACAATCTTCCCCTGTACGTAATATCCACAATCTTCCCCTGTACGTAATATCCACAATCTCCCCCGGTACGTAATATCCACAATCTCCCCCTGTATGTAATATCCACAATCTCCCCCTGTATGTAATGGGCATCTCCCCCACTTACTTTAGTCTCTCCCGCCGGCCAGTTCAGATCCACGAGCAGCAAGGGGTGATGACGTCACAAGGCAGCCGCTGCCGGGTGTACCAAGATGGCCGCGGCTCCGGAGATAGGCCGAAGCCGTGGCCTTTCCTAAGGCTGAGGCCGCGGGGTCGCTCCGCGGATCGAGTGGTGATCCGATCCGAACAGGGTGACCCGTTCGAATCACGGATCACCGCCCGTTCCGTTGCAGCACTAATTATATATATATATATATATATATATACATACACACACACATACATACACACATGCACTGTATCTCACAACAGTACACCCCACACATTTATTGTAAATATTTTATTATAACTTTTCATGTGAAAAACTGAAGAAATTACACTTTGCTACAATGTAAAGTAGTGAGTGTACAGCTTTTAATAACAGTGAAAATTTTCTGTCCCCTCAAAATAACTCAACACAAAGCCAACAATGTCTAAACTGCTGGCAACAAAAATAGGATTTTTGTACTCACCGTAAAATCTGTTTCTCTGACGTCCATGGACTGACACAGCAAGACCTAGGCAGAATGTGAAATGTTATACATACATTCTAAAAAACCAGCGCTGAACAGCCCCGCCCAGGGGGGCGGTCCCTCTGGACATAACCCTCCCACTGCAGCCAGCAGCCTCAGTTCGTAACAAAGCAGTACAAACCTTGAAAAGAAGGGTGGGTGCTGTGACGTCAGAGAAACGGATTTTACGGTGAGTACAAAAATCCTATTTTCTCTTATCGTCCATGGACTGACACAGCTTCTCTTACACTTTTTACGTGGGATGTCCCAAAGCAGTGTCAAGAGGGATGGGAGCAGTATAAATGGAAAACCAAAAACTTCACTCCAAACAAGGCAGAGCTCCTCAACGGAAGAGCATTAACATTAAACAGCGGCCTGCAACACCTTGCGGCCGAAGGAAGCATCCGAAGATGCAGCCACATCAACCTCATAGAACGTAGAAGAGGTATGAACCGACAACCAGGTCGCCGCCTTGCACACTTGTGCAACCGACGCTTGCTGCCGGAAAACCCAAGAAACACCAACTGCCCTGATGGAAAGCACCGTAACCGGAAGGGGAAGCACCCGCCCCTTGAGGGCATAGGCCTGTATAACGGTCTGTCTGATCCACCTAGAAAAGGTGGCAGACGAAACCGCTTGGCCCTGTGTTGGACCAGAGACAGACACAAACAGTGAGTCATACTTTCGAATAGAAGCAGTAGCAGACAGGTACACCCACAAGGCACGTACCACATCCAATGTGTGAAGCGCAAACCCTCTGGGATGCGATGGGTGAGGACACAAGGACGGGAGGACAATGTCCTCATTTAGGTGAAAGGCCGAGACCACCTTTGGTAAAAAAAAGAAGGTCGCGGATGCAACACCGCCGTATCCATATGGATGACCATATAGGGCGACTTGCAGGACAAGGCCGCCAACTCAGACACCCGTCTAACAGAAGTAATGGCCACTAAGAAGGCCACCTTCCGAGACAAGGTCAAGAGGGGAATATCTCTGATATTTTCAAAGGGAGGTTCCTGGAGAACTGAGAGCACCAAATTCAGATCCCAAGGAGGGAGAGGAGGTTTAACAGGAGGGAGCACATGGCGAACCCCCCTGCACAAGGTGCTAACCAAGAAAAGATCTGCTAGCGGTCGCTGAAAGAAGACGGCCAAGGCCGAAATCTGACCCCTAAGGGTACTCAAAGCAAGCTTTTGGGTCACATCATGCTGCAAGAACCGCAGGATTCTGGGGACGGAATACATCCGTGGACGCCAGTCCAGCTCTTCGCACATAGGGATGTAAGCTTCCCAGGCACAGTGATATATCTTTCTGGCGGAAGACTTCCGTGCCCTTAACATGGTCGAAATGACCGAATCCGAGAGACCTCGGTCTCTCAGCACCTGGCTTTCAATAGCCATGCCGTTAAGCCAGAGACTGTAAAACAGGATTAAAAATAGGACCTTGAGACAGAAGGTCCCCCCCTCATTGGCGACCGCCAAGGAACGTCCGCGATGAGACGTACCAGATCGGCGTGCAAATGACGCCGAGGCCAATCCGGCGCAAAGAGGATCACCGGAATCCCTTCGGCCGCCACCATGCGCAGCAGGTGAGGAAGCAGCTGCAGTGGAGGATAACATATCAGGTGATAATGACCCCATGGGGCCACCAACGGATCCGAGGCATCCGCCCAAGGATCCCTGGACCTGGCCACAAACCTCGACACCTTGCGATTGAGTCGAGAGGCCAGCAGGTCCACATCCCAATTGTCTACGCCCGGAATGTAGACGGCCGACAGAGCCGGCACGCTTCTTTTGGCCCACCTTAGGATGCAGGCGACCTCTAAAGTCGCAGTTGAGCTCCGAGTCCCCCCTTGATGGTGGACATACGCCACCGCCGTGGCTTCGTCTGACTGGATCCTGAGGGAGCGATCCTGTAGTCTCTCCGACCACGAGGAGAGGCACAGTCTGATTGCCCGTATTTCCAGAACATCGCTCGGTAAACGGGCTTCGTCCGGAGCCCAAAGCCCTTGGGCTGACAGGACTCCCCCGACTCCACCCCAGCCCATCAGGCTGGCGTCCCTCGTCATCACCGTCCACTGGATGGGGAGGAACGACTTCCGGACCGAAGAGCCTGGGACCTCAACACCACGCCAGGGACGCCCTGACTGGGTGACTCATCTGGATCTGAAGATTCAAGGACAACGGGGATTTGTCCCAAGCGGACAGGATCTCTTACTGCAGTGCCCGTGTGTGTAATTGGGCATAGTGAACGGCCCCGAACGAGGCCACCATGAGTCCCAGGACTCTGACAAAAAACGGATTGACGACCCTTTTCGGGACGTCAGGACCCACACTGCAGACTGAAATGTCAGTAACTTCTCCAGGGGTAGGAATACCTTTACGCTCCAAGGAGTCCAGGATCAAACCGAGATACTCCGAATGCTGAATCGGGACCAGGACCGACTTCTGAATGTTCAGGAGCCACCCAAAGTCCCTGAGGATCAGACTGACGATAGTCACACTTTCTTCTAATTCTGAGCCATTGTCTGCTCTTAGAAGAAGATCGTCCAGATAGCCCACGATAGCAATGCCTTGCTGTCTCAGTAAAGCTAGAACCGGAGCAAGCACCTTGGTAAAACACCTTTGGTGCTGAGGCTAGGCCGAAGGGAAGAGCCACAAATTGATAGTGGACTTCGCCGGTCGTAAAGCGCAGAAACTTCTGGTGACTTGCGCAGATCAGAACATGCAAGTAGGGGTCCTTGATGTCCAAGGACGCCAGAAAATCCCCTTGATGGAGTGTAGCAAACACTGTGCGAATGGATTCCATGCGGAACCTTTGTACCATCACAAAGGCATTCAGGCCTCGAGGCCCAGGATTGGCCGAACCCCGTCCTTTTTTGGGAATACAAACAGATTCGAGTAGAACCCCCGAAACTTCTCCTGTGACGGAACCGGCACAATCACTCCGGACCTTATTAACCCTGTACGGCCCCTAAGAGGGCCGCCCGACGGGCAGGAAGGAGATGGAGATTTGAGGGAAAGAATCTGTCTGGGGGCCAGGAACGGAACTATCCTGTATCCTGAGGTGACCACCTCGCACACCCACCGGTCGGAGATCCGGGAGGTCCAACGAACCGTTACCCTGCAAAGACGTCCCCCCCACCCCAGAGTCGGGCAGGGGCAAGCCTTCATGCGGCGACGGGCTTGGGAGCTTGCTTGGTAGGCTTACGCACCCAGGGACGCTTATGTCCCCCAGCCGCACTTTTTTCAGTCTGGGGCTTACCCGTGGATTCTGACGAAAAAACGTCTTCTTCGCCGGAAAGGAAGGGCCCAGCCTATGGTGGGGCTCCTTTTCCATAACAGACTGAGGAAGGAAGGTGCACTTACCCCCTGTGACATTCATAATAATGTCATCCAGGGCAGTCCCAAACAGTCTACCGCCCTTAAAGGGCAAGTCAGCCAGGAGCTTTTTGGAAGCTAGGTCGGCCGACCAGCATTTCAGCCAGATAAGGCGACGCAGCACCACAGCAGAGATAGAGGCCCCAGATAATAAAAGGGGTCGTATCCAAAGTGACATCGCACACAGAGACTAAACCCTGCACAAGTTGGTGAGCCAGGGCGATGGTCTCAGGAGGGAGATTATGCTCCTGTACTGTCTGGTGCAAAATCTTTGCCCATCCTGTGAGTGTCTGAGACACAAGTGTCACCGCCACTATAGAGCGTAGGGCAGACCCCAATAAGGTAAACATAGTTCTACTCACCACCTCTGACCTCCTGTCAGTGTGATCCTTAAATGTAGGAGTCCCTTTCATAGGGAGCGTGGTAGCCTTATTCAAACGGGCGAACGGGGGGTCGACCACTGGGGGGAGAGCCCACTCCTTAACCAGGTCCTCCTTAAAGGGGTACCCTAAGGCTAGGCGCCGCGGGACCGTCAAAGTCTTCTGCGGCTTATCCCAGTCAATGAATGTATCAAAAAAAGGCACCTATGGAAAGACCTTTTTTGAAGAAACGGCTTTTAAAGGAACCAAAGGAGACAGCTTCCACCTGAGGTTCCTCAGCCCCAACATTCAGCTTGAGAGTGTCCCTGACAGCATCCCTAAATTCACTTACAAGCACCCTGTCCGTTATTCAGAATTGGTATATAAAAAAAGAGATAAGATGAAGCTAACCAGTATGCCAAGGTCAATCCAAGGGTATCCAATCCCATCCCAAAAAAATACTAGAAAATAGAAACTGGAATATTATGGACTGGTGCAATAATATGGACTGACTAATAGAGTATATAAAAGTAGAAAAGGTTTTATTGCACATAAGTTAGGGTTGTCCCGATACCACTTTTTTAAGACCGAGTACAAGTACCGATACTTTTTTCCAAGTACTCGCCGATACCGAATACCGATACTTTTTTTTTTATATCTCTTTTAAAAAAAAAAAAATTTTTTTTTTTACAATTTTTTTTTTTTTTTTTACAATTTTTTTTATTTATTTATTGATTGATTTTTTATAATGTTTTCTTTTTTTAAGGGGTGGGGGGTGGACAGTGTCAGTGTGTTTTTTCTTCTATTTTATTTTATTTATTTTTTACAATTCATTTCTTTATTATTTATTTTTTTATTAAATTTTTTATTTTTTTATCAGCCCTGTTGGGGGGCTTTGGTGAGATATCAGGGGTCTTAACAGACCTCTGACATCTCCCCTTTGAGACAGAGAAAGGGACTAGGGACAGATTCCCCAGTCCCTTTCTCAGCAGCCTCTGCTGCGCTGAAAATGAATGGAGAGAAGACCGCGGCTTCTCTTCATTCACAAACTAAAACATTGTAAACACAGTTTACGATGTTTCAGTTATGTGAATGGACAGAGTCAGTGATCACTGACTCTGTACATTCCGAACGGTAAGGAGCCAGAGTTACCGGCTCCTACCTCCGCTCTCCATCCTGACAGATCGAGGGGGTGGAGGAGGAGAACAGAGGGGGATGGCAGCACGGAGGAGGACACTGATTGGGATGGCAGCACGGAGGGGGACACCTATTGGGACGGCGGCACGGAGGGGGACACCTATTGGGATGGCAGCACGGAGGGGGACACCTATTGGGACGGCGGCACGGAGGAGGACACTGATTGGGATGGCAGCACGGAGGGGGACACCTATTGGGACGGCGGCACGGAGGAGGACACTGATTGGGATGGCAGCACGGAGGGGGACACCTATTGGGACGGCGGCACGGAGGAGGACACTGATTGGGATGGCAGCACGGAGGGGGACACCTATTGGGACGGCGGCACGGAGGAGGACACTGATTGGGATGGCAAGTATCGGGTGAAGCATCGGGAGCATTTGCCCGAGTACAAGTACTCAGGCAAATGCTCGGTATCGGTGCCGATACCGATACTAGTATCGGTATCGGGACATCCCTAACATAAGTAATCACAAAATAGACAATGGAGAAAATTTGTATAGACAATTTCATAAAAACATGGTTAATAGACTGACATATACGCCAATATACATAGTTTTCACATCCATGATGTTAGACAGTTTGAGTCAATACAGAGGGAGGGGAATAGATACCAACATGTTTCGGATACAAATGGCAATTCAAAGCCAATATGTATATATTCCTTCTTCAGGGTTTGTATATAGGCGAAGCAATATGTATGCATAGTGGCATACAATATCCATTAGATATCCAAGTATATATGTATAATGATTGAAAAAAAGAGAAAAAAATGCATGCTACTTGCATCTCACAAAAAGATCTTAAAACATTTTATTTTATTTTTACTAATCTGTTTTTCAGAATACATCTTGTCCCTGTCTCTCCATCCTTGTGATTCTTGACGGCCCGTGTGGACATACTGGGTTAGAGATATCACAACATATCTAAATTTCCTGCTGGGAAATGCCCACAGTCCCTAATATCCATTTGGACATTGGTACACATACCCTGCTACATCCCCCCCTTTTTTAAAAGGGCTAGGCTGTTATTTTATTTTTAAGCCTTCACTCCTTACTCTCTGGGACTGTGCATTCTACCCCTTGGATTGGACTTCACAAGCTCCTGGGAGTTCACCCAACTGACGTGCCTTATTCTACATCCCTATGTTTTAAGATCTTTTGTGAGATGTAAATAGCATGCATTTTTTTCTCCTTTTTTTCAATCATTATACATACATACTTGGATATCTAATGGATATTGTATGCCACTATGCAGCGTGTTCTAAATGTGATACCAGATAGAAATGTAGTGAAATATACCAAATTATTTACTTTATTTTTCATACACTGCTTTTTGCTTTTCTAAATTACAGAAGAGATCTAACATATTGCTTTGCCTATATACAAACCCTGAAGAAGGAACATATACATATTGGCTTTGAATTGCCATTTGTATCCGAAACATGTTGGTATCTATTGCCCTCCCTCTGTATTGACTCAAACTGTCTAACATCATGGATGAGAAAACTATGTATATTGGCGTATATGTCAGTCTATTAACCATGTTTTTATGAAATTTTCTATACAAATTTTCTCCATTGTCTATTTTGTGATTACTTATGTGTAATAAAACCCTTTTTACTTGTATATACTCTATTGGTCAGTCCATATTATTGCACCAGTCCATACTATCCCAGGGGCATTCCAGTTTCTATTTTCTGTTATTTAGAACTGGGGTCTTCCTCACAAGGAATATCCTGTTCAAAAAACATGAAAATCCTCAGAGCTAGGGTCCTGAGCAGCAGTAGCTAGGCCCATATCTGAGACAGAGCACTTCCCTACAGGAGAATGTGTGGGGAGGGGGCGCTTTTACAGCTCCCTTGCGCTCTCACACTGCTTCCATCCTGACAAGGATGATTCCAGGACTGCCGACAACTAGTCGCCAAGGACCTCAGGAGCACTGCCAGTTGCCTCTGACAAGTGTGGAGAAGCAGGTGAACTAGACTCCATACTGCCACCCTCTGAGACCTTATACACCATTACAGTGCATAATACAGTCCACCCACTGGCTGCGCTGAGGCCGAGGAGAGGATACCCAGAGGACTCACCAACCCTTAAGGACCGCTCAGTTCCGCTGTATGAAACCGCGCTGCAGCACGAGTGAAGCCTGAGGAGAGAGTGTGAGGAGATTGTGAGATGAGATGAGATTGTGAGGAGATTCGTGCCGCAGCAGCGCCGATAGAGGCCGAAACCGAAAGTGAAAGCGCCGCGGCTTCAAGAAAATGGCCGCCGGCCGCATGCATTTCTGCGCCATTGATCTACGGCAAGATGGCCGCCGAGCGCGCTTTTTAAATCACCACACATCGCTAATGGCGCACACAATAAAGTCAAACACTCACACACCAGAACACTGCTCCTCTCCCAGAGTCACTACACAGACATGAGCGCCCCCCGCCAGGCCAGAGCGACCCCCAAGCACCCCCACACAGCACAGCACCAGTACAGGGTGCAGAGTGTAGCATAACAGGGGGGAGACAGGGAGAAACCCCCCATATAAAGAAACACAGCCAGCATGTACTCACCTGTAGCAGGAGAGACTACTTGCCTGTCCCAGAGGGACCCACTGGCTTGTTTCAGACAGACCTATCACAGAGTATAGTACTGAGTAGCTGTCGGCCCGGTCCACCGCAAAAGATACAGTCAACAACTGTTCAATCTTGAGAGGACCGCGGGAGCATAAAAGCAACCCGGCCACCCCTGGAGTCATGGGGCATGTCGTGAACTGAGTCTCACGCACACAAGGCGAGGATCAGCATGCTCGATGGTCGGACAGGGAAGACTACGAGCATACCAGTGTACCCAACCTGTTGCCCAGCCGACAGTTGATTGAAGGTCTCAAAAATAAAAAAAAATTCCCAAAGGAATAAAATTTAAAAAGTAAAATCTTCCAGGAGACTGGCTCCTGAGTGCCACGTCTTCTCATTCTGCTAGGCAGAAAAAAACGGAGGTCTGCTGACTGCAGTGGGAGGGTTATGTCCGGAGGGACCGCCCCCCTGGGCGGGGCTGTTCCTCTGGCTTTTTAGAATGCATGTATAACATTTCACATTCTGCCTAGGTCTTCTCCTGCAAGCAGGGACATAACCCACGTGTAAAGTGTAAGAGAAGCTGTGTCAGTCCATGGACGATAAGAGAAAGTGAGTACATCCCTAAGTGAAAATGTCCAAATTGTGCCCAATTAGCCATTTTCTCTCCCCAGGGTCATGTGACTCGTTAGTGTTACAAGGTCTCATGCTTGAATGGGAAGCAGGTGTGTTAAATTTGGTGTTATCGCTCACTCTCTCTTATACTGATCACTGGAAGTTCAACATGGCACCTCATGGCAAAGAACTCTGAGGATCTGAAAAAAATAAATTGTTGCTCTACATAAAGGTGACCTAGGCTATAAGAAGATTGCCAAGACCCTGAAACTGTGCTGCAGCATGGTGGCCAAGACCATACACCATAGACCAACAACAGTTCAACAGGACAGGTCAGTACTCAGACCATACTCTGCACACTGCATCAAATTGGTCTGCATGGCTGTCGTCCCAGAAGGAAGCCTCTTCTAAAGATGATGCACAAGAAATTCCGCAAACAGTTTTCAGAAGACATGCAGATGAAGGACATGGATTGCTGGAACCATGCCCTGTGGTCTGAGGAGACCAAGATAAACTTATTTGGGTCAGACAGTGTCAAGCGTGTGTGGCGGTGGCAAGCAGATGAAGAGTACAAAGACAAGTGTGTCTTGCCTACAGTCAAGCATGGTGGTGGGAATGTCATGGTCTGGGGCTGCATGAGTGCTCCCGGGGCTGGGGAGCTACTGTTCATTCAGGGAACCATGAATGCCAACATGTACTGTGACATACTGAAGCAGAGCATGATCCCCTCCCTTCAGAGACTGGGCCGCAGGGCAGTATTCCAACATGATAACGACCCCAAACACATCTCCAAGATGACCACTGCCTTGCTAAAGAAGCTGAGGGCAAAGGTGATGGACTGGCCAAGCAAGTCTCCAGACCTAAACCCTATTGAGCATCTGTGGGGCATCCTGAAACAGAAGGTGGAGGAGCGCAAGGTCTCAAACATCCACCAGCTCCGTAAGTGGAAGAGCAATCCAGTGGCAATCTGTGAAGCTCTGGTGAACTCCATGCCCAAGAGGGTTAAGGCAGTGCTGGAAAATGATGGCCATACAAAATATTGACACTTTGGGCCGAATTTGGACATATTCACCTAGGGGTGTACTTAATTTTGTTGCCAGCAGTTTAGACATTAATGTACACTCACTACTTCACATTGTAACAAAGTGTAATCTCTTCAGTGTTGTTGCATGAAAAGATATAATAAAATATTTACAAAAATGTAAGGGGTATACTCACTTTTGTGAGATACTGTGTGTATATATATATATATATATATATATATATATATATATATATACACACACACACTGTATATGAGATTATATATGTATACACATACATACACACACATACATACATACACAGTTGTGCTCATAATTTTACATACCCAGGCAGAATTTATGATTTCTTGGCCATTTTTCACAGAATATGAATGATAACACAAAAACTTTTCTTTCACTTATGGTTAGTGTTTGTCTGAAGCCATTTATTATCAATCAACTGTTTACTCTTTTTTTAATCCTAATCACAACAGAAACTACCCAAATGACCATATTCAAAAGTTTACATACCCTGGTGATTTTGGCCTGATAACATGCACACAAGTTGACACAAAGGGGTTTGAATGGCTAATAAAAGGTAACCATCCTCACCTGTGATCTGTTTGCTTGTAATTAGTGTGTGTGTGTATAAGGCCGGGTTCACACTTGTCCGACAAACGCTCCGACATTGGGAGCTCATGTCGCATGACGTGTGAATATCAATGTTTCCCTATGGGAGCCATCTTAACTGGTCCGACACATGTCGGTCCGACTTTGAAAATGCTCCCTGTACTACTTTGGTCCGACTTTGATCCTACTTCAGCCCATTGACTATCATTGAAGTCGGATCAAAGTCGGACCGCAGTCTTGCATGATCCGACTTTGGCATGCGACTTGTGCTCTGCTGATCTTGAGAGGGAACTCCACGCCAAATTTTAAATTAAAAAAAACGGCATGGGTTCCCCTCCAGGAGCATACCAGGCCCTTTGGTCTGGTATGGATTTTAAGGGGAACCCCCTAAGCCGAAAAAAACGGCGTGGGGGTCCCCCCAAAATCCAAACCAGACCCTTATCCGAGCATGCAACCTGGTAGGCCGCAGGAAAAGAGGGGGGACGAGAGAGCGGCCCCCCTCCCTCCTGAACCGTACCAGGCCGCATGCCCTCAACATAGGGGGTTTGGTGCTTTGGGGCAGGGGTGGCCCCGAAGCATGTGACTGTGACGTCATGGGAGCATGTGGCCACCCGGAGCATGTGACTGATGTCATGAGAGGCCTATATAAAATCGGAGCGCACCGCACACCCAGCATTACAGCGGGAGGAAGCGACGTGTCAACATCGAAGAGGAGAAGAGGGAAGAAGGCGACAGAGAAGACCGGGCCCCGCTAGCAAAAGAGCTGGAAGAAGATAGCGGAGGCCCGGGAGAAGGAAGAAAGAACCGGAAAGCGAGAGAAGAACCGGAGACCCCCGAAGTCGGAAGAGACCCCCGGAGTTGGAAGAAGACTCCCGGAGCTATGTAATAAATTACTTTAAAAACCTGTGTAGTGTTTTTTTATTGGCCTTTTTTTCCACCAGGTGAATGAGTAATGGGGTACACCGTACCCCTACCCATTCACATAGGGTGGGGGGCCGGGATCTGGGGGCCCCTTTATTAAAGGGGGGCTCCCGGAATCCGATAAGCCCCCACCCGCAGACCCCGACAACCAATGGCCAGGGTTGTCGGGAAGAGGCCCTGTCCTCATCAACATGGGGGCAGAGTGCTTTGGGGTAGGGGGGCCGCAGGTCGCCCCCCTGCCCCAAAGCACCAAACCCCCCATGTTGAGGGCATGCGGCCTGGTACGGTTCAGGAGGGGAGGGGGGGGCGCTCTCTCGTTCCCCCCTCTTCTCCTGTGGCCTGCCAGGTTGCGTGCTGGGATAAGGGTCTGGTTTGGATTTTGGGGGGACCCCCACGCTGTTTTTTCGGCTTAGGGGGTTCCCCTTAAATCCATACCAGACCGAAGGGCCTGGTATGCTCCTGGAGGGGGAACCCATGCCGTTTTTTTTATTTAAAATTTGGCGTGGAGTTCCCCCTCAAGATTCATACCAAACACAATGCCTGGTATTGGCGGGGATCCAAGTCGGATCCCCGTTCATTGAAAGTCGGACATATGTCGGCTTCATGTCGCAGGGCAAAGTCGGATCCAAAGTAGGACGGCTGTCGTGTCACACAAGTGTGAACCCAGCCTAAAAGGTCAATGAGGTTTCTGGACTCCTGACAGACCCTTGTATCTTTCATCCAGTGCTGCACTGTTTCTGGATTCTGAGTCATGGGGAAAGCAAAAGAATTGTCAAAGGATCTGCGGGAAAAGGAAGTTGAACTGTATAAAACAGGAAAGGGATATAAAAAGATATCCAAGGAATTGAGAATGCCAATCAGCAGTGTTCAAACTCTAATCAAGAAGTGGAAAATGAGGGGTTCTGTTGAAAACAAACCACGGTCAGGTAGACCAACTAAATTTTCAGCCACAACTGCCAGGAAAAATGTTCGGGAAAACCCCACAAATAACTTCAGGTGCAATATAGGACTCTCTGAAAACATGTGGTGTGTTGGTTTCAAGATGCACAATAAGGAGACACTTGAAGAAAGATGGGCTGCATGGTCGAGTTGCCAGAAGAAAGCCATTACTACACAAATGCCAAAAAGTATCCCGCTTACAATAAGCCAAACAGCACAGAGACGAGCCTCAAACCTCCTGGCATACAGTCATTTGGAGTGATGAGACCAAAATTTCGCTTTTTAACCACAACCATACACGCTTCATTTGGAGAGGAGTCAACAAGGCCTATGATGAAAGGTACACCATTCCTACCGTGAAACGCTGGTGTTTTGGGGATGTATGACCTACAAAAAGGCACAGGAAAATTGATGGCAAGATGAATGCAGTATGTTATCAAAAAATACTGGAGGAACATTTGCATTCATCAGCCAGGAAGCTGCGCATGGGACGTATCTTGGACATTCCAACATGACAATGATCCAAAACACAAAGCCAAGTCAACCTGTCATTGGCTACAGTAGAATCATGTGAAGGTTCTGGAGTGGCCATCTCAATCTGACCTCAATATCATTGAATCACTCTGAGGAGATCTCAAACGTGCAGTTCATGCAAGACAGCCCAAGAATTTACAGGAATTGGAGGCTTTTTGCCAAGAGGAATGGACAGCTTTACCATCTGAGAAGATAAAGAGCCTCATCCTCAAATACCACAAAAGACTTCAAGCTGTCATTGATGTTAAAGGGGGCAATACACGGCAAACTTTTGATCAGGGTAATTTCTGTTGCCATTATGATTTAAAAAGAATAAACACAGTTGATTGATAATAAATGGCTTCAGTCAAACACTAACCATGAGTTAAAGAAAAGTTTTCGTGTTATGTATATTCTCTGAAAAATGGCCAAGAAATCATAACTTCTGCCAGGGTATGTAAACTTATGAGCACAACTGATGTTTATATATATATATATATATATATATATATATATATATTATATACACACACACACATACACACTAGAGGTCGACCGATATATCGGCCGGCCGATATATCGGCCGATATTTGGGCATTTTTGATAAATCGGCATCGGCCGATTATTATCAAAACTGGGCTGATATTTTTCACTGGCTGCCCTTCCTCCTCCCTTCTCCACACTCAGCAGCATCAAGCGCCGTGCTGTGTGTGTGTGTGAAACTGAAAGTAACAGAGGAGAGAGAGAGAGGAGCTGTCAGCTTTTTGTCGGGGTGGGCGGGACCCGGCCGGGGTGGGCGGGACCCAGCAGATATATTACACCAGCCAATGGGATGGTATCTGGGCGGGCCGCTACGTGCATGTGGCCCGTCCCCTTTCTAAAGCAGCCCAATCACTGGCTGGTGTAATTTAGCTGCTGGGTCCCGCCCACCCCCACATCGATCACATTGAGCTCAAATTCTAACAGCTCTCTCTCTCCTCTCTGTCAGTTTCACACATTACACTCGGCTTAGTGTGAAACCTGCCTGTCTGTCTGTGTCACCGCCAATCGGTGCCATCTGTCAGTGCCACCGCCAATCGGTGCCCTCTGTCAGTGCCATCGCCAATCGGTGCCATCTGTCAGTGCCACCGCCAATCGGTGTCACCAGCCAGTGCCACCGCCAATCGGTGCCACCTGTCAGTGCCACCAGCCAGTGTCAATCAGTGCCAACCGCCAGTGCCAACCAGTGTCACCCGCCAGTGCCAACCACTGCCACCCGCCACTGCCAACCAGTTCCAATCAGTGCCATCTGTCCCAAACTAGTGCCATCTGTCAGTTCCAAACCAGTGCCATCTGTCAGTTCCAAACCAGTGCCACCTGCCAGTGCCAATAGTGCCACCTGCCAGTGCCAATAGTGCCACCTGCCAGTGCCAATAGTGCCACCTGCCAGTGCCAATAGTGCCATCTGTCAGTTCCAAACCAGTGCCACCTGCCAGTTCCAAACCAGTGCCACCTGCCAGTTCCAAACCAGTGCCACCAACCAGTGCCATCTGTACTGAGGACATCAAGTGTGTGCTAGAGTGACAGGAGTAATCAGGAAGGAATGGAGTGGGTGAGGTGTGTTATTTTTTTTTATTTTTAATCGGCCTAAAAAATCAGCCACAAAAATCGGCATCATATATCGGCCGCCCCAATTTCTAAATATCGGCATCGGCCAGAGAAAAACCCATTTCTGTCGACCTCTAATATATATATATATATATATATATATATATATATATATATATATATTACATATATACACATATACACACACACACACACACACACAGTGGATATAAAAAGTCTGCACACCCCTGTTAAAATGTCAGTTTTTTTTGTGATGTAAAAAAATGAGAAGAAGATAAATCATTTCATAACTTTTTCCACCTTTAGGGCCAGTTCACACCAGATGCAGTTCTGTGCGCATTTTTTTCTGCACTAAAAATGCATGCACAGTGTTTTCCATGTATTCCAATGGCTCTTGTTCACACCATGCAGTCAGTTTCCGGTCAGTTTCTGGTGCATAAACTGACCGGAAACTGACTGCATGGTGTGAACTAGAGCCAACAAGAGCCATTGGGATACATGGAAAACACTGTGCATGCATTTTGTGCAGAAAAAAAGCACACGGAACTGCGTCTGGTGTGAACTGGCCCTTAATGTGACCTACAAACTGTACAACTCAGTTAAAAAACAAACAAATCTTTTCGGTGGAGGGAAGTAAATCAGCATGAGATATCTTGACGTGGCAATATTTGCCCACTCTTCTTTGCAAAAACACTCCAAATCTGTCAGATTGTGAGGGCATCTCATTGGATTCAGGTGTGGGCTCTGGCTGGGCCATTTCAAAACTGGTGAAGCCAGAAGCCAATGGCGCTGCTGCTGTGTCTCAGCCAAACAGGAGGAAGAGTCTTGTACTGCGGAGAGACTCGTGGACATCGCAGGATTGAGATGGGGCTCAAGTAAGTATTAGGGGGAGCTGGGGAGGCTGCTGCACACAGAATGCTTTTTTATCTCCCCTCTGCCACAAAAAACTTTTACCTGAACTTCTTACGTTACTGGCCTCAGATTTGTGGGCCTCAAAGGGTATTTTTCTTACATACATCATGTGGTAGCCCCTGGAGGTATTAGGACTGTTCAATCGTTGAAGGATGAATTTACACTGCTCAACTATATGCTGTTTTGGTATCTCCAACTGCGGCACGCTTGCCCAGCAACCTAATACATACCGATGCCTACCTCTGTTTCCATGTTAAAGGTTATATGCGTCAATAAACCCCAAAAATGTACATGGTTTTATAGCTTACTTATCCCCTCAACCTCCTAAATTGCTTATTATCCCAAAATCTCTTGGGAAGCAAAAGTAGATGAGGAATGGGATGGGGTTCTGGATAACTGCAAACTGGTGTCCCCTAAGATTTCGGACCGTCTCAGACAACTGTATCTAACTCCAATACGTACATCTAAACTTCAACCCATGTACAGCCCTTTTGCCCATGTGCTTAGCCAATCCAGGTACCTTTCACCATCTAGTTAACAATAATTTTAAAGAACTAGGCTGCAAGTTGAAGGGAAGGGCCTCCAAGGTGATATTCTCTGAAATATTGCCTGTGCCATGCGCAACACAGGAAAGGCAGGGGGAGATTAGAGACCTGAATGCATGGCTTAAAATCTGGTGTAAGAAGGAAGGGTTTGGATATCTAGAGCACTGGGCTGACTTTTCATTGGGGTACAACCTATATGCTAAACATGGTTTGCACCTTAATGGAAGGGGGTCTGCTGTGCTGGGGGAGAGGTTTATGGGAAGGTTGGAGGAGTATTTAAACTAGTATTGAGGGTGAACTAGAATTTAATCAGACAGGTCAGTTAGGGGTCAGACATTAATGGAGAGTGGAATGGGGATAGATGGGGGAGGGTTATGGCAGGTGACAAGAAGGTTCCCATGTTGGAAACAACCATTGGAAATTATAGTGCTATTTTTACTAATAAAAAAAGATATGCAAAACACCAGAGCAAAATGTAATAATGCATTTAAGTGTTTGTCCACCAATGCCAGAAGTCTGCCATTGGTGAAGTTGGAAGCTCTGGTGCACGAGGAGAGCTATGATGTAATCGGTATTGCTGAATATTGGCTTTAATCCTCACATGACTGGGCTATTAATATTCAATCCTCACATGACTGAGCTATTAATATTCCTGGCTAAGCTCTCTTTCGGATAGACAGGGTAAAAAGGAAACATGGCCGTGTCTGTCTCTTGTGAGAAGTGATCTCAAAGCGAGTGTGAATGAGGACCTAATTGAGTGTGATGTGGCTGAAGCATTATGGGTGGAACTGCATATAGATGTGCGTAGTTCAAAGTTAATCATTGGAGTTTGTTATAGACAACCCAATGTTAACGAGAAGGTGGAGACTCAGTTAAAGTTGAAGTCGAGCTAGCCCAATATGAGTGAAGTTGATGCTCAGTCCCCAATAGTATGCACACAACAAAAAGCAAAAATGCCCTTGGGACTTTTAAAAAGCACACCTCAAGTAAAAAGTATAAATGATTAATTTTACAAACATTTAAAAACATAAATTGATAAAGAAAAGAAACCACATATTAAATGTCAACATATAAATCAATATTGCATTTTTGTCATAGACCTTTCCATGAGATCTGATTATGTCATGCAGATGACTGTCAGTAGTCTAGGATGACTGTGCTAGGTCTCAACGCGTTTCGCGAGAGGAGTCTCGCTTCTTTGGGGGAAGCACAGATAGATACGGATAATGGAAAGCTCCTGGCCTTTTAGCTGGTATGAAGCTTTAAAAATCAAAAAATGTGTATAAATGAGTATATAAAAAAATGGGTATGATACCCTATACTTATAAGAAAGATTTCAAAAAATGTAATAAACTGTACGCAAGAATGAATGCATACACTGCCACCCATGTCACAAAGCTGATCTCACCACCGGAAGCTGTGGAAGGGCGGGGAGATGGAACCAGTGGGAAACCGCAATACCCGGAATAGGAGCATAAGACGTATGTCCCAAACTGGGAAAGCCCACACCCTGTGAGGGAGACACACAAACCCAACAGTAACTTGTGTATGGAAGGCAGCTCACGTAGCTATCACACCTGTCCATAAAAAGGATCTTGTTGTTCAGATGACAGACGATACAGATCTTTTCTTTTTGTATACTCTTGTCATTTCTGAAGATGATTGATGATTTCAGTCAGTGCCACCTATCAGTGCCCATCAGTCAAACTGTCACAGTAAAAGTATCAGTAATGGCGAATACTTGAAATAAAAGTATTGGTACTTGTACTCGGTCTTAAAAAAGTGGTATCGGGACAACCCTAAAATATATTAATAGTTAAAAAGGTCAGGTCTGAGCATGTAGGCCCTTTACAAAATAATTTAGAGTGGGTGACTGGGAAAAAAGAGAAGGCAAATTAAATACTTTCCTCAGTTCTGTGTATACAAAAGGAGCATGGGGGAGCTCATGTCCATAAAGGGTATGGTATTGACAAAGCCCCAAATGATTCACAATGGCTCAAAAGTGATATGGTTCAGAAATATTTAGACAGAATAAAAGGTCGATAAAGCACCTGGACCAGATGGCATACACCCACGGATCCCAAAAGAATTGAGCTCTGTCATTTCAAAGCCATTGTACTTAATTTTTAGGGACTCAATGACTGGAATAGTACCACTGAATTGGCGTAGGGCCAATGGTGGTACCTATATTTATAAAGTGAACAAAGTCTTTACCAAGTAACTATAGACCTGGTAGTTTAACTTCTATAACTGAGAAGATACTGGAGGGTTTAATAAAAGACTACATAGATGAGTTCTCGATGGAAAAAAATATTTTAAGCAACAGACAGCATGGGTTCATGAAAGACAGAGGTTGTCAAACAAAATCAGATTTTTTTTTATGCAGAGGTAAGTAAAACCTTGGACAGAGGGATGGCAGTGGACGTGGTATACTTGGATTTCACAAAAGCGTTCAATACAGTTCCCCACACACGGCCAATGTGTAAGGTAAATTCTACAGGCTTGGAAATATCAGTTTGCAAATAGATAAAAAAAACTAGCTAAAAGACAGAATTCAGAGAGTAGTGGTTAATGATTCATACTCTGAATATTCTAAGGTTATCAGTGGTATACACCAAGGTTCAGTGTTGGGACCCTTACTTTTAAATATCTTTATAAATGATATTGGGTCTGGGATTAAAAGTGTCATTTCAGTCTTTGCAGATGACACCAAACTATGCAGTGGAATAACATCCTTACAGGATGTCTCCAATTTACAAGCCAACCTCAATGCACTGTTTAATTGGGCGACTATGTGGCAGATGAGGTTTAATGTAGATAATTGTAAAGTTACGCACTTGGGGGCTAAGAATATGCATGCATCATACATACTAGGGGGAGTACAACCATAGTGGAGAAGGATCTGCGTGTTTTGGAAGATCACAAGATCGATAATAGCATGCAATACAAGCTGCGGTTTCCAAAGTGAGCTAAATCCTTTCTTGTATTAGGAGAGAGGAGAGGAGAGAGGAGAGAGATCATTAATCGGAGAACTGGAGAAAGTGCAGAGAAGGGCAACCAAACTGATGAGCATAGAAGAGCTCAGCTATGAGGAAAGATTGAAAAAAAGGGGGGGATATGATCAACATGTACAAATATATAAGGGGTCCATATAGTGAACTTGGTGTTGAGTTATTCACTTTACGGTCAACACAGAGGACGAGGGGGGACTCTTTACGCCTAGAGAAAAAGAGATTTCATCTCGAAATACGGAAAGGTTTCTTCACCGTAAGAGCTGTGAAAATGTGGAATAGACTCCCTTCAGAGGTGGTTCTGGCCAGCTCAGTAGATTGCTTTAAGAAAGGCCTGAAATCTTTTCTAAATGTACAATATAATTGGGTACTGACATCTATAGGTAAAGTTGATCCAGGGAAAATCCGATTGCCTCTCAGGGGATCGGGAAGGAATTTTTTCCCCTGCTGCAGCAAATTGGATCACGCTTTGCTGGGGTTTTACACCTTCCTCTGGATCAACTGTGGGTATAGGATTGTGTATATGGGATTGTATGATATTTTTTATTACTTTTGATGGTTGAACTAGATGGACTTGTGTCTTTTTTCAACCTGACTAACTATGTAACCATCTCTTGTAGGCCTGTTCCGAGATTCAGAAGTTTTGGATGCAAACTGAAATTTCTACATCACAAGCGAGGATCCCCACTGTGCCTGACCCCAAGCAATGTTTACAAAGACGTTATATGTTAGAATGCGGAGTATATTCTAAAAGTGGACCTGAACTCAAAAAGTGAAGTAGTGCTATGTTGCAATAAACCTAAGTGTTAAGAAGTACCCCCAAAAAAAAAAGTTTTTCTTGAATTCCTCCTCAAAAATAGAACTGCACTTCTTGGTATGGGAGCATGCATAGGTACTCCTGTGCCTGCAGGCTTATAGCTGTATATTTTCTGTTTGACAGACACTGCCAACTCTGACAGCTAGTCTCATGAGATTTAGTAGTGATCTAATGATATACCGTGCTGCTTGCTAAAGAAGAAGTTGTACCTGTGGACCATACCTTGCATTGTTGCATGCATCTCCCTGCTTCTGCCTCATTCATTCTGCGGATCTTTGCTTCCTTAATATTTTTCCCCTGGTTATCAGCACACTTGAGAATTTTCTGGAATTGACCCAACACTTTCAAACTGGTTGTGGGGTCATTAACAGAATGAGTTAAATCTCCAAAATGGGAAGTAAAATGCGTGCATTATGTAAATCCTGTGATTCACACTAGCCTATCAGGTGTACAGGGTGACAGAAGGGTGTGGTTTGTAGAGAGGAAGGTGGGCAGTGATTGGGTGGAGTCGTGTGTTGGCTGGGATGGGCATCAGCCTGTGTATAGTTGCCAGGCAGCATTGCTATGCAGAGGCCCCACCCCTTCCTCCACATGGGACCCTTCATACTTTCCTTATTCGGTCTTACATTAATATGACATCACCAGTCTCTGGAGAGTGTGAAGAGCCCTGAGGCAGATGGCACAAGGAGTCCCTGAAGGATGAGGAAAGGCCGTTCATCTCCAGGAAAATAATGCAACTGCAGGAAAGGCAGGACAATGTAACCCCGAAGGGGAGGCGGGGCCAGGCTGAGTATGCAATATGTGCTACAGGTAACTGCAACATACAACATGCCCAGACTGAAGGACTACAACTCCCAGCATTCAATGTCTGAGAAACTATTACTCAGTAGGCGAGCTGAAAAAGCATGGGGAGCCAAGGTATGTGTGAAAAAAGATCTTCCATGATTAGCTTATCTACATAGTGTACACAGACTGGAATATGTTTCACTGTGGAGATACATATCCCAGCATTTGTTCTAGAACTAGTAGCCACACAAAGCAGAGGAAGCAAAAAGGAGTGGAGTATGGAGCAGGTCGAGGAACATGATAAAAGCTCAGCAGATGATCGAGACCCACAGTGGTATGTGTCTGTAGCCCAGGAGGTGGTTGTCACGGAAAAGTGGCGGGTCTGAGTTGGTCAGCAAGAAGCCCAGGAAAATCAGTCACTTACCTTGTGGCAGTCAGACAAAGTTTCACCAGAATGGTGGGGAGGAGGGGAGAGAAGTAGGTGTCCACCAGGTGCACTGTCAATGTCAATGGATTGGTGTATTCCAACTATACACCATTCCAGCAATATGGACAGATCACCAGGCTGCCACCTACAGGCAACACTGTTAGTGTCTTAGGAATGATGCGCAGGTGTCATAGAAATGGTGTGTAGATTGCATAGGTCTATCAGTTAGGCCCCTCCCACTTATAGTGCCATTTGCCTAGACCTCAAATTTGTCACGATTAGCTCCCTTTTCCTCCAAAATCACAGGAATTGCAATTTACAAGAGTTCTCAGATATGGTTATCAGATCACCAGTCATCCAGGGGTATGGCTCTGACATGCGGAAGCAAAGTTCAGCTCCACTAGCAGGATGACTGCCACCACAGACAGTGCACAACAAGGCATCAGTAAGTAAGCCAAAAGGCAATACTGATGACTAGTCTTTGCCCTCTGCTTTAATTTTTTGGCAAAGCTTTCAAAATGCAGCTCCTTTTTAATTCAGTTATGTGTGGGTGCAAATCTGAAAAGGTACATCACTCTTATGAACATTCTGCTTCATAAAATTCCTGCAAGCAGCATCTTTTGCCACCAGCAAGGATTCATTCCTGGTCTGTGTTCAGACCAATTTGCTATGAAATCCATAATAGAACCATAGCATTACAGTATTTTATTGCAAGTATCATTCTTGAGGAAAGACAAGTTGCATAGGACAAATTTAACCTGCATTTATTTTACCTATACAATATACAGGAATTATAATGTACCTTACAGTGCTGAGGCTCTGTGACGTGCAAAATCTATAAAAGGCTTGCTTCTATATTTAGCTAATAAAATCTTTGTCAAGGAGCATATCCTGTAGCTTGTGAAATCTCTGACCTCAAATCATTAACTGCAACCTATCCATGTACTTAAGGGGTCATTTTAGCAGTCAGACCGTCTGTCAACGTGCTTTAAGTCCAAAGCATTTCCGGAATGTGAGAAAGGGATCAGGAACAAATACAACAAACTGGGAGAAATTGAAAACATCTCTCAATCACATTTCAGATTGTCTAGTCCTCCAGAAAGTGTGTAACGCATTTCAAAGTATAAACTGGCAATTCAGATGTCTGGCCATTGATCAAGGTATATTTTTAAGATAAAGCACCTCATGTCAAACACTGCATAGACAGCAAAAAAATAAGAAGAAAATAAAGAAGAATCAGCAATACAGTTTTCTTTTTCCGCCCAAAAGAATATTTGCGTGACTACATAAAATGAAACATGCAACTCCAACTGTTAGCATGTGAACAATTACAGAAATGTAAAGAAAAGAAAAACTGAAAAAAGCACGATCTCTTTAATGTCAAGTGTTTGTGTCTGCATCATGAACATGGTTTCCAAAGGTGGCAATCTCAAAGATGTCCCACAAGTGGACCAGAACTCCATACCCCATCAAGAAGTCCACTATCTATATGTAGTATGTATTGGATAAACATGTCGCTTAGAGCAGAGCAGCAAATCTTTAGTCTCCATATCTTTCTTACTTCCAACTCTCTAGCTTTGCCCAGTTGTACATTGCTACCAATGCACAAATAAAGTCCATGAATGGGAGTAGAGCACCAGGAGGCATTAATCAAATAAGCACCTTACAGCAGCGAAAAAGACTTGATGTTTTTCACTCTATGGTGCTTAGATATAAGTCTAAAGAAAAACCTCCTTGTCAGCATTTGATTTTTTATTTTTTTATTATGAGAATTACAGTTTAAAAACTGGTGGCACAAGATAGAATACTGCATTCATGTTGCCGTCACTTCAATTTCAAGCTTCATGGCACAGATAAAAATGCAGATAAACATAAAAACTAAAGAAGAAAAACAAAAACAAAGGGTAAAAGTAAATGAAAATTTAGCCTTGAGACACAGGAAGAATAAATCAAGTGTTTTTCTTTTACTGAGATAGTTGTCCCAACAGTGGTAGCTTACAGTATCCTTATGCAGGCATGTGTATTACATGTGGCAGATTTTATTAGGGCCAAAAGAGGTACAATACAGGATTTTTTTTACTTTTCTAGCCACCGAGTGTTATCCAATCCTCAATGCTACCAGAACTTTTACATTCTGCACACAAAACAGACAGTTAAAAACAAAACTACAGGCTCCAACTCCCAATATATTAATAAACTAACTTCTTCTACTCTCAAACCTCCGTGTACATATGTCTAACCAAACAGCAAATTGAACTTTAAGGCCTCATGCCCACGTACGTTTTTACAGCTGCGTTTTTGAGCGTTTTTTACAGCTTAAAAAACGCCTGTCCATGTTAGTCTATAGCTTCATGCCCACCTAGGCGTTTTTGAGCTGCAAATAGCATAGGCGTTTTTAAGCTGTAAAAAAAAACCCAGGACCAGTGCGTTCCGCGGTGTCGGCGTTAGGCATAAAAAAACGTGAAGCGTTAAAAAATGCGTGAAAACGCGCAAAAAACGCAGCGATTGCGTTTTTGAGCTCCGGCGTTTGTTTTTTTTTTCGAAAAAAATATGGTCAAAAAATTTATACAATAACACGGACAGGCGTTTTTAAGCTGTAAAAAACGCTCAAAAACGCGGCTGTAAAAACATCCGTGGGCATGAGGCCTAAAACCTGCCAACAAAATTTAAAGAAAGTTTAACAAAACATGTGAAATTATTTAATGACTTGTATTACAGCTGTTTTTTTTGTTTTTTTTGGAATGAACAAAAGCTTGCAGGGTTGGCAGTTAATTATTCTTTAACAAATGTAAAATACGTTTTTTCTTTTTTTAGTCAATTAATCCCTATAACAGTGCCAATTAGCTCTGGGTGGCCACCGGAAAACTAAGAAAACTTCCTGCAGTGATGTCTGAAGAATAAGTCAAGGGGCTTAGTGCTTGCTCCGCCCACCGATTGCATACGGTGGTTCGGAGCAAGTGAATAAAGAGCACATAGCCCGCATTACAGCTATTACATTATTACCCCTGACAGGTAAAGTGTAAAACATTGATGATCTCATTACAATGGCATCTAAAAGTCATTGGGATTGATTAGGCAGCAAGTAAACATGTTGTCTCTGAAGCGGATGTGTTGAAAGCAGAAAAAAACAAGCATCAGTTTGTTGCATAAAGCGATGTGCAGCCGTAGACCGGTGAGGTCACCTGACCCATGTTCACAGCCCAAAGCACCTACAATGGGCAAGTGAGCATTAGAACTGGACCATGGAGCAATGAAAGAGGGTGGCCTCGGCTGATATTTCCTATTGTGGTAGCTTGTAGTGCAAGTTAGCTTATAGATTACTACTGTACAAGCTCTGCGTATGTACTAGACACGCTGTATGAGTGTTTTTTACACATATGTACTCATATCAACTGACCATCAATCTACACTTAAAGTGGTTGTAAACCCACTTTTTCAACTTGCACCTACAGGTAAGCCTAGATTAAGGCTTACCTGTAGGTGCAAGAAATATCTCCTAAACCTACACGGTTTAGGAGATATTTACTAAAATGACAGGCGCCGCTGTCTACGGCGCATGCGCGCCGTAGACAACGGCGCATTCATGGGGTTAATCCCATTCACAAACTCGGCTACTTCCCAGCAATCGCTGGGTGTAGCCGAATGGGACGCCTCCCGCGTGCATGCGCAGAGTGACGTCTCCGCCGCTCCGGCCAATCACAGCGCCGGAGCGACGCTGTGATTGGCTGGTGCGGCGATACCCGGAAGTAACATTCCGGCTATCGCCGCAGTGATGTCTGCGGCTGGACAGAGGGACGCGGACTGCCTCGGGGGCCCCGATCTAAGGTAAGTGGTACATAATGAGCTATTATCCTAGTCATAATAGCTCATTATGCCTTTCTTTTACAGGTTGGCAAAAAAAAAAAAAGTGGGTCGAAAAGCATTGGGATCCACATGTAACATGTGTATTGTTGAGTGTATTGTTAGGTGGTTATGATATAATGGGGAGTATTTGCAAATTTTGGCCATTTATATGATTGGCCTTGCTTTGCTGTTTTATGAAAGTTCTTTTGATGGAATTCTGAATAAAATGTATTTATTTTATCACTGGTATTTGTTTTTATGTGGTGCCTAAAAAAAATAATCTCAAGCTGCACTTTTCTTAGTTCTAAATGTAACTATCAGGGATATGACACACTGACATATATCAGACTCTATTTTGATTTGACATTTTGGTAGTAAAAAACAGCCAAATTGCTTATTGAAAAGAACGGCTAATTTTTGTAAGAAATAGATCATTTGTAAACTGCAATGTCTGCAGTGTATGTAGACAGACATCTACAGCTGGAGGGCCATTTTTTAAGATAATTTCCTTTTTCAATTACAGATCCCATTTTGTACAAGAATGTACCCTGCAGACATGTAAATCCACACCTTATTTTGTCACCTTCTGAGTACATATTGACAGCTCACCTCCTCAAGTACTTTGAAACTAAAAAGACTTCTAGAAAAGACAATACTGGTTACTGGTCACAGGTCTCCAGCGTACAGAAATAAATTAATGCGGCCAACTAGCTAGTACTGGCCTCTACACCCCAATGCGATTTACAACAGGGGCCCCATCTATCTGTTGTATGCCTGATGTACTAAGAAGGCTTTAGAAATATGTCATTATAAAGCATTACATTTGCATTTCACAATGTCAAATGTTGCCAGAAGATAATTAAATATACAAAAGGTCAATTAACATCACAGTGCCACTAGTAAATGTTCGCCTGTACTATTAAGCATTACAATGTCCTCCTAACATCCAGAGATGATTGTTTTAATGTGTGTAAGTGAAACTAACCTTGTTTAAAAGTGCCTAACATGTCGTCAAGTACCAACATGTGTCCCACATGTAGCCAACTGGATCCCAAGTTCTGGTTGTATGCAGGGCCTTCATTTCTCCCTAAGTGACGATAGAGTCCAAAACTTTCCTAGCTCTAAACCAAATGTGAAAGCTGGCAAGAAAGTTTCCAGTATTTGAAAATTGAAAGACAGCGATACGAAATAAAATAAGGGTAGCTCTTTGCATCAACATTAAAGTGGTTCTAAAATCAGAAGGTTTTTTATCTGAACCATTTAAAGGGGTTGTAAAGGTTTGTTTTTTATTTTCTAAATAGGTTCCTTTAAGCTAGTGCATTGTTGGTTCACTTACCTTTTCCTTTGATTTACCTTCTAAATGTTTTTTTTCTTTGTCTGAATTTCTCACTTCCTGTTTCTCCTCAGTAAACTTCACACCATCATCCGAGTGGTGTGGAGTCATCCAGAACAGCTTACTGAACAGCTTACTGAGGAGGAACAGGAAGTGAGAAATTCAGACAAAGAAAACAAAGAAAAAAATATTTAGAAGGGAAATCTAAGAAAAAGGTAAGTGAACCAACAATGCACTAGCTTAAAGGAACCTATTTAGAAAATAAAAACTAACCTTTACAACCCCTTTGTTAGATTTGGTGTTTACAAGTTAAAAACATTTTTTTTTGCTAGAAAATTACTTAGAACCCCCAAACATATATATATTTTTCTAACACCCTAGAAAATAAAATGGTGGTCGTTGCAATACTTTGTCACACCGTATTTGCGCAGCAGTCTTACAAGCGCACTTTTTTTGAAAAAAAATCACTTTTTTTAATTAAAAAAATAAGACAACAGTAAAGTTAGGCTGGCCATACATGGTCGAATTTCGAAATAATTTTCTTTTGAAAATCAGAAAATGTGTGCGTTTTGTGATCCGATGGTGCCACCATTGATTTTGAAATTCGACCAACCAAGCCTTCAATTTCACCTCATGATGATACAGAAAATAATTTTAGTAGCTGGGAATGTTCTTTTCTTTCGAGGAATTTTCTATTCTTGCACATGCGCATTTATTTTTCGATTACATTTCTCGCACGATTCTACCATCATTCATTAGAAAATCGTTTGTTTTTCAAAAAATTTCCAACATGTCCGATTACTGAAATTCGATGGCCGCACGAAAATCGGCTGTTGCTGCAGCCCACTAATGGTGTGAAATGAAATAGGAACGAAAATTCTCAATAAGACTTTCGAAAGAATTTTTTTTCGAAATTCGACCCATTGGCCCTTGGCCCAATTTATTTTATATTGTGAAAGTAGGGCTGGGCGATTTTCGCCCAAAAAAAAATCTGCGATTTTTTTATAAAAAACTCGATTTACGATTCGATTTTTTTTTTTTTATTATATTAATTAAAGTGCATCAACAAACAAAATTGCAAAGGCAAACCCTTTCTCTAACTGCAAAGTCAGTGTGCAAACACACAATATAATCCAGCGCTCATGGAACATACATTATTAACTATTGAAAACTCTTGAAACTCTGTGTGTGATTCCTTCTGTCCCAGCCTTGCTGCCATCCTGGCTCTGCATCCTTTTGGGTTGGAGGGCCCTCCACACGCTGGTCTGCCTGTTGTCCATCATTCAAGGTACTGTGCTCACACGGAGATCATGCCACAGGCTTTGTTTTGACTTTTTTAACCCCTCCTTGCTCCACGGATGTCACTGCAAGTTTAACAAGTTTGTCACCACTGGCAACTGGAGAGTTAAGATTCATTTGCCCTCTGCACATTTGGGATTGGATCCCTCTCTTTATTGTGATTAATAAATGGACTAAGCTTTTTTATCAATTCTTCAAGTTTTCAATAGTTAATAATGTATGTTCCATGAGCGCTGGATTATATTGTGTGCATGTTGTGTATTTTGTACTTCTGGGTACGGATTTTTTCTTGCTGCGCTGGATCCTGTTTTTTTCCCCCTTTTGGATACTTTGTACTTCCCAAAATATTTGGGATTTTTTTCTTATTATTATTATTATCATCCATTATATTTTTTTCTTTATACGCCAATTTAGCGCTTGTGACCTTTTGTTGTTTTTTGCTGTGTGCAACAAAGATTGTTAAACATCCAAATTATTAATACTGTATTTGGATTTAGCTAATAAAACAACAAAAAACCCTGAGGTTACTCTTAGTTGAATTGAACTGTGTCCATGCCTCACTGTACCCGTGTCTCACTGTGCCCGTGTCTCACTGTACCCGTGTCTCACTGTGCCCGTGTCTCACTGAGCCCGTGTCTCACTGTGCCCGTGTCTCACTGTGCCCGTGTCTCACTGTGCCCGTGTCTCACTGTGCCCGTGTCTCACTGTGACCATGCTTCAATCACTGTGCCCGTACCTGATGCAGATTTTCATGGTATACGGAATTTACTGCTACACCGGTGGCAATTCCAGTATTCAAAAGCCGCGCCTCCTCCTCGTCTGTGATAGGCGGAACACTCAATTTCCCAGCATTCAGTGTTCCGCCTATCATGGTCATCCTCATAACACAGACGAGGATGAGAGGATGTCCGTGATAGGCTGAATACTGCCTGCTGTGAAATTGAGTGTTCCGCCTATCACAGACGACGAGGACTCGGGAGGCGCGGCTTTTGAACACTGCAATGGCCGCCGTCTGTCTGCATGACACGCTGATCAGGTAGGCAGACGGCGGCTGCAGCGAGTAGATGTAATTGGGGTAACGCTGCCCAGTGCCATTCCGGATACGCCCCCTGCAGTCCTGCTACGGAAACTTTGAAGGGAAAAAAAATAAAAAATCTAAAAAAATCGATTTTCTTCAAAACTGAATCGATTTGAGCTCAAAACTCGATTCAATTTTAAAATCGATTTTTTTCCCAGCCCTATGTGAAAGATAATGTTACGCCGAGTAAATTGATACCCAACATGCCATGCTTCAAAGTTGCGCCCGCTCGTGGAATGGCGACAAAGATCTCCATAAGCGACGTTTAAAAAATTCTACAGGTTGCATGTTTTGAATTACAGAGGAGGTCTATGGCTATAAAATTTTTTGCTCTTGCTCTACCGATCGTGATGATACCTCACATGTGTGGTTTGAGCATCATATCCGGGCGCTGCTCACGTATGCGTTCGCTTCTGCTTGCAAGATCGTCGGGACGGGGCGCTTTATTATCTTTTTTTTATTTTGACACTGTTTTAAAAAATAAATACATTTTGGGTCACTTTTATTCCTATTAATGTAAACATCCCTTGTAATAGAAAAAAGCCGCTGATAAAAGTGATCTTGTGGCGTATCCGCTGCAGAGACCACTTTTATCTAAAAGAAGACCGCCCGCTGAAGAAGAGGATACCGGGGGTTATGGTAGCTATCTGCTACCATAACAACGGTATTCCTCTTCAAAGTACCGACATATTCCTGCGGCGGGCGGTCCGTAAGTGGTTAATGTATTCTGTGCAATAAGATAAAAAATTTGATTTTTACACTCTCCGTAAAATCCTTTTCTATGAGTTCATGGACGGACACAGCCTTAATCTTGACAAAGTGGGTATTAGCCTTCCTTCAGAAGTGACTAGGCATAAACTTATAGAAAGTGTTAAACACATCATACACCATACAGTCCCGCACGGGGGGTGGTCCCTCTGGGTATAACCCCTCTCTCTGCATCTCGCAGATCAGTTTGTCAAAAAGCAGTACAAACCTAAAAGGAGGGGTGGGTGCTGTGTCCGTCCATGAACTCAGAGAAAAGGATTTTACGGTGAGTATAAAAATCCTATTTTCTCTTTCGTTCATGGACGGACACAGCCTTAATCTTGACAAAGTGGGACGTCCCAAAGCAGTGTCAAAAAACGAGGGGTGGGAACAGCATAAAATTAAACTTCACCCCAAAACAAAACAGAGCTCCTCACCAAGGAGTTGCAAATTTAAACAGCCGCCTGCAAAACCTTGCGGCCGAAAGAAGCATCCGAAGATACACTCACATCAACCTTGTAGAATTTAGTGAAAGTGTGAACGGACGACCGCCGCCTTACACACCTGGGAAACAGACGCTTCATGTCGGAAAGCCCAAGAGGCAACTATTACTATGGTCGAATGCACCGGGACAGAAAAGGGGGGCGCCCGACCCTTTATGGTGCAAGCCTGAATTACTATCTGTCGGATCCACCTTGAGATGGTGGCCGACGAGACCACTAGGCCCTTCTTGGGACCAGCCACCGAAACAAACAGTCTGACCTCTTGAACGGAGCAGTAGCAGATAAGTATACTCTCAGAGCTCGGACAACGTCCAAGGAATGCAACGCCGCCTCTTTAGGATGAGATGGACGAGGACATAAGGATGGAAGTACAATGTCCTCATTGAGATGAAAGGCCAAAACAACCTTGGGTAGAAAAGAAGGCTGCAGACGCAGCACCACCTTATCCTTGTGGAAGATCAGATAAGGAGCCTTGCATGACAAGGCTGCCAGTTCAGAATCCCGTCTGACGTAACGGCCACCAAAAAGACCACTTTCTGAGAAAGTGTCAACAAGGGAATTTCCCTAATGTTCTCAAACTGTGGCTTCCGAACACCGAGAGGACCAGGTTCAAGTCCCACGGAGGTAGTGGGGGACGGACCGGAGGGGCCACATGCCGAACCCCCCGCACAAACGTACTCACCAAAGAGTGAACGCCAGGGGTTGCTGAAAAAAGACAACCAGGGCAGATTTCTGCCCCTTAATCGTACTTCAAGCAAGCCTTTGGTCCACCCCGCGCTGTAACAGCAGGACTCTGGAAACCAAATAAGTCCGTGGATTCCACCTCATTTCCTCACAAAAGGCTATGTAGGCCTTCCAAGTGCGATGGTAAATCTTCCTAGAGGATAACTTCCTAGCCTTCCTCATGGTAGGAATCACAGAGTCTGACAGACCTCGGTCTCTTAGCACCTGGCTTTCAATAGCCATGCCGTTAAAGCCAGCGACTGTAAAGCAGGATTAAGTATGGGACCTTGCGATAGCAGGTCCTCTCTCAGCGGTAGATGCCAAGGGATGTCTGCTACTAGACGCACTAGGTCGGCGTACCAAGGACGCGGAGGCCAATCCAGAGCAATTGGGATCATTGGAATCCCCTTTGCCTCCACTCTGCGAAGCAGATGAGAAAGGAGTTTTAGAGGAGGGAAGGCATAGATTAGCCGGTACCGACTCCACAGTGCCACTAACGCATCTGTCGCGTCTGCCAATGGGTCTCTTGACCTGGCCACAAACCTCAATACCTTTCCGATTGAGTCGGGACGCCAGATCTACATCTGGCGTGCCCCATTTTTGGCGAAGGAGCTGAAACACATCCGGGTGTAGAGACCATTCTCCTTGGTCCAGCATCTGGCGACTCAGGTAGTCCGCCTGCCAGTTTTCCACACCCAGAATGTATACGGCCGACAGGGCCGGTATGCTTCTTTCTGCCCACCTTAGGATGTAAGCGACCTCCGATGCTGCAGCTGAGCTTCTTGTTCCTCCTTGATGGTTGACATATGCCACTGCTGTGGCGTTGTCCAGCTGGATCCTGACTGGATGCCCCTGTAGCCTCGAGACCATGTGGAGAGGCAAAGCCAGATCGCCCGAAGTTCAAGGACATTGATCGGCAAGTGGGATTCCTCCGGAGACCAGCGACCCTGGGTCGACTGAACCCCCCAGACTCCCCCCAACCGGTAAGGCTGGCGTCCGTTGTGATCAACATCCAGTGAAAGGGAAGGAACGACTTCCCGGGCAGAAGTGCCGGTGATGTCAGCCACCAAACTAGAGAGGTCCTGACCAGGTGGCTCACCCGGATTTGAAAATCCAAGGATGATGGGCACTTGTCCCATCTGGACAGAATTTCCTTCTGTAACACTCGCGTGTGAAATTGCGCATATGGCACCAAATCGAAGGAGACCACCATGAGAGGCCCAGGACTCGCATGCAAAAGCGGAGTGACGACCATCTTTGGGATGTCAATTGCCGCACCGCAGCCTGAAGGGTCTGCAATTTTTCCACAAGGAGAAAAACTTTTGCCTCTGAGTCGTCCAGAATCAACCCCAGATACACTAGGCGTTGAGTCGGTACCATTACTGACTTCTGAGCGTTCAGCACCCAACCAAAGTGACGGAGGGTTTGACAGGTTATAGACACGCTCACCTCTAATTCTGAGCTTGAAGTGGCCCTCAGAAGAAGATTGTCCAAGTAGCCCATGATAGCGATGCCACGCTGTCTTAGTAGGGCCAGAATCGGGGCAAGCACCTTGGTGAACACCCTTGGTGCCGATGCCAGGCAAAAGGGGAGAGCCACAAATTGATAGTGGTCTTCTCCTACCGCAAAACGCGGACATCTCTGATGCCTGGTGCATATGGGGACATGCAAATAGGCGTCCTTGATGTCCAAGGATGCCAGAAAGTCCCCCGGATGGAGGGCAGTGACAACAGAGCTAACCGATGCCATCCGGAATCCTTGTACCTTCACAAAGTAATTGAGTGCCCTGAGGTCCAGGATTGGACGAATGCCCTCCTTCTTTGGTACTATGAACAGATTCGAGTAAAACCCCTGAAACCGTTCCTGTACTGGGACAGGAATAACCACCCGTGTTTCAGCAAGTCTTGAACTGCCCCATGTAGGGCTTCCCGACCAGTCGGCTGTAGCTGGAGGTTGGCGTGGAAAAATCTGTTTGGTGGGCAAGATAGGAATTCTATCTTGTACCCTGAGGAAACTACTTTGCAAACCCACCGGTCGGGGACCTGAGATGTCCACCGGGTCGAGAAGTTGCAAAGATGTCCCCCCACCTGAGAGATGGGTGGGGGCAGACCTTCATGCGGACATACTGGTAGATTTGTTTGCTGGCTTGTTGGGTTTGCGAAACCAGGGACGTCTCTGTCCCTGAGCAGGCACTTTATCTTTAACCTGCCGCACTGGGCGGACAAAAAAAACGTTTGTGCACGGTGAAGAAGGGCCCTTGTCTACGGCGTGGCTCCTTCCCCTTCTTGGATTGTGGGAGCAGCGTGCTCTTACCTCCTGTGGCATCTTTAATAATGTCATCCAGGGAAGCTCCAAAAAGTCTGTCGCCCTTAAAGGGCAAATCCATCAGGGCCTTTTTGGAAGATTGGTCCGCAGACCAATTTTTTAACCAAAGTAGACGGCGTAACACCACCGCATAGCTTGAAGCTCTAGCCAGCAGAGGAATAGTGTCCAAGGCTGACTTGCAAACAAATTTTAGGCCCTGTACCAGTTGGTCAGCTAGAGCTACCTAATCCGGGGAAGCCTGACGTGCTTTTAACCCATTGTGCAGCATCTTTGCCCATTCAGGGAGTGTCTGAGACACCAGGGCCCCAACTATCGTTGGGCGCACAGTCGAACTCACTACCGTGTACAGGTTGCGGGTGAACGCCTCAGCCTTCTTGTCCACAGGGTCCTTGAAGGCAGGAGCCCCTTCCACCGGAATGGTGGTTAGCTTGTTTAGTCTGGACACAGGAGGGTCCACTATTGGGGGCGAGGTCCATTTTTTCAAGAAACTCTTCAAGAGGGTAACGCACCAACCAAATTTTTAGAGACTGAAAAATAGGATTTTTATAACAGCTTACCTGTAAAATCCTTTTCTTGGAGTACATCACGGGACACAGAGCGACATAGTCATTACTAATGGGTTATATAGTTACCGTCAGGTGCTGGCACTGGCAACTTCCAAAACCGGAAGTACCCTCCCCTATATAAGCCCCTCCCATCCGGGAGCACCTCAGTTTTGTAGCAAAGCAATAAGTGTCCCCAAAGAGGGGCGGGAGCTCTGTGTCCCGTGATGTACTCCAAGAAAAGGATTTTACAGGTAAGCTGTTATAAAAATCCTATTTTCTTTCTCGTACATCACGGGACACAGAGCGACATAGTCATTACTAATGGGATGTCCTAAAGCAATGCCAAATGAGGGGGGGGATACACCATATATAAGCTGAGCGCTATCAGACATGAGGATCTTTTGCGGCCTGCAACACACTGCGCCCAAAGGCGACATCCTCCTGACTTCTAACGTCCACCTGGTAGAACCTAGTAAACGTGTGTACTGAAGACCATGTTGCGGCCTTACAGACTTGAGCCAGGGAGGCCTGGTGATGCACTGCCCATGAAGTTCCAACTGCTCTCGTGGAGTGCGCCCTAACTTTGAACGGAGGCGGTCTACTTCTCAAGCTATAGGCTTGTATTATGACCTGTCGAATCCACTTGGCTAAAGTAGATTTTGACGCTGCCTGACCCCTTCTGGGGCCTTCCGGCAGAATAAACAAAGTATCCGTTCTGCGAATCTGAGCAGTGGCTTTTCGATAAGCTTTAACTGCTCTTACTACATCCAAAGAATGCAATAACTTTTCCTCTACCGAAGTAGGCTTGGGGAAAAAAGAAGGAAGAACCACATCTTGGTTCAAATGAAAACTCGATACCACCTTAGGAAGAAAGGCTGGATGAGGACGTAACACTACTCTGTCCTTATGGATAACCAGATATGGCTCCTTACAGGACATAGCTGCTAATTCCGATACTCTTTTAGCCGAACAAATGGCTACTAGAAAAATCAATTTCCTGGTGAGAAGCACTAAGGAAATATGCTGTAATGGTTCAAATGGTTGTTTCTGTAGAACCGACAGAACCAAGTTTAGATCCCATGGACATATGGGAATATTAACCGGAGGACTAATACGCATCACTCCTTGTATAAAGGCTTTGACTAGTGAATGCGAAGCCAAGGGCCTTTGAAAAAATATTGACAAGGCCGAAATCTGACCTTTGATAGTACTCAAGGCAAGCTTCCTATCTACAGCCCATTGTAGGAAGTCCAGAATTCTACCTATTACATATTTACGTGGATGCCATTTCCTGGCCTCACACCAGGCGATGTACGCCTTCCAGATTCTATAGTAGATCTGCCTGGATACCGGTTTCCTGGCATTGATCATGGTAGACACCACAGCATTAGAGAGCCCTCTCCTTTTTAGAATGTGGGCTTCAATAGCCAGGCCGTCAAACCTAGGGCTGGTAAGGAAGGGTGGTATATCGGTCCCTGCGAAAGCAGGTCCGGACGATGTGGGAGGGTCCAAGGACTCCCCACAGACATTTTTACAATCTCCGCGTACCATGCTCTTCGGGGCCACGCTGGAGCCACCAGAATCACTGGTTTCTTTTCTACCCTGATTCTGCGGAGTAATCGAGGTAACAATTGTGGCGGTGGGAATGCATATATCAGCTTGAACTGATCCCAAGGGAACACTAGGGCATCCGAGCCGCACGCTAGGGGATCCCTTGTCCAAGAGACAAACCTGTCCACTTTCGTGTTGAACCTGGATGCTAGCAGATCTACATCCGGTGTTCCCCACCGCTGACATATTGTCCGGAAAACCTCGGGATGAAGGGACCATTCCCCTGGGCATAATTGTTGGCGACTTAGAAAGTCCGCCTTCCAATTCTCCACTCCTGGAATGAATACCGCAGATATGGCTGGGACATATTTTTCTGCCCATTTCAGGATGTAATTTACTTCCCTCTGGGCTGCACGACTCCTGGTGCCCCCCTGATGATTGATATATGCCACTGCTGTGGCATTGTCTGATTGCATTCTGACAGGGGACCCTTGGAGTTTGGATGTCCATGCTACTAGGGCATACCGGGCTGCTCGTATCTCTAAGAGATTGATGGGCAGGGCCTTTTCTGCATCCGACCATCTGCCCTGGAGAGACTATTGCTCCAGTACTGCTCCCCAGCCTATAAGGCTGGCATCTGTAGTGACCACCTTCCAAGAAATCGGACTGAAGGATTTCCTTTTTTCCAGATTCTGGGGAACCAACCACCAACGGAGGCTCTTGCGAACGGAAGGGGACAAGGACATTGTAAGTCTAGGGCCTGAACTTTTTTGTTCCAGGCTGACAGTATGGCCCCTTGCAAATTCCTTGAATGGAATTGACCGTAGGGTACTGCTTCGAATGATGCCACCATTTTTCCCAGCAGCCTCATATACAGGCGTATGGACGGCTGTCTTTTTTGTACCCACTAAGTGGATCAAATCTTTCAAAGACAACATCTTTCCTCGAGGCAAGAATATTTTTCTCTGGCCTGAATCCAACCTTAGCCCCAAGTATTCCAGACCTTTGACTGGTTTTTAGGGCTGACTTGTCTCGGTTGATAATCCAACCGTGAGATTCCAGATACTTGATCGTCTTGTGAACGACCACGTCTAGTTTTTTCACTGAGTGGTCTATCAGCAACAAGTCATCCAGATATGCCATTATCATTACACCTTGTGTTCTTAGATTGGCCAATAAAGGGCCAGAATTTTTGTAAACACTCGTGGTGCTGTGGCCAAACCGAAGGGTAAGGCTCTGAACTGAAAATGGCGCCCTTCTACTGCAAAGCGTAGAAATTTTTGGTGGACTGGAAAGATGGGAATGTGCAAATAAGCATCTTTGATGTCGATCGTGGCTAACCAATCCTCCCCTTGTAGGGCAGTGGCCACCGATCGGATCGACTCCATCGGAAAGTCCTGATATACAGGAATTTGTATAGCCCTTTTAGAATTAATATGGGCCTCCCGTCCGCGTTTGCTTCGGGACTGTAAAGAGGTTTGAGTAAAACCCGAACCCTCATTCTTCCAGGGGAACCTCCATAATTACTCCTTGGAGCAATAGTTGTTCTAGTGCCAACAGGAGGGACTCTCTCTTCCGGGGATCCCTTGGCACGTTTGACCTCAAAAATGGGAAGGAGGAGAGTCTTTTAACTCCAAACTGTATCCCAAACCTACTGCGGAGAGCACCTATCTGTCTTGATCGTGTCCCGCCAGGTCTCTTGCGAACAACTGGAGTCCTCCCCCCACCCGACTGAGTGGGGGCTTCATGAATTTAACTTTGGGGGAGGTTTTGTACCTCCCCTAACCCAGGGTTTCTCATTACCCTGCTACTGTCCCTGTTTTTTACCCCCGGGATTTGACCGAGGAGGCCGTCGGAACTGTTACACAGCCGATGCCCCAGGGACTGGAGAAGCAGGCCTCTTAAAGAGGGACCTCTAACTCTGCTTTTAACCGGCAAGAGCGTATTTTTACCGCTGGAAATTTTCTGGATATATTTGTCCAGGTTTTCCCTGAATAAGCGTTCACCATGAAATGGGACGCTAACCAGCCATTCTTTACAGGGAGCTTCAGCAGACCAGTTTTTGAGCCATAGGAGCCTACGCATATGTACTATAGACAGCGTAAGGCGGGAGGCCTGATGGACTGAATCCTCTATGGCATCAACCGCAAAGCCTAAGGCTCTAGGTAGATCAGCTAGGGCAAAGCCTGCTGATCTGTCAAGTCCCTCAAGACCTGTTTCAACTGATCCTTCACTGCTTAGCAGACCCCAATAGCTGCTACTGCTGGTTGTATCACCAAGCAGATTTTCATAAGGACTCCAATCTTTTATCTATTGGGTTCTTGAACATTTGGACATTATCCACTGGACATGTCAGTGATTTATACATACAAGAGATGGCTGCGTCCATTGTAGGGACCTTCCATTTTTTTTTTTTTTTTTTTTTTTTTGATGAACTTATCCTCCATGGGATAGACCACCGGAAATCTCTTGGGGGAATAAATATTTTCTCAGGACGTTCCCAATCCTGGTAAATGAGCCCTTTCAGTAAAGGGTGAAGTGGAAAAGAACAAACAGTCTGGGGGCTTCTAGCGACCCCAACGAGGATACAGTAGTGGTTGATGGTTCCGCAAGGTGCATTTTTAAATGCTGATCGGACCATGTTAGTCAGAGACTGAACCCATAATCTTTCAGCTTGAGATGCTGAGAAAAGGTTCCCCCACTGTTGATTCCTCTATAACAGAATCAACCTTATCCTGATCCCCTTCAGGCAGGTCGATCCCTGTATGGGACTGTTGCTCTGCTAACAGGCACTCTGAAGGAGGAGACGGAGATCGGGCGTGCTTTCCCTGACAGGGAGGCAGCGATAAATTTTGACAATCTCTCTCTAATCCTCCCAGAGCTGAGGAAAAAACCTCTTCTGTTACATACACAGGAGCAGGTGACTGAGGACAGCCACAGTACCAAGTACCCCTGCGGGGTCTCTACGGTCACTTACCTCTGAACTTCAGGGGAGACTGGTGCAGCAGGAGTATGCCCAAGATCCTCAGAGCCCGATGAGACCCCCTTCGCTTCCTGGAAGATTCAGTTCCGGAGCTACTGGACGGCATATTCCTAAGCCTAAAGCTGAGGTATTCCAGCCGTAATACACCACTTTTACTGAGAATAGTCTAGCACAATTGCTGCTATATCACAGTTGGTGTCTACTAATGTGCCTTTCTAGGGGATGCCTGTATCAACCGCTTGCTGTATGCCTTTAAATGTTGCCAGCTCTGTCTCTGTACTTCATAGCCAGCTTACTGCAATAATGTGGCTTTTTAAAAACCTGCTGGGACGCCCGCACATGCGCAGAAGCGCTGCGGCGCGCACAGAGCGTCATCCCCCAGGCCCCGCCCCTTTTTCCGGCCACCTCTATATATAGAGGCGCGTGCACGCGCACGCGCGCGGCCACGTGCGCCTCGGCGCTAATTTTCAAACATGGAAACCAGGGACAGGAGCCAGGGCCCCCTTTGCCGCAGGCCGGGGGATAGACGAACACTGCAACATGGCAGAGGAAACAGTTTCCTGTAGGAGAACTCACCAGCTGCCTGGACTTTGCTCTCTGAGAAGAAACTAGTCCATATGACAAGAAAAACATTCCACAGCGGCCTCTAGTGGACAAACACAGGTACCGCAGTTTAATATACTAAACATATATAGAAAAAACATTCTTTTTTTTTTTTTTTTTTCTTGACCACCATTAAAAATTATTACATTTTTTTTAGTAGTTACAGGCATGCACAGATATTAGCGGGAATACCGTTAGGTAACAGACAGAAAGACAAATTAGGCTTGGGGGTCCCCCAATAGAACCAAGTTCCTGGGGGCCCCCACTTACCTGTTCCCCGCCGCAGGACTTTGTTTGGTCCACAAAAGCCCAAACTTCACCTATCACGGCAGGCATTGTAATCAAACCTTCAGGGACCGGGTTCCCAAGGATTCCACTCCCCTGGACCTGTATAGCACCCTGCACAGAAAACATCTTGGTCGTGGGTATGACCAGAGCTCTGGATCCCAGGGTCCAGCTCTCCTAAGAGAAGCATTACAGGCAGAACCTTGCTCTTCTCTGCAAGGCCCGGGTACCGACCGTTTAGCTATGAAGCTTTTTTGGTCGGATCCGGAATAGCTTACTGAGGCCCAAAAGAACCTGTACGCAAGCTCAGTGAAAAACACATGTTTCTTCTTGGCCAACACCTTAGACACTGGCAAAAAACTGAGGTGCTCCCGGATGGGAGGGGCTTATATAGGGGAGGGTACTTCCGGTTTTGGAAGTTGCCAGTGCCAGCACCTGACGGTAACTATATAACCCATTAGTAATGACTATGTCGCTCTGTGTCCCGTGATGTACGAGAAAGAAAATCCTTCTGTGGTTTGTCCCACTCCTTGTATAAAAGTTTGTCTAAATTAGACACACAAGGAAACACCTTAGCAGTGCGGGACGGCTTACAGAACCCAAAAGGGACCAGCGCCTCTGTTGCTTCTGCAGACCCCTCTATTTTTAGAGTATCTCGCACTGCGGTGATGAGGTCACTTACCAGAGCCCTATCGCGTGCTGACCCGGATCCAGATCCTTCCTCACTGTCCGGCCGATCTCGGTCCGCATCCTCAGATACATCAGAGCCTGGGCCATAAGCCATAGCTGGACCCGACTCGGCATCAGAGTTGTCCCCAGAAGATGGCGGGGGGAGGGGGCGATTTCTAGCCCCCGTGTTCCCACGTGCTGCTTCCACCTTGGCAACAAAAGCATCTAGGATTGCCGACATAGCGTCCGAAACATCGGGTGCAGGGGGCATCAATAGCTAGCTCAGGTGTTTCAGGGGAAAAGGCGTCTGCTTCTGACGCCATGCTGACCCACGCGCCTGACACCCACAGGAACTCCAAGGCAAGGTACAACAACCCACCCTCCTAGCTGCGACAGACGAGGGGTTCCCCCCCTAGAGGACTCACCACCCTGTTACAGTAGTACAGCTGCCATCCGCTTCCTAGTAGAGCTGCTTCCTTGTCAGCTATAACAGTCTGACCACTCTGCAGCGGGTGTCTGTAGGATTGCGCAGTTTAAATGCAATTTGATCTGCGGGAAAATGGCCGCCGAGCGGCAGATAGAGGCCAAGAACGTCGCGGGCCACAAGAAAATGGCCGCCGAGCGGCAGAAAGAGCATGGATCACCGGAAAAATGGCCGCCGAGTGGTAGCTAAAGGTCTACACAGCGCGGACCACAAAAACATGGCCGCCAAGCGCAGATAGCCAAACACCGCCTGGATCACAAGAAAAAATGGCTGCCGAGCGGCCAAACAGCGCGAACCACAAAAACATGGCCGCGAGCGCAGATGGAAGCCAAACACAACATGAATCACAGGAAAAATGGCCGCCCGCGCAGATAGAAGCCAAACAGCATGGATCACAAGCAAAATGGTCGCCGACAGCATGGAGCAAAACACACAGGTAAGCAAACCTCTTTTATGGCAGCTCATAACATCTTACTTAGCGGACATACATGCACAGTTCCCCACAGGTGAAGCCCCCCCCCAGGTGAACCACTGCCCCAGCAGCCAGCCTAGCTCAGAGAGCCTAGGGAGGAGGGAAGGAAGGATAGAACCTCTTACTCACCTCTCCAGGAATGCCCAGCTATGTCTTCTTGCCGAAGCAGGGGATTACTACTTACCCTTCCTGCGTGGATTGTGCTGGAAGCATCCCAGACAGACCACCTTCCGCATGGTGACGGAGGTGACTGTCGGCCCGGCTGCTGCGACTCGGCCCTACAGACCGGTCATATGCATGCCCTGGAGCTTATAGCTCATCGGCCAGCCGTAGAGCGACGGGCATGTCGTGGACGACCCAGCGCGTAGCTATGGTCGGCACACGCTCGATGGCCGAAACTGGGGGGACTACAAGGATCTGGCATCTAGCCTTTCACCCAGTCGGCAGTTGATCGAAGATCACAGGAACAACAAAAAAAATAAAAAATAAAAAGCAAATACAAAATTTCCATTGGAAATAAACCTCCAGGCCTATGGGCCCGAAGGGAGCCCTGTCTTCTCCTGAGCTATGCAGAAAAAACTGATCTGCGAGATGCAGAGAGAAGGGTTATACCCAGAGGGACCGCCTCCTGGGCGGGACTGTATGGTGTGTGATGTGTTTAACACTTTCTATAAGTTTCTGCCTAGTCACTCCTGAAGGAAGGCTAATACCCACTTTGTCAAGATTAAGGCTGTCCCCGTCCATGAACGAAAGAGAAAAAACTTGTGTGTAACAGCCCCCCTCAACCCCTCTAATACTTACCCGAGCCCCCTCTCGATCCAGCAATGTTGCACGAGAGTTTTTGCTCTCCGGGACTCACCTTCTCATTGGCTGAGACAGCAGCGGGGTGCCACTGGCTCCTGCTGCTGTCAAAGTCAGTGAGCCAATGAGGAGAGAGAGGAGCCTGAGTTGAGCCGTGTATAGGTTTGTTATATCCGCGCTATGGAAAGGTATATTTGGCTGCTGCCTCCCCTCTGAGTCCCTGGAAACCAGGGCTAGTGTAATTGTAAAAATAATTTTTTGGGGTGTGCGGCGCTGCCTGCCACTTAGTGTTGAATGTGAAATTCAATAAAATGAAAATAAAAAGTATTTTATACAAATAGAGGTGGTGTAAAATCCCTATGTGGTGCCTCACACCAACTGTGAGGTCACCATCAAGTGTAGAGAGTTATGTCCTTAATACATCCACCCACACTGAGTAAGCTGTTATCAAGGTAATCCCTCCCCCAGTGTATGCACCAAGGTGCTTTCTATAGTAAAGAAACCTCCTTAATTGAGGACAAGGGGTCTATCTTGCAAGTGATTCTATAATGTGAGTTAGAGTGGTCACTACTAAGCGTCTGAATGGACACACGGAGCCGCGGCTCAACTTAGGTGCCCCTGTAACAAGCTGCTTGCTGTGGGGGCAATCAGCAGAAGAGAAGGGCCAGGAGCATTGGCGAGGGACGCGAGAACAGGAGGATCTGGGCTGCTCTGTGCAAAACCACTGCACAAAGCAGGCAAGTATAACACGTCTGTTATTTTTTAACTAAAAAAATCGGAGACTTTAGTATCACTTTAAGAGCAGTGAGGCCCTGTGTACACCATTGATTAAGGTTCCAAAGAGCTTCTCATGGACACAAGTATTCATTTGACAATTCACACTGGTACTTGAAGGCACCACTGACTGAAAAAAAAGGGATTTTTTTTCCACCATGCAGTAAAACAGCATGATAAACACAGAATAAGGCATTCTTATGCTCCACCATTTACTACTATGGGCTCTAGAACATTTATTACTGCACTGTAATTCATCGAGGAATCTAAGCAGCCTATTACAGACATAAATAAATATTTGTGTACATAACTGCATTCAATTTAAACTATACATGGCTCGAATTTCAGATAATTCCTGCAGAATCAGACAAATTTGAGCCATGAGTGGCACTAATGGCACCACCTGGCTCGATTTGATAATCGACTAAGCAGGGTGGAAAGTTGTCAGCTGAACAGTGACATTTTAACATCTCTTGCATGATTACTTGCACACCACAATGTTTCATAAGTTTCATTGTGAAGAAGAATGTGGCAAGCATATATTTTAAAAGAATGGACAAGCTTATCATTACCCCTTGTTCCTGGTAAGTGACCGTCATCTCTTTTATGAACACCAAAGCACAATAACTGTACATTACTCAATAGCATGGAAAATGGCAAGTACAGTATGAAAACTTAACAAAACACAGCAGCCTCATATGCATAAAAAACAAACTATATGTGGACGTGGTATGCTTGGATTTTGCAAAAGTGTTCGATACAGTTCCCCACACACGGCTCATGTGCAAGGTAAAGTCTACAGGATTGGAAATATCCGTTTGTAAATGGATAGGAAATTGGCTAAAAGACAGAATTCAGAGCGTAGTGGTTAATGATTCTTACTCTGAATGGTCCAAGGTTATCAGTGGTGTACCCCAAGGTTCAGTGCTGGGACCCTTACTTTTTAATATGTTTATAAATGATATTAGGTCTGAGATCAAAAGTAACATTTCAGTCTTTGCAGATGACACCAAGCTATGCAGTGGAATAACGTCCTTACAGGATGTCACCAATTTACAAGCCGACCAAACTGGCTGCATTGGGGGGGGGGCAAACTGGCTGCATTGGGGGGGGGGGCAAACTGGCTGCATTGGGGGGGGGGGCAAACTGGCTGCATTGGGGGGGGGCAAACTGGCTGCATTGGGGGGGGGCAAACTGGCTGCATTGGGGGGGGGGCAAACTGGCTGCATTGGGGGGGGGGGGCAAACTGGCTGCATTTGGGGGGGGCACACTGGCTGCATTTGGGGGGGCACACTGGCTGCATATGGGGGGGCACACTGGCTGCATATGGGGGGGCACACTGGCTGCATATGGGGGGGCACACTGGCTGCATATGGGGGGGCACACTGGCTGCATATGGGGGGGCACACTGGCTGCATATGGGGGGGCACACTGGCTGCATATGGGGGGGCACACTGGCTGCATATGGGGGGGCACACTGGCTGCATATGGGGGGGCACACTGGCTGCATATGGGGGGGCACACTGGCTGCATATGGGGGGGCACACTGGCTGCATATGGGGGGGCACACTGGCTGCATATGGGGGGGCACACTGGCTGCATATGGGGGGGCACACTGGCTGCATATGGGGGGGCACACTGGCTGCATATGGGGGGGCACACTGGCTGCATATGGGGGGGCACACTGGCTGCATATGGGGGGGCACACTGGCTGCATATGGGGGGGCACACTGGCTGCATATGGGGGGGCACACTGGCTGCATATGGGGGGGCACA